>OX422143.1:64383507-65585513 GCA_949129095.1 Volucella bombylans | reverse complement strand
TAGATCAGTTTCTGTATTTTGACAAAAATGTAGATGCTGCTCTGGCCAGAGCTAAAGGCGCTTTTGCCCTTACAAAGAGACTGTTTTATAGCAGTCAACTCGATACGAGGATAAAGGTAATCTGCTACATGGCCCTTATCAAGCCCATGCTGGTATTTGGTTGTCCCGTGTGGTTCAATGTCCGATCAAGCTTAATGGAAAAGATTCGGGTGTTTGAGAGGACTTGTCTTCGCTTGTAGAGAACACCAGAGTCGGAGTACAAGAAATTGTATCCTAATGAAGTCCTTTACAACAGGGCGAACCTAATACGAGTGGACAACTTCGTAATTAAGCTGACTCGAAGGCACATTGCAAGATCGATGACCTCGACGAATAACCTGATATCTGGGGCTTACTACCCCAATTACCTTTAACACGAGAGTGTGTGCTCTGACGGCTTCGTTCCACCGGAAAAATTCCTCTACCTGGATCAGGTAGGGTTGATCCAGGATAGCTCAGCAGTTCCGTTAATCTTCCATGTCGCTCGGACAGTTGGGGACAGGCGACTCAACTACAACAGAGACGTCGCACACGGCAGTGTGGATCGCCTCAGGTTCAGTAGGGCGGTGGGGAATCGCGATAAGAGGGATGTCGTTCGGCAGCACCAGCATTTCTGGTGGTTGAAGATGTTTTGTCGTCGTTTCCGTCAATTACGGACCAGCCTCACTAATGGGGCAGAGCTGATCAATTTATTTGCTCTGTGAATAGCTGTGGCCAGCTTACATAGGTTTAGGTTAGCATTTAAGAAACATATATATATATATCAGTGTATACAAAGGTGTATACTGATATATGTATATGATTGTGTATAATGTCTATGTATATTTATGTGTGTATTGTGCATTTAGGTTATGTAGGCTAAGGTTTATTTTAAGTTAGATACTAAGTTTTTATAAAAAATAAATGTCCATAGGCTAAGTTTTTGTAAACAAATTGTTTTCTTAACCTTAAGTATAGAAAATAAGTATTTATAAATAAAATGTCAATGCACATCGAAAGATATACATAGATATAAGTATTCAGAGTAGCTTAGAGTGCCTGTGTGGGGCCAGTAAGTTAGTATGAGATTGTTAGGTAATTGTAAGCTAGCATTTAAGCATTTTTTGTTAGAATGTAAGAGTTAGTGTTAAGAAAATAAAATGCAATTAAAACTGAAACTGAAACCGAATTGACTATCACCGCATACATAAAGAAACATCCACTATGTCGTTCGACGCCGATAAACAAGTCAAAAATATAATCCGCTTTTTGAAGCAAGAAGTAGAATCAACCGTTTGAAATGCAAAGAAGGTACAATCAAAAAACTCACACACATCCATCGACAACAGCAGGACTGTTCCCTCCTACAAATAATATGCAGTGCGTTTTCTGTAAAACAAACGAACACAATACGAAAGAGTGCAATCAGCCGCGAACAGTAGAAGAAAAGAAACAGATGTTGAAGAGTGCCGGTAGATGTTTCTGATGTATATATTTACAAAGGTCACACCGTAAAGTTTTGCCGCGCCAAAAGTTTGTTTTGCAAATTCTGTAAACGCAAGCATGCTACTGTTTTGTGTGAAGCTAGTAATAAAACAATGAACTAAACAGAGGATGTTCTGTTGGAACGTCAACCGAAATAAAATCAACAGGACAACACAATTTGAACAACACCGTTGTGACGAATCCAGTAGTGAATTTGTGGAAAAGTGGAAAAGCAAAGCCCAAACATATTTTTTTGCAGACCGCACATGTAATGGCATCTTTCACCAGTTAAATCGAATCAAAAAAATTGTATTATGATTGACGGTGGCAGCCAGCGCACTTATGTAACAGAAACAGTTGTGAATAAACTTAATTTACCAGTGGTCGGTCATATTAATTTATTGGTCATAGCATTTGGTAATAAGGAGATTCCTAATTGCAAATAACTGAATACGTTGAAAATATGTTTGCGAAGTCAGTTTGATAGCCGATCAGTGGAGCTTGTTGCAGTGGTAATCCCTAATATTTGTCCAGATGTATCGGGTTTTCCAATAAGGACTTGACAACTTATTTTTTAAATAAAATGCAAACCATTTGAGATATTTAAAAAACTTTATTTCGGCTTGAAGTACAATCAAAACATTGATGAATGGAACTCGACTTCGTTCATATGGCCGCCGCGGACATGTTTGCAGCGGTCGATTCTTACGTTGGACCCAATTTTCAACGACTCGGCCACACATTTCGGCCGAAACGGCAGCTATTTCGCGTTCAATGTTGGCTCTGAGCTCTTCCAACGTTGTCGGCGTGTTGGCATAAACCAATGACTTAACGTAGCCCCACAGAAAATAGTCAAGCGGCGTTAAATCGCACGAACGAGGCGGCCAATCGACTGACCCATTTCTTGAGATAACACGCTCATCATACTTACTCTTCAATAAATCGATTGTAGCGTGTGCTGTGTGGCTTGTGGCATCATCCTGTTGAAACCACATGTCGTCCAAGTCCATATCTTCCAATTCGGGTCAAAAATACTCGGTGATCATGGCGCGATAACGCTGACCATTCACCGTAACGTGACGATCCTTATCGTCGACGAAAAAATATGACCCAATAACGCCGCCTGCATGCAAACCGCACCAAACCGTTATTTTTTGTGGATGAAGTGGTGATTCATGAAGCACATGTGGATTTTCACCCGACCAATAACGCATATTTTGCTCATTGACGAACCCATTGAGCCAAAAATGAGCTTCGTCACTGAAGATGATTTTGCGATGAAATTCATCATCTTGGCGCATCTTCTGGACTTAATACGTGTGGGTAGCCGCCTGCAACAACTCGACGAATCACTGCACGTTATTAATCCCATTATTTTGACGAAGTCTAGTTTCTGGAGCAAATTGATTATTATGATTATTCATGAAAGTAGCATGAAAAAACCTTACACGCAGGGGTTAATGCCGTCCTTGTACATCTACGTGAAGAGTTTTGATTACCAAGCGGAAGACAAGTTATAAAGAGAATAATAGCTAGTTGCCGAGTTTACAAGAAGTTAAGAAGGAAACCAGCATCACAACCGTTTGCGCCGCTGCCAAGAGAACGCATTCGTGCATCCAAACCCTTTGAAACGGTTGGGGTGGATTTCGCTGGCCCACTTTACACCTCGGGAAGTGATAAATGCATAGTCTACATAATGATTTTCACCTGTGCAGTTGTCCGCGCGATACATTTAGAGTTAGTCCCTAACCTATCCACAGAAAGCTGCTTATTAGCAATACGGCGTTTCATTTCTCGACGTGGCTCGCCACAATGAATATATTCATACAACGCGAAAACATTCAAAAAGGCTGCTATGGAGGAGGGATTGGCGATATTCTGGCTAGTGAGATTTTTACAGTAATAGAGGAATAAGCTGGAGGTTCAGCATCGACCGAGCACCCTGGCGGAGCGGATTTTGGTTACAATATGGAAGGCCAAAATCGACAACGAAGAACGTCATCAATATGAGACCATTGACTTACATGAGCAATGACCCAATGGAATTGTCACCGCTTACCCCACATACCAAAGTAAGCCTTTCCTTAAATCCTCGATAAGTGATGTCAGCATTGGAGATAGACCCTTACTGTAGAACGATTTTTTTCTTAGAATATACCCAGAAATCATTTCCCAAATTATCGTTGACGAATTCGGGGACACCCTGTATAGTGGATTGAAACTATTTAATAGACTTTCAAATCAATTAAAGACTGAAAGTCATATTAAAACTTAAAAAAGAAAATGTTAGTATCTTACATTACGTTAAATTACGATTTACTCATAACTTAGTTATTAATTTTTTTTTTAATTTATACCTACGAGTACATTGTTAGAAATAGTTCAAGATCTAAATAAAGAATCAATCAATCAATTTAAAACTCTCATGTGCACATATGGCGGAAAGAAATTGTAAAGGCCTACGCTGGGTTCGGAATTACGTCAATAAATCACTTCCGACAGATCGTAAGCAGCAAAATACCGATATTTTTTAAATAGCCGGGTTCCAGTCGAAAGGCTTAATGAGGTCACGATGCAAGAACTTCGTACATAGTATATGAAGATTTCCATTTCGCTGTAATTTTATTTGGAAATCTTCCAGTCGATCAACCAATCTAGTACAAGAAACCGGTCCCATCTGGCATTGGGTTGTATAGTGTAGTAACCATGACATCAAAACCTAAACTGTCTAAAAATTCGTCCTTCACCCATTTCGTTCTACCGAATTAGAAAAGCTGGCAGCTCTACCAACACAACCCAACCAGTTCAGGGCAATATTCTTTTCGGCGGTTTTCTATGTCGAATTTTAGTTTTCGAGTAAGTGGTATGATTAGAGTCCTTGCTTGGGAAACTATTCGGAAACATTAACTGAAATGGACTGTACTCAGTTTATTTTGGTGTTTGATCTGTGTAAACGTCTGAAAATCAGTTTAGGAAAGATGATCGTAATATAGATTCCTAAGTTGCCTGGTTCTACAATAATTTCTTTACTACAGATTAGGTCTCAACACATAACCAGCAAACATTTGATTATGATATATGGAGATCTAAGGAATTAGTATTGAATGAATTCACAAATAATTACTTTTACATGTATTATCTGCAAAGCCAAGTGGCTTGTCTGCAGAAGACTGGCCATTTAAATTAGTTGCACTACTTAAGCTCAAAATAAAATTAATTTTTTTCACGAGTAAATAGGTTTAAAAGAAATAAGAATTTAAAATTATTTTATTTTGAAACTTAACATTTATTGAAGAGATTTGTTTAAAAACATTTTTTTCGGAAGGTTACTGCATATTTTCTTCGACCATATTCATTCCAATATCTAGGGACTTGTAATTTATTTTGCTGCCCTTTGCGCGTGTTTACTGCTTGTTGTGTTGGCATTTTATAAGTACTGTCATTTTTGAAGATTGACAGTATCTCCATTTTGTACAGTTGCTCTATTGTTAAAAACTGTCTGTTCACATCTCCGTTTATTCGACTTTATTTGAGTATTATTTGCTGGATGCTTACGTGAAGAGAGTTTAACCTTTGGAGCTGTGGCGTGCTTCCCCATGCCAGAATAACATACCTTAAGTAAGACTCCACAAGATTAAAAAGGCATTGTTGTAGGACATCTGGTTGACATCGATAGCTCAGATGGAAAATAGCAAATGCAGACTTTCTGAGTTTTTTTAATAAGTGCCTCTACATTATAGCTCCATTTGAAGTTGTAATCGACGATAATTTCCAGATATTTGTACGTAGAGACGTTATCCAGGATAGTTGAACAGTCGTCATCAGCTTGAAAAAGTTGATGGCTATTAATTTTATGCAGACAGTCATACGAGTAGTTATGCATTTTATTTGTTAGTTTATATTTTAAGATATGGGGTGGGCGTATATGCATAACTTCGGTTTTGTTGGCGTTTATGTCCAGGCCGTTGTCATAACACCATGTTGTGAAAACATCGAACTCCTTATGCAAGATTTGCGGCATTAGCTGCTTCTACGTTTTTGTTTTTAACGATAATCGCCGTACCGTTAGCATATGCGTATACTGTACTATTGCCTAGTGCTATAAGCAAATGATGCGGTTTCTTCTTTGCTTAGATGCTGTCCTATTTTAACTATATTATACGATTTGTCAGATAACACTTAAACCATGCCAGAAGTTGTCCTCTTACAACAACCTTTTCCATTTGTCTCAATATGTTTTTACAACATAATGTATCAAAGGTTTTTTAAAGTCGATAAAAAGTATGATGGTATAAAGATTTTTTTCTTGATTTTGATTGATTTGGTTTGAAATGTCTGCGAGTAACCGATTAATATTTTGGATAATGGATATCTTCAGCCTTTCTGGGATCTTTGATTGTTCTAAACTCTTGTTCATGAACTTTGCTAAAACTGGAGACAGAACTTCAGCGTTATCCTTTAAGTCTTTGGGTCGTATTTCATCTTTTCCTGCTGATTTATTGACATTTGGTGATTGAAGAATATTTTGCACTTCCCCAACACTAATATCATCCATCCACTGTCCGATGGACCTGAATAAGATTTATGTTCACATATGTGCACCGAGTTTAAAATATCAAGAATTGTTGTGCAAACTGATTCGCCAGGTGACAAGGCTGCGCTGTAGCAAAGTTTTTAACCAGAATATCATCCAAGTTTGTGGACTTCTTTCTTAGTATTTTGTTGACAATCTTTCCAGGCTTTTTAGGCTTTCTTAGTGGAAGTTGGCTTGTTTTCTAGTTTCTAGTCAACTACTCATTTTACTTGATTTTTGTTAACTGGAAGAATGAATATATTTCGGGCGAGGTTGGGGTTCGAACACCGAACCTTCCGATTTGGAAGTCAGTCCACTACCACTTGAGCCACGGCCTCCCAAAAACAAAACCAATATAGAAAACGAAGGAGACAACAACACGGCTAAATAGAAAAGTGGAAAATGTGTCCTCGCAAGGAGACCTAAAATTGGGAAAGCAATGAGAGCTTTATAATTAACAAATAAAAAAATTGTAATAAGACAAGACAAGAATTACAGTCCGACCGACCGGGGGCTTATCTGAAAGTTCTGTGATTACACTCAGTACCTACATTTGGTCGTTCGATTTCTGCATTAGCAAACATTTTCTCCGAAGTACCCTTCTTAATTCCAACACTCCTATCTAACATCTACAACCTCTTGGGCTCAGGCCTCCCCTCTATTTTGTTAAACATTTTTTGTTAGTATTAAGTTTACAATTAAAGTTTTAAGTATGCTCGAATTAAGCATTAATAAATTTGTCCGGGGTTAACACGTGCCTCAATCCATCTAAACAATATAAGACTCATAAATCTAAGTTCTTTCTTTCTGAAAACCATGGAGAGAACCTTAGTGTTTTATATACACCAAACTAGTACAATGCAACATATACTCTGTCCAAAATCTAATGCCTTACCATGTGGAAGGTCTACTGAGACTAGATCTATCAATCAAGATATGATATGAGTGCAAAAGGATGAGTATGAATTTAGCATTTTCGTAGAAATTACGGGTGCCGTAACCATCCAGTTTTTGACAGCATATGCAAGAAGTGTTAAGAGCCCTTTGTGGAAAGATATGTGGCGTGTCAATGAAGAGAGCCTCTCTGATCTGCGTAACTATGAGAAGATTTATCTATTGAATCTTGCTGCTTGCACTTCAACTGCATAGAAGTTTTGACAGTCTTGATATTCCATATTTATATAACTACAACATTACAACCTCGGCTGGTGCGAAAAAGGGATGCTTTGATAGGTAAGCAGTAGGTGACCCCAAAGCCAATCAAGAATGTTGGTATCTTTCCTTCTTGGCGATTAAATTAGTCTTTAGTTCTCTCTAGATAAGCACATGTTTGTCTTCCAAGTAAAGACATTGGCAGTAATTAGGTAGCCGATGACTTCTAAAGGCCAATCGAATTTGAATATCATTTTAAGCTAGAATTGAAGCTATCGCAGAGGTAGAACAACTAAATGTTTTATTTTAGGTGTTCATAGAGGTAAATATTGCAGCTTGACAAATGCGTTCATATTAGGTGTATAATATTTATAATACTACGAGTATACTCGACACGAAAATCCGAGAAACCACAAGAAAACTCTGTATTACAATATCTCTAAAAAGTCCAGACGTTACCTTAATTCAATGCCGCTACTCTGTTTCAGATATCAACTTATTCGTACTCAATTAACATTTTTTGTTGACAAGATATCTCATATATTTGTAGTTCTTTTTTTTTTTAATTCTTTCTCCTATTTTTCAAAAATACAAATGAGATTGTCAAAGATATTTTCATTCGCTTTAGTAAGAGTCCTTGTTTCTGCACCATTAAGCAAGACTTGGATGATACAAGGCCATCCTCGTCGCTCTCGATATATTTTTGTCCAAGCGCCACCTCGATAAAATGTTAAGTGAAATTATATCTATCGATTTCGCAATGATTGATTCCAAAAAGAAAACGTGTAGTTCCATCAACTCTCTTCAGGAAGACATAGGTATTCATCTCCAGTCATCCACATCCAATCTCTATCTCCAATCTGCAACATATTATACAATGATCGACTTTGAAAACAGTACGAGTCCATGCTTGACGTTATATTCGATAAAATCTTATTGACGACGCACCACAAACAAAACAATGTTGAATTGTTAAGGAAATCTCACTGAAAGAGTTTGTCACAAAATCGGTGATCATTTTCAGTCAACTTCTTCGTACCTGACCACATATACAATATTCCAAGTACCTTCCCAATTTTTCCATTTGCCCCTCACTCTCTCAATCTTTTGATTCTACCCTTAACTTCTCAAAAAGTGTGCCTCTCTCTTTCTTTCATCCATCCCTCATACAAGTGGAATGTCCCCAAGTTTGGAAACCTCTCCACAAAAAGGAATCAAAGAATGAAGTAACTAACTGCCGTCTTATTGTTAAGCTTTCTCACATACCTAAAATGTTCGAAAGTTTTCTATATGAAGTGCTAAAGTTTTCTATATGAAACAAGTGCAAGTCACTTGTGTCACCCAGTCAGAATGGATTTTTGGAAGGTAGATCAAGCAATACAAACTTAGTTGAATTCGTATCCTTTGCGCTTTCAGCCCTAGAAAATGATAACGAAATCGGTGATTTTGGTAAAGCCTTGGATAAAATGTCTCATCAATTCATCTTATTCACATTGTCTTATCTCGGTTTCAATCCCATATTGTTAAAATTGATATCTTCTTATCTGGAGAAACGTTATTATAGCTTTATCTTTAGGTCAGCCTTCTCAAACCCGTCACTTCTTGTGCCCCACAAGGCAGACATCTCTATGTCCCCTCTTTTTCCATTTAACTTTTAACTATAAACGATCTGGACAACGATCTTGACAGAATTATTAAACATTGTCCCCTATCCATTTACGCCGATGACACTAAGTTCTCTAAAACTATATAAACTATATCTTCACCCTCCTTCAGAAAGACCTCGTTAAGTTTTCCACTTGGTGTTTAAAATCTCTAAATGTCTCCAAATGTCTATCTATGACTTTGTCACTCAAGTTCAATCAATCTCCTGCTTGACTTTATTTTCTGCATGGCCAATATATACACCAGGCTCAATCCCTTCGCGACGTTGAAATATTATACGAAAGAGTATTAAACTTCCGTTCACATATTGATGAGATAATCCTTCAACTTGGTTCTATCAAACGATGGTCTAAAGAATTGTTTAACCCCTATGTGACAGGGTATCTTTACATTACAATTGTCCGGCCCCCTTTCGAATATTCCAGTGTGGTCCCTCTTTCAGCGAGTTCATATATCCCGAGTCGAGAACATCCAACGTCGTTTCTTTCGATTTACACTTCGAGGACTACCCTGGACTACCCTGACCGCCTCTATCTTCTTAACATGAATACATGAATAACTGACATTCTCTTCATTCATCGACTGCTGTCTGCTTCTGTGGATTGCGCCTCCTTTTACAATTCTATTTCCTTCAACACCAACCCTCGTAATTTACGATGTCCTCGTATCTTCTATATTGCAATCCATCGCACCTCTTATGGTCCCAACGAAGCAGACTCCCGAACGCTCCGTAACGTCAACTCAAACCTCCGCGTTTTTAATTTTAACCTGAGCACTTCTCGTCTCGAATTTGATCTCCTCCAACATTACCTTAGTTCCTAACCCTTAATTTTTCTTAGAAACTAAGTCCTAGCTTTTAAATTAGATTAATCTTGTATTTAGTCAAATAAATGGAGCTTCAGCCCCCACAAAAAAATCTTTCCTTAAGCCTAACAGAGAAGCGATTGGCAAGAGCAGTTTTGTTGGCATAGTTGGCAATATCGCCGCTAGCCTTTTGAGCTTGATGCTGGCAGCATAAGACTTTTTGAACGATTTTGGGAGACTCGACCTAACCGTCTCTTGCAATTGAGGCCGTTCGACGTCAAAGTTTTTCATAGTACAGGGTACGCCATCTGGGGCTTTAGTATAAAAATGTTTTATATCTTTAAGAAAAAAAACAATTGATTGATTTAGCTTGGTCCTTCACAATTTATGTGAGCTATTTGTTGAACGCAATGTCGATTACGTGGTCATCTTCATTGATGATACAAAGTCGGGATCTTTATCTGACATTTTGCATAATATTGGCCAACGTCCCAGGCTGTAGCGGCTATTTCGGCTCGAATATTGTTTTTGAGTTCATCTAGAGTCTTCGGCTTGTTGGAATAAACTTTACTTTTTAAATAGCGCCACAGGAAGGAGTCCGAATGAGTCAAAATTGGAGAACTTAGAGGCCAGTCTATGTCAGCGTTTTTCGACACCACATACAATGTGGCATGGTGCGCTGTCTTATAGAAACAACCATTTTGGTAGACCTTTCTGATACGCATTTGAAGATACACAAAGTGCGCCAGCATCCACCGACACCGACTACTATCTATCGGCTGTCAAATTTTAAAGAAAAATTGTCCAGTGATGGTTTTGGAGCAAATACCGGCCCAAGCAGTTCTTAGCTCATCGTGCAACGGTTTTTTATAAATTATGTGAGGATTATCGGTTTCCCAAAAGCGACAATTTTATTTTTTTTTTTTGCTCCACTAGAGAGAGTGAAATGAGACTCGTTGGTCATCAGGATTTGCTCCCAAAAATTCAGCTTTTTTTCAATCAACCGAAGCCGAGCAACGTGGCTTGTTTTTTTCCAAAAACCTTTGAGTAAACTGCACTTTGTATGGAATCATGTGATGATAATGCTTCAAAATCCTCTGAGACCATTTCTCAATGATGTTTAATAAATGGTTTTCCAATAGGGACTTGTACATTCATAAATGTTTTGATTGTACTTCAAGCCGATGATAAAGTTTTTGAAATATCTCAAATGGTTTGCGTTTTATTTAAAAAAAAAGTTGTCAAGTCCTTATTGGAAAACCCTCTAGTTGAGATTGGCGGCTATATGATATTTGGATTTTAGGTAACACTCGCTCTAACAGCTACAACAGCTTCATTGGAGCTCAATAAAAATTGAGGCGAAGCGACGAATTGTGTTGTCGGATGCAGGACGACCACAATATCTACGCTGAGTTAACACAACTGTAAAGCATAGTGACGCTTCGGAGAGTTCTTTTAGTGTAAAGTTATACACAGTTGAAATTCTACTAAATTAACGTTTACAAATCGCGCATGCTGAAGCCGATTGATTGAGAATTGTCAAAGTCATTAAACACTTTTATACCGCAGCTCCAGATGGCGTACCCATCGAAGCACTGACGTCCGGCATATTCACATTTGCACTTTACTTATAACAAGGTAGTGTCAGGCATCCAAAATAATAGAGCTGAGCATTTGACTGTCAGGGCCCTTTGTGCGGGAAACGTGTGCTAGCTATGAAGGCAATTCTCCCCGCATCAAAACGATAACCCAAGAGTGCGTTATCAGAGGTGGAGCGTGTAGGCTTTGATTCTCAGCTGTGCCACCTCAATCGTAACCAGTCGTGCGCCTATTTACCTGAACCCCAAGACCTCTTTTCTCTACATCCAAATAATGACTCTATAATGACCACTATCTTAGATGAAAGTTATATCCGCTTTGTTCGGGTGCATGCAGACTGTTAAGAGTCCGAAAATTGTACGTCTATACCCGGATAATGTCGTTCGTCTTTTGTTTGCCAGGGATATCATATAAATCCTCCCACTCTAATCTAAGCTTCCATTGATATAGACCCATCAGCTTGTTGATATTCGCATAATGCAGCAGAAGGATCTTACATCCGATATGCCACTGCAGTGGTTTTTGTCTCCTTTCTTCAAGACTGGACAGACACTGCTGAGATTCCATTAATCACGTATGTATTGCTCTGACCAAATTTCGCAGATGAACTGGTACATGCTCCTTATCAGATCATTTCCTCCAACTTTAAATAGCATAGAGTCAATGACGTCGGCTTCTGCGGATTGGTTACTTTGAGTTTGGTCACGCGGCAGCAGTTTTTATGGACTACATCCGGGTTGACTGGTGTGTTCTGCCTGACAGCAATATTTAGGTCATATTCGTCGTTTAACAGTATAAGAAGTGGACCTTTGGAATTTTTAGCACCGACTATATCTCTACACAACGATATTATCGTGGAGCTTTTGCATCCTTCAATACTGATACATCATTCTTAGCTTGCCGTAAAATTTTCGAACCTTATTGATGGAGTGTCATTTTTTCATTTCCTCAACCCCGCGTTTCCCCAAATTCCGTTTTTCTCTTGGAGAATATGATGAATTTGTCTGTTTGTAAGTCAATCGTATTGCTTGGTGGTGGTTATATCAACCTTATAGACCTTCAGGATCTCCATTAGGTTTTCCGAAACATCAGGTCATAATAGACCAATCAAACTCCAGTTTCATACCCGAAAGCTATTGTGCATAGATCCTGAAGGGCTTGTGAAACGTATATTGCCGCCAAGCAGGTCAAAAGATACATACATACATGCACATGTAGCAATACTTTGGCATAAGTTTTCGTTTAAGAATACAGCCAGAGACGCACTTGAATACTTTGTTGGAACGGTAATAATAAAATACCTCACTCGGCTTGTCACCGTGATGTTGAAGTTTACACGGGCAATCAAGAGCAATTCTGAGTGTTTTAGGGGCTTAGTCACATTTGATATACGCTTATTGCTAGTTTGATAGACCATAGCGTTCCAGTAGGCAACTGCAAAAATCGCGAGAACCACCACGAGCTAAACTGAAAACAGAAGCATCATTTTATTGGCTAATTTCTTACATTGGTTGCAATATCGATAACTAACAAAAATGTATTATAATATTTTTCCAAAAACTTCGACTCATACGAGTAATCTAACCGAAATCAACACGAAAGGATCAACAATCATCATTCCAAACACTTTGACTCATTCCTAAATTCGTCGCCTTGGATTTTCCTGTTCTTTATTCATTCTGTGTATGTGTGTGCGTGTAACTAGAACATCAGAACATCAGAATTCGATAGAGGACAAAAACAGAACAAACAACAGCACAAAAAAAACACATTCCTGCAAAGTTGAAACAAAAAGTGGAAAAAAGAAAGGAAAACGAAAGAAAACTTCTTCATCTTTCGCTCAGAAACGTGTTAATATTTCTGAAGAGGCATTCCGGTCACGTAGGATGGAGAAAACTTTTTCAATACGCGTCGAATGCGTTCTGTTTCTAATCTCATTAGAGGAATTATTAAAGCAATTGTTGTCCAGGTTGCGTCGTCCCCTTAGTATCGTTGGAAACAAAAGCTCATTTAGATTTTCGAATAATTCGGTTGTTATCCTTGGACGTACTCGTACCATGCATGTGTATGTATGTAGTTGGCTTAGACAATTGGTTTCGAAAAGTTGAAAACAGCAACGTTGGATATTCACAGGTATACAATTAAATTGCTTAATCCAATGAAGTGGTATCGACGTAAGTACATGTGGGAAGTGTATCAGAGATGCCAAATTTTTGAGAAAATATGACAATTGGTTGGATATGTATGCAGTAGACTTATATGGATGTGTACATGTATACTTGATCACTTGGTTGAGGCCATACATTTTGCGATCGATTTTTACTCTTAAAACCTGCTTGAAATTTTGTACCCCCAAAATTTTACTACCTGCGAACAGGTACATGTTTTCTCAATAAGAAACGACGGTCGTTTATTATTCACCCCTTAATTTTATGACTTCCTGTTGAGAAAATATGTACCTGTTCACAGGTAGTAAAAGTTTGGGGGTACAAAATTTCAAGCAGGTATAAAGACTGAAAATCAATTGCAAAATGTGTGGCCTAGTGATCGCCAGTGTATAACATGTACTTTGTCTGGTTCTTGTATTTTTGACAATTTTTGTCCGGGTGTCTAGCCATGCTAGACAGTGTTCGTTGCTCCCTTTGGAGGGCTAATAATAATTTTAAATCAATTGATAGTAATTTAACAGTGAGAAGTTGAGAGCTAAGACCGAGGAGGATCCTATTGCCTGCGATCTGCATATTTCATCCGAAATCAATAGACTGAGGTTACAACTGCATAATGGAGTTCTTCTCCACGCAAGGAAGGATACTCTGAAAAAGAACTTAGTCTGTACAAGGCTTACCTACCGAAGAATTACTTCAATTTAAAGCAGATGAAAGTGTTGTCGGTCTCTTCGAAATTTTGAAATGTTTGACTATTTCTGGAAGAAAGATGAAACTAAACGAGGAAATATTGTATACATCTATAGAGTTTGTCATTAAATGTGCCCCATTTTTTGATTGGAGATTCTCTGAACTCACGCATCTTTTGGCAGATATCATATGATATTCTTTGATTTGATATATTGCCTAGAAGACAGAAATCAATTCATTGTATGATTTAAGATCAACTGGCCCAGATATGTATTTCCAATGTCTCAATGATAAATGTGCCTACAGAACCAGCACCTACCATAGCTTTGTAGGGAGCGTGGACCAATAATTCACTTCCTTATAATAGAACCCAAGCGGTATCATTTATGCCTTAAACATTGAATATAAAAAATATAGTACCACGATTAAACAGCAGTTCGAATAATTTTACATCGGCTTGGCGCATAGGTTAAGTTCGTTCAATACTACGCCACAGAATCTTCAACGAAAAACCGATTTATGATAACAAGTAGTTTAGGTATCAATTAGAGCTCTGACCTAGAGTGTAAGTACTCGCAACGCTGCTGTTCAGATCTGCATTCAGAGAAGGCTTGCATCCTTGATTCGCGCCTTAAACGCAAAAGTTTCTACAATTCCTCTTTTTCTTCACAATTTAGTTGATTGCCGTTAAGTATACGTTTCCATTAAGTGGATGACAGGCGTATGGTTTCTTTATGTAGAGTGAAGTCTATGAATTTGGTCCTCTATTAGGGTTCTCGTGAGAATTCTACTAGCTTCCTTTTCCAGTTCAGAATCCAAAGTACAAGATAAATGGACTTCGTATCTTTGAAGCAATCTTAGATTTAGCATAATTGTTTGAGGCATTATGTCCAGAGTTCTTAAAGTAAAGACAGTCGGTTCGCGGTCACTGAAACTATATTGCGATACATTGCCTGAAAAGCGACGTCATCTTCACGGTTCTCTATGCAATATACTTGTATACTTAACTCCGCCAACACAACAGGACGATGCATTTCAGAACTAATTGTGTCAAGTCAGCCAGTAACAGTGTATTGGCTTCAACCTCATCCTCTACTAGAACATCGTAACTTTACTGCGAATAGGATATATTTGGTGATACAGGGTAAGGTCTGGAATATTGTACGGACTTCTGAATGGACAGTTTCCGCAGGTATACTTTCCAATAGCCGCTCCTAATCATGACGACGTATCCGATATTACTGTCGAAAAAGTTAGGCATGCGGTCAAATACTCCAAAAAATTGAAAATCGATTGGGCCAGACGAGATACCCTCTCAGTTCTGGAAAAAGATGAGAGAGATCGTGTCCAAATGACTCATGATTCTTATATCCAAACTTATGAGCGGTGATGCAATGCCTAATCAGTGGAGTGAAAGTTATCTTCTTCCTATGCTCAAAGGAAAGGGCGATACGCGAAACTGGGATATATACCGTTCTGTCAGGCTGATGTCACAAACAATGGAGATCGTTGAGCGGGTCTTAGATTAGCGGATCTTAGATTGCGGCAAGTAATAAGGCTATCTCATGACCACTGCGGGTTTGTCTCGGGTAAATCAATAACAGGTGCAGTCGAAGGTGTAAGGATAATAATGGAAAAACATAGTGATTCCTTAAAGGACTTGCTATGGTGTTAGCTGATTTTGAAAAAAGCTTTGATAGACAACCAAGAGATCTCTTAAACCTAAGTCCGCATGATCATGGACATGTATGAGGGAGCAAAAATAAGAGTAAAATATCTCGCAGGAATCAGCGAAGGGGTCCCAATCAAAGTCGGTGTACACCAGGGAATCGTTCTTTGTTATTTATTGCAGTCCTTGATTATCTGCTTGAAGGAAAAGTGACGGACCCCGAAGTGCATCAGTTATTCTTTGTTGCACTTGATATATGGGTGGATGTTTAGGAGGGAAATGGACAGAGTGTTTGTTCTTTCCGTTCTCTGTTCCACACCGGCTTATTCCACTTACTTGAATGGAAAAGTGCTTCCTATGTAAGAAAAGTTTAAATATCTGGAATCTATGATCAATAGCTTTTGATGATGAAGTGGCGGGAAAACTCAGCTATCTTTTGTGACCGAAAGTGTTCCCTAAGCTGAGAGGAAAGCTCTATAGCAAAGTTGTACGTCCTGCGCTCATATACGGTGTACAATGCTGGACAATTGAAATGCAAATTAACGGCTGCTGAGATGAAGATACTTTGTACGACAGCAGGAGTAACAAGGCTTGATGGATTATGAAGTTCGAAGATTCGAGGAATTTTTCATGTAAAAGAACCCATCACAAGCGAGATAGAGCACGACCGGCTCAGTTGGTATTGTCATGTTCAAAGGCAATATCAATCAACGTTCCTACACAATCGCGCACAAAAGGCTGACCAAAAAACAACTGGATCATACAAATGCAAAAGTACCACCATTGGAATGGCCTCAGCGATGAAGTGTTCCGAAACCGGGAAGCCTACCGGTACTTCTTGAAGTCAAACCGACAAACCCCTCAGGCGGAGCAGTAGGGATGCAGTAAAGTGGAAGGGTTGTGATCCTTCTACTTCGTATCATAACTCTGCAAGGAAAGAAGAAGAAGAAGAATATCCTATTTGCCAATCAGGTTGTTGACTAAGGGTTTCAGGCCTTCACACAATATGACAGATAAGATATTGTTGACGAGACTTATACTTCTATAGTTGGCGCAGTAAAACCGGTCTTTTTTATTGAAGATCGGGCGAAAAACGATGCGATCCCATTAATCAGACACACAGTTTCCGTTTCCTATAGCAATCACCACAGTAGATATCACAGTTTTTATTATTTCATTTGCTCGGCCACTTCTCGAATCGCAGTAATACATGCATGCTAGCAGTCAAGGACCTCAGTTAATTGTTGTCTTTGTTTCGTTTGCTAGGGACGTCAACAGTAAGGTCATTCATCCCCAAGGCTTATTATTTTTTCGGAACTTTTTAGTTTTTCCGTGCTAGACAAATTACTCTTGTCCGTTGGTTAATCAAGGGTTCCACTTCAAGGCCTTGCCTCATTCTTGAAAATTCTTTATTTATCTGAGCTCCGAATATGTTGCAGTCGCTCAAATAAAGCATCCGCTAATCTGGCTGTGGACATTACCTTTGATTCCATCGAGATTAATTCCTCCGCTGCACGTCCTCCACCTGAGAACTTCTTTTAAGACATCTGAAAGCACTTGCTCATCAGATCAGCAAGATATGCCTTGTCTCGCACTTGCATGCTTAAATTCACCGAATGTACAGTCAGATTCAGTTCATCTTTGATTCCAGCTTGCACATGTGGAGGCAATGAGACTGTTTTTCCTCGGCAAATACCGAGGGATAAATCTTCTGAGTATCGCATATAAGGTTCTGTCAAGTGTAGGTACTTTAGATAGATTGATGGGTTTGTCAAGTCTACAATTGAGCAGACAGTAGCATTGCGGCAAATGCTGGAAAAAATCAGAGAAAAATTGGTCGAGACTCAAGCCGATTGTAAAGTCGTAATATACTATAATAACTCACTTGTAAGCGGCTATACGTCGGGATGCAGTATACCTGAAAAATTCATCGGACTTTGCAAGGTGACACTGACTAACATCATTGCGAGAAGTCATACGAATTTTTTACCCATGTGGCAAGGTTTCAGACAACTTAATTTCTTATCTTGCAACCGACGTACACGAATAACGTTTTGCAAATCATTAAGTTTTTCCCGTCCTATTGTATGGTGCCGAATCGTTGACAATGACAAATAATGATGGAAGGATGTTGGTAGCAAGATTTGTGGTTATACAGTCGTAGAGTCTGCGTTCCGTTCTTCGCGAACGATGCAAACCTTATTCGATAGAACATACCTACATAATAGATGGCTGTGCATAGTGTTACTGCTTTTCATCATAATTAAGTTGATCTGGCTAAATCATGTGCAGCGAATAGGACAACGATCCGGACAAGAAAGGTCAGCAAGGGTCGTCCTAAGCTCCGTTGAAAAACTACGAGTATGACGTTGATAACTTGAACGAGCATAATGATCCTAACTGGCTTAGTTTTTTTGGCGAAGCATTTCGAAGTCTGCCAACACTGATCAACGGTTGCAGTGTCAGCCAAATAGAAAAGGAAGTCGTTGATGACCATTGTGCAAATTCTTGATTTTCGGTTCCATAAGCAATCCAAATTCATTCGTCGAAATACAAAAAGGAGAAAATAGCTTTTTCAGTAGATTACCTCCTCCAATTCTCCTTCATCAGACAAGATATTCCACATTCATCCTTACTCTTTGCTATAAAATTCGACATCTTTAAAAGTTGCTAATGAGCTCTTCATCAGTTTATAAATATTACCAAATAAGAGTGCACAATTCTTTGTTTATCATCCACAAATTCACCAAAATTAATTTGTCTTTGAGATGAATTGAAGAGAACTGGTCGAAAAAGGTTCGTGTATGTGATATATGTGAATCCTATTATGACAATGAATTCTTGGAATGAATAATTAATCGTGGATGTTAAGAGAAAAGTAGTGGATGTTCCAAGATTTGTTATTCTCGGAAATCTGAAATAAATTTGTACTTTAAGAGTTAAATGTTCATTGTCGACCATTTGGATAGTAATCGATTTTTCCACCTTCATTTCACTTATCATACACTTACCATCCACTCTACATCCGGCACGAAATGAAAAAAAAAAAACAAACTGTATCCACTTTTGAGAATTATAAACATTAGACCTTTCTATTTTCCTCCTCCGATGCGGTTTTTCCATCCACTGATTTATTTTTTTTTTTGCGTTTCCATTCCCTTATTTTTATTTCTCTGACTTTCATGTTATCCCTCTCACCCGGAATTCGAAAATGTTTGCCTTTATCATTAGAAAGGCTGGCAAGCGTCGCGGCGTAATGATGCTTATAAAGGACTCCTTGCAGTTGAAGATGAAGAACTCTAGAGTAAAGGGGCCGGAGCAGGTGGTGCTGATGGGTGAGTAGTTGAGTGGCTGGGTGGGTGTGTGGATACTGGTGCAATGATCTTGAAATGTCTATCACATGGCATTTGGGAGTTTTTGGGAAGTTCTGGTGCAGCTTGTGCGTCTATGTATGTAACTTGAACACCAACAACCAACCATCATATCCACCTGTAGTTGCTGTTGCATTTGTACAGAGTGTGGGTAAAAGGGAGCTAAATGAAACAAGTGAAAAGCAAATGAAGGAAAATGTACACAAAGGGGGAAAACGGAGAAACTTGTTGAGTTGGAACTCGGTATTCTGGATTTTTGATACGGGATACGGAAAACTTAAATGTATCTCGTCTCACACATTACTAAATGGGAGTCTGGTGAAATGGTGAGATGTGCGTTCAGCACATGGCTGCTTCTGGATAAGATCTCAGAACTTCTGTGGATTTTCAATTAAATTTTACGACTCGAAACTCGGACATGGTGTTGAAGGGTGCAGACCGAGATAAGACCTGGTGGATTGCGGATTGTGGTTTATTGTGCATTTTGAAATAAAGGCAAACGTGTCTGGGATGTGTCGTTGGAATAACATAATCAGTTAACTTTTTCACGCAGCTTAAACGTGATCAGATAGGCAAATCAAAGAAAAGAAGAAGGATAAGACCAGCCTTAGGTTCTGTCAAGCTTGGTAATCCTGGGCGACCTAAAGACACATGTCTGAGATGTCGTGCTTGTCAGTCCGGCAGTATGAAGGGGTTATGGCTTTTCTGGAAATGTTCCTGGAAACCAACGCAGTTTGCCGTTGGTTTAAATAAAAAAGGGCGCAGGTCCGAAATTTACATGCGAAAATCCTCACACCCATTCCAAATCCTACAGTGACCCCAAGTAGGGGTGTTTGCCTAACAATTTCATCGGCGATCTCATTTTCCGTGATCCTAGTTGGACCTAGTATCCCAACAAGTCTCAGAGAAGTAACCCTTCGGACAACATTTAGAGAAGCCTAGCATTCTGAAACTAGCTGAAAAATCATGGGTTCAGCACGACCTAAAGCGCAGTTTGCCTGTCCCTATAGATGCGAATTCTTTGTCTCCTCCTACGGATCTTCTGCAATATAGTTTCTTGTCATCCATGATTATGTATGCATAGATAGGGAAGGTAGGTAGACGAAGATTTTTCTAAAGTTCTCATCCTTCTCAGAGACACGAGCACCGAATCTTGTATCGGTTTTGGAGCCATCCGTGAAACCCCGACTATATTCTTGCCCTAGCTTAGATTCTGCCCGAAACAATTCCTGAGCATTGGGAGAACCGGTTTTATACTACAGTTTGGCAGCAACAAAAGTCATGGCATCAGAAGGTATGTCCATCAGACTAAATTAAAGCTCCAGTGCGTGCTATACCAAAGACCATATTTGTCTGTTGCAATGAACTACACACATATGTTGTGAAGAACATTTGGAAGGGGCATGTATTTTAAGTCGATAGCCTTGCTGAACTTTTAATAACTATGTAGTCTATGTAATCAGAAAATGAAAGACTTCGATGAACACAGCTTGGAGACTGTGGTCTGTTTTCGAAGTATTTATAATGAAATATAACAGAACACTACGCATTTTCCAATCACCTCAATGTGCTATCTAACAGAGTAAACGTTCTGTTGTTTCATCCCATTGTACACAGGAGGCAAAGTTACTGTTTGTATTTATTATATCTGGACCCTGATGGAGCAGCGAGATTTCTGTTTCTGTTAAACAAGGATACCAAGGTTTAATATGGCTTTATATATATAACCTATTTTTATATGCGCTGTCTTAAGTGACTTTAAAATCGATAAATAGGTGTTGTGTATCGATTTGGTATCCCTGCCATTTCTCAAAAATCCATAGTGGAGTGAACTTATCGGTTGTAGACTTACACTAAAGACAAATCAGGTAGTTTACGAATAACCTTAGAAAGTTGTTGAGCATTTATTTTCTTGTGGATTGTGGGTCTGGCAAGTGGAGTAAACATGGGCAACAAGGATTTTGAGAAAGATTTGGTAATCTTGCAATTCTAGCATGTAAATTTTTTTCAGATTGTGGTCTAATTTGCTCCCTTAGATTGGGAAGATGTGTATTTACAAGATGACTCGCGTTGGTGCAAATTTTCCTAGTGTGCGATGTCTCGTTTTGGTTGTCATTGCTGTAGATTATGCTAAATTTTCCTGGAGATTTTCAATAGGGAGTCAACCTAACTATTTGGTCGCCTCATTATTTCCTTCTTTACTAATTTGACCAGAATAATGGTGTATAAACGAGTATTAGATTGATCGTTCTTGAAGGGGGTGGTATTTGAATAGAGAGCATTTATGGCAATCCGACTTAATAATGCTTTCTAATTGGTGGTTACGCTAAAACAAAATAATCTACATAAGTGCATGCACTTTCACTTGAAAGACACCAGGCGAATCTGCGAGACTGGGTTTCAAATTCGATTTCAAATTTCCAAGTGCAGTGTCTTATTATGACGTTTTCATTTCACCACGCAGAATACTCGTATATACCCTCTGAGTCTCGCTATGCTAGTTTTAATGTAGGAGTCACAGGTAGAATATGCAGGTACTTGTAGTCACCACATTCTTGCATGAGAGGAAAACGATATACGACCACCGAAGAAAATAGATGTCGCCGACTTGAGGTGTAACTCTGACTTTTGATTTAGTGTGTTAAGTGGTTCGTAATAACTTGTGATTTTGTTAAGTAATATCATACTTCTAATGGAACCTTATGTTGGACATTCACTCAATAGAGCTACTTATACCAATATAGTGGTGAACATATACCTAACCATTTCGTCATATCGTTATAATGTCACATCGCACAAACAATCTTTGAGCATTGTTAAGCCATTCCTTGATATACAGTTCTTTATACCAAAAGCTAAATTACTACCACCGTAATGGCTTAATAGATGTGAATTTTTGAATTGACATGGATCATTAACCACTTTCAGTTAAGCCTTATATTCGGTTAAGGGATGTATTTTGGTTGAGGTGAGTAAAATACATCAGAACAAATATATTGTAGGATATTCCAGTTCTGTCCAGTTTAGCTTCGATAGCGAGTTGTCGTGAATTGTCGAATTCACGTGCGAATTCCGGCGAAGCTACAGTCCGCGATGAACCTGGGTCTATCCAATTAGCGAGATATTTGGTTAACGGCTTCCAGTTGCGCACTCTAAGTTGGTTGAGGTCCCCTTCCAATTGCGCGCGCCACCTAAGGCGAAGCCATTCTCTTCGGCGTTGTCCCTCCGGATTATAGTCGAGCCTTGGTGTTCATTCGCTCTACATGTCCCAGCCATCTCAAACGCCCAATGCACAGTTTTTGACCAGGTCGATGTCGCTGTACAGCTTGTAGAGTTCATCGTTGAATCGTCTCCTCTGGAACCCGTCAATGCATACGGGACCAAATATCTTACGAAGAATTTTTCTCTCAAAACGACCAAGTATATCTTCATCTGTTTTAGAAAGGGTCCATGCTTCGGAACCATAGAGCAGGACTGGGATTACAATGGTCTTATATAGAGTTTCGTGGTTGTTCAGGAGAGGGCCTTACTACATAGTTGCCTTCTCAACCCATAAAAATAGCTATTAGCAAGAGGTATTCTTCGTTTGATTTCTGAAGAAATGTCGTTTTCAGGTATGATAGCAGAGCCGAAATAGACAAAGTCCCTTACTACCTCAAAGTTATAGCTGTCGATTGTGATATTCTGGCCGATTCGTTGATGTTGGGTGTCACTTCTTGTTGAGAGCATATACTTTGTTTTGCCATCGTTGACCGCTAGACCCATTTTTGCTGCTCCTATTCATATACATGCACATACACCAGTGGTAGCGCACTGTGTTCTACCTAATATCAATATCGTCGGCGTATGCAAACAATTGAACAGACTTTTGAAAGATCGTACCTCGTGTGTTGGCTTTTGAGTTTTGTACAATTCCTTCAAGTCTGATGTTAAGAAAGTCACATGACAGCACATCCACTAAAATCCTTTTTTAACATGAAAGGTCTCGGTTAGGTCGTTGCCGAACTTGATGCAGCAGCGAGCTTTCTCCATCGTCATCCTGCACAAGCGGACAAGTTTGGCAGGGATGCCAAAACTAGGCATGGCTATACCTCGTCTCTGTAGGTGCTGTCATATGCGGCTTTAAAATCGATCTGAACATCTTGGGTTTTCTCCAGGATCTGCCCTAGTGTGAATATTTGGTCAATTGTGGACTTACCGGGCCTAAAACCGCACTGATAGGTTGCAAACAAATCGTTTACAAATGGTTTCAGGCCCTCGAACAATACGGCAGACAAGATCTTATATCCAATGTTTAGGAGACTGATACCTCTATAGTTGGCGCAGTTAAGAGGGTTTCGTTTCTTGTGAACCGGGCAAACGATACTGAGGTTCGATTCATCAGGCATACATTCATCCGACCAAATCTTTGGAAATAAGTTGGTCTATGCTCTCTACCAAGTCATGTCCTGCTGCCTTAAATAATTCGGGGGGGTAGGCCGTCCAGCCCAGCAGCCTTGTTCGATTTCAATTTAGATATTGCTATTCTCACTTCATTTTGGTTGAGTGGACGGAATTCTTGAATATTTCGCTCTGCATGACAGCGGAATTTGTGTCATCTTCGCCGTTTAGCAGTCTGCAGAAATGGTTTTTCCATATTCTCAGCACCGACTGTGACTGTACTACAAGGTTTCCTTGTTCATCTCTACAGGTTTTCGTTTGGGTCTTATTACCTTTTGGTTAACTATCCGGATATTATTCATGGAGTAGCACCTCTCTATTTCCTCGATCGCGCGCTTCTCATGCTCCTTTTTTTTCTCCTCCTCTTTTGCTCGTAGAGTTCACGAGCCGCTCTCGTCCTTTATGCAGCGCCATGTTGTTGATTTGCTGAATGTGCTTGCCGGCACTCTTTAGCAGACGTGGGGTTTCGTGGTTGTGGACGGGTGAAACCCTGCATGTCAGTTGCGGCATTTCTGATGGCTTCGCGGCATCTAAGCCACTGGTTTTCAGCACTTGATCCTGGCTGCAAAAGACTTGTCGAGAAGTTGAGGGATACGCGATCGGCAAGAATCTGGCGGCTTGTTGGCATTGCAACCGTTCAACGTTAAATCTCCTAGTGGTATTGCCCCTTTATTGTGTCACCTGAGATATCAGTAAACGTGCCAACGTACAACTAGATAGTGTTCGAAGTCTGTGTTGGCCGCTCGGAATGTTCGGACATTTAAAATACTTGAGGAATGCCTTTCAGTTTGCTGATCTGGTGTCTGTCATGTTCCCTTGTGAATATTGAGGTGACGAACCTGTGTGTTTGCTATAGTAACGTTACGTCCCGCAGCGAAATCTAAGCCCGTTTCCAGACGTGGTGCCGTGTCTTCGCATTGTGCTACCAAAGATGTCCTCCTTTCCAATTTTGGCATTAAAATCGGATAGGACGATTTTAACGTCATACATCGGACATGCTCGTAAGTTTTGTCGAGGAGCTCGTAGAGACTTTCTTTGGTAGCATCGTACTTTTCTTCTGTTGGGGCGTGAGCGCATATAAGGCTGATGTTACCGAATTTACCACGTGTCGAAAGCTCAAGACTTCTTGCCCAAGTCTGCCGTTTACAACAAATTCGCATCCAAATAGACGATGCTTACGTTCCCTATAGCAATCACTGTAGTAAACATCACAGGTTTACATCTATCTTTTGCACGGCCTATCCCACCGCACTTCCTGGATGGTGGTGATATCTGATTTATAGCAAATTTATGCATGCTGCCTGTTCAAGGTCCGAACATTCCACGTGCAGATCCGAAAGTATTGGTCGCTTAGTAACAATTACTTTTTTAGGCATAACCCCCAACCTGGAAAGCTAGGTCATTTTTGGGACCCGTATGACAAAAGAAGCTAGACCAAATTCTTGAGCCGGTAACAGTAACTAGGGATAAGGGAAAAAAAGTTTTCCGGATAATTTACCTTGCGTTTACTGAAAAAGATATTAAAAGTCTTGGGTTGCGATTTTTATCTTATACTCGTATATTATAGTTACTTAATTGTACTTCAATATATTGTAGCTGCACAGGTTTGATCACATTTATTGAATTCATGTCAAACAATTATTATAATATGTTCAAATTCCTTATTTTATATAATATGCATTGAAACATTGTAGATACAGTAGGATGTTACAGTTCATACAGGCAAATATGGCTTGGATGCAGCATTTTTGACACCGAAGTCTTTTTTCCGTTTTCACGACCGTATATTTTATGTCATCGGTAATTACTTGATGCGTTATTAAACAAATCCGCTTCACCGGGTAAAATCGTTATTATATTCTTAAATTGCATTTGGCATTACAATGTCCACGTGTTTCCTTTTTCTTTAGATCAAACCGTTTCGCTTGCTTTATTGGTTGACAATACTGTGACAATAGATTTGTCATTCCAACGAATCGCTGCAACTTCATTTGTTTGTCGAATGCAAAATCTATATATCCACGACTTTTTTTCCCTAGATCTTGCATCCATCAGATCTGCCTTAGCTGTTCTATTTCCACGAACAGTACCTACAAACATAAGAAGAACAAAGAAGAAACCGAAAGACGCATCGTTAATACTTTATATAAACGGATCAAATCAACATCACTTACCTGTCGTAAAATAGTCCAACTTTGACATGCGACATATTAGCTTATGCGAAGTAAATAACTAATCAAATGTTATTGTATGTTGGCTTAGAGTATCGGTTTTTTAAACTAGACTAAGGACGACATTCTCTCCCAAAACGAATTTAAAACCGAATTCTCAGTGCTTGCACCACCATATTATATAAATATGTATATAATATAAGGTAACCTTGATGTGAAC
The DNA here is from genome assembly GCA_949129095.1 of Volucella bombylans. NCBI lineage: Eukaryota > Metazoa > Arthropoda > Insecta > Diptera > Syrphidae > Volucella > Volucella bombylans. The sequence continues at coordinate 65,559,491 of OX422143.1, read as the reverse complement.
ATAAGACCCTATACTTGAGGCCAAAATGAATTGGCTTGCCCCTTATAAACTGAATGGCGCCCCTAATAATGTATCATTTGCCCGTCTATAGAAAGGTGATGAGAAAATATGTCAAATTGCATAAATCGTCCATAAAACATGTTATTTAGAAGTGCAATATTAGCAAATTTTTCCTTTGGATCGATTATGCTGTTGTCACAGACATGTAAACATGTCTTGATATTTTTGAAGCGATCTCGACTCATTGCATTTTTATTATGTCGCATTGAAATACTGGTTGATTAGACCAAAATAAATCCATCTGAGGTACTGTATGCAAACACGAAAAATACATGATTCCAATGAACCTGCGAATTTCATTGGAATCAGTTTTGAATATCTGATTGTCTTTATCCACATTAGCATAGCTATTGGTGCTCTCACCAATAAAATTGATTATATTGCTATCCAGAAATAATTCAAGCATTTGCAGAGGATTTAAGTTGCCTGTAAGAAAAATAAAAAGCATCATGAATCATGTTCTACCCTTTTTAATGCGTATAAGAGATACAGTATAACATACGTAAACATATAAACCTACCGATTTTATAATAAATGTATCTTATCTTATCACTTGATACATTTGTTTGAGTCTTTGAGAATTTGATGGTCTTTTGACCATTTTAGCACTTCGCAATGAAAAGACGGTGATGGTTCATTTTGGGAATATGGAGCCACATTTTGGAATCTGGACGTATCTGCCAACACTTTATCCATTTCCAATTAGACCAAGAGCCCACAGCAAATTTTGAACGTGAGAGGCGACTGCATGAATCATACCTTAATACGAGTATGTTGCTCTAATGCTAAAGATGCCAAATATGCCCGTCTGGCAGCACATGATGGCAGCTAAAGAGTGTAACTGTAACATATATCAAAGATCGCTATTATTCAAAACAGGAGTAATTGGTGCAACCACTTGCAACTATTAGTAAACAACAGAGTATGACCCCCTCAGTACAAATTCATGTATCCAAGACGTTTTAGGTGTAGCCAAGACTCTGGCAGTATTTTTTTCCTTTCAACGCGTCAAGCAAGTAAAACGTTTTGGAGTTATATATTTGTAATCAGGGAGTTGGGCTCTAAGTTCTGAAAAAAATTATGTGGTTGCATCGATTATTCCAAATTGGCATTTTGTCAATATTCTTACTTACCTTTAATCTAATAGAACGTGTATGGTCTTTCAACCGTAGAAGACGAAGGGGTCTCTGAACAAAGCTTCAAAGCAAATGGGAAGAACCAGCCCAAGTAGAGAAAATGCTTTCTAACATGGTTTCCAAATTAAATTTCTGGATTTACTGGATGGAGGTGATATTTGCGTGATAGCAATAAAGTACCTTTGTTAATTGCTCGGTTGCGAATATTCCATGTGCAGATCCGAAAGTTGTTATCCTTTAAACATATTCAAGGGTCGTAAACAGTGAATCCATTTTTATCCGAGGCCAGTAGTTGATTCATCACATCCTTTTAATCTCTTCCGTATAGGATTCTGAGCACTACGACGGCGTAAGCTAGTATAATGCGACTGGTCGGGCATGCCCTTACCATTTTAGTAAGGGTTTATGTTACTCATGCAGTTACCGCAAGCTACCACTGGGAGGTAAGGCATTCGCTTCGCTACGAACTTGATTGTTGCGCTTCAGGTCCAATCCAAGTCATAGGGCACTCAGCAGTTTCCCGATCGCCACGATTCCCAAAAAAATAATGCCTCAATAGTACGTATATAAGGGTCATTGAAATCTGAGGAGCTCCTTTTAATGGACCATAATAGAGGATTGGCTTTAACAAGAATGTAATTTATGTGTAGATGAAATGTTAATTTTCCATCGAAAATCACATCAAGATCTTTAAAATCGTTAACAACTCATATGTGAGCGTTATTTAAGGCATAATGAGGCATAATATAATGAAAAGTCCTATTATACCTCATGCCAACGGACTTGACGATGTTTAACATTACGTCGTTTAAGCTTTACCATTTAGTGAAACAACTTAAATCTTTTTGCAGCATTCAACAATCACTTATCGTTGATATTTTCGGGAAAAAATTGTATATCATCTCCATAGATATGGCAATAAAACATTGCATTGTGTAATGCATAAAGATGATATAATTTTCTTTGTTAGAATCGGCCCTAAATGGCCAATGATTTCTTTCATCTCTGATTACAACGATTACAACAATTTGCTTTCTGTCATGTAAATAAGTTTTAAAACATTGTAGTAACCGACCAAAAAGAGCATATGCCTTAAGGTTTTCTAAAAAAATTGTCAGGTTCGCTCTACTTAATGCTTTAACAAAATCTGCTTTAACAACATGGACTTGTTTATAGATTTCTAATGAATCAATTTTAAAATTTTGTAAATTCCACTAAATTAGAAACAATTGATCTGCGAGTACCATACCTGTTGAGTACGATCAGTAACCAGGGTGCGCCGGCATCCGATTGCCAGCCGCCCGACATTGAATTGTACTGAAAAGTACTGAGAACTCTCTGCAACTTTTTTGTACAAATATAGCCAAATAAAAATTGAACTGCTGAGACATATTTCGACAGCCATTTAAGACTTTGATTTTTATTCCAAGTGAGTCTTTTTGTCTCAAGTCTGGGTGTTGTACTAGAAATACCACCGTTAGTCACGGTACAGAACCGTTGTCTAACCATCAGTTACAGTAAAAGCACTGTATTCATTTTGGGGACCCCGAAGCGATTTTTCAACAGCTAACTTGCTTCCCCCCACCAGAGGTAAGGAACATTTAGCAATTCCATAATAATAAAATCGTTTACCAGGGCTTATACTGGTAACATAAATTAACAACTCTCAACTAAAATATCATGGAATCTTCATTGGACGATCTAGCAACCCGGCAAGAGGAAACAGGCTGTGAACTACAACGGGCAATTTCCAACCTGGGAAAGGAACTTTGGGAGGATTTTGAGGCTACTGACAACACTATCCATTCAGAAAATGGATGCGAATTGTCACTTGGCTACTTCAGAAACGGATATTACGATGCGATACTACAAGCATATGAATCCACAAAAGACAACATATTAAAGAGGTTAGAATTAATACAAAGAAATGGATTTCTAAGTAACACAGAAACTTCAGTCGATCAGGGAGAGGGTGCACTTCCCAAGCAACAGAAATTAGCGTTTATCACGGGACACATATGTTACAAATGAGACTAGAAGTGACACACATGGTAGGCGGCTGGATAAAGCTAGCAAACCACTTACATTCGCTTACCAATCACTCCAAGGCAACAACAACGTATCAGGCCTGATTAGAAAGCAAGAAGCAGCAATAGAATTGTTACAAATAACTTTTCTTGGAATATCAGATAACACAGCTAATATAATAGATCAACAGAATTTTACCATATCAAGGTCAAAAGAGTAGAACGCTATTAGGATGAAATACTGCAGTAAACCCCTCTCTCAATGTCCAGCAGTTTTTCAGTATTGTACTAGAAATATCACCGTTAGTCACGGCGCAGAACCATACAGTAAAAGCACTGTATTCAATTCAAAAGCCATGTTGGTACTTGCTTGCTGACCCTCCCTCTCTCAACCTTTTGATCCCACCCTTATCGGAGAAAAGTTACAAAATCTCATTGATGAATTTTTATCCGGTCCAGATTGGCTCCCAGCAACATTTTTCAAAAAGCGTGCCTCCAATTTTTCGCACCCACTCCCCTCCTTTTTTCATCTGTCCCTCACACAAGAGGAATTCTCCCAAGTTTAGAAGACCTCTTTCATAACTTCGGTTCACAAAAAGGGATCAAAGAATGAAGGAACCAACTACCATCCCATTGCTAAGCTTTCTCACATATCTAAAATGTTCGAAAGTTTTTTATATGAAGTTCTAAGCTTTCAGTGCAAGTCACTTATATCACCCAGTCAGCATGGATTTCTAAATTTCATTTTAACTATAAACGATCTCGAGGGGATTATCAAACACTGCTCCGTATCCATTTACGCCGATGACACTAAGTTCTCCAAAACTATTTCTTCACCCCAAGACTCTATTCTCCTCTACGAAGACCTCGATAGGTTTTCCACCTGGTATCTAAACAATTGCTTTGAGCTTAATGTCTCCAAATGCCAATCTATGACTTTGTCTCGTAAGTTCAATCAATCCCCCCCGTACCCCAGGTTCAACCCCTTCGCGAATTGGAATTTCATATGATGGAGAGTTCAACTTCCGTTCGCATATTGATGAGATAATTCTTAAAGCCAACTCATCGCTCAGTTTTAACAAACGATGGTCTAAAGAATTTTGAAACCCTTATGTGACAAGGTCACTGTATGTTACCCTTGTACGGTCTCTTCTCGAATATGCCATCCAAGTGTGGTCCCCTTTCAGCGAGTTCATATATCCGGAAAAGAGAACATTTAACGTAGTTTTTTTTCGGTTTGCATTTCGTGGACTACCCTGGAGTGACCCATTTATCTTACTTCCCTATCGTGACTGCCTCAAACTTCTTAACCTGAATAGCTTCGAAAAACGCAGAGACGTAGCTGACATTCTCTTCATTCATCGACTGCTCTCTGTCCACTATCTCTTCTATATTCCAACCCACCGCACCTCTTATGGCTCTGACGAACCAGTCTCCCGCATGCTCCGTAAGGTCAACTCAAACCTCCCCCTTTTTGATTTTAACCTGAGCACTTCTCGTCTTAAATTTGATCTCCTTCACCATTCCCTTACGTCCTAACCCTTAACTGTTGTTAGTTCTTAAGTCCTAGTTTTAAAGTTAGTTAGTTTAAGATTGCATTAAGCGAAATAAATGGGGGCGTTAGCCCCACCAAATTAAAAAGTACACGTTGTTTGCTAACAAAAGTAAGTTCTTCTTTGACAAGGCTATCTAAAAGTTATGGAATGATCGAAAGTTTGGTAACTATTCCATAGTTAGAAGCACGATGTCTGCAACCAGATTTAAAGACTGGATCTATCATAGAGATCTTCCACTCGTCAGGATGGAAATCCATCAGAAAGAGGAATGATTAAATAAATCTGATAAGGGAGAACAAAATGAGCTGGATTAGTGATTTAGGACAATATGAAAAAATACCCGGATGTCTGGCTTTTAAATGGTCTTAAATTACTTAAAACTGTTTTAACATTGCTAATATCAAGCTAATAAAAGGAAAAATCAACAATTGATGGAAGGAATGGATATAATTATGAATCGATGGAAGCTGAGCATGAAGAATTAGAGATACGAGTATGTTATTGAAAAAGTGTTCAGCAAATATATCTGCAATACACTTAGGGTCACTTACAGTCTAGTGACTGTCATTAAGAAATCCTGTGGGAAATCCAGTGCTTTTTCTTTTTGTGTTAATAACTTCCAAAATTTTGGACTGTTTTTAAGATTACCGTGGATGAGATGAATATAAAAAAAATAGCAACAAAAAAATTATTTTCAAAGACGAGAAGAAAGATTAGAGTAAAATCGAGTATTTTGGTATAGCGTAGTATCTCGGATCACCTGCATTTTTTTTGCAAAACTAAACATGTTCATAACCGTGCGGTCAGAAGAAAAATGCATAATAAACATGTTTCCTCCTGCTTAAAATCCTTAAACTTTGTTCACAGTTGTGCTTAAAGTGGAATGGGTTGACTTTTTTTGTACGGGTGGAAAAAGTTTCTTTTTTTTTTTTTTTGAGCGCGCGCTCAAGGGGTTTGAGTACCCTTAATGTGATTGTACACAGCGCGGGCAAAGGCAATTTAGGGAGGAAGAAAAGGGAGGTACCGATGTACATTGTTTTTAAATGTTTGCAAGTTATAACGACCAGGAAATACAGAGATCGGCAGGGTATTCCATAAGCGAGTTGTACGGCTTAGGAACGAATCACGATATTTTAGAGTACGTCCGAAAAGTGGCTTGAGGGTATACGAGTACTGATGAGCATTCATAGCGAGACGGGTGTTACGGTTGAAAGTTTGAATGCGCGGAATGCTACTGGCGATTTCAGTGGAGCACTGGTGGTGGAAATAGCGATAAAACAAAGTGAGACACGAGACATTTCGTCGGTGTTCGAGGGTGTCCATTGATTGACTGATATTAGTATTGTCAATAAGTTTTATCGCACGGTTTTGAATCCTATCTAGCAGAGATGTTTTAGGAGCACCTGTTTTGGTTAGTATTAGTATTAATAAGATTGGAGTTTCATAAGACGACAGTGAAATTCTCAATGCTGTGGTAAGTTCTTAGTTTAAAAATATTTAAACACGAAAAGAGAAAATCGGCTAATAAGTTATGGTGTACCACAAAGGACGATACCGTTGCTTGATGTGATTTTCAAAATTTAAACTCCGGATTGTTCAATCCAAGCAACCAAAAGTATTAACGAGTAAAGGAAAGCCACAGCGAAAGGAAGCGAAAGCGCAGTTGTAAACTTCATGATCGCAGGTGGAAATTTCCACCACACTTTATATTTCCCAGAAAAAATCAACACCCGCTTCTTGTGAAAGAAGCTCCTCCAGGCGCCAAATATTCATGTCATATATCGGGATAGATTCAATTGACTATGTTCACAGATTGGTTCCAGCATTTTTTGTCGTATGTAAAACCTTCAAGAGAAGACCCAGTTTTCCTAATTTGGATGGACACTACAGTTATACCCGAAGGGATAAAGGAGTAGTGATCAAATCATTACCACAACATTCAACCCATAAAATGCAGATAAGACATTCATGGGCCCTTTAAAAGTGTATTATAGCGATGAAATACAATTTTTTCCACGTGAAAGTGGACGGAAAGTAACGTAGTACGATTTAGTAGGACTTTTCTCGAAATCATACTTAAAGGTGCAAACGGGCCAAATTGCCTTTAAAGGATTTAAAGGTACTGGAATTTATGCGTTTGATAAAAATCTATTTACAGAAGCAGATTTCATTACTTCGGGAAATGAAAACGAAGAAGCGCCTTCCACACAGAGCATCGAAATTATGGACCAACTCAAAATGACACCTAGCGTTACCTCACCTGGGAGATAATCCAATTGCTGAAACGAGTACAGGTCTTTCTTATTACCACCCTTTCGATTCTGAACTGCAAGGCTTCAAATCTTCGGTATAACAAAGTCCACAACAGGCTACTACCGCAATGTCAGATTTTGTTACACCTTGGGAAATATCCACACCGCCACCGATAAAACAACAACTAAGCAATTGTAGAGAAAGAAAGACGACTTCAACTATTTTGACAACTTCGCCATAAAAAATTAAATTGATGGAAAGTATTGAGGCAATAAACAAGAAAAGAGGGACTGTTGAGAATAAAGAAAAAACATCGAAACCAAAATTATCAAAACAAATATTTGTACCAAAAACAAAAAAAAAATCGTTTGGTAGCTCCGAAAAAATGGCCCACTTAAGTTAATCCAGAAGCTAATCCCAATCGTAGCTTCGACGAAAGCCTTATTTTTCAAGACACAAACGATGAGATGGAAAATTCTGATGGTGTTCCACCCACAGAAAATTTAAAATACCATGTGCTTTTAATGCAAGAAAAGTTCAATTGATGACAAATCATTCAAAACCTGGACTACATGTCTACAATGTGACATTGTTTGGGCTTACGAGGCTTGTTTGCCAGGTAGAAACGCTATATTTCTTTGCCACTCATGTGATCAGTAGGATTACTAATATTATATTATGAAAACTTTAATACTTTTTACTTATTTTAAATTCTGTTCAATACCAAGAAGGCATTTTTTTATGATTTTTTTGTTGTTTAATTTTTATTTTATATATATAATTGATTTAAGAATATTTATTATGCTGCGAAATACTTCAATTACTTTAAGTTTTTTCATTTAAGCCAATATTTCGGGTAATCTGGTATAGTATACCACATTTGACTACCCATGTATACCACATTACGCACCCTTTTGCTGAAATACAATTTTTCGAGTCTTGCCACTTTAAGAAAGATGTTTCAATTTTCAATTGTCTGAGTATCACTTTACAAGCATTCACAATTTCCTTAAAATTGGCAGAAAACTTTGCTTGCAGTAATCCGAAAAGTAACATGTATACCACAATAGCCGATCTTACTCTATGTATAATCATCATTAAAGCAGTGGTAGTTCGGTGAATCGGGGGGGAAAAATATATAAAAATGTATATAAAACATAGTGCGGGCATCCCACATCTCCCTAATCGTAAAGATATTGTTTGCACTCGGCCACTGCCGTTACTGTATAACACACAGCTAAAGTAATGACTGAGTGCATGTAACAACTGATGGATAGCGTGTTGCGAGTATGAATTTTGTTGATGCACTGTTTTTTATTGTTGTAAGGGCGTAACGCCTATAACAATTTGATTCGGTAAACCAACATCAGAATTTTTACTTTGCAATCTGGCTTAAGTTTGTAATGACTCGGGAATTTAGAGTGGACATAGAAAATATTCGCGGCCTAAAAAGTAATCCCGTTTCTGCGGACGTCCACGTCTGTAAATACAGACCAACTGTTTTGGCGCTTAATGCAACACAGGTAGATCCCCGCCCACACCTCTCAGATTACTCTGATCTGAACCTAACTGGCTACCAACTAGTGCCATTATTCTTTTTTCACTGCGGTCTCGCCATTTATGTGCATAGTGATGTAGCTTACCAACCTCCACGACAATGCGATCCATGCTACAATCCGGAATTCAATCTTCAAATTCAATGTGGTTAAAACTCTATCTTCGTAAGCAAATTATCCATTACTGCTTTATATTATACAGAACCCCCAAACTGTACAGCAATTCGACCTTTAACAAGTTCAATGCGCTGTCTGACTTTCAATATTCTCATACTGAAATCGTTATTATGATCGATTTCAATATACACAATTCTGGGTGGCTTCGACATTCTGTACAGATAAAACCCGAAGGACGGTGTATTGAGATCATCGTTGCAGAGAACCATTTGATGTTGATAGTCATACCGCCAACACTCTGGACTTGTTTTTAACTTCTCACCTTTATAAGTACACCGTTGATGTGCTGTGTCCTCTAGCTCAAAAACTTAATAAATCACTTATTTTACTAACGCGGACTTCTTTTTATACTGCAACTTTCTTAAACTGGAAATAAGAGGATCTGAATTAAGAAGAAGCCTGTGCAAGAGATCCATGTTAGTAACATCTCGGGAATGTTTTCTAGTATTATCGCGTCTGAATAGTTTGACTAATTTATTACAAGACTCAGCGGCCTTCTCAGATAATTCACCAATAGATAATAAAGAACTATCTATCACTTCTGCTCCGTAAATCAATACTTTATGTATTGATGAAGGTAAGTTATACCAAGGGTATTCCTCCACAAGCAACTTGGCAGTATCAAAAGCATAACTCTTAAATTTTTCTGAATTTATTTTATAATCAGAAGAAAAACTCTGCAGAAGATGACTACATCTGTCAATAAGATCTTTTCTAATACCTGTTATTTCAGATGAAATATCAGAGTTATGGAAAAATGTACGTGCTGTGTTTCCATCATTGGATGTGCCACTTCCTCCACTTCGAGGTTTGTCTACAATTAAACCTAATTTTTCCCTAAACTGCCGTTGAACTAGCTCTTTTCTCTGAGCAAGGCTAGCTTTATCTTCTGTAGAACGCGCTTGCCACTTTTTAATATTAATTCGATAAGAAAGGTGAATAAAATACTCGAAAAATCGAATGTATGAATGCAGATGAGATAAGCCAAACTCAAATTTTCTAGTATCAGGGACCTCTTTTAAGCATATAATTAAATCGTTCATCTCTTTTGGTGTTGCACCACAAATGTAACACCTACTCGTAGATAGGTCGCTAAGTGCAGAACAAACTTTACCATCTACGATGGTACGAGTACGATGGAAGGATCTACGATTGTAAGGAATGGGTGATTTTAATTTCGTGGCCATTAATAAGCACTGAAGTAGGGACTAACTGGTTAATTTGGCTTTTGAAATAAACTTCTTCTTGCACGGTGACTTCCTTTGTTTCTTTTGTAAATTGAAAACGAATTAGTCTGCACCACCTAGTAGAGGAAGGGCGTGGGTTTTTCCAAATTATTGATTCATCACAGGTATTTGGTTTATAAACAAATTGAAGAGGTACATAAAATGTGGCAAATAAACTTGAATCTTCGATAGTTGAATCTGAAAATGTCTGCCCTATGGCCTGTGCTACCATCAAAACCAATTAAAACTAAGTCATCCTTAATTTCCCGAAGACTTTCAAACACAGCTTTTTGAGATTCAACAATGCGACTTGATGTATGGTCTAACAATGATTTCAAATTGATTTCAGGGAAAAACATTTAGTATTTCAGAATGAATCACTTCTCTTAATAATAAATATTGGTTTTTAGTAAGCTTAGATTCATTAATAAATGAAACAACTTCATCCGTGCTAAATTCCAAAGAACTTTCTGATTGATTTGAACTGAAGTAAAGTAGTTAGAGAGGAATCGTCCATCTGTGGTGAAACTGCTAATCTGCGACGTGTGGACCTCTTGCTGCAGTCTCCAAACTACTTCCTGTATCGCATTCCACTTGTAGATTGAAGAGATTCCTTTTGCTCGTCATTGTAGTTTCCATATACTTCTCCATCAGATACCTTAAGTATGCAAACTTCGGTCTCATTTAACTAGCTTTCGTATTTGGCCACTAGCTTAGATTTTGATCTCCTAAATTGCTTCCAATGTGCGGCAAACCGTTTACAGAGATTCAAATGGAGATTTCTCAAGCATTCAGTCTGGATATTTTCAGCACCCGGTAAAAATTTGCAAGGGATCCAAACACTTCCCGGAACCTTTCTCCTTCATTTTCTTTATTTTTTGAAGCTATCCACGTATTCAAAATAAGCATTCGGGTAAAAGAACACATAATGGTTGTACCTGCTAAAGAAAAACACGGGTGGTCGTGGTGTAGTGGTACTAGCAATCGCTTCTCACTTGGAGGGTCCAGGTTCGAATCCTGCCCATGGCAAGTCAGTTTTTCATTTGTGTAATTGGAACTCAGACAGAAAAATTCTGCGTGTGAAGGCATAACACTGACACGTAGATTTGGCTGTTGTAGAGTTTCAAGCACAGAAAAAAAAATACTGTGAATTATACCTCGAATCACTCTGAGTGAAGAAAAAACTCTCAGTCCTATTCGGACTCCCACCCCTGGAGAGTGAATATCGAAACCAAACACACCTGAGTTTCAAACCACTACAAAACAATTTTCCTTTCTCCTCCTTCTACCTTTCCGCCCGCGCCACGGCAACAGTAAAAGGGTATCTAACCCCTTAGGCGCGCGTAAATTATAAAAAAAAATGAATGACCTGCAACAACCTTCAGAGCACCTAGACTTTGCGGTTATTAAAACTACGAAAATAAGAGATTATATTAATATATATATGACTCATTTATGGCGACTCGTGCCTTCATAAGTAAAAGCTTAGTTGAATATGGAAAATGGTTAAAAACAAAAAAAGTGGAAGGAGTGTTTTGACGGAGGTAGTTATGAATAGTTGCATTGTTAAAGAAAACATAATTACTTTAAAATAATCGTAGTAGATAGCTTCAATTTGAATATCCATTGCACAATTATATCACAAACAATAAATTTCTCGGAAAAAACAACACCAATTTATGTGAGCAAATAAACTAATGAGCCCTAATCAGATGTTACCACTTCCGGTGCACAAAATTAACTGTGCCGTGTTTGTAATTGCAATGTTTTTTATACCTGTGAATAGAAGGGTTTTTTATGCTTCCTCTAACGGTAAAATAACATCATATTTGCAACATCTGTGCATTATGACATATCAGCTAATTTCTCCTATATTGACCACACAGTTAGAGAGCAGATTCCTAAAGGAACCGTATGGCAATAGGAAAAAGCCAATTAAAGCGGAGTTAACAGATCCTTTAGGAATTATAACTGGCCGTTAAACTTCCTCGATAACGACGTGGATGCCGCTGCTGATATGACCACTGACACTATTCTCTTTGGAATGAGATTCCTTATCCCTCATTGGATGAAGAGTATCAAAGCAAAAGAAAACGCAAAGGTACGACTCGAGGTGTAAAGAAGCTGTCAGAGTTAGAGAAAGTTTTTCCAGTCCTACATGTCCAACCCGACAGAGGAAAACCGAATTTTTTTTCCATTTCATTTCATTTTATTCACACAATTCATATATAATGATTTTTATACTTTTAGTATAATTATATAATTATGTAAATAAAACGGGCCAGAAATGACTGCAACATCTTCCTCAAGCATGTGAAATTTCAGTACGACCAAAATCTGGGGCAAGAAATACTACAATGTCCCAAAAGGTAGCAAAAATTGTTCTTCGTCAGAAACATAAGAAATGTTGCCTCATCCTCCATCCCAACGCTTATTTACAATGACATTCCAGCTGTCAGCTCTTCGGACAAGGTCAATCTGCTTGCTGTATATTTTGTGTCCAGTTCAACACTTCCAGATTGTACTTTGCCTCCTTCCAGATAGTTGATCCAGATAGAGTAACTCCCCTTCTTCTAAAGAGGTATTCTTCCATGCTGGTAAAACCACTGCGTAACCTTTTCCATCTTTAGGACTCTTTCCGAGCAGATTGAAAGCAGCATTTGTACAACCCATCCCTAAAAAAGCTGATCTTCTTCTCTGTACTTCTGTGCACGGAACCATTGCACCTGCGTCCCTTCTTTCCAAGGTCATAGAAACTCTGTAAATCGTCAGCACATGAAATATCTTGAAATACGAAAACTTCTCATTGACCGGTTTTCGTAGCAAAAGGTCCGCTAGTTATTTGATGGCATGTCTCACCGAAAAGTGGAAACAAAGCTTACATCAATCTGGGGAAAGCGAAATAGTTGCATAGTTTGGCATCAGGCTCTTTTGTCGAAAATGCGTACTTTTTGGATCGATGACTCTCTTCTTCAATGGATTAGAAATTACCTATCGGAACGTTCAATTTAAGTTGCCTTGGATGATATCAAGTCTGATGTTCACAAAATAAGCGCTGGTGTGTCGCAGGGCTTCTTTTTGTCTCCGACACTCTTTTTAATTTTCATCAATGATCTCTTGTCTGCTACTTCTAATATATTGGAATATATTCCTTTGCTGACGACAGTACTCTCTGCTTCTCATACTCATTCCCAGACTCACGGCCCTGCTCCTCGGCTGTAGAACGGGAACGACAGCGTATGTTAAGCACTTTAAATGCTGATATGAACAGCATAACTAATCGGGGAACTATCAACAGAGTGGAATTTAATGTTTCCAAAACACAATGCTGTCTGCTATTGTTAAAGTGAAATCCAAACACTAAGCCATTATCCATGTATGTCACTTATCCTTCCAAAATTGAAGTACAATGCCCCTAAGACCTCTTTGCAATTGCTAGATAGGATCCAAAATCATGCAATAAAACTCATTCAACACCCTCGAATACGTCAGTTGTATTGTCTCGTGTCTCACTCTATTTTGTCGTTATTTCCACCGCCAGTGCCCCATAGAAATCGACAGTAGCATTCCACCCCCAACAACTTTTAACCCTAACTCCCGTCTCCCTATGAATGCTCATCAGTAAATCCTCAAGTCCGCTTTCGGACGTATTCTAAAATATCGTGATTCGTTGCTAAGGCGTACAACTCGCCGAGCCTCTTTATAGTATTTCCTAGACACTATAAATCGCAAACATTTAAAACCAACGCACATCGGTATCTCTCTTCTTTCCCTCCCTAACTTCCCTTCGCCGGCACTCTGTGCAAACATCTTAAGTATACATAAAATCCCTTGTGCAATTGCTTTTAATCTTTTAAACTTTTTATGTGCAAAACTCGTAGCATTTTTTATTTTTAGTAGTCTTTTGTTATACCAAGAGGGGTGAGAATTCACTTTTTTGCTTATAATAGGGATACAGTCTTTAAGTACGTTATTGAAAATAACTTTGAATCTGATATAGTTTTGCCCAGAAATTTATTTGGCCAATTAATATTATTGAAATAGTCATCCATTAGAGAAAGATTATTGGAATTGATTTGATGTCAACTAGTTGATTTATAAAAATTAATAAAAATATTTTAATGATAAGATTTGATACTAATATTTCCGACTATATGATGTACAGAGTTCAACAATAAGGGCCAACATTGTATAGCATATGCATTTAAATCGTCAGAGGGAAATACTAAATTTATTTAACTTAAATTTATTTGATTGTCGACTTCTTCTTAACTAAGAATATCTCCTTAAATACTACTCAAGTTAAGGAAGGGCCAGACCGTGACTCAGATCACTCATATCTGTGCTGCTTACACTTGGTAATAAAATTATAATGAAGGGACAACACCCACGTTTAGTAAACAAACTAACTGACTGGATATATTTCAGATATTTAAGAGATGAACGCATCGAACTATCCACAACAATTAATACAATAGAGCAATTAGAAAGTTAAGTACAGTCCTTCACCCTAGCTATACAAAAGGCTGCATGGGCTGCAACGCCTAAAATAAATAGCAAAATAAAAAGAAACGTGTATCCCAAAGAAGTTTGCGACATTATATCTGAAAAGAGACGAGCTCGCAAACGATGGCAACTGTCAACTTAATAGCTTAAACAATAAGCTCAGAAAAAGGATAGCAGTATTAAAAATGCATCGGTGGAAAAATACCTTACGAATCTGACAAACGATGCTAGTACAGAATACTCACTGTGGAAGGCTACAAAAAAAAATGAAAAGACCAACGGCATAAATTCCTCCAGTGAAAAAAAGCAGTGGTAACAGGACTAAAACAAACAAACAAAAGGCGGATCTATTTGCGGAACATCTTGAAAACGTCTTTAAGCCATACGACGATAATGATAATTCCCAACAAGCGGAAGAAATATGCGAAGACGAGAGATCGATTCCAGCAGTAACCTCTAGGGAAATAGCCAAAGAAATAAAAGAAAAGATCAGCCCAAAAGAAAGCCCATGGATTTGATCTAATAACGAGTGAAATTCTGAAAGAAAAACTGCCTAAAAAGGTATGAAAAAAATAGCACAGATAACAAATGCAACGTTCTGACTAAGGTATGTTCCACGAATGTGGAAGGTCGCGGAAGTTATTATGGTACCTAAGCCGAGAAAATTGCCCAGTGAAGCAACATCATATCGGCCGATATCATTGCTGCCAATCCTGTCTAAGCTGTTCGACAAAATCCTTCCAAAACTACTCCATCCGATTCTAGAAGAAAGGACACTGATCCCAAACCATCAGTTTGGATTCAGAAATAAATTCTCAACTATGGATCAGATCCACAGAATAACTGATATAGTAGAAAAAGCTTTAGAAGAAAAACAAATATGCTCTACCGTCTTCCTCGATGTAACACAGGTTTTGATAAAGTCTGACACAAAGGATTAGTCCGTAAGCTACAAAAATATCTTCCAAAACAGTACTATGAAATACTAGAGTCGTATATAATGAAACAATTATTTAGAATTAAGTAAGAAGATGAGTACTCCGCATTGAGTATCAGAGCTGGAGTACCGCAAGGTAGTGTGTTAGGACCCGTACTGTTCCTCCTATACACGAACGACCTACCGCAAAATGACGAAACTACTGTTGCCACTTTTGCAGATGATACTGCTGTACTTGCAGTGGGAAAAATCGTACAGGAAGTTACAGAAAAACTGCACAGGACAATAATTTATATATCTAATTGGGCTTAAAAATGGCAAATAAAATTAAATGAACTGAAGTCAGTTCATGTTAACTTTACAAATATAAACCTACAACATATACCTGTGTACATAAATAATAAAGTGGTTCTGCATTCGAAATCAGCTAAATACTAAGGCTTGACTTTGGACGGGAAGATGCGCTGGAAAACTCATGTCAAGAAAAAACGTGATGATAATGTGATATAATAAAATGTATTGGCTCATAGGGAGGTATTCATGCCTCTCAATTTACAATAAACTGCTTCTCTACAAGCAAATATTATGCATGATGTTACATGCCATCCCTGGGTGTTTCAACGATTTTTACCTAGTTACATGCAATCTCAATATCAGAAAATATTGGGTTGTACCACATGAAATTTCCGATTTTCACTCAGTCGGATATAAGAAGTTCTCGAGTGAACACCTGTGTCAGAACGTTAAATTTTCTTCTTTTATAAAATAAAGTGGTACGAGTGCTTGACGTGTGAGTTGAGAATTATAGGGTACCGTATTTTTATTTTATTTACCATGCTGTTGGCAGTTAAAATTCATTACGAAATTAAAATGCGACATAATGCGTCATTGGATGTAGCGGTAAACGAACGCACTATACGTCGTTGGTTTGGAAAGTTCCGTTCGGGAGATTTCAGGGTTGAAAATGAACCACGTGGGAAGCCGGAAAAGTTAGTTGACGACGATGTTATAAGAGAAACGGTGAATGCGGACACAACAAAATCTGTGCGCGAGATTGCACAAAGCATGGGATTATCCCCAATGACAATAATTCGACACCTTTTTCTCATAGGAAAGGTAAAGAAACTCGTTAAGTGGGTACCCCATGAACTGAACGAAATCAGCGCATCGCTTACATTAAGAAATCAAACTGAACCGTGTTCTCACCGGATGTCACCTGTGATGAAAACTTGATTCTGTATGATAATCGTAAAAGATATGCGAAGTGGTTGGATGCACATGAAAAACCAAAACACACCCCAAGCTCGATCGTCACCCAAAAAAGGTTATGGTGACAATTTGGGTAACATCGAAAGAACCAATCCACTTTTCATTTCATTTGTGAGCAAATTGACATATTGCATGCCAAATTAACTGAAAAGCAACCTGCGTTGGTCAATTTCCACGTTCCAATCCTTTTGCATACCACACAAGTAGCGGTGCAAAAACTGTTGCAAAAACTGAATTCATTGCCGGCAGAATGTCTTCCGGAACCAAGCAGAGGTAATAACAGCATTTGAAGATTTCATTGCCTCAATAAGTCCGAACTTCTACGAAAAAGGAATATTTGACCTTGTATCATGTTGGAAGAATGTCATAGATGCCATCGGATCCTATCTTGATTGAATAAAAATTTACGAAAAATAATATTGGCTTTTAAATTTTTACTATAAAATCATGTGGACATTTCATGTGGTGGATACAACCCAATGGTGTATTTGGCATTAACTTTAATCCATTAGTTTGTGTCCAAATTAAGTCACCACAGTTGAAATCACCAATCACCACTTACATTATAGTGTTTAAATTGAGGTACTGCGGCTCCTTACAATTTCTTACGTAAATGCTTTTTTTTCTTTTCATTCGTTTTCGTTAGCATTTTTACAAATCATATATCTGGTTCTATTGACCATCTTAGCCGTGGATTCCGAAAGTATACTCGTATATCCGATTTTAAAAACCTTCCAGTCCTTTCACAGCTACGAGTATCTATGAAATGACAAACCATCTGCCAAATCACCATTAGATCATAAGTCATCATAAAATTTTCCCAATTTATGTCATTTGTATCTATGATCCATTGAATGTGACAACTTGTACGAATATCTTCCATACAATAGTCTAAATGAGTTAAAACTCATTAAGATCCTAAATAACCGCATCATTACAATGCTTTGTCATTTCGTATCTAAAGGAGTCAGACCAACCGCAGCCAGGCCAGCATCATCTGCCTGGATACCGTAAATAACGTAACCTCTATTTAACCTCTATGCAGGTCAATAACCATAAATCAATGTCGGCGTTGGTAATGGTGTTGGTGTCAGAATCGAATCTATGGTTAGGGGTTCGTAATCACGATACAACAACGACATCGATATCGTCCAATTTTTGGCGTTTCATATAATTTTCGCGTTAGAATATTTCAAATTTGCACGTTCTTGTGCAAATTCATGTCCTCGGCTACTCAAACGCTCGGATACTGCTTCTGCACAATGGATCATTAGTGAAACTGGTGTATCTGTAGGTACACTATTTCTATCTGTAGTGCCCCAGAGGCAACTACAGTACATATCAGCATACATAGATGTATTTACGTACAGTCTGTGTGTTGGGTTGAGTGCTGTGCTCTTTTTCATCTGGGCAATTATGACCAAATGTTGTCCTTGGAAAAACTGCCAAAATTGATAGCTGCACTGTGGCAATAGATTACAGTGTTTCGACAATGGTATCGCCACCGCTGCTGCTCACGCCAAACAGCAACGGCTATGTTTGACTATTCTGTCGGTGCGGTGTGGTTATATTCACACCATATGGCGACATACATTCGAAGGATTCTTCTTTTATTTGTGTCGTATGGCTCTTGCTTGTGGATGTGAATGTGGATCTTCTTCTAGACTGAAATGAGTGTCCTGGTGTATTTTGCAACAGCTTCAATTGAACGTTGTAATTGGGACTGGCGAATTCATTAAGGGCATGAGGTGACAAAGGACATTATTGGGACGCACCATGTTTGCACTGGTTACTACCAATACAATATGGGTGTGAGTTTAAAGTAATTATCCTGCGACCAGCGTGTTATTGGCTGGACATGGATTCTGTTAATGGGTTCTGAGCATTTCTTTCCTTGTGATGGATATCCGGATGACTTCTTGGTTTGTTCAGATGACATGTGCGCATATGGACTCCGATGAAAAGATGAGTAGACTTGTGTGGCTATGTAGTGTTTATCTTTCCTGGAACTCCCAAGTTCATTCACGGATATGTACATATAATGTGTGTGTGCATATATATAAAATGTGTGTATGAATGCATGAAAAGAAAATATCATACTCTCGTAGAATATCAAAAGTACGACGCGTATGCTTGGAATGGAATATGTGAAGAATTTTTTTTTTAATTTAGATGGAAGACTCCAACACCAGGATTTTGGGGGTGAGGGAGTATCTTTGGGAAAACTTTGGAAAACTTTTGACATAGGTACATATTAGCTGTCTTGCAAGGAAAACACCAAAAGAGTGGAATAAGTTCATAAATTTGTGCATTTATAATAGTTTCAGCATCAGCGACAGTATGAACGGCTATTTGAATTTTAAACAGGTTTGAAACTTTTTCAAACTGACAAAGACAGTGACGGAGATATTTACAAAGAGGGAGAGCAGTGAAATATTTGCATTGATTCATGGTGCGTAGCATGGAGTATCTACCGAAACAAGTGCGTTTCTAGCATATCTATTCGAATTTTTGAACAAGATATCAATTTTTTTGAAATAAAGATATGAAAATCGATGGAGATATGGAGTTTTTATTTTATTATTTTGTTTCTGTCAGAACAGAGCACTCCACACAAAGATCTTGTCTATTGTTCTATTGTACTATGTATTTGTATGTTCATTTTACCGAAATGTTTCAGTCTTCGCTGTACATGCAGCATGTTGCGAGGCTATTCACAGGGGTAGTGTTTCGAGGTGTCGTCATCACTTTTACAGCAAGCATCGCAGGATGTTGTATCACTTATGCACCAGCCACTTAAATGCGTAGCAATAACGTTGTGCCCCGTCATGACGTCAGTAAGCAGTCTCCAGTATTTCCTACTTATGAACAGCAGGAATCTGCTGGTCTTTCTAAGAGGCGTGGTGAAGAAGCAATCGTTTGATCTGCCTGGAGAGTCATACCATCTGCAGTTATGCTGCCCAACCCAACTGTTGGGCTCGGGTCCTGAAAAACTCTTGTCATTTCTTGTAATTGCACTGCGACGAGGGTGCCAGACAAAACTCAGTGAGGTCAGCCTTCCGACTGTTTCAGTGAAGTCCTGTATTATAATTTTCGGTGTAAAGCCTACTCTCACCGTACGACAGGGTATGCTTATGCCGTGAAGATTCTCTTCAGAGTTACCAGCAGGTGGTTGGTACCTTAAAACTAGAGCCCTGCATGAGTGGAGTCGAAGTACGAGTACTGTGCACAGTAGTCAACTTCTTCACACTGATTCAGTTGCATGAATCCTACCACAGTAAAATATGAATCTTTGAGTTAATGAATCATATAGTGTGCTATGAACACAAATCACTCATTGCTTATGAATGAATCCGAATGAATCATTAGTTTCCTATGACTCGTGTGGATCATGTTTCATAATCTAGTATCAACTCACTCATAGTAAATCACAGTAAATCATGTACTGCTATTGAAATGGGTTTTTTGTATTTTTTTTTTAATTTTGATTGTTCTCTATGTGTTGCAGCATTTTATTTAAAAGCAACATATGCACATATATATGTATGTATATGTTTCATATTAATTTATTAAGAAGGCACAAACTTAACGAAAATGTATTTTTTTGCGATATTTCACTAGAAACGAGAACTGAGTAATTGTGAGTATTTACTATGTACGAGTATATATAGAAGGAAACCGCTGATATTTTTGGAATTTCCTTTTTCTTAATTGTTGCGCTTTATTACAACAGTTTTTTTTATTGTTTATTACTTCCGGCAGCGAAAAATGATTTTTTAGTTTAAGATTTTGTAAGTTAGGATATATTGAATTTAATATTATGTGTTTTATTACATTATAATTAAAGGATAATGATTAGGCGAGTTAATTATATTTTCTTCCACTCATAAAAATATGAAGATGAAGGAACGAATGAGGATTTGGCAATTAAGTCGTAAAATTCAAAAAACTTCATTCAGGAATTCTAGGAAACTTTCATTTTTTGTAATTGAAGTAGGAAGTAGAAAAAAAGTGTTATGCAAAAATTAACCCGGAGATTCTGTATTGTTATTTGTTGTTGCAATTCTTAATTAGTGTGTTTTCTTTTCATATAAAAGAAAATAACTTGTTATGAAAATGTAAACTGAATACACGCAGAAAAGCCTTTTTATTGCATTATAACTACACTCCAAACATTTACGATAAAAAAAGTTTCAGAGCATAAGCACTAAATAAAACCCCACAAAAAAAAACAACAACTACAAATTATTGTTCATTCATGAAATCACGATCTAACCAAAACCAAAGCGTAAGTTTTTTATTATGTGTTTTTTCTTTATTAAACTCTTAAAATTGCAAGTTTTCTGTATTCAAATTAAACATCTCATTAAATTTTACTTTTCTAAAATTTTTTTTTAAGTAAACATATTCCTTAGGAATATGTACATACATATATTCATTACGTGCTGCATATTTTCCACTCCCACTTATTATTTTATCCAACCGTCTTTCAAAACAATGAATCAAATGCAATCACAGTGAATCACAATGAATCACACCACTCACAACACACGAAAAATAACTCCTTACTGCAGTTACTGTTCGAATCACAAACTGTGAGGTATGAAAGACATAAAAATGAATCTGAATGAGACTGAATCATTTCAAATCACACGATTCATTCTGTCTCATAAAATGAGACATATGATTCATTCAGAGTCATATTTAAATGAGATGAGTTATTTTAAGTTTGACTCCACTCATGCAGGGCTCTACTTAAAACCATTAAAGTAAGCAATTTTATGGTTGATAACCTCATCCGTCACCATAACCGATGAGATATACCAGCTACGGCGATTTGTGTCATTGTGTCAGAAGTACTCTTCGAAATCCGAATTAGCTTCTTATATTCTTTTTGCTGTGATCTGTAAAGACTCTAGTCTTCCTCCAAACTGGTCTTAAGTAATTTGTTAAGAAGTTTTCTGGTTTCCTTACGTAGCACTGCCGGTGTTGTGTTTTTTTTGTGTGTCTATTTTAATGACCTGGGAATTCAAAGTGGACCAATATATCGAGCTAAAAAGTAATCACTTCCCTGTTTATGTCCACATCTGTAATTTCAGACCAGCTGTTCTGGCACTTAGTCAAACAGACGTAGATTAAGGCTCTGACCTCTTAGCTCGTCCGTATTTGAAGTTCCTTGGCAATGAACTAATGCCATTTTGTAGTGTAGTGATGTAGCTTACCAAACTCCACCACAATGTAGTCCCTCTTTCAATCCCGAATTCTACTGCATGTAATTAACATTTCATTTCTGTAAGCAAATTATACACTGCTGTTTTATTTACAGAAGCAAGCAATTGGACCTTTAACGAGTTCGATGTTGTCTAACTCCATTCAATGAGTTGTATCCCGGTATCCTCATACCGAAATCGTGACTACCGGCGATTCCAATATACACAAATCTGGTTAGCTTCCACATTCTGGATAGATAACACGGGAAGAACGGTGTGTTGAAAATAACTTGACCCAGCTTATAAATGAGCCCACGTGAATACCAGATGTTGATAGCTATACCGCCAACACTCTGGACTTGTTTTTAGCTTCTCACCCTAAAAAGTACACTATTGATGTGCTTTATCCTCAAGCTCATAGGAACATTGTGTCTTATCAGCTAGTTTCTAGTACAGTTAGAGAAATGATTCCTAAAGAATCGCATAGTAATACGAGAAAGCCAACTCGAATGTGGTTAACAGCGTTTTTAGGAATTTTAACTGGTCGTTACGTTTTCTCGATAAGGATGCCGCTGCTTTTATGATCACAAACACTATTCTCTATGGAATGAGACCTTGTAAATATTTCTAAGAAATTATCAGGGTTAGGGAAATGTATCTTTTTTTTCAGTTCTACAATAGATACCGAACCGATATATGGAAACAGAAGATAAAGTTCAAACGTCTTTCTTAACCATGCAAAATTTCAATATGACCAAAAACTAATGCGAAAGAACCATAGATAGTAAAAATGTTTGGTAATTCGTCAAAAACATCAGAAATTCTGATTCATCCTCCATCCCAACGCTCATCTATAATGTCATTCTAGGTGACAGTTCCTTGGACAAGACCAATCTGCTCGCAGCACAGTTTGCGGTCAGCTCAACATTTCCAGATTATTCTTTGTCTCTGCCTACACTTCAGTGCGTCGAATCTTCAATGGGACGAATGCACTTTCGCACTCATGTAAGAATACTTAAAGATCTTAATATACACAAATCCGCTAGTCCAGATGGTATGCCCTTCTTCTTCCGAAGAGCAGTTTTTCCCCGCTGCCAAACCACTGTGTAAACTTTTTCATCAATCCTACTCCATAGGACTATTTCCGAGCATTTGTTCAGCACGTCCCTAACAAAGGCGAATCTACTTCTCTCTCCTCCTACAGGCATATTACACTTCCCTTCTGTACGTCCCTTATTTCCAAGGTCATGGATAAACCGTCAGCTTATGAAATATGTCGATGCCATATCTAACCGAAAAGTGTAATCAAAACGTGCATCAATCTGGCGAAAGCAAGATAGTTGCGTTTGATATTTCCACGGCACTTGACAGAGTTTGGCATCAGGCTATTTTGTGTGCATTTAGGAGTCATATCTTCTTCAATGGATTAGTAATTACCTTTCGGAAAGTTTAATTCATGCTCTCTTAGATAGTTTCAAGCCTGATATTCACAAAATTAATGCTGGTGTGCCCCAGGACCCCGTTCTGTCTCCGACTCTCTTTTTAATTTCATCAATGACCTCTTGTCTGCTGCTTCTAATCCAATGTATTCTTTTTCTGATGAGAGTAATGTGCTTTTCATATTCATGTTCTTGCTCTGCAGTTATAATTTGAACGGGAAGAACGGAAGTGTATGTTAAACTCATTAACTTCCGATATTATCAGCATAACAAGTTTGGGAACCATCAAGACAATGCTATCTGCTGTAGTTAAAGCAAAATAAACCCATCCATTATACATGAATAGCACTCGCATACTACAAACCGAAAAACTTTCTATTCTCGGTATGTGTGTCAATGACAACTTATATTGGAATGACCACATATTCGATGTCGCCAAAAATGCTGCGAAATGTCTAGGTTTCCTTAAGCAATGTAAAAATATATATTCCCTCTTCTGATCTGGCTTCAATATGCAAGGCGTTTATCGGACCAAAATTTTAGTACAATGCCCATGTCAGGTGCACCTAAGACCTCTCTGCATCTTGTTAGATAGGATTCGATTCGATAAAACTCATATTTTTTTTTTTTTTTTTTTTATAATTTACGCGCGCCTAAGGGGTTGATACCCTTTTACTGTTGCCAGGGCGCGGGCGGAAAGATAGAAGGAGGAGAAAGGAAAATTGTTTTTGTAGTGGTTTGAAACTCAGGTGTGTTTGGTTTCTATGTTTGCTCTCCAGGGGTGGGAGTCCGAATAGGACGGAGAGATTTTCTTCACTCAGAGTGATTCGAGATATAATTCCCAGTATTTTTTTCATTGCTTGAAACTCTTATAACAGCCAAATCTACGTGTCAGTGTTATGCCTTCACACGCAGAATTTTTTTGTCTGAGTTCCAATTATACAATGAAAACCTGATTTTGCCATGGGCAGGATTCGAACCTGGACCCTCCGAGTGAGAAGCGTTTGCTACTACCACTACACCACGGCCACCCCATCTAATATTACACAGTCAATTGACACCCCTGAACACCGACGTAACTGAAATCTCGTGAGGCCTAAATACAACAACAAGTCAAGTTACACTAATAATTCAGTCTCCCCATTAAATGCTGGACGCCACCCATGGAGCGAAATAACTACTGAGCCCAAATATCTTTCTCTCTCTCTCTCTATCCAATTTTCCGAAAAACTTAACACGTGTTCTGGCATTATAAGAGTTGTCATACCCTCTTGAGTGTGAAGTTCTTTAAAAAAAACAAACTCAAGGCCTCGTTTGCCTCTAACAACGAACACGCATCCAAATAAGTGGTGCTTTTGCCGTCGATAACAATCGCCGTAGTAGATGTCGAATTTTTTCATCCTCCGGCACATCTCATCGCATTTTTTGGATGGCGGTAGTGCGGGACTCGGCTAGTTGTTCGCCTGCATGTGGCATATTAAGGAACCTAACATTCTACGTGCAGATCCGAATTTCGTTGTCTTTGTTTCATTTGCAGCGGTTGTCAACAGTAGATCCGTCCGTATACGAGGCTTGATGTTGCTTCGTAACTACATATTTTTTCCATATTTTTTTGAAGAACGACTCCAATGCCTACAAGAGTGCTGGAGTACGTTCGTGCACACAGATTCGAAGATAAATTCATTACCGAACGTTTCTGTCGAATATTTCTCCAAAATCTCAGCATTAGCTGAAGAGTATAAATGTCGTTTCCAAGAAGCGATAAGGTCGACATCGGATATCGAAAAACAATCAAGCACATCAAGGATTGATCCACTGAAGTCATCGACCAAAACAGTGGGAGAAAATCTACCAAAAATCAGTGGTGCGATACGATATGTGCTCCCTCAGAAGAGTAATCGAGGAATTGTCTTTGAGGCAGGACGAACCCATGCAGTACAACGAGTTGAAACGTAGAACAATTGAACAGTCCTAGCAACAGATAGAATGCCTAAACTACACAATATGGGAGTTGACTGACGACCCTGCAGCAGTTGGGTATAGTCAATCAGAATTCATCACCATGGAGGCAATGGTGGAAGAAAACCTTATTGGTTTAGCAATAAAAAAAACTCATCTTTGCAGAGAAGTTGAGAATCACATCCGTCATTTATCCCACACCGAGGAAAATTACAGAACCGCATGGGCAATCTTTCAAGATCGATACAGCAACATTAGGGTGCTCACATCAACCCTTGTGCAAAAAATAATTGGACAACCAAGACAAATGCAGGCTCAACCATCAGCACTAGCCATTAAAACACTTCACGATACGATGCAAGAATATTTGATGGCATTGTGCAACATCGGCGTGGACACTTTAACAAGTGATCCTCTTCTGCTTAATTTGGTAGTAAATAAACTAGACCAATGAACAAGGATCCTATATGAGCAATCTCTCAAGAAGCCGAAGGAATTGCAGTCAATCAAGGAATTCTAACGTTTCTTGAGAACCAATTCCAATCACTGGAATTAATTGAACAAAGAAAGAAAGAGACTTCACCTCGTGCTTGTGCATCATTAATGTCCAGTCACAGTAATAAGGCCCTTTGCAAGGCTTGAGGAACCGGAATTTGCCTGCAAACAGTGCATACAACTAACAGCCAGTAGAACGTATACGAGTTGTGCAAACGCGAAAGCTGTGCGTTTACTGCTTAAAAAGTGACCATGGGGCAAACAATTGTGTTTCAAGAAGTTGTTCACGGTGCAATAAAAAACACAACACGCTGCTACATATTGAGAGAAACGCTAGGGGGTCGGCTAGGAATAAACATTAAACTAACACAGCAACCAACAATAACAATCCTCAAGGTTGAACAAGACCATCAGTGTCACTAGCTGCATCCAAAGGCCCAGAAAGGCATCATTACGTCCTCCTCAGTACAGCCATCGTTGAATTGGTGACAACCAATGGCCCAGAACTTGACATGCAGAGTCATTTTGGATTCCGGCTTTCAAGTAACCTTGATTACCGCACGCGTGGTGAAGAGATTAGGCCTTTATACAATAAATACCTCAATGAATATCCAACGCATTGTCGATGACAGGAAAGAATCTCATCAACGCGTAAATGTACAACTACAGTCAAGAACAACTGCTTTCATTACTCGTCTAGAAGTCTTTGTAATGCCACATATCATTGCAGCACAACCTTCGCAACATTTTAATATCTCATCATGTCCAATACCAAAAAATATTCCATTAGCAGATCCTAACTTCAATAATCCAGACAAAATCGATGTACTTCTCGGTGCAGAGTTTTATCATCAAATACTCTCTATCGGACAAATACGTTTAGCAGACGATCTACAGATCCTCCAAAACACAGTTTTTGGTTGGATATTGGCTGGTAAAATAGCTGAAACTGGATTAATCACAGAAACATGCTGAATTTCTACTTATGATGACAATGACCTACATCAGATGATTGGACGCTTGTGGGGACTCGACGAAGTTGAACCAGCTTTTAGTAATCTATCGAAAACCAAAAACATGTGCGAAGCTTATTTCGCTCAAAACACACTCAAAAATAGTGATGGCCGCTTCATTAAAATGTGGAAGCTTTATGCAAATCTAGAGAAATAGCAGTTAACAGATTCCTGGCCCTAAGGAAGTGAAGGAGCACTTTATGAGGGAATACGAAGAATTGGGTCACATGACAGAAATCGATTTTATGACAATTTATCAACTGCATTAGAATTACAAAATCAACTCACAACCATCTTAGAGAGTGCAGGACTTAAACTTGGAAAATGGTGCGCCTATCATCCCCGTCTACTACAAGCACTTTTCATTTTCTAAAGAATCTTACGAGTAGTTGTGCCATATCTTCACTTCACTTCACCAATACACACAGATTTATGTTGCTTTGAAGTACCAGAGCAGATAATTGGTAAATTTATTAGGCTACCCCTGTGTCGTGCAGATATCTCTGTCTGACTAGCCAGTGCAGACGTTAGACCTTGCTTTTTATCTTTCTGCCTATAGCTCTACTGGGGAATATTAGAGAGATGAAGAAAGCTTGCATCCCATTGTAGAAAGTCTAAAAGCACAATCCCCCAGTAATACTTCACCATATCACTATGGTAAAGAGGCTAAAATCTTCGGATATGACAGCGGTGTTTCACTAATAATTCGATCTAGATTCTGTTCATTATCTGCCAATGTAGAGGTTTTCGCTGATTCCCAAGGTTCTTAGGTTACAATAGGACTCACGTACATATATAGGTCCATATTGCTGTTCTTTTAGTCACATAATTTATATACTCAACATCTTACGGGTTTGCAGTGGCTTAGGGGCAACTTTACGAAGGTTGCTGGTTTCTTTGCTTGTTTTCGTATGGCGAATTCATTTGTAGCGCATCTGAAGCTCCCGTTCGGATCTTTGCTCGATAGGTCATATGTACATATTGTATAAATATAACACCTCAGGTTTGTTGTGGACTTTGAGCAATTATTAGCTTAATCCTTGAAGTACGGGTACTTGGAAATTTGTCCATTCTTAAGAGTATTCTTGGTAAAACTATTTCGTGCACTTTATACCTTAACCACATTTTGGAGGTTTGTCATTGATTGTCTTTTTTTTTTTGCTGATTCGAAATTTCTGTGCCATCCGCCTAGTAGTAGACTACCACCAATGATTTGTCGAACGGAGGACTCGTTCTCCCATGTTACGAGTAGATTCCGACTTTTGAGAAAGATGCCGATGACTGTCTAATAGCTAATACAAACGCAATTCTTTGACTTTAGAATTTTTCGCTGTAGTCCTTTTGAAGAACAAGCATACGGACATACATATTGTACGAGTATTCGTAAACGTTCAATATCATCCGAGCTAATAAAGGTTATGGCACATCCTATCATTTGTGAAGAGAGAAGACCCTCGAAATAAGAGTTTCGACCTAATCCGTACTCAAATTTTCTGTAGACTCAAACCCTTGTCACAGGAAATCTCACTCAAAGTTAGTCCTGTAGACAATCAACCACAACTTTGCTCCTACACCTCTGGTTTCTGATTTCTCAGTGAAAAAACATTCAAGTTTTCTTAAGTATCTAATTACTTACGTAGTTTGTTTTAATCATTGCACACCCGTGGTGCGTTAATTTCAATATGCACCCTTTTGCTTTTGCTCACAAGATACTCGCACTGTAAGTTGTCGTTATACAAAAATCGAAGCTGCTCGGTTGTTCCTCTGCTCTAACTTATCTGAAAGTTTTTTCAACCATTAACTTTGATGACATTACATCAGAGACAAATTAACACATTCTGGGGACGGGGGCTCTTGAGCTCCATGTTGCAGATTGAAGGCGATGAAGACAACGAGGAGGACGACAACGATGATCATGATGATGGTAACAGACATGTGGGACTTTGTGGTACGCTTCACATTGGAATTTTAATTATACTCACACATACCCATACCCAGGAGTATAAAGTTTTTTTTGTTTAAGGTTTTTTTTGTTGTACAGATAAGGATAACGAAATTATCTATCCTCCTTTTTCAAGAATCATCCCCATACACTCTTGTACATACTCGTACGTACTCATATACTTACTCTCACTAACACTTGTTAATGGCTGTGTTGTGCGATACTTGTACATAACCCGAAATGCTTTCGCATCAATATGGTGGCCTACGTCTTACCAGTGCGTGTCTCCATGTCTATCACCATCAAAACCCCTGAGCATGCCACAGATTTGGAATCCTTTGTGTGGTTTTGTCCTTTTGTGACAAATTTAGATTTTAATTGAATTTCGCATATTTCCCTT
The DNA here is from genome assembly GCA_949129095.1 of Volucella bombylans. Taxonomy (NCBI): domain Eukaryota; kingdom Metazoa; phylum Arthropoda; class Insecta; order Diptera; family Syrphidae; genus Volucella; species Volucella bombylans. Next base: position 65,530,330 of record OX422143.1, on the reverse strand, counting down.
GATCTAAGTGGAATCCCAGGAGCGTATTGGAATATGGGAAAAATTCTAACCTCTGCCGCCTTGACATAGTCTCCCATCTTCCCTCACATCCTAAAAGCAATATACCTTGAAACACACATGAGTCGTCGTGTTTTCTTAGAGAGTGTTAAATGTGCTCCAGTTTATGTTCCAACGAGCTCGGCGGAAGGGGTAGGATAGGCAGACATCCATAATAACAATGATTGTGATATAACATAATAATCATTATAATAATTATAATGAGGGTGTGATTTTGATTAAGTGAGCTAGCGTGAAGAAATGTGTAATGGATATGTCGCTGAATCTCAAGACACGATGTACTTACATATATTTGTATGAGTATGTATGTATGCCCTCGTACACTCTGGTTAATTTGATTGAAATAATTAAAAGATCCGAATATCTGCTGATGGGATTGTGTTTCTTTACGTATCTCCTGCTTAGGCATACATGCGTAAAATGATCGCTGGAATAAATTTGCATCAAGCCAGGAATTTGTGCCTATATGGTGGTGGATAGGTAATACACTTTCGCTTTTATCTGACGCAGGATGATGTCCCTGGCGTTATGAAGTTGATTTCGTTTATTTTTTTATTTCTTATTGTTGTTAATGTGTGGGGGTCTGTTGTTTTATAAAGAGTTGGGACTGACGTGAAAGTTATTTTATGTATCGTGTCCTTATGTTAGTACTGATTTTAATTACGACACACGTCAACAGCAGCCATGTGGAATATGGGCAATTTGCATAAATCTCTCCAAGCTGCTGTCGTACATACGGGTGAACTGACATAATTTACAGATTAGAGAATGACCTTCTATTGAATAGTTAGCTAATCATATAGTATGATTTGTTTCACAAGTATTTTGAAAGGTTAATGGTATATGGATATGCTTTGACTTGGAAATTAGTGATTGGTTGCTTATTATTTTAACAGACTAAATGCAGGTTGACTATGTTCCAGCATAATCGTTCCGAAATGCAATTTAACTCCTCATATATCTACTCTTAATGAGACCTGGTTATTGAAAAGGGGAAAAAATCGAATTCTGGAACGTGAAAGTCATCTTCCAGAAGGGAGAATAAGAAAAATCAGAGGACGATCCTCAAAATGTTAGATTTGTTTTCATATTCTATGTGAAACAACATGACAAGATAACAGTGAGTATCTTTTGCCTTTACCGGAACGCAGTTTAACTTTCCTCTAGTGAATCAAATGAAAATTTGCAGTAGTCAACTGTAGGCTAACACTAAAAACTTGGGCCTGATTTCAACACCTCATGGGCAGTAGTGTGTGAAGTTCTTAAATAGCAACCTTCGGTAGCGTCATCTGTTTGATAATTGGGCGGGGGCTGGGCGGGGGCCCACCTTGTTTGTAATGCCATGTTCAATGATAGAGTCTACTAGAGCATTTTTAATGGCGGTGCACTATACGTGCAAGGCTCCGCCATCGCAAACTCTCCGAAGTTTAGACTCTTCTCTAGCTTCCCCACCATCTCGTGCAGGGCGGTTTCTACAGATTTTCCTTTCATGTATGCATGCTGCGACTCTATCAGAAAGCCATTACTGCATCTATTCTTAATGTAAATCTCCAATAATCGCTCCAGGGTTTTAAGCATAAATGATGACAGACTTATTGGTCGGAAATCTTTTGCTGTTATTTGCCCCTGTTTGCCAGATTTATGTAGGTATAAAAACCAGCTGAACTTCCCTCCAAGCTAGTGGTATGTACCATATTTTTAGACTGTGTATAAGAATTTCCATAATTTTTGCGATTGCTACCTCCGGTGTTTTCTGTAACATAAGCGGTATAATATCATCCGGACCGGGAGATTTGTACGGCTTAAAGGATTGAATTGCCCAACGTAATTTTTTCATGATAATAAGAATACCTATTACCTCTGCGTAGAGAGAGAGATCGATGTTCTCAGTGTACTGTAGCATGCCAGGGTCGCCGGAAACAGTGAATCCCGGAAAGTGGATTTTCAGCAGTGTTGCCAGAACCCCTTGACTACTTTCAGCCCAAATTCCGTCACTTTTCCTGAGATAGCTAGGAACGATCGCTTCCTTGAAAGCGAAACCTCGTCTGTTACCGCGATAGATTCGCAGCACTTCTGCCATGAAGCCCTTTTTGACTTTCTAACTAGCTACTTGAATTTTTTCTTACATTCGTAGAGCTCATTCCATGTACTGTCGCTTCTGAAAAGCTTCGCTCTGTTATAGAGTTTCCCGAGCTCTTTCCTTTTTAAACCTATCTGCCTATTCCTACATTTTGGTTGAGCTCTTTTGGGTGTTCTGTTAGTCGGACGAGCTTTCTCCAACGCCACCGGACTTTTTAATCAGCTCTCGGGCTTCATTCATTTCGGTTTCTTATAATCGGCAAACAATTTTAAGGTTACGATCCTTGGAAGCGGTAATAATACCTTCAGAAATCACATCGCAACCCATATATTGTACCACCAAAAATGTTAACGAAAATGGCATGCACTTTTTTGATCTGAGGTGATAATTTCAAATGCTACCTTTACGGCAGCTGCGGTAGCACCACCACCGACGTCCAAGAAGTTGGCTGGATAACCACCGTGCAATTTGATATTATCCATGGTTGCCATAGCCAAACCAGCACCGTTTACCACCATCCTTGGTGCCATCCAAGTTAATGTAGTTCAAGTCGAACTTCACGGGGATCTTCCTCGGTCCAGTCGAGCATGACGAAGAGCTCCTTTTGTCTGCATTCGGCATTGTCGTCGAAGCGGAATTTGGCATCGAGGGCTATTTTGAGGTTTCAAGAGCATCCTCAGCAGATCCATTTCAATCAGGTGAGCATTATTCTTCTTAAATAAGTCATATAAGTTCATATACATTTCGAGGACTTCGTCTTGCACTTCCTCCAGCCCAACTTTACATGCAATACCCTTGATTTGTTCAGGGTTCAATCCCTTAATAGCAACCACTGGCTCATAGATAATAGCTTTAGGATTTGCGGCAGAAACTTCTTCAATGTTAACACCGCCTTGCGACGAATCAATAACAACAGAAAAGCACGCTCCATCATGATTGAGAAATAGAATTCACCCCGAGGTAACTTCCTTTCGACGACCATTATTTTGTTGTAAATTTTACCGGCAGCACCTGATTGTTCTGTGATGAGTTTTTGTGCAACCATTTTACCACTGAGGTCCTTGGCTTTTTGTGGAGTTTTAACACCACCCTTGAGGCCATTTTTGAAGTGACCCAAACCACGTTCCCCGGCGAGAACTTTTGCTTTGAGTACTAGATTGTTGGTGTTTAGACTCTAGAATTTTGATGTTGGAATGCCAGCGCCGTTTACGAGGGTGTATGCTACATGCTCCTGGACATTAAGATTCCTCTTCTGTGTGCCAACTGTAGCTAGTCCCAAAATTGTTGGTCCAGCTCGAGGACCTAAAACGTCGTCAACACATCCGGAACGGGATAAGGTACAAATAATTTTTTAGTTTCAAGAGACAAATTAATTTTTCGACAAACCGACGGGAGAAAAATTTTGCGAATAACCCAACTGTTCTTGGATTGGCCTGACTAATTTAATCTCAATGAGAGCTAGGTCGACCTGCAATAAGGAGAACTGAATTTTGGTTTAGTCTTTACCATTGGATTTTTAATCGGTGTCCCCTCTACATCGGTAGAATAAAATTGTGGATTAAACCTTCCGAAAACTGAACAAACATGTTTATTGTATCTACCTTAACAACCATTGTGAAAGAAAACGAGTGAGTGAAGGTGATGATGAGTCAAAGATGACAATTGTGTTCTTGATTTTAAGAAAATTAATTCATGGCTACAAGTGCTTTTAAAAATACATCAAAAGCGTACACCTGCAGTGTAAAATAACTTGTCCCCCTCTTTTACCTAGTTACACAGGTATGCCTATCGTTTATGATGAGGATTATCTGGCTGAAGCTTCATAACACCCAAATAACGAAGGACAAATTCAAATAACAGTTCAAAACGATCAAGCAGAAGCTATGACATGCCACGTGCACATCTTCTACAGAAGCAACCCTCCGAAGGTTGGTTGTAATTTGATGCAGTTTATTACCGTCGGTCCGTGCAGGTTTATCATGGTTGAATTTCAATATTTTTCTTGAAAGGATGGCCACCGAGCGATTTCCAAATCGACACGATGCGACACGGTTGCTTCGATTTTATTTTTTTTTTTTTGTGGTTGACATAGCAATAGGGGAACAGACCATCCCCTTGGTGCACATTAAAGGGTGCTTCAGTTAACAGTCCATAAAGAATGATATTCTATTCTGCTAACAGTCGATTTTGTTGTTGCCGTGGTTTCTTGCAATTTTACAGAAAGAATTTTGGAATTTCGTTTTGGATTTATTTTTTATTCAATTTGTTGTGCACGCAGGACCGACATCATTTTTTATTAGTTTCCTGGGACAAAGCGGGTACATGTAGAGTCGTCCTTCAGGGGTGTTGATGGTTTTTTTTTCCAGATTTTCGTCTGGAGCTACGTTCGACGTTCTTTCTATTTCACCATTATTAAGGATTATTGACGGTTTGTGGTAGTAGTGATAGTGGTAGGGGGTATGGGTACTTTCGGTGGTGGAAAACTAAAAAGTCGCCTGGTATATAAAAATAAATAAAAACCCAATTCGGTGCGTCCTCGAAGGGCTTGATGGCGTCGGCAGCGGCGGGTCGAACGACAATTTAGTGGGAAATTGCATTTATATTGCAAGGGATTTAGCGTATAAAAGTCGTATCATCTAACGAAACAAATTAATAATGTATTTATACAGAACGTAGCCAAAACAAAGCACACAGACATAGTAGCCCAGGGACCAAAGACCGTGGACATAGACCGTATAGTGTGTGTTCGGTCATGAATAATGTATGAGAGTATTTTGTGTTGTTGGCCCGAATCCGTCGATTGGCAGGGAACAAATAATAATCTGATGAAGAATGCTGATGCTGAATCGGTTTTTTTTGGGGTATATCATATCTGTTACATATATGAATGTACATGCATATATGTATATTTTTGGTGTGCGTGATTGCATTATTTTAAATTTTAATTTAATTTGTTTTCGTAATGGTGGGAACGTGTGTTTTTATTTTTTTGTTTCTGTGTACTTAAATCCCCTTGGGAGGGATTAGAACCAACAAAGAGTTACATTTTGACCGGTGGTTCATTTTTTAATCTCGATAAATGCAAACATGCTGCGATGCAAAGGAAACTTATGCCTATCTAACCCTGCGTGGATAACATGCCACGGACTAGGGCTTCCTTCCAATCGTATAAGATATCTTAGGAAGTTTGTCGCATCGATTCTGCTTTAGTCTTCTTAGCGATTACCTACGAATAAATCAGAGTTTTTGCACTCGAGGTCAGTCAGCTAAGTAATAATACCTGTTAACATCGGCTTCGCATCTAAGGCAACAAAGGCTTACGATGCTCGCTGTCAAAGCAGGATATGCATGGAGAATTTGAGCTCGCTGTATATCCAAGATGACTTTAGGAAACGATATATGTATACTCTCGAGCAGTCTGGCATTATTACCGTGGCTAATCGCCAACCAAATCGAAAATGTAATGAAGGGTTTTTCTTTTCGATGGGATTCTCCGAAACCACGCATACCATCTTTCGACAGATGCCCTATTTGTATTTCAGATTTTCTACAATTAAATCATGGAAAGGTATAATACGATTCAACAAAGTTTAAAAGTCATACAGTTATTTTTTTTCAATTTTCAACAGTGGACATTTGTGGACATTCACCCTATAATATTGTCTCGCTGATGAGACAATTATAACTAAGAGTAAAAGGCTTGCCACTTCAATTACCACACAGCGAGCACCACAATCGACTTATTTAAGACGAAGTTCATTGGCTGTGTTGTAAGCTGAAGAGTTCCTATAAATTAGCCGCTCTTGCGACTTAAATCTTTGCGAGGCTTTCTTAACATCAAGTCTCCGGTCCATGCCAACAAGCCAGAAACTTTAGACTACTTGGAGGCATATATTCAACATTCGACATTCGACTTTCGACATTCGACATTCGACATTCGACATTCGACATTCGACATTCGATATTGGACATTCGACATTCGACATTCGATATTCGACATTAGACATTCGATATTCGACATTCGACATTCGACATTCGACATTCGACACTCGACATTCGACACTCGACATTCGACATTTGACATTCGACACTCGACATTCGACTGATTTTTGGTCACTTAATTTTTCAAAATGTTTACACAAATAATACCTTAACAACTGTCTAATGATGGCAGCAACTAGTCAATTAATTATAGTCACACCATCAAAGAGGTAGGCTATAAAGAGTGATGCGCCAAAATGGAAAAAAAAGAACCAACACCAAGATAAGGAGAGAATTGTATCAGGTCGAAGGACGGGAGGAAAGCCGAAATCTGCTTATGAAGAGAAAGCAGCGACTTCACGGTTAAAGCAGCGACTACATCATCCTCGGCTGGCAGAAATCCTCATTTTAACCCTTCACGTGTCTGCCAGCCGGAAATAACCACCACAGCTGAATTGCACTGTTGTAAGGCGGTGGTTAGCAAGGCCAAAGGACAAAACTGCAGGGTTTCTAAGCTCCCCAATAGTTTAAACCCTGCGACTTATTCCCTGACCATCGGATGAAAGACCTGATTTCAATAGTGGTGTGAACGCGTTTAATGCAAAAAACCGTGGCCAAGAATGCAAGGCTGTTACACAAGTCACGAATGAGCTCCTTCAGATGTACAGATGTCTCTTGTTTTTTAACGTAAGTACCTGCCGTGTGGGCTTAAACCTACGGGATGCCCATACATCCATGGGAGCAAGGATACGCCTTGCCAGCGCTCACAATGATAATCATTATTTGATACCAATTCGGAACTGTGTTGCCGGCACAAGTTCCACCCTTGGTATGAGTCGAGGCCGACCTAAAACCTCTTACTGTTCTTAGGGTCACAGCACCCAGCACTTATTGCAACTCCACATTGAGTCAACCAAAGGAAAACCAAGGAAAACCAAAAGGAAAACCAAGGAAAACCATAGGAAGACTCTTACCCGCGATTTTGGGTTTAAACCACAGCCACCATGACGCTCCCACAAGGGGGCCTACCTCTAACAAGTCAGGCCCGGACCGAGATCCGGGGGGCTCCTGACTCCCATGGTACCGTGATTTAAGTCCTGGTAGGGACTACCGGTGGTCCAGCCGCCAACAAGACCTATGACCGGCAGCTTGTGACTGATCAAAAGGTAGCAACCTTCGGTAGCGTCATCTGAAGATGTTTCCGATAAGACCAGTACTTTGCTCTGCCCCCGTTCATTATTAGACAACGTCATTAAAGGGCGAAGCCTTGATAATTGGGCGGGGGCCCAACCTTCAGATGTACAGGCGAGGTCTGACGTATTCTACCCTTACCCTGGTAAATCAGGTCTGACAGGGCGGGCAACCCTTCTGTACTGCTCATGTACAGGGGCTGGCTGATGGTTATTCTGAAAACTGACCTTCCTCTTCAGTATCACAAAAAAGTATGCGTCCTGTAATATTGTTGCGAGTTTGTAGTCGGCTTCCGTTTAACAACCGATTTTATTGCATAGGTAAGGGCTTAGTCTAAGAAGTTACAAGAAAGAATATTTCCAAAATAGAGAGAGTAACTTATTTAAATCCAGTAGGAAAAAATAACAAAAATCGATACTATTATATATAAATGTAAACATGGCCATGGTAAGTCATTTTCAATCATTGCTCAGATTGATAGTGCAACTAATAATAAATGGTTGTACTCATATGAATATGGGTAGTCAATCAGGTACTGGGAAATCCGCTCTTGTTGGAGTTAATGGAAACTTGACAAATATGAATAAGATTTTACAGGCACAACACGAAGGTTTACAAATCTGACATCTAAATGCTCAAAGATTATTTCCTAAAATCGACGAATTTAGGCACATATTCGATAACTCTAAAATTGATGTCATTTTTGTTTCCGAAACATGGTTCCATGAAATGGTGTCTAGTGAAGAATGCTGCGAGTTTTCTGATGAAATTTATAAAGTTGATAGCTTCGAGCTTTTTCCGTCTGATAGGGTCGGTCGCATAGTAGGTGGGGCTGCACCGTATGTACGCAAAACTCTCAAATACAACATTTTATGCAGGGCAAATCGGGTTGCCCTATTGATTATGTCTTTCTAGATATTATATTAAGGCATGAAAAAGTTCTGATAGGGGTTACTTAGAGACCGGATAACTCCATTACCCTCGAACCACTCTATAACGTCCTAGAGGAGATGGCCTGCAGTTACACTGACATGGCAGTTACGATGCCATATTTGTATCCAATAAAGAAAAAGTTTTGATTTACAGCCAACTTTTAGCGCGAGGTTTCTCAAAGCATGATTTGATTTTCTTGACATATCAAGGCGAAAACCAATAGACTCAGTCGAACGTCATGTTCAGGGACTTTCGTAATATCAATAATACTCTATTGCAATAAGATGCTGTTAGCGCAAATTGGCAGTATATTTATCAATTGCATTTGGTTAACGATCAAACTTACAAGAAAAAATCAAATCAAAAACAGTTCAATTTTCTTCGTCTCAGTGGCTAACTCCGAATATACTGTAGTTCATAAAAATACGTGATGATACCTCTAAAAGTTGGAAGAAGTATAGAATTCAAGTTTTTTTTAACAAATGAAATAGTGTCTAAGATTAGAATCGCAAAGCGGGACTTCTATAGCAGAAAAAGGGGCAATTGTACTTTAGGTAAATAAGTTTGGAAACAGATTCGAGAACTTGGTCTAATAAACAAAACCCTAAAGCTCCTCGTAATATTAATTGCGACCAGCTGAACCTGAACTTCTTAGCGCCAACTATTGGAAGTACTATTTCCACCAACTTATTTGGTTCTTACCAGTAACTTGAAGATGTCGGAAACTCGACAAGTACACCTAAAATTCGTTAAACAGCTGGTGCTATATAACATATATTACGTTTTATAACTTACATCTTTAACTCCATACTAATGACGTGGGTCTTTCCTTCGCTATGGAAGAAAGCTAAGGTTATTCCTATACCAAATAAATTGAGTGGAACTGTGCTGGAATACAGAACAATATCAATTCTGTTATTCCTTTCGAAAGTATTTGGGAAAAGCATCTCATTGCAAATGCAAAACTATCTTTCACGCAAAAAGCACTGTTCAAAACCTAGCTGTAAAACTGCTTTGTTATTGGTCGTTGATGATATCAGAAAAGCTGTTGATGAAAACCGTGTTACAATCTTAACACTACACAATTTTTCTAAAGTATTCAATATAGTCAACCACTCCATTCTTTGCTCAAAACTTAGGAAAGAGTATGGAATAATTTCTCAATATCCTCTACGAGGCCTATAAGCTCCTATTTGCAAGGGAGACTGCAACGAGTTGTAGCAGGCAAACAGTCCTCGTCCTTAGTACCAATTAAATGCGGATCGATCATGGAGACACTACTTTTCTCCATGTATGTCAATTAACTTCCTAGATTGATGAAGCATCGCTCAATCCATATGTTAGCTGATGACACACAAATTCATTTGAGTCGTCCATTAAATCGTGTAAACGAAGCTGCTATTCAGATGAATGAAGATCTTCAGCATGTTTTCTATTGGTCAACTAAGAATGATCTACGCTTGAATGCTAAAAAATCAAAAGCACTCGTAATACACAAAAGAAGACTGGGTGATTTTCCAACAATTAAATTAAGACAAATCCCAATAGAGTACATTGACTCCGCCAAAAACCTTGGTCTAATTTTTAATCGAACCCTTACATGGTCTACACACTTAAATGTCGCTATTGACAAGGTTTATGGTGGACTACGTGCTCTTTGGGTTGCAAAATATTTTATCCCCACTCGGATAAAACTCTTGTTGGCGAAAACTCTCCTTCTGCCAATCTTGTTGTATTGTTGTGAGATATTCTATAGTCCAGACTATGATTCAAGAAGAAAGCTAAATGTTGCCTACAATAATATCGCTCGTTTCTGCTTTAATCTAAGAAGATATACACATGCTTCTTCTTCTACGCGAAACAGATCTGCAGTTGTAACTTCCACAGCCTGCTTAAATATAGGGCATTGTGCCTATTACACAAAACGAGTATCATGCAAACTAATGAGCCTGATATCCTGTGCAAAAAGCTATGCTTTCTTCAGTCAGATAGAATCTTACAAACAATTTACACGGAACTTGTGGAACGTTATGGAACTCTCTACCCATCAACATTAGAGGAATTGGAAGCACTAATAATTGTAAGTCCTCTCTTTTACAATATCTGGCCACTGAAAATAATTTTTAATCTCTATCTTTTGAATTCAATGTACAATTATAATACTTTAATTTTTTTTAAATACTGGAATTCTAACCTATGCGTATCTTAACTTATGGAACTAGAGTACTATTCATATTAAAACTAAATGTAAACTCAAAGGCTTACAATTAAAAGATGCTTATTACCTTACGACTGTAAGAAATATTTGAACTAATAATAATAATAATAATAAAAGCGAAATAAAAATATCACGTCCATCTGTAGGAGGAAATAGCAAACATCGTGAAACTAATTGCGATGCAAAACCAAGATTTTCCTGGGGTATTCCTCAACTCTAGAAAGAGACACGATAATGAAGGAAGAGATCTGCTATTTGTGGTAGACAGGGAGACTGTGCAGATCCTGTAGGAAAAGTCGGGCATGGGAAAATACGATATAGGTTATCTAAGAACAAAACTATACGATGATGGCAAATGCGTAAAAAAAAGTGATCCAAATTAACCACTATAAAGCAGCAACTTTTGATCTGACGGCCTTCATATCTGATGCCAACATTGACATAGCTTTAATCCAAGAATCCTGGATTCTTGAAAACAAGGTATGAGAATTAAAGTCCAAAGAATACAATACTTTCTAGGTAAAATCAGATGTATTCTGTCCAAAAGAGCATATAAATCTTCTTTTGTTTAGACACAGCGATGGAGACACGGTGGCGGTAAGATTAGAAAACAAGGTGAAGACTACGTATCATTCACCAATAGCCATTTGCGAACGGGTGATCTACGCCGAATTAAGAAAGGCTGGCCTGGTAATCAGTTGCGATGTCAACGCACACCATAATCAATGGGCAAGCACAGACATCAATGCCAGGGGTGATTTAATTTTCGAATTTATTATTTCTTTCAAACTTGTTGTGTGTTGCAGGGGAAGTCGCTAGCGATTTCATACAAAATATAGAGAAGGTAATATTAAATTAACAATCACAAACATGCAAGTTCAAACAGAGATTAGAATTCCCTTCACTATCTTTGCTGTGTACTTTCCTGATCACCCTTCCATTGAGTCTGCCCATAAACGATGTAACTTTTAACTGAGAAAAGCATTCTGGTCATCGAAAGCTCTCAAAACCCCCTTGGAACTGAACTACTACACAAGATACAATCTTGTGCTCTTTTTTGCGGAGCGATAGAAAAATATCAACGAACCTGGTAGCTTGAGGAAAGTCCTGTCCAAAGATCCAATAGCCCCGGGATATCTGAAGGACTCCAATGGAGTCTGAAACAGTAGAAAATCACTATTGCATCTTATAGAAACCCACTTCCCGGGCTGTAAGTATGTTGATAATCAGGTATTAACTTGCGCCACAACATCAACTCCCAAAGAACCCATAATATCTAGCCTAATCACAGAGAATAGAATAACATGGGCGATCAAATAGTTTAATAGATTGTCCCGGGATAATCCCGGTCATGTTGTATCACGTTCTTCCATACATTATACCTTGACTTAAAATTACTAAGGGCCATGTCCCAAATAACTCGAACGAAGTAAAGGTGGTTTTCATTCCCACATCAGTACGTGGTGCTAAGTATTTCAGACCTATAAGTATCTCCTCGTTTCTGTTAAAAATACTGGAGAGAATTCTAGAATAACAAATAAGACGAAGACTCAACAAGCACAACCTATGTGGTTCTCAGCACACTTACCTTAGAGGAAAATCAGTAGAGACGGCTCTACACGATGTTTTATTGTAGCTACCATAGAAAAGAATATGCACTCTAAAGATATCGAAGGATGTAAACCCCGGGTCTATAAGGACGCACTTGGACAGGCTCCATATAGAAATAACGATAGCTCAATGGATTGAGAACATGTTTATGTGCAGAATTATCAATTTGGGAGAATTTGGGAGAAACACACACAGGAAAACGGTTGCAAGAGGAACTCCACTAGGAGATTGATTTCTCCCTTTCTGTGTCTTCTTATTGTAAACGACATTCTCACAAGTTTCGAATAGAAGGGTGCTAAGGCAGCAGACTCCGTCAAACAATGGAGGCGGTCTTGAATACGCTTGCAAAATGGACAATACAAAACGGCTCAGAGATAAATCCATCAAAAACAGAACTAGAGTTGTTCACAAGAAAACGAAAACCAGAAAAGTTTAGTCTTACCGGAATCAACGGTGTTAGGATACAACGTTCATTCGAAGCTAAATGTCTAGGAATAATCCTAGACAGTATGATCAAGCCGCGAAAAAGACTAATTATTTCAAAATACCCACACAAGTTCACATGCTAGTCATTGTGTGTCGTAGTAACAGGAACGTTAAGGTCCACTTGTCAAGAGCGATCAGACTACAAGAATCAGGCCTATGGACGCACAGCAATTTAGAACACGCGTCTATAATGCAGGAGTACGAACCATCAGAACTAATCGTGTCCAGATCGTGCGTAGACTTTAATAGGAGTTTCTCCACAACATTTCCTAGCAGACATGACTGGTTATCTAACACTACAACCAACAACTTGAAATTCCACCTCTACACGGACAATTCCCAAATAGGGAAATGTACTGGAGCTGGAGTCTACTGTGAAATGCTACAGATCAAGGACTCCTTCAAGATTCCGAACGAATTTAGCACTCCTCAGGCTGAAATATTTACAATTCGTAAAGTTGCACAAGCTGTACTATTCAGGAAACTTGGTCTCCCAGGGATCTCTATTTTTGTGGACAGTCAAGCAGCCATAAAAAGCTTTGGCAAGTGAAATCACTAAATTAATTGAGGTACAAAAATATCGTCAAACTCTAAGTAGAGTCAACGAATCTCACCGAGTGGATATGGATGGCATGTCTCACCGGAAAGTGTAACCAAAACGTACATCAATCTGGCAAAAGCAAGATATTATAGTTGCACTTAAGTAATTTCACAGAGTTTGGCATCAGGCTCTTTTGTCGAAAATGCGTGCAACCAAAGGGATCGAACACTTTCTTATTCAATGGATTACTCGTACCTTTCGCAACTTTCAATTAAAGTTGTCTTGGATGGTTTCAAGTCTGATACTCACCTTCAAATTCAGTATCCGACACTCTTTTTAATTTTCATCAACGATCTCTTGTCTATTAGTCTAATAATATATTCCTTTGCTAACGACAGTACTCTTTGCTTTCCATATTCGCTCCCGAACGCACGGCTCTACCCTTCGGTTGGGAAGGGCAGCGTATGCTGTATGTAAATCGGTGCCTATACATATTTTCTTTTTCCCTACGTTTCCTTCGCCAGCGGTGTGAGCAAACATTTTAAGGGTATAATAAACCCTTGAGCGGGGGCTAATTATAACAAAAATCTGTTGCGTGCCTATACATACAAAACTGAAAGGAATGAGAAAGAAACTTAGGAAGAGAGCGTGCCTCTTTGCACAGGAGTAACACACACAATGACATAAATATACCAATTGAAACCCTGAAACTCAAAATGGAACTTATAGCCATGGAACGATCCAACAAAGCATGGATCTGCAGGACTGACTGTGTCATCTGAAGCTCCCTTTGGCCAAACCCAGACAGCAGGAGAGCGCGTACCCTCCTAGGACTCAAAAAAGGAAAACAGCAACAGGAAATCTGGTGTCATTGCATCATATTGCATGTCCATAGGACCAAATCAATACACAGTCGGCGCCCAATATGAAGTGCGTGTTGTACCGGAGACCACTTATTTCTAAACGGAAGAAACCCTTGAAAGCACATGGTGCTCATATGGATATCAAGGGAATTAATCAGTGCGTGGGAAATAATTGCTTCCTTTATACCTTTTTACAATCAATTACTTGTCTGTCTTTACCTTCAAGTAAAAATTCAAAACGGTAAAAATGTCAAAAGTAGCAACAAGACTCTGAACAAAACCTTATGCACTAAATGCTTATTCACTCCTCCAGTCTGGCCCCATTTTTGTGCGCGATAATTCACATTTCTTTCACATACCCTTAATTCACTACATTCGCTTTGATCAGATTTTATTTTCATTTAGAAGATTAAAACAATTGAAAATATTCCCCCTAACCCCTTTTCGCATAACTGCTTATCTGGCAAACATGAAAAACATCCTTTCATCAAGCCTTTTCCTCTTCTACCCTTGAGCAAGATTCTCAAATTTCGACAGCAAACACACAACACACCATCACGTCAGCGTATTTCCACAAAAACGAAGCAAACATCTAATCTCCATCCGAAATTTTTGTCAAAGCGAGGAGGCCCACAACGTTCATGTATTTCATTTTATATCACATTTTACAATGGAATACGCTTTACCCTTCAAGGCCGTGTGTGTTTGCACAAGGACACGTGTTTGCCGGCAGTGAAATACTGCGAAATGATGAACACATTACCACTTAATCTCCTTCACCAAAACGTGACACGCTACCAATAGCAAAATCCAATGGCAACAATGGATTCATTCTTATCGCCACTCAATAAGGACTGTTTGTGAAAGACACAATCCATCAAAAAGCAAAGCGGGCAGCAATATTATCACCAGATATCTTCAGCAACAGCACCAGCCCACTTCACCCCAACACATTCATCCTTTTTTTTCTTGGTTTTCGGGTTTTAATTTGTGTAGATTATTTCGTGCACACTCCAGGGAATGTGGACCTCTCATGGATTAAAGGGCAATCATGAGTATCCTGGATATAGCAAAAAACAACAAAAAGAAAAGAAAAATATGATCTGTATGATGTATAATTCTTTATTATTTGTAGATATAGTCTGTGGCAAAAAGATACAACTCTGGATAAGTTTGAGAGCTAACGATTGTAATTAATTCTTTATTCCATACATACCAATTTCGTCTTTGAAAATTCAAGCCGAAAATCTGGCTTAATTTCATTTTGGGGTCTCAACCTATTTCGAAGAAATGAGATATGTACAACTAATCATCCAATTTTGTTTTTGAATTACTTTTTTACTAAATAAAAAAAAATTATTTGGAAATCTTTACTTGGACCTTTGAAATTGTTTCTGTTAAGTGGAAAAGATGATATCCGCCAAGTGGCTGCCGCCCGTGTTGATACACAATTGTGCCCATTTTATCGTATTTTCCATGACATCCCGCAAGATTTCCGGTGATAACTGTTCGCATTTATGTCGTATATTCTCCTTAAGCGCTGCGATTGTCTGGGGCTTGTTGGCATAAACCCGCGACTTCAAGTAGCCCCAAAGAAAGATGTCTGGGATGGATAAATCGGGCGATCATGCAAAATCACCAAAACGGGAGATTACGCGACTAGGAAACGCTTCCTTCACAATATCCATTGTGGCTCGTGCTGTGTGTGCGGTTGCACCGTCTTGTTGAAACCACATGTTCACCAAGCCCCGATCATCCAATTCCGGTAGTAATAAGTGGTTTATCATGTAACAGTGACCATATTGCCGATGGTGTCCTCAAAAATATACGGCCCAATCACTCCTCCCGCATGAACGCCGCACCACACAGTAGCTTTGAGTGGATGTAATAGCTCTTCGTGCATCACACGCGGATTTTCAGTGCCCCAGAAACAAAGATTTTGCTTATTGACGTAACCGCTTCAGTGGAAATGCACCTCGTCGCTCATGATGATTTTCGAAACAAAATCGTCCTCTTTGTTGTTAAGATTGAGGATGGCTTTACAATAATTCACATGCGACTGTCGCCCAGGACGCATTAACTGATGCCGAATTGCGTGGTCCGTCGACTGATTGATATTTCCTCGTTCTCAGCGTTGACGGCTACGCCCTGCATGGTCTTCTGTGGTTCCACTCTGTTCGAATCGAGTAGCTAAGCGCCGAAATGTTTGCCCAGTTAGCGCTACACGATTAGGATATGGACGCGACGTCGAAATTAGCGCTGCGTTAACACCACCGACCGATTATTGGTTAAAAACATCGATACAATTATTCCATGCTCTTGTGGTGTATAGCGCCCCATTGATTGGCTGTTTGCAGCTGTCTAGTTCACAAATGTCAAATATCATTGACGTACGACGTCAATTGCAAAAATTATACTATCTTCCGATGGAGAAAAGCGTAGGTCCAAACATTGATCTCTATGGCACTTCACCCTGTACAAATAAATAATTCGAACTTTTCTCACCAATGCTAACACAATGTTTCCTTCCGTCTAAAGAAGACCTAATAAGAGCTATGGACAAAATACAATAGAAAAAGAGAAACAGAGTAAACAACAGCGTAGTTTACGAGTACTGTGTCAAATGCTTTTGCAAAGTCGAGCAGTGATTAGAGCGTCGGATGGTTCTTAAATATTGCGTTACGTATTTCTTCTATACTATTAATGCGAGTATCAGCGCAATATTACAGTTCCTTTTAGGTCGAAAACCAGACTGACGTTTACATGGGAAATCCTTGTTATTTAAGGAGTAACGAATTTGTTTTAGTAAATTTTCAAAGGCCTTTGATGAGTAAGGTGGAATAACGATTCTAGGTATTTCTTAGGGGCCGGGACAATTTGTACTCTTTTCCATTCGGAGGGGAAAGTAGAATTGGTAATGTGTGGAAGTATATAAGGCAGTTTAATAAACTTTGAATGTAGGTAGTCGATACCATTGGATTTTATATCATTGGATTTTACCGAAAGGAGTGCTTCAACAACATCTACTTTAGTAACTCTGTTGAAGCAGAAAGACTCAGGAGGATCGGGACTGCAAGAAGGATTGCCATATGAGGAAATGAAATACAAGTTCAGCTGGTCACAGGCGGCATCAATGGGAATCACTATGTTTTTCTTACCGATGCATGCCCTGATCGCGAGATGTGTAATAATACCTATTGCTGTAGAAACATTACTTAGTCGTCCACAGAGTGCATGTAGTAATTACTCTCCGAGCATATAAGCATATAGGTTAGGTTAGGTTAGGTAAGAGTGGCTGTTGGAAATACCAACCCACTTAGGCCTATTGGCCCATTGTGATGCCACGTGGATCTATGATCTTCTTACTACTGGAACCAGTTTGAGCTTATAATAAAGCGTAGGAGACTGTTAACGTCTATTTTTTCTAGATCGTTTAGGTCGTTGTAGAAGAAAGCTCCTAGATGAAGCTTCCTTCTCTGAGAGAGAGCTGGGCATGTGCAGAGTAGGTGGGGGATTGTCTCCTCCTCTTCCTCGTCCATGCAGCTTCTACAGAAATCGTTAGCAAAAGCGCCAAGCCTTCTTGCGTGCTTGCCTACGAGGCAGTGTCCGGTAATGACACCTATTATGGCGCTGAGATGTTTCCTATCTAAAAGGATCAGACACTTAGATCGACTCAGATCCAGCCTTGGCCAGATCTGTTTGGTCGCTAGACATGTTTGTCCAGCAGTCCACCTAAGGTCCGTTCTTTTATTGGCATCTAGCTTTAGTGTTAGTTTGCACGTAGCGATTGGTATACCTATACTACCTTTGTCCGGTAGGATAGGTAGAGTGGTTCCAATTTTGGCGAGTTCATCGGCTCTGCAGTTCCCTGGAATGTCTCTGTGGCCCGGCACCCAACAAAGGTGAATGTTGAACTGCTCTGCCATCTCCATGAGAGATGATCGGCATTCAAGGGCAGTTTTAGAACACAATGAGACCGAGTCCAGGGACTTGATGGCGGCCTGACTATCCGAAAATATGCGGATATCCTTTGCATATATCACGTTTTTCTTCAGCCAGGACAGAGCTTCTTTAATCGCCAAAATTTCCGCCTGGAACACGCTACAGTGATTTGGAAGGCGGAAAGAGAGGCTTAGATTTAGCTTATCTGAGAAAACACCGCCACCAACTCCGCTGTCGGTTTTAGATCCATCTGTGTAGAGATGGATTGACTTGTCCTCCATGAAAGCATCCTCCTCCCAGAATGATCTAGAGGGGAAGCTTACATGGAAGTTTTTGTCAAACCAAAGTTCAGGTATGGTGTAATCGGTGTTCTCTGTGAGGATTCCTAATGTATTAAGAATGTTGGCGTGGCCAAATGAATTATTTGTCCACTGTTTAGTCGCTTTAAGGCGAATAGCTGCAGTCGCAGCTACTTGCTTGCTAAAAATGTCGAGGCGTGTCAAGTGAAGCAGAATATCTAATGCCGCAGAGGGGGTAGACCGCAAGGCTCCGCTTGTGCATAGACATGCTGTTCTTTGGACTCTGCTTAATTTAATGCAGTTGACTGCATTTTCCAAGGTCGTCCACCAGACAACCACCCCGTAAGTGAGTATCGGTCTTATGACCGAGATGTATAGCCAGTGGGTTATGCGAGGTTGAAGGCCCCATTTGTTCCCAATGGCTTTCTTGCAAGAGAATAAAGCTATTGTAGCTTTATTGACTCTTTCTTGAATGTTAGGTTTCCAGTTTAGTTTCCTGTCAAAAATGAGACCCAGATATTTTGCTGTATCGGAGAAAGCTAAACTGATACCGTTTATTGAAGGAGGGTCTATGATTGGAATTTTATATTTCCTAGAAAAGAGGACAAGATCAGTTTTATGGGGGTTTATTCCCAATCCACAGCGATCTGCCCAGCAGGTTAATCTGTTAAGATTTACTTGGAGGAGTTCCTTAATCGTATTTAGATGTTTTCCTGAGACGGCTATGGCAAAGTCATCCGCATAGGCAATCACTCTGCTACCACCCGCTTCCAGGTATATCAGTAGTTCGTTAACCACTAAGTTCCAGAGAAGGGGGGAGAGGACACCGCCTTGCGGCGTACCCCTACTGACATATCTTTTAGCAGAAGTCTCACCCAGTTTGGAGTTGATTATCCTGCTTGTTAGCATTAGATTAATCAGCTCCCCAAGTGAGCCGTCTACCTGCAGAGTTGACAGCGCAGTCGTGATTGCGGATGTGTTGACGTTGTTAAAGGCGCCCTCTATGTCGAGGAAAGCAACCATTGTGTACTCCTTATATTGTAGGGATCGTTCGATGTGGCTAGTCAGAGAGTGCAAAGCCGTTTCCACCGACTTTCCTTTACAGTAGGCATGTTGAGCCGTAGACAGAAGTCTTGGATCAACTTTAGCTCGAATATGGATATCAATCAGTCGTTCTAAAGTTTTCAGAAGGAATGATGATAGACTTATAGGTCTGAGGTCCTTTGGGACTACATGAGAACATTTTCCAGCTTTGGGAATGAATACTACATTGACTTCTCTCCATAACAGTGGAATGTGGATAAGTTCTACACAGCTCCTCATAATACGAGTATTTTCCAACACTGGTAGAATAATATCTGAGGATCTCTTTAGCTCGGCAGGTATAATACCGTCCGGACCAGCAGACTTGTATGGTTTGAAGTTATGCAGCGCCCAGAGCAGTTTGTCTCTCGTAATCAGACCATGAATTTTGGTCACGGTTGCAGTAGGCTTGTTTGGGCTGCTACTGGCCGCGAGTTGGGAGCTACCTGGAAAGTGGGTGTTCAGAAGCAGGTTGAGTGATTCATCACTTGAGGTTGTCCAAGAGCCATCGGTTTTTTTCAAACAGCTGGGCATCATAGGATTTATGGAGAGGATTTTTCTTAGCCGCGAAGCCTCAGAGGTTTCTGTAATTTTGTCGCAGAATGACCTCCAGGATTTTCGCTTTGCCTTCCTCAGTTCTTTTTTGTATAATTTGAGGGATTCTTTATATGAGTCCCAGTCGGTCACTTTTCTTGTGCTTTTTGCTGCGTTGAAAAGTTGTCTGCAGGTGTTTCTGAGCAGTCCTAGTGCCGATGTCCACCAATGTGGCTTTTTCTTGCCTCTTGGTTGAATAAGAGGGCAGGAAGCGGCCATAGCCTTATTGAGAGTCAGAGTAAATTCCCTGACTTTCATGTCGAGCTCATTGGTGTCACGCGGGGGACTTGATAGTTTAGAGGATATCGTTTCCGACAGTATTCCTCTATATTTTGTCCAATCAGTTTTCCGGTAGTTCCGGAAAGCTGGTTGGCTGGGGGGAGCATCACTCAGACTGAATTGGATGTATCTATGGTCTGAAAAGGAGTGTTCAGACGATACCATCCAGTTTGTTAGCCTTTGGGTGATGCTGTCGGAGACAAGAGTAATATCTAATACTTCTTGTCGGTTTTTTGTTATGAAAGTGGGCTCATTGTCAATATTGCAAATTAAGAGGTTAGTACTAAAAATATAATCTAAAAGTGACTCACCTCTATCATTGATGTGGGTACTGCCCCATACCGTATGATGTGCGTTAGCGTCGCATCCGATTATGAGGCCAGTTTTTTGCCTTTCCGCTTCCAGTACCACCCTTTCTAGGTTATCACCAGGGAGAGGGCCCACTTGGTCGTGGCCAAGGTAAGCCGATGCCAGCCAGTAAGAGCCTTTGGCAGTTTCTAATTTGGCAACGGTTAGGTCGGGGTCGCTGAGGTTGGGAAGTAGAAATACATTTAGGCTACGTTTCACTAATATACAAGTTCTAATCTTACCTTTGTCTCTTGTATAGAGCGGAACGTATGAGGGTGTCCTAAGTCCACGAACCACGCCTTCTGCAATCCATGGTTCCTGGATTAGAATTATGTCTTCTGCGCTTTTGGAAAGACGCAGAATGAGTGCGGCCGAAGCCTTTTTTGAGTGGTGGAGATTAATCTGGAGAAACCGTATCATTGCTACAGTCTTCCAGAGTCGCCTCCACCACGGTGTTGTTGAGGTCCTCCGATTCTGAAGATGTGCCCAAGAGCTCATCTTCTACCTCTGATCGTGTAGAACCTCTAATTGCTTCGTCATCGGTTTCCATTTCCGACAGTGTGTCAGAAGAGGAGACCGACGGCTTGGTAGTCACCTCGGACAGATTGGAGTCGTCGCTATCCAATTCTGGAAAGGATATCGACGCTCCAAGATCCAAGGTTGTGATATCAGGTGTTAAAGGAGGAGGAGGTTGCTTATCAGCATCCAGCTCATCCTTTTTGTACACCCTTAAGTGAATGGACTCGAATCCGAACCGAATCATGCCTTTCGTCTGCGCCAGAGGATTAAGGGATTCCTTATTGATCACAATTAACGCGCATCTATAAGAACCCCTTAGTTCCTCCAGTTTCGCGACTTTCCAGTCATGAGTCGGAAGAGTTGGGTTGCTGAGCCGGATGATTTCCAGGATATTTTCTGGAGAGGAAGGTTCGGCTGGAATCCAGGTACGAGTTCGAGGTCTACTAGGAATGTCTTCCTTAGATACGACCTCGAGTTTGGCACCTGGCCAAACCTCTCCTAAACCATCGATGGCCTTGGTGAAGAGATCGAGAGATCTCTGGTTGGAGCAAGCAATGAGCTTGACATGGCCTTGGTGCCAGCCAGCGTCGCTTGTGATAGGAGGTGGTCCTGGGTTCTCCCGCATGATGGCCAAGAAGTTGCTCGAGAGCTTCAACTTGACCAATTGCCACCGTTCCGGTGTAATGGAACCGTCGGTATCGCTTCTGTCGATCACCGCGATCACCAATGCGTCCTTTAGGACTTCATTATAAGACCTCATAGATCTGCTGTTGGATTGCCCAGGGGTTGTGGAACTGTGGGTCTTGGGCCTCTTGGAAACCGGTACGGTTTCCTCCAACGATCTTTGACGCTTAGAGGAGTCTTGTGACGTTTTGGGAGCAGTGGAAGCAGTGGGAAATCCGTCTTTTAGGATGTTTTTAGCCCACTCAATCTTGCTCTTTATTTCCGCACTTCTCTCAACCTCCGGAATGGATCCGAAGGTTTTGATGATGCGTGAAGCATTACGGCGTCTTATGTAGAGCGCCTTAGATGGAACTTGCCGATGCGGCTGAGCTCCAGATTCCTCTGTGGAGGGAGGAGTTTTGGTAGCAGCAACAAGTCCGTGGCCTGCCACAAGCTTGCTGCTGCTGGGGGCGGGGGAAGTGATAGGACCATGGCTTGCCACAGTCTTAACACTCCCCGAAGGAGTTTTGGTAGCAGCGACAAGTCCGTGGCCTGCCACAAACTTGCTGCTGCTAGAGGCGGAGGAAGTGATAGGACCATGGCTTGCCACAGTCTTAACACTCCCTGAAGGAGTTTTGGTAGCCGCGACAAGTCCGTGGCCTGCCACAAACTTGCTGCTGCTAGGGGTGGAGGAGGTGATAGGACCATGGCCTGCCACAGTCCTAACACTTCCTGAATTCTTATTTTTTTTTGGCTTGTCCCTTTTGCCTTTAGAGGATGGCGCACCATGGCCTGCCACAGTTTTGCCTCCTCTCGGCAATGCAGGAGCCTTGCCGGTAGTCGGTGTAGTCACCGTTCCACCGCCCGGTAATGAAGGAGTACCGGCCTCGGTTTTTGTTTTTTGGTTTTCCATTAATGGTCCCACGAGTAGCGGAGAAAGGAATGTCCATCTGTACAGAGATCCGCCATATACAGATAAGGCTAGCTAATCCGGAGGTCGCCAGGTATCCGGATACTCCGTTTGCGACTGAGCTATTTTTGGAGATACTGGGCCCTCAGCCAGGTTGATCTTCGGCACGGGTCGTATAACACCTTGATCCAGCCCAGGGGAATGATGGAGTGCTTTGGGAGTTGGGGAGGGGGGGGGGAGCATCCTTTGGTTTCAGGACTCGTCTGGAGAATTTCTTCTCGAGATTCATTGACCCTACTCAGCCTCTACAACTCGACAAGTTTGATGCTCGCGGTAGAAGCATATAATATAGACCGCATTTTGAAAGTCTCGACACAATTGTTTTGGAGTGCTCCTAGGTAACTCTATACTATAGTATAAAGTGATAGGTATATCAAGCCGTGCATAGAAAACCATGGAGCAGAAAGTTGGTCATAAAAGAGCAGGTTGTGGGAATGCGTTTGTTTACCGCGGCAAAATGAAGCGATTTCATATTGCCGATAAATGAAGCTAATGCGGACTCATCCATAAGATTGTAGTTTAGGTCACCACAGATAACTATATTTGAGGAAATATGTAAAATAACCTCAAGAACGTCTAACAATGGGTTAAAACTTAGGTCTTTGTTTGGCTTGTAGACCTCGCCAAGGATTAAATTTTTTGTTTTATATGTAATTTTTACAATAATATAGACAATCATGCAGGAGGTGATTCGTGCAAGACTTTGTTCCTTAGTGATTTTCTTAGGTATGTATCACCCTCACCCCCACCCACCAGTGCGGCCAACTCGGTTAGCTTGAAACAATTCATAGTCGTCAAGGGAACAGACTTTTTTTTTCACATTGCTGTGAAGCCGAGTTTCGGACACACACACGACATCGGGACGAGAATTGACAAAGGTATAAGGGAATTCGTAAATTTTAGGCGCGTTGAGATGGCAAATGGAAAGCCGTTACTCTGAGCTCCAAGCACCCTAGTTATATTATGGAGAGATCCATACAAATTTTCGGTTTGGGACTGTCTTATCATATCATCGTTATCCAGGTTCATTATATCAAAAAAAAGTCACATGCTCGTAATACAATAACTTGAGTGGGAATAAAAAACATGAATATAACTATCTAATAGAACAAATAGAAGTGTCAATTTTACAGTGTTTCACTCACTATTTAACGTCTCTGCCATATTTTTTTTAAATAGTGCGCTCTCAAGGGGTTAAGGTACCCTTAAAATGTTTGCACATAGCTCGGGCGAAAGCAAATTAGAGAGGAAAGAAAGATAGGTACACATCTTGTAATATCGTGTAATATTGTAATCAACAATGAGTCTTATCGCACGGTTTTGGATGCTATCTAGCAAATGCAAAGAGGCCTTAGGAGAAACTGACCAGATAAATGCCTTATATGTTGAGGGTGGATCAGAGGGGGTGAAATATTCTTACATTGCTTGAGGAAACCTAAACATTTCGCAGAATTTTTAACGATATCGAATATGTGGTCATTTCAACGTAAGTTGTCATTGACACACATACCGAGAATGGAGAGTTTTTCAATTTTAATGATGCAAGTGCCATTCATAGACAATGGCTGGGTGTTTAAATTTCGCCTTAATGACAGCAGACAGCATTGTGTTTTGGAAACATTAAATTCTACTCTGTAAGTGGTTTCCCAGTTAGTTATGCTGTTAATATCAGAATTTAATGAGCTAAACATACGCTGTGGTTCCCATTCTACAGCCAAAGAGCAGGGACGTGTGTCAGTTAACGAATATGAAAAGCAGAGAGTACTGTCGTCAGCGAAGGAATATATTGGATTATAAGTAGCAGACAAGAGATCGTTGATGAAAATTAAAAAGAGTGTCGGAGATAGAACGTAGTCTTTGGGCACATCAGCATTTATTTTGTGAATATCAGACTTGAAACCATCCAATACAACTTGCATTGAATGTTCCGAAAGGTAATTTCTAATCCATTGATCCTAAAAGCACGCATTTTCGACAAAAGGGCCTGATGCCAAGCTCTGCCAGATTGATTCACGCTTTGATTCCGGGTTTCGGTGAGACATGCCATTAAATCACCAGTGGACCTGTTGCTACGAAAACCGTACTGCCGGTCATTTAGAAGTATCCACGTTTCGATATACTTCATGAGCTGACGGTTTATCAGAATTTCCATGACCTTGGAAAGTTATTAGTACAATGGGTCTGTAGGAGGAGAGAGAAGAAGATTCGTTTTTTTTGGGATGGATTGGACAAATGCTGTTTTCCATCTGCTCGGAAAGAGTCCTTAAGAGTAGGATTGATGAAAAAGCTTACGAAGTGGTTTTGCGGGCGAGGAAGAACACCTCCTCAGGAGAAGGGGAGATATACCATCTGGACCAGCATATTTATGCATGTTGAGATCTTAAAGTACTCTTGCTACTACACGAGTGTGTAAGTGTATTCGACGCACTTAACTGTAGGCGGAGACAAAGTGCAATCTGGAAGTGTTGAACTGGCCGTAAGTTGTGCAGGAAGCAGATTGGCTTTGTCCAAAGAGCTGACAGCTGGAATGTTATTGTAAATGAGCGTTGGGATGGAGGATGAGGCAGAATTTGTAATGCTTTTGACGAATGACCAAAAATGTTTACTACCTTTGGGACATTGTAGTATTTTTTGCCTCAGTTTTTGGTCATATTGAAATTTCACACGGTTTAGAAAAACGGTGCAGTTATTCCTGGCTCGTTTGTACTCTTTCCGGTTTTGCTCTGTCGGGTTGGTCTTATAGGACCGAAAAAACATTTATCTACCCATAACAGCCTCTTTACAGCTCGAGGCGTACCAGGAATTTTCTTTTTGTTTGATACTAAAAGTGATAAAGGATCTCATTCCAAGGAGTGTCAGTGATCATATCATCAGCTGCATCATTAACATATCATTAACGGCCAGTTAAAGTTCCTAAATAAGGTGTTAAGTCCGCTCCAATTGTCCTTCTCGTAGTGTCATAAGGTTCTTTTAGGAATTTTTTCTCTAACTGATATGAGAAATTAGCTGATATGACACAATGGTCCGACGAGTCTAGAGGGGTGGGCACATCAATGGTCTACTTATCAGGGTGAGAAGTTAAAAACAAGTCGGGGGTGTTGGCGGTATGACTGTCAACGTCTACTATTCGCGTGGGCTCATTTACAAGCTGTGTTAAGTTGTTTTCCGAAGCGAAGATCTCAACACACTGTTCTTCAGGTGTTGTCTGCCTAGAACGTCGAAGCGACCCAGAATTGTGAACAATTGTGAACATCGCCCGTAGTAACTATTTCTGTATGGAGCTACAAGGATACAATTCCTTGAATGGAGTCAGACAGCGCAGCAAACTCGTTAAAGGTCGAATTGCTGTCCAGTTTGGGGCTTCTGTAAATAAAGCAGTAGTGGATAATTTGCTTACGGAAATGGAATTTTAACCACATGAAATTGAATTCCGGATTGGAACAGGGACTACATTGTGGTGGAATTTGGTAAGCTACACAACAATACTCTCTCCATCTTAGAGTGATTTGAGCTACATAATACGAATGTATGCAAGATATTTAATATCTGCGATATGACCTTACGTCTGCTACTAGTGGCGAGACTTAGTGGTAACTTGTAATCTTAGGGGTGATTACAGAAAAGCCAATAAATAAAGTCGGTTTTGCTGTTGATAGGCCGTCTTCCTACCGGGTTACTCGAATAACCAAAATATGAATTGAAATAGTTTAAAAAAGAAATCAAACAAAGTCGAACAAAACCTTCTAGCCTCAACGAAAGGTCTCACGAAAAGGCTGAACTTATAACTTCAGATTGTCCACTTAACAGATGTCGACTATGGTTGTAGGACCAAATCATCATCTGACTGCAGAGTATGCACATAATTTTGCCCCAAAAACTCGACATATAAGGTCAGGTCTCGAGATGTAAAACAACACATTAAGGGGAGGCTATCAGGCTACAATTTCACAATTGTACTCAGGATCTGAATCTCTAGAGCCACTAATTTAGTCAGGGGGTAAAGTCTAATATGGCTTCACCAAGTGAGGTTCCTGATCCGATCCTTGTAGAAGAGATGACGGTTAAATCGGCGATCAAAGTTATTATTACCTCTCTTAAATGAATACCAGCATCTTTGCCATCCCATCTAAAATACAAATTTGTACCTAATACAAAATGTTAACCTACTTACTTTATTTTCACATTGGACGATATCTAACAGACCGAGAGAGGGGTCCTAGGCATCAATCAAAGTGCCTCTCCAGCCAGCTCGATCCAGAGCCAGATGGCTCTAATTACTCACATCGAAGTCCCCTGCCACCCTACAACAATTCTATGACACCGACGAGGGTACCAACCACTACAACGTTACGGCAGGTGTGCCACAAGTATTCGTCCTAGGAACCGTGCTGTGGAATATAACGTATGATGGTGTCGTCAGGCTCCCAAAGCCCCCAAACCCGAAGGTAATAGGCTTTGCGGACGACATCGCCATCATAACTATAGACTAATCGCTTTGAGAACAATCTGCGCATTTCGGACCATTTCAGAGGAAGCAGCAGGCGTGTTAGCTGGCATTGTGCCCATTGATGTAATCGCAGAAGAAATGAAACACGTATGTACGAGAACACGTTCTTGTCTACCCAATGGATCAATTGGCGAGATCCTTAAGGATCTCAACATAGAACCTTAGGTGAAGAGAAAAGCTGGAGAACTAAACTTTCTACATCACAAAGTTTCTAACCGCCCGTAGTGTATTCGAAAAATATCTGAAAAATTCCAACATGACTCCTCACTAATCTGTTCATTCCCGTCCAAACCAGGAGGAGGATGTAGATCACGCAATTTTGCACTGCCCACGCTCCAGAAAACCAGGTAGCGAAATGACCCTCTGAGAGGAAAAATGGTGTGAAGTCGGCTAATCTTAATTGAACTGACAAGACTCGAGCGTCAAAGAAGGCAAAATGGCAAAGAAAATAATATTACCTGATACAGCAGACATAGGCAATAACGAAACTACTAACCAGCCCCGCTAAGTTAGAAATCTTAAGCCCAGAGACCTGCGGGTCCATAGTTTTAACTAGTTCATCATGCATATCAACCAGGTCTATCGAAGGTAATTGGTTTGGTTCATATCAATTGACGAGGTCCTAGTAACAAAAAAATACGCAGCTCTTTGTGGCTCTCTGGATATCATTGACAACGCGTTCTTTCAATCAATCGTAACTGCTGCGGATGCTAAAGAAACTGACTTGCGGGTTACCAATAAGATATGTTCCGTAAAAACTACTAAAGATCGTCTTCAAGAAGCAAGATATCACTCAATGGTAATCAGAAAATAATTTCACAAAACAAACAATATATCCCGGGGTAAGTCTAGACTATTAAATAAATTGGATAGAATAGCAATAGGTCTGCCTTTACCGCACTGTTCTTTAGACGTGGATTCGAAAACTTTACGATCAAAGTGTTGTTGTTCATTCGCTAAACATGACTAAGTCATCTATGCCGATGGATTTTGGTGCTTCTGACAAGATCATAGTCCCTGTATAGCCCATACCATTCGACATTGTAATCGAATTTTTTTCTCCAATTTCCGGGACCAAAAATCACTCGAATAACTTTTCTTTCAAAGCAATCAGGGCAATTTCATCCACTTTTGATATAGTCCATGCCAACGTGCAATAGGACACTCAGTAGGACTAGTATGATAAGGGTCTTGCACAAAGCTTTCTTCGGTGTTAGCGAAAGGGATTTATTTTTCAATTGCCTTCATAGTCAAAGGAAGCAGCGATTGGCAACAGTGATTCTTCGAGTGATCTCTACTGTTGTTTCATTATACGTGCTTAACAGGTTAACAAACTACATTTCGAAATTATAAATTTCTCTTCCAAGTCCAAGCCGCTGATGTTCTCTGTCGACAAGATGTATTTGGTTTCATCTTTATTTACTACTAAACGCGCCAGTGGCAGCTCGCTGATTTCTTCCTATAATGTCAGCCAGTTTGGCAGGAGCTTTAAGAGTGTGGCAAGGTTGCCAAAACTTAGTTTAAATAGTTTGCATTAATAGAGGCTGTCATATGTGGCCTTGAAAACGATGAAAAGATGATGGATATTGATTTCAAAATCCTGTTTCTTTTTTTTTCTAAAATCTGCAGTAAGGTGAATTGAATACCTAGTCAACAATGGAGGTACTGGGGTTAAAATCACACTGATAATTGGTATATTACTGTAGATATTATCTTGTACGCAATGTTGAAGAAACTGATTCATATGTGTTGGCACAGTGCAGTACCCCTTCCTAAGTATCGAACAAAGAATGCTGAGGTTTCATTCATTTGGCATACTTTCATCCGACCAGAGGTGAGCTGGTGTAAGCTCCTTACTAAATCCTTTCCCGTAGCATTAAATAATTTGGCAGGGAGTCCATCTGCTCAAGTAGACTTATAAGTATTTGGTTTAGATATCGCTATCCAAGTTGATTCATTCATTTTCCCTGACCACACAGTGTAATCCCTCCAAATTTTCAGCACAGACTGTGACTCTGCTATTACGATCCCAACCTTATCTTTGCAAGTCTGTTCAGAATTTGCATCCTTCGCACGATCTTCTGATTTGTCGATGGACCTTCCGAATGTCGTTCCTGCATAAGCACCTCTCCAATATCTCGTGAGAAGCCAGTGTTTCTCCGGCCAGTTTTGCTCATATAATTCATATAATTTGTGGACAGCTGTCGCCCTTGATGTGCTTGACAACTCATCAAACCTGGCACTTCGTTTTAGTGGTCGGTGTAACCGGTCTAGCTGTATTTTTGAAAGTTTGTAAAGAATCGTTTGACGTTTTTTTTTTAGAATTTATGGTGCAAATAAAGAGTTTATCGACTGGTTTTGGGAGACTCGATCATAAAAGGCTCTAAAAGTCTCTTGCGATTGTAGACATTCGACGTTAAATCACAGTACTGCTTCGGTGTTTTGTCGACCGGGTTATCCGCATTCGCATCATGACTACAACAAAGTCCAAGTCGATGTTAGTTCCTCGGAACGTTGGGAGATCTACAATCGTCATATAATAGATTCTTGATTAGAAGATGTTAAGGTGTTGGAAACGTGTGCTCTCTACGATGGCATTTCGCTCCACTTCAAAATCCATAAGCCTGAGTTCGTTCATAAAGGTAGTGTCATGATTCCACCTTTGTGGCCAAAAATGTTCTCTTTTCCCTGCTTGGAATTCAAATTTCCAAAGGCGATCTTAACGTCATCTTAACGCTCATAAGTTTAGTTGAGGACCTCGTAAAAACAATCTTCGATAAAATTGTATTTATTCTCAGTGGTAGCTTATGCTTGCGAATTAAGTCTTAATGCGGATTGTTATCATTTAAATCTTAAACCTTCCACCTGCATATCAATCACCATAGTAGATGTCACCGTTTTTCAACGTTCGTCAATAGTAATATCATACATATCCGAGGTAGCTGATGGCTTCACAATATCGAGTATTTTACGTGATCGGGCAGTCAGCGAAATCGACTATACCGGGTGCTTAATCTCAATTTCTTGGTCCTCAAAGACTTTTTGCATATAAAGATGATACGAAAGTAATTGGAGCATCGAGAAATACTCCATTACAAGAACGCACAAGCTGCTTTAAGACAAGCCAAATTTTTTTTCAATTTCTCAAAGTACTCATTAAAAAGCATCTTAACTGATTTTTCTTGCCTCTCGAACACGAATCATGAAAATTGGCACTGTTCACTTTGACACGAATCAGTCTTTAGGGCACCAAAACAGCCCGTTTGTCCGTGCTGCACTGTTGCACTTTTGATACTACCTGCCGATTGCATATAGGATGGACGAGTACCACCTTTTACTCCTGATACAATGCATCCATTGCTATCTTACGTGCTCTACATATGGCTTTTTACACTTTTTTTTAAAGCCTAACTAAAAACGTACATAGCTTTCGCTATATCAGCTGAAATGCTCGTCCTTTGTTCTTTTCCGTCATTTCATTTCATTGTAACCATCACCAAGTATTTTTATTCATTATGAGACTGCCTTTGGAAACACCGAGCAGACTAGTATAACCTTTCAATTTTCTTAGACGTTGTTCCACACTCCTCACAAATTTAAGGCACATGGCAAGGAGCTATTTGATCCCCTGACGTTTCCATTTTTATTTGGGGTGGCCGTGGTGTAGTGGTAGTAGCAAACGCTTCTCACTCGGAGTGTCCAGGTTCGAATCCTGCCCATGGCAAAATCAGTTTTTCATTGTATAATTGGAATTCAGACAAAAAAATTCTGCGCGTGAAGGCATAACACTGACACGTAGATTTGGCTGTTATAAGCGTTTTAAGCAATGAAAAAAATACTGGGAATTATATCTCGAATCACTCTGAGTGAAGAAAAACTCTCCGTCCTATTCGGACTCCACCCCTGGAGAGCAAACATAGAAACCAAACACACCTGAGTTTCAAACCACTACAAAAACAATTTTCCTTTCTCCTCCTTCTATCTTTCCGCCCGCGCTATGGCAACAGTAAAAGGGTATCAACCCCTTAGGCGCGCGTAAATTATAAAAAAAAAAAAAAAAATTTGCACTGTGAAAAGCACTTCTTACCTTAGTATTCCGTTTGAAAGCCCATTAAGGTCAGGGTAAAATCCTTCTTTTCCGGTTTCTGTTCATGCGTACTATGTACTCTATTTTCCTCCGTACGGCGTTGGTATGCGTAAATGTATAAATATATTGTATGTATATCCGACTTTTCTTTTGCCCTATTGGTAATATTAAGATTTGGGAAGCATTCAGACTTCGAGTAGTCCCATTAGATGTTGATGCGTCTCAGAGTCATCTCACATCTGTGTTAAAGTACCTGCGTATGATTTTTTCCCATTATGTTGCCTTTTACGATAAGCAGCCATATGAGGCAATATGCTGTTAGCCGTTGGCGCACGTCAGTGCACATGGTCACAAATGTTTCTATTAGGAAGTAGCAGCACCTGAATTGGTGTGCACAATTAAGCATGGACCCTAATGAACTGGAAATTCGAAAATTTGGGGCTGCCGGCACGGAACCGAGCTAGTTAATGCCTTGGTCTTTGCTGGGCTGTTTCCTTAACAAATTTAAAGAAAATTAGGGCTTTTGAATAATATCAACATTTTGAATAATATCGAGTACAGGCTTCTGAGTATGAAGACGCATCAGCACATCTTCCGTTTCCTTGAGTTGTCCCGGAACCCAGAAGATGGTGCGAGTCTATTTCAGTGGCTTGAAAACCTTAAAATCATAGTTTCCAGAGCGGGGGAATTTCCGCACAGAACTGTTCAACCATTTATGAATTTGCTGCGTGGAGTACTTCACTCTATATGCTAGCTTTCAGCTTGAAGGCAAATATTCTCTACTTTAGCTGGTTGCCATAGTTGATCAACATAGTGTTTGCACTCAGCGACATTCAGACCGTTGTCATTCCCAGACTTCCCAATTAGGAACGCCATAGAAATGGCAGACGCATCCTTATAGTGGTGTACCTTCGTACCCTTTAGCGTTTCGGGATTTTCTTGGAGGTAGGTTTTCGGCGACATCCAAGTTTCGTCCACTAGAACTGAAACTTTTGCTGATTACAGTACCAGTTTCAGTCGGATTCTGTGCGCGGGGAAAGCCACCAGCAGGGTTTCTTCTGACTTCTGTCGACCAGAACCAGCTAAAACTACTACTGATTTTATTTAGTCTATTTGGTTGGCCGCCTCATTCGATGTCCTATAGCTTTTGCTGATTGTAGTACCGGTTTTATCCGGGAATTGTGAGCGGATAGATAATCCAGTTAATCTACAGAATGCATTGTAGAAAGTGTCGTAGGAGTCATCGAAATCAAGCGATCCAGGATCTCCTGGGTTAGCGCTTAAATCGGAGGAGGATTTCTTTAGTATGTTGATTGGAGCAAACTGAATCCGTGTCCTGGTGGCAGTCGGGAGGACCACGGAAGTATTACGACTATTGCGAGAACCACCTGAAGTAAAATCTTTGTGGGCCACCTCCATATTTTTAACTGTTGAACGTCTAGCTTGGACATCTTTAGCGCTTAGGTCGACAGTCCAATACCTCACAACTTACAATCTGGTTGGCTACAACCCGTAAATTGTGGCTACCACCTTCGGGTAGGGGGCTTCACATATCCAAGTGCAATAGTACTTGGAGGTTCCATAATCCATAATCGAAACGTCTCACATGACTCATTGACTCTTACGCTTTCCTGCCACGACAAGGCAGCCAAAGAAAGGAAGGCATATTAGACTTACTTTTGAGTGAGAATTCTTGTAAGTGATGGAACGTCTGCCGTTTATTGCTTATACAATAATTTATTCTCCTCCATTTTTGTTCCCGTTATATATTTAGAACTTATAATGGACCGCTAAACTTATCGCAAATGACCCTATGTGGAGAATCATATATGCAAATAAATTGAGCTATTTGTGAAAGGATTCGCCTCTACCAGATGTTAACATCTACCTATCTTAATGCACTCTCCACTTTTAGTAATTGTAAAGAGACAATCTGTCACACACTGTAATTTGCTACTACGTTACGATAGGGAGGTTATTTTTATAAAATTCAATCCCTTTGAAAACAACTTGACTACACAGGTGATATTATCAAGAAATCATGGCACAACACTAAGCGCATGAAACAACTGCATGGTGCATAAGACCCAGTCGAATGTGGGCGCATTTCACGGATTTCAGCATATCATCAGTGGAGCTTTTGTTTATCACCAGACTGCACTCAGTCTTAGTTAGTCGAATGACGTTCTTAAATTTATTTAATGTCCTCGGTTCAGATTAGCCTTTTAAAGGATATAATTTGAAAATCTATTACGATCAGTAATTCTATTCTCCGAAGCCATTAGGGACTCAATCCGAAACCTTATTCTAAGTCCATCTACATACGTAGTGTCTAAAAATCGCCACAACACTAATTACGTTTGATATCTTCTAAATGGTATTTAACTCAATTACATTCACTTAGTTAAAAACATTCTACCACGTTAGTGTCAATTATCGACCCAGCAAAATTGAAATACTACTGCACAAAAACAGAGAAAAACAAAAAAGCAAGTACCAAAAGTGGTCTCCTAAAAGCGTTTAATTTAATTTTTGAAACTGCAGTCATAAATGATGCACACACAGCCATGTAGAGATGCATATATGCGAATAGATAACAAAATGCACTTTCATCGTTGCCGAGTGGATTCCTTTGTAGTCATTCCACAGACAATGCTTGTCATGCAAAATGAAGCGTGTGCGAGCATTATCACTTAGAGACCCAAACCCATGCCGTCCATAGTTGCATACTGTATACCTACACTCAGGACGTAGGGTGGCAGTTAAAAAATGGATAGAAGAAACTTGCAAAAGAAGAACCCAATTCACACCACACAATCTTGACTCTCAGTGATGAAATTAGCCCATGGTGAATTTTAGCTGAAAGGACTCTCATCGGTATCCTTACCGAGTAAAAGTACCAGTGCGACTATATTTATAGCCCTAGTTATAGCCGTATCCATGTACGTATCCATATCCGTATCCGTCTACGTTCTGCACTATGCCATAAACAGTATTTCTTTGGTTTAATGTGGGTTGTGGCACTCTTGGCGTACATGGGATTTTCCTTACAAAAAAAAAAAAAAACCGAAAGCAAACACAAACTTTTTTTACATACTGGCAACAACTCAGTCTCTTGATAAGGGCAGAATTCCCTTGTGTGCTAAAGAAAGGACAACAGAATACAATAAGCCAAAGGAAAATAAATAAAAATAATAAAACAAAGGATATACGGATGAAAATTAAACGTTGTAGCTTCTTGCATCGTTTTTTCTGTTGTATTGGTGTTGTAGGTACTCTGTTGTAGGTACTTGCTGAAGTCTTCTTTCGCCTGATGTCAGCTAGGTACGTCACCTCTTGTCTCATACATGTAAAACCAATTTAAAAAAAAAATTCGTACTCCATGTCGTCCTTGTGCTTGTCCATAAATGAATAGCGACATACGAGTGCAACAAACAACTCTCATGTGTCAGCGTACCTAAGTCAGCCCTCATACGAGTACTCATACCTTGGCATACGCCAGTCATTTGGGAGAAATATGAGCTTCAGGGCGCTTCCACTCGAAGGATTACTAGTAACTAGAGTGGCCGAGCTATCCTTAATTAAACCGATAATTTATGCTGTCAAAGGACATTTTCATCAGCATCATACCCCGCTGAACAACTGCAGAGGAACTCTTATCCTACCTGTTGTATAGGTACTCATAGTAGCCATCTGGATGTTTGGCAAAAACAAAGACTCATTTTAGATGGACGATACTGTGTGTAGGACTCGTTCTGTAAATCTTGTATATACGTATTTGCATATAGAAAAAAGTGTTATGTCATAGCTAATCCTTGATTCCAATTGTTGTTGAACTTAATTACCAACACTCGTCAGCGTCACCACTTTTCCCTCGTTGGAGGGCCCTTCTTCTATCCAAATATCCGTCTGTTTGTTCGTCTAAATGCGGACCTCCGACCCGGGAGATCGGGGAGATTTTGCTTTATGCACGTCACTGCTGTCCTTGCCGCGACAAAAACTTTTCGAATTTCTCCGCATCCTGGGTAGGATATGCGGCGCAGCCAATTCATTCTGATCTCTCCGGCTCTCTCTCACTTTTATGGCATGGCTAAGTTCGGATGGAATTTTTGCTTTCATATGTCCTGAGAAAGGGTGTTAGATTCGCATGAGGTCAGCTTTTGGGTTACGGGTGGCATAGTGAACCCCAAAAAACAGATTCAGACAATACGGTTAGCAAAGCGAATAGGTTGACGACATTAGAGAATTATTCTCATATCTGGTTGTAGGTATGTATGTGTCTAATGCCGTATGTTGAAAATATTATCTGCATCCAAGTTGGATAGTATTGAAAAGGGGTTTAAAACCGAGTAAAAACGTGCAGCATGTACCTTTTTCTGAGTCAAATGCAACCACCATCGTATCTGGGGCCGCAACGTTTTCTGTGGTCAGTTATGGTAGCTGTCCATCTATTCATATGATGTTCCAACTGCAAGTGATGGCAAATGTTTGTGATGGAAGACGAACTCCTGCAGCGGCGTCGACGATCTTATACGGAAATACTGTCGGGTGCTACTTGTGTGTATCCGGCGTTTGTGGAAAGAGAATTCTCGTTTGATTCCATTTTTTTTAATTTTGCATTGCAATGCGCACGGTTTGACCACATAAGGATAATTATACAGTTGGTCTCATTTCTTTTTGCCTTACTGTGATACGTGATTAGATACCACAACTTTGAGTTGACCACAGCTTGTAACATTCGTCGATACTTTTATATTCCAACGGATTGTTTTCAAAGAACGCATTATGTGCCCCCACCCTGGTGGAATGTGGGCTTTGCACCAGACTTAGGGACGCGTGGAAGGATTTAAGTCCTTACTTTTTGTATTTAAAGCCTTTAAATGGACGGCTCGAATAATGTATTTAATAGAGAGACTGCTGAATAAGGACTTTTCATTGGAGTGCAATTTTGCCACGTGATTCCTTTATTACTCCCCCTCCACCAGATAATCAAAGGATATTATTTTCGGGTGGAAAATCCATGTGATTATCGGCACGTTGATCCCTGCGTGCTAGCTCCACAGAGTATTCGTATTTTCCATAATTGAACAAAAGATTTGAAGATTAATTTATTTTTTTTTAACTATGTTGTGCTGGAATCACTAAGCAGCTTGTGGCTTATTTATTTAGTATTGTTTAAAACTTCTGTTTTGGCTAATTGGAATTTCTATAATTTAATGAATATGTTTATTCGATTATGAGCATTTCACCTACCTATAGAAGGCCACATTCAAATTTAAATCCATGGCCTATAGATATGATACTCGTATATACAACAGAGTCATATGAACAATCAGAGAGTTGTAATTCCATTAGACTTTGGATAGCCTTAACGCCATTACAGTGGATTATTTAGACTTTTGAGGGATTGGGTTGTAGTTATGCAACAAAAAGTTGTCGGTTCTGCAAGGTTATCAAAAGATACTAATGAGTCTCATTAGACTACCTTCAGTCTTACGTACTATTACTAACCTAGTTTTCCGCGTCCTTCGTAAAAGATAAATTCACAGCTTTTAGACACTTTGGAGACTTATTCTCTTGCGGTTTTTCGCCGTAAAGATCCTGTGTCATCTAATGCACACTCTTCGGCATTGTCTCAACAATACAACGACCAGCAACATCTCCAACAACAACAACAACAATATCATAAATAATAATGATTTATTTTCTGTAGACCAACTAAATCTCTTAGCTTTAGAAATGATATCGAAACTTTCTTTATGTAAAAATAAAATTGACCAATTCAATGTCATTTCGCAATTAGCAATTAAATTTTTGTATTCCAATGGCAAGTAATACCTATTTGAATATTATTACTTGGGGCATTCGTAAAAAGTATGTAGAATTCATGAACTATTTACGAAGCAACAATGTTGACATTGCACTTGTAACTGAAACTTGGTTGCGCACGAGTTTTATGTTATCTTCCTCTGAATACAAGTGTTATCGGGTTGATAGAACTAGACGCAGAGGTGGTGGAGTAGCAATTTTAATTAAGAGATCTATTCAACATTCGGTCTTAGCTCTTCATAATACAACTTATATTGAAAATGTAGGGATTGGAGTTAAACTTGTAAACTATCAATCTGTAAAAATCTATTGTGTTTATTTCCCTGGTGGTGTATCAACTGATGCCAGAAGAAGGATTTTTTAAAATGATATTAGGAAACTAACTTCCATCCAGGAAAACTATATAATAGGCGGGGATCTAAACTGCAGACATAGAGACTGGGGTTGTTCTCGGGCAAACGCTTGGGGTAATGTACTTTCTAGTCTTTCTTTAGTTCTATAATATTCTATTTTGCTCCCCCCTAGTCCTACGTTTATTCCTACGTCTACTCGTGGCAGTACTTCGGTGATAGATTTTTTTGTAACAAATTGCCTAAACACTATCTCAAACCCAATCAGTAAAAGTGAACTAAACTCTGACCATAATCCTCTGCACTATCGACTTTTAAATTCGGGGTTAACAAAAATGAAGTTTATCCAGGATATCAAGAGTACTGATTGGCACCATTTTCAAAGGATCATCAAAAGAGGCCTAAGTGATGTCTCGACCCGCATTGATGACGTCCTCAGCACAGATGATGTTGATCGCTCTGTTGAACTTTTAACTAATTCGGTTCTTAGTGCTGCTAATGAATCTGTCAAAAAAATTTTCAAAAAGTATTATACGAGGGGCGGTCAATATATTCTCGGTATCGATATGAAGGAAAATGCGAATTCAATTTAAATTGTTTTTATTTTTCAATATAATCTCCCCTAACATCAATGCATTTGTTACATCTTGAGATAAGCTTTTTTAAACCCTCAAAAAAATAAATTTCCTCTTTCTCTGCAAAATACCCATTTATTGCCGACTTGAGTTCTTCATCATCCGAAAATCTTTTTCCACTAAGACATTTTTTCAAATCCGGAAACAGGAAATAATCACTAGGGGCAAGGTCTGGACTATAGGGTGGGTGTTGGATTTCTTCGAAACCACAATCTCGCGCAGCAGCCTTGGAAACTCGCGCCGTGTGAACAGGAGCGTTGTCATGAAGAAGCAACACACCCGCTGCGAGTTTACCCCGTCTTTTCTTTTTAATTTCCTCCCGCAAATTATGCAAAGTGGAAGCGCATAGG
The DNA here is from genome assembly GCA_949129095.1 of Volucella bombylans. Lineage (NCBI taxonomy): Eukaryota > Metazoa > Arthropoda > Insecta > Diptera > Syrphidae > Volucella > Volucella bombylans. Next base: position 65,491,914 of record OX422143.1, on the reverse strand, counting down.
ATGTAGCGTTGATGGTTTCACCTTTTTTTTTGTACTCAATGAGCAACATTCCCTTTGAGTCCCAAAAAACTGTGGCCATGAGCTTCTCGGCAGACGGAGTGACTTTGAACTTCTTCGGGGGGTCTGTTCCTTTTTTATGCCACTGCATGGACTCTTGTTTGCTTTCAGGGTCATAGTGGTGGACCCATGTTTCTTCCCCAGTAACAATTCGATCCATAACACCGTCCGCGTTCTCACTACACATCTCCAAAAGCTCTCTACAGCATGCGATTCTCACTTTTTTCTGAGGCGCTGTGAGCATTCGTGGCACCCACCTTGCACTGACCTTTGAAAGGTTAAGATGGTCATGAAGAATGGTGTGAATAGTACCAATTGAAAGCTTGGTGATCTCTGCCATCATTTTCACCTTTATTCGGGCATCCTCAAGAACAAGTTTTTCGACTTCTTTGATGCTTTCTCCCGTACAAGCAGTAGCCGGGGCGCCGGAGCGGGGGTCGTCTTCAGTTCTCTCTCTGCCTCTCTTGAACTCACTTGACCACTTTTGCACAGTTGATAATGAAGGTGCGGAACCCTGGTAAACAGCCACCATCTCTTCATGAATAGTTTTTTGACTTTTTCCTTGCTTAGTGAGAAATTTAATTACAGCGCGATGCTCAATTTTCACCATCATCGTCTCAGTTGCCATTATGATTCTGTTTAACTAGAGATAAAACGCGAATTAATAATCACATTTATATGAAATTTTACATGAATGCACTAAAATAATAGTATTATTTGATAAATAAGTCAATTTATATATACAACCACAGCTTCACCCCGATACCGAGAATATGTTGAACGCCCCTCGTACGTCCACCTTTTCTCGTATTGTTGCATTAATAAAAATAAGGAACATTCAGAGAAGAAATTGGCAAAGATTTCGAAATCCGAATTTTCGTGAATATGTTCGAACTCTTAATAAATTAATTTCAAAACTTATTGCTAATCAACGCAATAATGAATGGAACCACAAGCTAAGTTCCTTGGACAAATGTGGGAAGAGCTTCTAGAATATAATGCGGGTTTTAAAAACAAACACAGACTTATTCCAGGACTTAAAAGCCCCTCTTCTTTTAACTTTACCGATGAGGAAAAAGCAAATATTCTAGCTGATGTCTTCAAGAAAAATCATACTATTGCTTCCAATATCGGTGATCCTCTTTTAACTACTGTAGTAGACTCAAGGATTGAAGAATTTAACACCTTAAGCTGTCTAACTCCTACAAACACGTATGTTTCCGAAAACAAGGTTGCTCTCCTGATAAAGCATCTCAAGACAAGAAAAGCTCAAGGCCTTGATCAAATTAAAAACACTTTCTAAAACACCTTCCTAAGATAGGAATAAAATATATAACTTTCATTTTTAACTCTTGTCTAAAGATGCAATATTTTCCAGATACTTGGAAAAAAGCCAAGGTTATATCAATCCTCAAATCTGGTAAGCCTCCGGACAACGCAGAGAGTTATAGGCCAATAAGTTTACTTAGTTCACTAAGCAAGATGTTCGAAAAAATTATAAAAGACGAGCTAATGACATTAATTTTTGAAAAAAATATTTTACCTGGTGACCAATTTGGTTTTAGACAAAATCATAACACGATTCAACAAGTTGCAAGAATAACCAAAATTGTAAAAACAAATCGTGAACAAGGGGGATCAACAGGGTTTTAGATATCGAAAAGGTCTTCGACACAGTATGGCATAATGGTTTATTATACAAAATATCAAGCCATAGTCCTCGTTATTTTTACTTGTGCAAAATTATTCAAAGTTTCCTCAAAAACCGTGTTGTCCAAGGTCACGTCAACAATTGCGTCTCCTGTTCCTTTAATGTCAAATGTGGTGCGCCTCAAGGCTCAGTGCTTAGACCTATATTGTATATATTTTTTACGACCGACTTTCCAGTGTTGTTAAATTGCGAGATTGCATTGTTCGCTGATGACACTGCAATTTTTTCATCTCATCAGTTTGCTCTCAATATAGAGGGAAATTTATATGGAGCGATGGAAGTAGTTCATGCTTATTTCAACAAATGGAAAATCAAACTTAACTTTGACAAGGTAAAGGCTATGTTTTTCACACGAAAAAGGAAAGCTTGCTATCTTTCAAGTAACAGTCTCACTGTGACCGGAAAAATTATATCCTGGGTCGTTGAAAATTGGGTCCAACGAATCGACCGCTGAAAACGAGCGGTGGCCATATGAACGAAGTCGAGTTCCATTCATAAATGTTTTGATTGTACTTCAAACCGATAATAAAGTTTTTGTAGTATCTCACATGGTTTGCGTTTTATTTATAAAAAATGTTGTCAAGTCCTTCTTGGAAAGCCCTATATTATGTTTCCAGTTTAGTTTCCTGTCAAAAATGAGAGCAGATATTTTGCTGCATCGGAGAAGATTAAATTAAAGGAATTATGTATTTCCTGGAACAGAGGACAAGATCAGTTTTCTGGCGGTTTATTTCCAATCAACAGCAATCCGCCCAACGGGTTAATCTGTTAAAACTTAGCTGGAGGAGGAGTTCTTTAATGGTATTAATACGCTTAGTGGAGACGGCTATAGCAACGTCATTCGCATAGGAAATCACCCTGCTGCCACCCGCTTCCAGGTATATAAGTAGTTCATTAACCACTAAGTTCCAGATTGCCTCTGCTGATTAGTAGAAGACCGACCAAATTTGGAGTTGATTATTTTGCATAAGACCGATCAACACCCCAAGTGGGTCATCTACCTTTATAGTTAACATCGCAGTCGGGATTGCGGATATGTTGATGTTGTTAAAGGCATCCTCTATTTCCAGGAAAGCGACCATTGTGTACTGTCTATATTGTAGGGATCGTTCGATGTGGCTCGTCCGTGAATGAAGAGCCGTTTGACCGACAACATGACGACATGGGACAACATGAGAGAATTTTCCGGGTTTGGGAATGAAATGAATGAAAACTAGATTAACTTCTCTCCATAACAGTGTAATGTGGATCATTTTTACTAAGCCCCTTATGATATTCTCTAGGGGAGGCACGATTATAACTGAGGAGGTTTGTGGCCCTGCAGGTATTATACCAACTGGACCAGCAGACTTGTATGGTTTGAAGCTATGCAGCGCCCAAAGCAGCTTGTCTCTTGTAATCAGATTTTGAATTTTAGTCACGGTTGCAGTAGTGCCGTGGTGGTTGCTACTGGACGCGAATAGGAAGCTACCCGGAAAGTGGGTTTCCAATAGCACGTTGAGTGATTCATCACTTGAAGTTGTCCCAGAGCCATTGGTTTTTTTAAAAAAGCTAGCCGCGATGCCTCTGAGGTTTTTGTTGTTTATTTTTCTAGGTTGTCAGTAGGTGCCTTTGGCAGTCTCCAGTCTGGCAATGGTTATGTCGCTGTCACTAAGTTTAGGAGGTAAGCATGCAGTAAGGCTACCTTTCGCTAATATAGAATAATCTTACCCCTTTCTCTTTTATAGAGCGAAGCGTATACAGGTGTTTCAAGTCCACAAACTACGCCTTCTACGATCCATGGCTCTTGGATTAGGATGATGTCTTCTGCGTTTTTGGAAATATGCAGAATAAGTGCTGTTATGGAGATAGAGACCAATCTAGAGAAACCGTTTTATTGCTACAATCTACCAGAAGAGCCTTCACCATAGTGCTATTCGAGTCTAATGAATCTCAACATTTCCATTTCCGACAGAGTGTCATTGGAGCAGACTGACGGCTTAGTTGTCGCCTCGGATAGATTGGAGTTGTCGCTATCCATTTCAGGAAAGGATATTCACGCTTCAAGATTTGAGGATGAATCTGCTACTTCGGTTAAGGAAGGAGAAGGTTACTTATCAGTATCCAGCTTCTTATAAACCGTTAGGTGTATTGACTTGAAGCCGAACCGAATCATGAATCTGAGGGTTAAGGGATTCCTTACTGACCACAATTAATACGCATTTATAATATAGGGGCCCCTCAGTTCTTCCAGTTTCTTGACTTTCCAGTCAGGAGTCGGAAGGGTCGGGTTGTTAAGCCTGATGATCTCCAGAATGCTTTCTGGGGAGTAGGGTTCGGCTGGGATCCATGTGCGAGTTCTAAGTCTTAGGGATATCCTCCTTAGCCCCAACTTCGAGCTTTGCACTTGTAGAGACCCCTATTGATCCAGATCGATATTGGGAGATCTCGATTGGGGCAAACAACAAGATTGATCTGGCCTTGATACCAGACAGCATCGCTTGTAATGGGAGATGGTCAGCGATTTTCCGATGTGATTGCCATGAAGCCGAATGAAAGGTTTAACATGACTAATGGACACTGTTCAGCTAAAATTGATCCATTGCGCGAGCTAAGTCGCTGGCAAAAGCTATTAATCTATAAAAATAAAAACAAATTTATGTTTGTTTGTTTGTTCTTACATCACGCAAAAATGATCTTCATGAAATTTGAGTCATAGATTGGCAGTGGACCTTAATAGATTTTAATCAAAACAGGATCTGGATTTAGCTACTATAAGTTAAGATATAAAATGAAATGTAGTGCATACGAGTATATATAGCATGGTAATTTGAAATTTTAATACGAGCACGTGCAGAGTTTGAAAGTGAGCGTACATGAAGTACGTATGTGTAAGAAGTGTGTCATCAGTTTGTTCACAGTAAAGTATTGAAATTTTAAAATACAACTTAAGTTGCGACGTACGTCCAGCTTTAACATATGCATTAAGAAATGCTCCCATTCGTGGAGGTTAATACTTAAGAAACCGATAATGGACAAACTGGATGAGTAATTCAGCTGAATTTTCCATATACGAGTACAATGACGAATTAAGTATAAAAAGAGACAGGGGCTTAAATTCCAGACGGGGTTCAAAGAGAAGATCCAAAGAAAAATAATTGGATAACTCCCATGCAAAATTACTTACAACTATTACTGACAACTATTGTTCAATTATCATTTTTGTCTCAATTATCATAAAACCGAATATCAGATGGTGATCCTGAAAATAAATTTCTATCGTCAGAGCAAGTCGACCTGGAAAATACCACAGCACTGTTGGCCTTCTGCCAGTGCGAAGATATTAACGGGGATGTATCGCCAACAAAACATATTTTAAATTGAAACATTAATAACAAGACTACTCTGATAACCATCGGTTGTGTGGTAAAATATTCCAGCATGCTAAGCTGGGCTTCTCATCGCTACTCTAGCATACTTTCAGTATATTTTCAGCATGCTGGGTCTATTACTACGCTTCTAATGAACGTTTCTCTTTGATAGCTACATATATTGATATCATGGTTTCCATACTTAAGCCATCTCCCGGTTTAAGATAGATAGCTTTGTGTAACTTTGTGTAATTAGCATTCCGATGCAAATACACCAGAGCTTTAGGTATGGCCCGACAGGAACAATAAATGTTGTCTGGTTCAGGAAGGGCTCCGGCTAGGTTAAGTAAAAATTGTATCGAGTGACTCTGTTGTCCTATCAGCGCACCGGTGCTGGTGCTTTCGAGGAAGCAATAATATCAACAACAGATAGTTAGGGGAAAGATCACAATATGCCTATGTAGTCAAAATCAAACTCCGCAAATGGGGTTGATTAATTTTGTGGAGACTTCCAAAATGGAACCAAATTTTGAGACTGCTCTGAATTTGGTAGGTAAGCTAAATGGCAGGGCTTTTTGGTTTACACACAAACTAAAAGCATGAGCCGAATATTTTTGGGAAATCTGTGCCCTGTTGTCCGTATTTCAGGATTACTGTTAGCCTCGTTAGGTGATAAAAAATATCATTGGCAGAATCCAGCGAACCGCAAAAATGGCCGATATGAATTTATGTCTCTGATACGAAGGCAAAACTAAGTAACTTTAATTGAAAAATAGCCACACAAAAGGTTTAGCATACAAACGATCAGCTAGATTGTAAAGATAAAATAATTCTTACTTCACAAATACAAGTTTCTGGTTTCTGGTTACCTATTGCCCCAAGCAATCATGTACCACTCTCTCTAAAAGACGCAATGCAAATTGAAATATAAACACAGTTACTATCTAATAGACGTTTGTTTATTTGTTGTTATTATTTTTCGCCAAAGGGCAATTTATTTTCTATATGATTTCCACATCTAAGAATTTATTAATTCCATCAATTATTCGGAATTTGTAATTGCTTTAGATGTCACTACATGTCTGCGCCCTTCTGCACTGTACATCATCCCGCCGGGTATATTCCTAAAACAGCACAGAAATTAGAAACCAAAGCGACCAACCTTGCCCCAAAAACATAGAAAATTACAACCCCAAGAATATATTTTCTCGTTCAACGGGGGGAAAAAATACAATAATAAAATGCAAAAGTATTCCAACATTGTCTGATTCCAGTTATTTCACCTGTGGCAATCACGTGGATATTCTGATTACATTACAAGTGCTCTTTTAATAATTTAAAGGCTCAACGGTAGACAAATGGTTAACGGAAATAATCATGTCTGCCCCGAGGCATCACAACACGAAAAATTTAGTGGAATAAGGAGAAAACCTAAAAGAGAACGAAAGCTGCACGAGATTTACCAGTAGTATACACGGATGAAGGCCTCCTTCAAAGCACATACTCGTACATATTCGTAAAATTGTGAACTCGTCCAAAAACAAAGAAAATATTCAGAAAAGGATCAAGCTGAGTTTTTTTCTTTCTCCACATATATACGAGTATGTACGAGTATGTGCAGTACATACTCGTATATACTTGGAGGCCATAAAAAGCCAAATGCTACAATGAAAGTCTGAAATTTTTCAAATATGAAAATTATATAAAAAAACTCCCCCTTCCACGGAATTCGTAGATGCCAGAAACAAAACAGCAAGAATGAGGAAATTTCACCATGAGCAGAGTGCAAATGCTGGTGCGGGATGGACGCAATGGGCACCGATGGATGTACTTGATTTCGCTAAGGAGTTCTACCATCACGTAGGCATGTTGAAAAAGTTTCTCTTTCTTCAGTTTTTGGGATACTTTTGTTGTTGAACGGTTCGACAAAATTGTTTACTTTAAGTTGTCCACCGCCCAGTTGGGTTCACCTTAGGCAGGTGGGTTTATTCAGGAAATATTCCTGAAATAATATTTATCTTTTGAAAAAAAAAACCCTTCTCTGGACCCTGACAGGATTCTAATGGATCTCAATCGTTACGAAACTGCCTATATGTGGATGTTGTTCATCTCAACAGTTTGATTAGGTTCTTGTTTGGAGAAATAGGTTTGAACAACAAATTGTTTACTATCCGACACAATATGCACAATTGTCAAAGATGTAGAAAATACGAATATTCCTACCCATCAACTTGTGATGATATTGCTATTGCTTACTATTTTGTCTAAAACAGTAAAATACAGAAAAAAAAACTCGGGAAGGTTCAGATCCATACTCGCTGGATGATTGATCTCAAAAACTTACTTTTTGGCCAAAGACTGGGCTACAGAGCGTAAATCAATATGCAGTTGGAAAGTTGGTATAATTAGAATTGGATATTTACGTAACGGCTGAATTTTCTTTGTTTCCCCTTTATATTTTATCACAACGAATTAATTCGAATTTTTTTTATAAATCAATTCATAATTCATCCAACTTAGAAAAATATGAAAAGTCTAACATTTTATTAACCCATTTTCGACCGCGCTGCCAAAATTATTGAATTTTTTAATCTAAAGTAGCTATATTTCTAGAATGACTAGGGCCCCCTGATTCTAAATCTATTATCAACAAATTTTTTAGTCCCCACATTTCTCGTTATGTCCAAAAATCAAATGTTCGATTATTCTAACGTTGGCGTTTATCCCATACAAATACGAAATGTCGAATTTTGCCGCCAAATAACAGCGTCTTTCCCATAAAGAGCAATGGCGTATTATAAATAACATATTAGGGAACGACAAAAAAGTTCCTCAAACTAGACAATAAAATACGCAGCAGTAATGAGGGCTTAGATAATGGCATGAACACCTTTTTCAAAAATGTTGCCGAAAAATGCACACCTAATGTTTGTATTCAATTAAATGGAAGTAATGAAAGATAAAATGAGTTCTTGCTATTATTAACACCCTGAAATCTAAAAACACAAGTGGGATAGACGGCATTAATAACGTAATAATCAAGAAGATAGGAAATGCAATAGTAAACCCCTTGCGGTATATTATTAATTATATATAATTTGTATATTATTAATTAAATGCGGAATATTTCCTGGTTGCCTTAAAACCTCGTTAATTATTCCGATTTTTAAAAAAGCTGATTCAATTGACCTAAACAATTATAAGCCAATATGCTTTTTATCGGTTTTCTCAAAAAATTTTAAAAAGGTAATAGTTAGTAAAATGCTTAACTTTCTCGAAAAGACCAGATTTTTTAATATGTAGCAATTTGGCTTTATGAAAGGGAAGTGCACTGAAAATGCAATTGTGGCCTTTTTAAAAAGAATTTACAATGCATTAGACAATAATCAAAAAACAGCTGGGCTTTTCTTCATCTGACAAAAGTTTTTGACTTAGTCAGCCATGATCTATTAATCCAGAAACAACGTAATGCTGGTTTTAGGGGCAATATATCTGAACGATTTAAGTCATACTTGTTTAATCGAAAACAGCGAGTTGCAATAAGAGGGGTTGTAAGCAATGAAGGAGACTGTCCAAATACTGGTATCCCACAGGGGTCAGTTCTAGCACCAATTCTTTTCCTTGTGTACATTAATCCCATATTTTTTCTACCTATTAATGGATATATAATTAGTCATGCAGACGATCTTGCACTTTCATACGCACACAACTCTTCAATTACAATTTGAGACCAAATGAGTTCTGATTTACATTTGCTTAGTATCTGGCTCAATTACCATCAACTGATATTAAGCACTAAGCCTACGGCGATGTGTTTTTCCTTGTCCAACCCAAATCTAGTACTTGAAGGCATAAGATCTCACGATCTTAGTTGCGACAAGCTGAATTGCACAAATAAGTGCTTCAACCTTGAATTCGTGAAGGAGTTTAAGTATCTTGGGATCATAATAGATCATGCCGTGGTATAGTGGTACTAGCAATCGCTTCTCACTCGGAGGGTCAAGGTTCGAATTCTACCCCTTGATAAGTTTTTCAAGTTTCTCACTTATGTAATTGGAACTCAGACAGAAAAATTCTGCGTGTTTAGGCATAACACTGACACGTAGATTTGGCTGTTGTAGAGTTTCAAGAACTAAAAAAACAAAGTGTGAATTATAACATTCGAATCACTCTGAGTGAAGAAAAAACTGTCTGTCCTATTCGAACTCCCACCCCTGGAGATTTAATATCGAAACCAAATACACCTGAGTTTCAAACCACTACAAAATAATTTTCCTTTCTCCTCTTCCTACCCTTCCGCCCACGCCATGGCAACAGTAAAATGGTATCTAACCCCTTAGGCGCGCGTAAATTATAAAAAAAAAAATTAAACTGGAAGTCACACATAATGTCTCTAAAAAAATACTATACGTACAGTGGCTCAACATTATAATGGGACACTTACAAAAATGAAAAATATCAATTATTTTCTAGGAACTTATAAATGTTATAGATGAAATAGATATCGAATTTGAACGTTCATACTATCAGTTTATTAAGAAACAAAAATCATATGAATTCATTAACACAAAGTAAAAAAAAAAAATCTAAAACTAAAAAAGTCAAATTCTGTAGCTCAAAGTAATAATTTGACACACAATATAAATATACAAAAACAAATTTAATTCAATCTCATAATTTAAGATTTAATATTTTGTTGGGAGGCCGTTTTGCCGTATTACTGCTTCTAGGCGATTAGGCATCGATTTCACTAATTTCTGGCAATAATCTGGTGAAATTTTTTCCCATTCGTCCTTCAGAGCTGAAATCGGGTCATTTTTATTGCTAATTTGGTGGTTTTTTAGTTTTTCTTCTAAATAATTCCACACATGCCCTATGGGGTTCAGATCCGACGACTGTGGTGGCGTTTTGAGCACATGGGGGCCGTTATAGAGAAGCCAACTTCTGACATTATAGGCCTTGTGTTTGGGATCGTTATCCTGATAGAAGTAGTAATCGTCCGCAATACCCAATTTTTCGGCGGTTTCCGACAGATTTGACCTTAATACGTTTAGATAATATTTGTGGTCCATTATGCCTTCTATAATATGAAATGAAGATTTCCAGGTCCTGCTGCCGATATTGCACCCCAAACCATAACTGATCCCAAACCGTGCTTTACTGTTGGCTTCAAATTTTTTTCCCGTAGCTCTTCATTTGCTTTTCTCCACACATATGAACGCCCATCTGATCGAAAAACATTGTATTTACGAGTACTTTCATCACTAAAAATTACTTTACTCCAAAACGTAAAATCTTCATTTTTGTATTTGTTGGCGAAGATTAGGCGTTTTTTCTTATTTGCCTCACTTATGAAAGGTTTCTTCCTAGCAACTCGGAAATTATGTTTCCTTAATATATTTCTGGTGGTTTCTGGATTGGATTTTTTGCCAAGATATTTTTCTGCTTCAGTAGCAAGTTTTGGTGCACTAAGGTGTGGCTGGTTCTTGATTTGTCTTAGAAGCCACCGTTCATCGGAATGGGAAAAAATTTCCGCTTGCTGGGTTTTGCTTTGTTAGCAAAATTACCTCCATCATTATAGCGTTTAATTATATTAAACACTGTAGATCGAGGTTGCTTCAATATTTCGCACAGATTTACCAGATTTGGAATGCGTTAATATTAATTCCCTAATATCTGCTGAAGTTTGAGGACCGCGTGGTGCCATAACTGATATTCTGTTTGAATAAGCGTGCTTTACTAATCGAAATATTACTTGAAATGAAATAATAGAAATTCCCGTAAATGTCATATAAAAGAAACCCAAATACGGTAGTATGTACAGTTTCCTAGAGCAAAATCAATTAGAGTTGCCCTGTGTCCCATTATTACTTTGAGCTACAGAATTTGACTTTTTTAGTTTTTGATTTTTTTTTTTACTTTGTGTTAATGAATTCATATGATTTTTGTTTCTTAATAAACTGATAGTATGAGCGTTCAAATTCGATATCTATTTCATCTATAACATTTATAAGTTCCTAGAAAATAATTGATATTTTTCATTTTTGTAAATGTCCCATTATAATGTAGAGCCACTGTATATATCTTTAAATAAAATGTATCACTTGCGGAAACTTGTGCCATCGAGATCGCTTTCAGTTATCTACTACGCATTGGTTGAATCACGGCTTGAGTATGGTCTTGCATGTTGGGGTTGTGCCTATACAGGGTGAGTTTTTAACTTGAGTTTTTTAACTGAAGGGGACATAAGATGGTGACCACGAGTTTGACCTTGAGCCCCATTTTCAAGGTCAAACGAAGGTCACATTTGACTTTTTAATGGGAATCCCTATTTTTTGACAGATTCGTAAACTGCGTAAAAAAATACGTGAAACACTTTTTTCAAAAATGCGTTCCTTTCCCGTCAGAGGGCGCCATAAAACTTAAGACATCAAAAATACCCGAAAAGTACGAAATATCGCGAAAAATTTTTCAGACAAAAGTCACAAGCTTTTGAAGGGGACATAAGATGGTGACCACGAGTTTGACCTTGAGAACCATTTTCAAGGTCAAACGAAGGTCACTTTTGATTTTTTAATGGGAACCCCTATTTTTTTTGACAGATTCAAATGATAATTCCTGATTTTCATTGCTCAGTCGTATGCCTCAATGGGGCACACGATTTTGTCTCAAAGGTCTTATTCATACAGTGCTAGATACCACTGCACTGGCACGCCTAAATCATTAATCGGTTTCCAATGTTGTTAGGGTGTTAAAAGGTCGAGATTTGTTTTGAGGAAGTCATTATTGCCTCGAGTGAAGTTAAGACTCAAAGAAATTTCAGATAGAGACAAATTGTCCTAAACTTGTCTGAGAGTGTATGATGTGCACTCTGCCCTTTTTTTCTACTTGAACGGAACTGTACTTCATTTAGAAGTTCGATATTTGTTTTGAGGAACTGATTATTATTAGTAACGTTTTCCAGATTAATAATGCAGGCTATTTCAATTCAAGAGAAAATTGAAATGATATTGATTTATGGAGAAAGTGGAAGGAACCATCGATGGTGATGTTGCTCTTTACGCCCAACGTTTCCCAGACCAGATACGATCGCGCGCTTCCTTTTATCGGGTCATACAACAATTCACTGGTGAAGGAAGTGTGCAACCAAAGAAAAGGAATCGGTCAGATAGGGCGGCTGTTGAGGACAATGAAATAGCAGTGTTAGCTGCCGTTGCACACGATCCTCACATTAGCACTCGCCAAATAAGTCGTGAATCATGAATTTCTCAAACGACTGTCTGTAAGATATTACATCGATATAAATCATCCTTATCATGTTTCAATGCATCAAGAAGTTTCTAGTGAGGATTTTCGCAACCGGGTTTCCTTTTGTCAATGGGCACTTCAGCAAATTGACCCCATTTTCTTCGCCAAGGTGCTATTCTCTAATGAGTCGACTTTCACCAATCACGGTACGGTCAATCGACATAATATGCATTACTGGGCTACCGAAACCCTTTTTGGTTGCGACAAGTTGAATTCCAGCACCCTTGAAATGTTAATGTTTGGGCGGGAATTATTTTAGGATAAATGAATAGGTCCATATTTTATTGAAAGCAACTTGAATGGCGAAAAGTATGCAAACTTCTTGCGGACCATCTTCCAGTATTACTAGAAGAACTGCCATTGGAGTTGCGACAAACAATGTGGTTTCAACATGATGGTTGTCCAGCCCATTATTCCCAAGTAGCCCGGGGAGTATTAAACAATGTTTACCATCAACGATGGATCGGACGAGGGGGTCCGAGGCAATGGCCTGCTAGATCACCTGATCTTACGTCACTTGATTTCTTCTTGTGGGGCTACTTAAAAAGTGAGGTTTACAGAAAAAAGCCAGCAACACGTGAGAACATGAAAAGACGAATAACTGAAGCTTGCCGGAAGACTCAGTTCTGTTGGTTCATTTAGAGCGCGGATGAAGTGAATGGTCACATTTTCGAGCATTTGTTGAAATAGTCTCGGGAAATAAACGTCGAAATGGAAAGAATTCAATGATTCAACAGTGGAAGGCAAGGGGACCCACTCTAATTAATCACCCCAAAGGAAACAAAATACTGCTACGTCCACGTCGTTGTTTCTGGGTTATGCTAAACGCAGTATGTAAAAACAAATGACAAGCCTACGAGCAATACAACTGAGCAATGAAAATCAGAAATTATCATTTGAAAATGGGTCTCAAGGTCAAACTCGTGGTCACCATCTTATGTCCCCTTAGAACCTTGTGACTTTTGTCTGAAACATTTTTCGCGATATCGCGTATTTTTCGAGTAATTTGGATGTCTCAAGTTAAAAAACTCACCCAGTTAAGTAACCTGAAACCTATTATTGCAGCACAGAAAAAAATGGTTCGGTTATTGCTATGTATAAAAACAGATTTGAGCCCTCGCTTCCCCTTTTCCAATCAGCGAAAATACTACCACTTCGTTAACTTTCTATTTACAAATCACTCAAAATATTTTTTGTTAGAAGAAATATATTAACATATATTCGCTGAGAAATGGGTCTACAGTTGATGTTCCTAGGGTTAACATAGAGCACAATCGACGTTTTCTGAATACAATAGCGCCTTATATTTTTAACAAACTGCCGTTTAATGTATCGAATCTGGTGTCACATGGAAATCAATTCTTAAAAAAAACTTAAAGTTTGGTTACTTTCACAGCTGGGACAGCTTCAAACTATTGAGTTCATTTGGAACTCCAAAATGGTCCATGAACAAAAGAAAGAAGCAGTAGTATTACGATATATCGCCTAATGAAACTCCATTGGCCGATATGCAAAAAGTGCTGTGTGAGGAACTGAAGGATCTTTTGCCTATTCAATTATTCCTAAAATTGTATGATGGGGAGGTGTTGGACCACATCATAACTAAGACCAACCGGTTTGCAGACCAGAAGAACACCGATTTTCATTTGAACGTGGTTTTATTGATAAGATTCTTGCGGATTTTACTGCTATCGGGCTACCAGACTTTGCCTTCTGTTGAAAATTATTATTCTTTGAAGCCGTCGATGGTAGACCACGCACATCAAAAGATACATCCATTTTGCAGATAATGATGAAATGATATGATGGCCAAGGTACTTAATTTTCATTACATTATTATGATGCAAGTTTTCTAATTTGTATTTCATTGATTTCAACTTTGTGAATTCTTCGACATTATAAGCCGAAAGCTTATGCAGCTTGTCATTTGGGCAGAATTCTTGTCCATAGATGAGCAGATGGTGGCCTATTTCGGCTGCTGAAGTTGCAAAATGTTTATTCGGGGAAACTTTGGTGCCTCTGTTCGTCGACCGGCTATTTATTCTTTTCATCCCTTACTGTGGACAATCCGACGTCGTTCTCCGTTTACTCACCAATACCGAGGCCCCATGCGTCACGTAATAGTTTTCGACAACTCCTTCAAATCCTGTCATCTTCTGTGCTCGCTGAAAAGAGATTCTGTTCCACTGTAACTGTTCGCTGTAATCATGTAGCTGGTGGTGCTACTAATATAACCGGAAAAGATATGCCTCGTGGCGCATATGATTATATGTATGTACGACTCTAAGAACCAGATCACAACTACAAAGGCTAGGTAAAAAGGAGGTCAACATTGCTACAAATTATGATCAAATTCTGCCACACCATTCTGTTCGGTGTCGAAAATCTTCTAAGCAAGGGCCCAGAGAAGAAGGGAAATTCGTCAATAAAGCTTCGTAGCTATAATAATGGGATGGGTGGCGTTGATCTCCACGAAAACGCCAAAATTATTGAGTGAACATCGGTGGAAAAAAATTGTTTTGACTTTTTTGAATTCTTCTGTTGTGAATACTTGGAAATTGAATACTTTGGTCGCAAAGTACAAAAACGAGAAACCAATCAGCAAAGATAGACTCACCACAGCCCCAATTCTTGCGCAGTCGAACGAGTATAATGTCTTTGCCGTGGACACAGATGCGAGCAAACATCAGAAATGGTTACAGAAGATTTAGTGACACTTATATTTTCTGGATTCGGAGCCCCACTTCAACTGTATTCGGACCAAGGAAGGAACTTTGTGTCCGCAGTTTTTAAGCTAGTACTTCGGATAAAGGGAATCGAAAAAACACCCACCACCGCTCTACATCCGCTGTTAGATGGCATGGCCGAACGGTTCAATAGTGCTCTATTAAATTACCTTGCCAGTTAAGTCGCCGACAATCAGCGTTACTGGTGCGTACACCTACCATTTTTGTTATTGGCTTATTGAACAGCGGTGCATGAGGCTACCAAGCTGATGCCACCGTTTCTAACTTTTGGACGCGAACTTCGATTATCCGCAGAGCTTTATACTGGTCTTCCTCCACATCGAGCTACGTCAACTTTCAAATGGAGCGCTTAGAGACAGCATACAAATTTGAATGACAACATCTCTTAAGGTATAGCCGACGGATGAAGGACAGATATGACTTTACCGCCAAAGCTCAACCATTTGCTCTAAACGACAAGGTTTGGCTTTATGTCCCGAAGAGGAAAAAGATGAGCAATGTAAGCTATCGAATCATCAAAGAAAGGAATATAAACCAAGGGTTGTGCACAGGAATCCGCGATATCCTATAGTTTTGTTTGTATGCATCGGCGGCGGTTATCGTGCTGGATGTTAAGAACCTCAATCTAGCCACGTCTACGTTATTATATGGTTGAACAAGAACTGCCCTATGATCTGTTATTTGTAAAGTTATAAATACCACCACACTTGGTCATCCAAATCACTCATCTGCCTCAGAAAAGTGTCCATCGGTTGAAACGCAAGCACGGTCTATCTCGCATGTATTATCGTTGAAATCAAAGTCATTTGTCCATGGTTTTATTTTGTCGGCAGTGGTATTTATTAATTTTGGTCCTTCATGTACGAATGTACAAATGCTTTGCAGTTCTGCATCGGTCGTATTTTTACTCATGTGGAAAAGAGTATGTAAGGCATTGTCATTGTTGTCACTGCACCATAACCTGGCCTACTAGCATCTGCATGCAGCTCGATGGTGATGCTCTATTTGTAATTTTAAGCACAAAGTATTTTTCAAATAGTCCAGCGCTTCTAGCTCAATTTCAGAAAATAAAATTCGTCCACCTTTTTTGACCAACTCCGTTAAGAGTTTTACCCTAATCGAAAAATTGGGGATGTACTTTCGGAAATGCCCAGCTAAGCCGGCACCGGAATATTGATAGCAGCTTTCGTCTTCGCACTAGATGGTGCAACTGTACCCTTGTAGATCCGGTGCCCAACGAACTCGATTTTCTGTTGAAGGAACTGACATTTCGACCACTTAATCTTCAGTCCATTAGCAGCAGAAACACACAGCATTCTCTTCAAGTTCGTTATGTCATCTTCAATCGTCATTGATGGCACTACAAGATCGTCGATGTTAACAATTGCTGTACCAACCCGAATTAGCTCTCTAAACACGTAGTTAATGTACTTTTGGAAAGTACTTAGAGAGTTACAAAGATCAAAAGGCAATTTGAGAAACTCGGAACTGTTCTCCTCATTGTCTTCAAACGAATAGCAGTTTGTAGCGTCTTCAGTTTCATCATGGGAAATGGTAGTTGCATCTGAATCGTTACCACGACTTTCTTGAGCAGACTCATTTTAATGACGTTATCTGGTTTGAAGAAATGATTGTTCACGATGTAAAACTCAACGTTCTCAAAAATATTGTCATAGATGCAGACATTGACACTTACAGAGCCCTTCGTTACGACATTGGCTCCGAGGTGTGATAAATCAGAGAACATCTTTCGAGAAGTAAATTGGACATATTAGTTTTACTATATGATTCTTCAACACACAACCTCGCTTTCAGTGTCAATCAATCCGGATATCACTTTCTTATTAATTTTACTGGCCTTCTCATATCGGTCATTTAAAATAGGTTCGTAGAAGATTTTTTTTTTCTTTTTCCATAAGAACAGGACAATCCGAACGTTTGTCCACACAATTGTTACATCGGAAGCACTCTGGACCTTTAGATTTTTCTGGGCACGAGTGAAATTCGTGTTTAGTTGACCCGCAGTTATAACAATTAGATCCTTTGGTTTCACTGCTTTTGGTTTAACAGAATTAACGAGATTATCGCGCGTAATCTTTCTGGAACTATTGTAGATACAGTTGCGTCACTTTAATTTTTTATTTGCTCATATATATGAAGCTTTTCCTGCAAATCTGCCATCGTATTCGCCTCGAATAAAACCATTTTATTTACCAGTGAATCTATTGTGCCATCGATAACGTAACGAAACACTGAGACATCGCCAACACTAGCCTGTCTTGCTATATCACGCATGCGGTAGAGAAATTCCCGACATGATTTGCCCCTTCTTTTCTTTGTTTCACAAAGAATTTTATAAACTTCACAACTGGAAATTTTTACCTTAAGTTCATCGGTTAACGCAGTATTTAGTTTGATATATGACATGGCCCTAGCCTCGCATTCTACGTACAATTTCGCAGCACCCGAAAGTGATTTTTGATAGAAAACAAAACGCTGCACACTATTCCAATTAAACGCGCTTGCTTACCATTCCAATTTCTTGATCCATTTTGTTGCACTGATCGATTCTTCGCCGGAAAATTTCCTAATTATATTTACCACGTCGGAAATATTAAATTTATTTGTACTATGACTTTCTATATCTACTGAGTTTCTCCGAGCATCACCCACGTCTATTCCGATTTAGCATTCGTCGTCTCTAACCCATTTGTTGGATTGAACAAATCAAAACAGATTCACCGTGCATTGGATGTAATTAACTGATTGATACAAATTGTTAGCGGGAATTGTTCTACTTTTTATCTAGCAACGTAATCAAGGCAACAGCCAATTTGGATTTTTTTTGTTCGATTAGTATGGAAACAGTTGATGTTTTAATGCTGAAAATCCCAGAATAAAAAACTTTTCCAAATTTAATTATAATTTAATGAGAAATTTAATAAAGTGTAATAAAATGATAAGGAGTAATCTAATGCAGGCCACGTCTAGGTTATTCTACGTTTGAGTTCTCCCCTATGATTTGTGATTTGTAAAGGTGCAAACACCTCCACGTGTATGCACATTGATAACAACAAATCAATTACAACGTCGCTATAGCCCGGAAGAACTTTGTCTACCTTGCTCTCGGTTTTATCCTTCACATCAGTAGAAGCTGAAAAAAAGTAATTTTCCGTATAAAAAGGACATTTTTTTTATAAGAACTTACCCATCTTAACAAGAGGTGAGTCACTTTTTGACTATATTTTAAGTACTAGCCTCTTTATTTGCAACATTGGCAATGAGCCCACTTTTATAACTAGAAACCGATAGGAAGTGCTAGTTATCAATCTTGTCTCCGACAGCATCACTCAAAGACTAACGAACTGGATGGTATCGTCTGAATACTCTTTTTCAGACCACAGATACATCCAATTCAGTCTGAGTAATGCTCCCCCAGCCAACCAGCACTCCGGAACTACCGGAAAATTAATTGGCCAAAATACAGAGAAATACTGTCAGGAACGCTATCCTCTGAACTATCAAGTCCCCCGCGTGACACCAATGAGCTTGACATTAAAGTCAAGGAATTTACTCTGGCTCTCAATCAGGCTATGGCCGCTTCCTGCCCTCCTATTAAACCTAGAGGCACGGAAAAGCCACACTGGTGGACATCAGCACAGGGACTGCTCAGAAACACTTTTAGAAAAATTTTCAACGTAGCAAACAGCTACTAAGAAAGTGACTGACTGGAACTCATACAAAGAATCCCACAAATTATACAAAAAAGAACTGAGGAAGGCAAATCACGGAAACTTCTGTGGCATCGCGGCTAACAAAAATGCACTCTACAAATCCTATGATGCCTAGCTGTTTGAAAAAAACCGATGGCTCCTGCTCAACCACAAGTGATGAACCACTCAACATGCTACTGGACACCCACTTTCCAGGTAGCTCCCAATTCGCGGCCAGTAGCAGTCCCAACAGGCCTACTGCAACCGGGACCAAAATTCATGGTCTGATTACAAGAGACAAACTGCTCTGGGCGCTGCATAGCTTCAAACCATACAAGTCTGCTGGTCCGGACTATATAATACCTGCAGAGCTACAGTGGTCCTCAGATATTGTTCTGCTGCTCTAGAAAATGTTATGAGGAACTGTGTAGAACTTATCCACATTCCACTGTTATGGAGAGAAATGAATGTAGTATTCATTCCCAAAGCCGGATTACATTCTAATCAAAAAGCACCCGGAATTTCCCATTCAAACAAATCGCGCTTGAGATATTCTCGAAAGCTGTTTTGGTTTTTAGGTTGGTACATCTATCATCTGGTGGCCATATATCTAATTGAGCGCCATTTGGCGGGAGTTTTTGCGTGATAACTTTGTTTTGTCAATTTAATATTTTTTAAATTGAATATAAAAAAAACAATAATTTCACAGCACGTCTTTATTCCGCCAACTTAGCAGAGCAAGTAAACAACACACGATAGGAAAATAGTTCAGTTACGCTAAAATACAATGTAATGAGCATAGATCTGCTGATAATGAGGGGAAATTATGTACAAACTGTCTTAACGTTTAATCATGTTGCGGAATATTTTGACTACAATACATACGAGGGCGGGTCAATAAGTCCGTGACTTTTGGAATAAAACACAGATTTTTTGATAAAAAAATAATTTTATTTTTCTCCCTTGAGCTCTATACACTTTGTCCAACGCTTCTCCAATTTTTTTATCCCTTCCAAAAAAAATGATTTGTCGAGGTCCTCAAAATAGGCCTTTGTTTCCGAGATGACTTCATCATTGGAGTCAAATCTTTTTCCACCAAGCCATTTCTCCAGGTTTGGGAACAAGAAGTAGTCGCTCGGAGCCAAATCTGGAAAATAGGTTGGATGAGGGAGCAATTCATAGCCCAATTCATGGATTTTTGCCATGGCAACTGCACATGTGTGCACCCTTGCATTGTCTTGGTGGAAAAGAACTTTTTTCTTGGCCAAATGAGGTCGGTTTTTTTTTCAAATCGTCATTGAATCGGTCCAATAAGTTGGCATAATACTCCCCATTGATTGTTCTTCCCTTTTGAAGGTAGTCAATGTGGATTATCCCGCGTGCATCCCAAAAAACAGTCGCCATAACTTTATTGGCTGACAAACCCACCTTGGCCTTCTTTGGCGCCGATTCACCCTTAGAAACCCACTGTTTTGACTGTTGTTTGTTCTCTGGTGTGTTGTGATGGATCCATGTTTCGTCCACGGTTACAAAACGGCGCAAAAACTCCTCCATATTGCGATTAAACAAATCCAAACCTTCCTGTGAAGTGAAGCACACGAAATAAACAAAAAACAGCTGTGTCTGCATGATGCTGGTATAGACTCCAACAAAAACATTTTTATGCACGAGAGCCTAACTGCCAAAAATCGCTCTCTTCTTCATAAAGCAGCTCAAATGAAGCGCCACAAACAGCTGTTTTCTGTTTATACACGATCTGGTTCTGTTTTCGTGAAAGAACTGCACTGCAAAAGGGAACAGCATAATGATAGAGAACGAAGAAAACCTTAACACCATCGCCAAGAGACATCAAGAAGTATCATCACAACTAACAACTTAAATTTTCTTCCACTTAAATTAATATAATATGCTCATTTTGTACGTAGGTATCCTAAACGAATGCTATGAAAAATTAAATTGTACGTATTATTATACATTGTCTTCTCTGTATGTATGTCGCTTGTGTTCTTGTTGTAAAGACTATGTCTCACTCAAATGCATTCTAATGGGTATAATATGAATTCCATAGACACTAACGATGGCAGTGAAGGAATGCTAAAACCTATGTTAAATGTTTTCTGTTCTCGTAGAGAAGGATTTAAGGTAGCTCACATAAACGCACAAAGTTTGCTTCCTAAAATCGAAGAATTTAGATATGTTTTCGAAAAATCAAGGGTAGATGCAATATGTATTTCAGAAAGTTGGTTTAAGCCAAACATTAAAAATGAAATTTATAAGTTGAGTGGATACAGACTCTTTAGGGGTGATAGAAATGATCGTGGTGGCGGTGTAGCAGTATATGTAAGAGATGGCTTAAGATGTAGAAAGACCCTTTTATCTTCTTCTGACTCTCTTATTGACTATGCATTCGTTAATATAGTAAGCAATAACAATTCTTTGCTGCTGGGCACTGTTTACAGACCTAATAATGATGTAGATTTAACACCCTTCTACGCTTTAATGGAGTCAATATCAGTAGGTTCTAAAAATATAATTATATGTGGTGACTTAAACAGTAATCTTTTGGTTGAGAGGCATCTTGCTGAAGGGATGAAATCTTTTGACCTACATCCAGTAAATATTACCACTCCCACTCATCACGTTAGTACTACAAGCACTTTAATTGATGTTTTTTTCGTTAGTTGTACTGATAGCACTCTTTTTTATGATCAACTTTCTGCTCCAGCTTTCTCTAAGCATGATTTAATTTTTCTTACTTATGACTTTCGGGTACATAACCAAGCACCAGATACTACATTTCAATATAGAGACTTTACCAATATAGACAGAGTTAATCTTGAACAGAGCATAATTGCCATACCATGGGAACAAATTTATTTAATGCCATCTCCAGATAACCAGGTACTATTTCTCCAATCAAACATTAACTCTCTCTTCAACCAATATGTTCCGGTAAAAACAAAAACCATCAAAAACCCATCACAGCCTTGGTTTTCAATTGAAATTCGTCAAATAATTAAGCAACGTGATCAAGCGTATAATCGGTGGAAGCGATATCGTATAGCTGAATTTCACCATATATACAAATCCCTCC
This sequence comes from Volucella bombylans, assembly GCA_949129095.1. Lineage (NCBI taxonomy): Eukaryota > Metazoa > Arthropoda > Insecta > Diptera > Syrphidae > Volucella > Volucella bombylans. The sequence continues at coordinate 65,469,934 of OX422143.1, read as the reverse complement.
GTAATACGGTTGTTCGAGAAATAAGGGCGGCAAAGGCACAATTTTTCTCTAGCAGATTAAAATCTAGCCTGGGTAGTCGAAAACTGTGGAGTAACCTACGACATCTTGGTATAGGAAAAGAACAACTTTCTTGTCCAAATAACACTGACGGTAATGTGCTTAACCACAAGTTTGTATCTGTAGGACCAACTAGGACAGCAAATCTCAACCTTAATTTAGATAATCGGCATGCGCCTGTTGTGCAATCACCTTTTAGCTTTGCATGTGTAGACAGTATAGAGGTAGTAAAAAGCTTTTTATCTATAAGGTCCAGTGCAATTGGAGTCGATGAAATTCATCCAGTTTTTATCAAAGCCATTCTGCCGTTGATCCTACCGTATGTGACTCATGCGATAAACACTATCCTTATGACAGGAACATTTCCACATCAGTGGAAAATGGCTAAAGTAATACCTTTACCAAAAAACTCTATTGGGGACGAATTTCGACCAATTTCCATTCTACCATTCCTCTCCAAAGTATGCGAGCGAATAATACAAAGGCAACTTGACGAGTATCTTTCTCACAATAAAATGATAACCCATATGCAATCAGGCTTCCGAGCAAAACACAGTTGTACTACTGCTATGGTAAAAGTTGTTGAAGATATTCGATCTAGTTTAGATAAAGATGAAGTAACTTTTTTGATACTTCTAGACTTCTCTAAGGCATTCGACACTGTTGACCACGCACTGCTCTGTAAAAAACTACAACACTACTTTGGGTTTTCTATTTCTGCTGTTAAATTGATTTCATCCTATTTAAGCAACAGAAAACAAGCCGTTTTTGTTAACAATGTCTTATCTGATTTTCTTTGTTTAACTCGAGGGGTACCTCAAGGATCAATTCTGGGTCCTCTCTTATTCTCTCTATATATAAATGAGATACCAGATCTAGTCACACATTCCTTAACACACATTTATGCCGATGACGTCCAAATTTATCGAAGCTGCACGCTAGGTCTCATTGAAAATTGTTGCCTTGAAACTAATCAGGATCTTAATTGTATTTTTGACTGGTCTTTGCAAAATGGCCTGACACTCAACCCTAATAAGTCCAAATGCCTGGTTATATCTAGAACAAAATTGGATCTGTCATATTTTCCGCAAATCACTTTAAATAACTCCCCCGTCGTTTTTGTGGATACATCAAAAAATTTGGGTGTTATATTTAACAGATTTTTAACATGGAACGACCATATTAACACCATCGTAGGGAAGGCTTATGGCGTTTTGCGAACCTTGTGGACAGCTCAACCAATTACACCTTTGGATACACGAATCATATTAGTAAAATCACTTTTAATTCCAATCCTTGTGCATGGGTGTGAATTATATGGAAATTGTGATTCAATATGCACACGAAAATTACAAGTTGCCTTCAACAGTGCCATTCGATACATATATGGGCTAAGAAGATATGATCATGTGTCACATTGCTCAGTAAAAGTTTTAGGTATGCCTTTTGAAAACTATCTTAAATATCGCACTCTGGTATTTCTCTTCAATATTCTTAGAACTCGACAGCCTTCCTACCTCTACAATAATTTACAATTCCCAGCGTCAAATAGATCCACCTATCTTATTATACCGAGATATAATATGATCTGAAAGACAATTCTTTATCAATGCCATCCGTCTTTGGAATTCATTACCTAACCCTATAAGAGCACTAAGCGATATACACAGGTTTAAAAAAGAATTACAGCATCTTCTGTCATGTCAAAACAATTGATTTTCTATAGTATTTATCTTGTTTTTTTTTTTTTACTTTTTCATAGCCTTCGTATTCATATCCTACTTTTCTTTAATTGTTTTTAACTTTCTCTTTGTATTATTCATTTAAAGCTTATCTCATTCTGTAATAACTTAATTGCAACTAAATGTATATTGTAAGTAGCTATTACAAAGTTATAAGATTCATTCTTACTGTTCTAGCTTTCCGAAAATAAACTAAACTAAACTAAACTAAATTCACTTTTTTCCATTTTCTCCTCAAATTAGTGAGTAGTCTGATAAAAATAGCTGTCAAACACAAACTAACTGACGCAGCAAGTTTAAATTTTGACAGGAGTCAACTGACAGATGCCTGTTGACAGAAGCAGTGTTGCTGTTTCAGTAAAGAGGTCAGAAATTCAAAAAGTCACGGACTTATTGACCCGTCATCTTAATTCAGATAACATAGTGGTAATAAAAGGTATTCGTTCATTTATGAAATATGTTACAAGTTTAGATTCGAAAGTGCATTGAAGCATACATAAATGTAAATAGAAATTAAATTCAAAAATTAAGTGCAATAAAATATGTGTTGATAAAATGATATGAGAAAATACTGAACAAGCTTTGTAAGCAAGTCAGTGTTTGCTTTGTTCTGTGAATTTCGCAATGTCAAATTTAGTTAACCCAAGAGTTGTGCGGAGCATTAATACGATAACGGTATCCTACACAACATTCATACAGTTCCGCAAGCTCCGTAATCACCTGAAATGGCTCTGACTTTTTCGTATTCCCACGACTCAAGTTACCACTTGACGGAAAACGTTTTGAGACGATTTAGGCGATAAAGGAGAATTCGCAGAAGGAACTGAAGGCGATTTCAAAATCGGCCTATGAAGATTGGAGGAAGCGTTGGAATATGTGTATTGCTTACAATAGAAATTACGCCATTATATCAATGACCTCTCCGTAAGTCACCTCAATATTCCTATATATGTATGTTAAGTAACATCAACCATTTAATCGCTCCTTATCAGTCTTATTGCGCAAATACGTCATCAATCTGCGAAGACTAGAGAAAGACCGTTCGCTTGAAGCCACAGACACAGAAAGATATTGCATAAAGCGATGTATTGTTTGACACAATGTTGAATCGCAACAGTTAAGGGCGTTAATAAATGTTTTTGGCAGTTTATCTATCGAAATATTTAAGCAATATCTGCAACCATAGTTAATTTAACGTTTTAACAGATATCAAGAAAACGTAAGAAATATATTGTTACCTGCACCACATCGTCATTTCTGCTATAAAGATCCTTTCATCTCATTTGGCCATTCTTTTGCAAATATGTTAAAACTATGTATTTCTTCTGTATCCAATCTTTTGAATTTTTGAGTTCACGATGGTCAAGAAATCTAGTTCTTAATTGCACTGATAAATGGTCCAAAAATAGGAACAAAGATGAACCGATGTAAATATTCTTCTGGGCCTCCTTCATAGTTGTCACGATTCTTCTGTTTCCCAACATTCCTCAGGGCTACTAAATGAATACCCATTTTGTCTGTCATTTCTTTATCTGCAGCAAATATGTCACTGAATTTCACTTTTAACACATCTTATTTATTTCCTCATGAACATTGTTGTCATATTCGATGCAGCAGCTGAGATAACTTTTTTTTGTGCAAAAATTCACTTACATTTCTCATTAAGCTGAAAATCGGCTTAACTACTGTTAAAGATACTATAAATTGAGAAGTTTGTATAGAAGTAAATAGGGCATGGATTTTGACAAATTCCGGATACAATTCTCTTATTGTGGCAGCACAGCCACATATTACATAATAGCCCTCCCAGTTACCAGCCAAACTTATGCCTATGTTCTTCATTGTGATCAGCCCTTTTCCGGTAACTTCATCTACAGGAATAAAACACAAAAAGATTTCCCATTTACTTTGCACAATATTCATCGTTATTAGGATCAGCATCAATAGTAGTAGTAGTAGTAGTAGTAGTAATAGTAGTAGTAGTAGTAGTCGTAGTAGTAGTAGTAGTAGTAGTAGTAGTAGTAGTAGTGGTAGTAGTAGTAGTAGTAGTAGTAGTAGTAGTAGTAGTAGTAGTAGTAGTAGTCGTAGTAGTAGTAGTAGTAGTAGTAGTAGTAGTAGTGGTAGTAGTAGTAGTAGTAGTAGTAGTAGTAGTAGTAGTCGTAGTAGTACTAGTAGTAGTAGTAGTAGTAGTAGTACAGATTATACCTATATGACAGCTGGGTAAGAAATAGCATCTCGTCACGATATACCGGCTGCCAATACCTTTGCCAATTTCTTCTTTGAATATTTCTTAGCTTTATTAACTCTAGGACATAAGAGGGAAATTTATTATGACACTTTTTCTTCCTAATTTTAGGTACCGAGTCGTCTATGGCCTCAAGGATGAGTTCGTTGAAGCTATTAGCAAAATGTTAGTTCCCTCCCTATTGGAAATACTTCCAATATTCGCGATCTTTGTTCAAGTCTTGTCTTAATTGGGGAGCGGTAACGTGTTCAAGTGGCATTTTGTATGTCCTGAATGTATGGTACATTTTCTTTGCGCGCACGAAGAAGCATTTATGAGACTGGGTTATGATCAGAATTTAGTGCGTTTAACGATATGGGTTGAGTTATGTAACAGCGTTCGAACAATTGGCAAAGTCGAATGTTGAATTGATCTTCGAATGAGAATAGCAACACCTCCACCTCTTCTATCTTTCCAATCCACTCGACAGCACTTAAATTCAGGGGTGGATAATTTATCATCTTGGTTAAGCTAAGACTCTGTGACCAAGGCAATATCTGTTATAATTTAGTTGCTGCTTATGAAATTCAAAAATTCAATGTTTTTGCTACGTATGCTTCTAGCATTCCAGGTTATAATTTTTTTATTTACAAATAGTTTATATAAACTTAGAAGCTGAATGTGTGATAACTTCAAATTGTTCTACTTTTGTATTACATACTGATAATTTTGTTATCATTTCAATAGCCAAAATGTTAAGCTCTTCAAAGGAGAAAAGTGTAGAATTGATGTTGGAGTTGATTGAAGAGGGCTCGTCCAGGCGTTTGACGGCTGCGCACCTGCAAGGGTTGGATTGCTCTGAAAAGTTGTAACAACTTGCCGGCGTTGTGGGAGCAATGGAAAGTCCGTCATAGAGGCAAACGACGTTGAGATATGTAGAAGTGGTTTGGTTCGTGAAAGTGGCTTTCATTGCAATTTGCGCATTTAAGTATGGTAGGATTACAACACTCGGAAGTTATATGGGGACCAGCGCAGATAGCACAATATGTTTTAACGCGGCAATTCCGTCCACCATGGCCAAACATTTGGCCATTATTACATTTGTTGACCTTACCTTTTAGTTTTCGTTGGAAACTCCAGCTAATCTGTGTTTGAAAGATAGAGCGATGGTTTTTGCGTAGATCTTTCAATGAATTGGAACCACTTTCTACTAGATTTAGTCTGTATATTTAGCTTTGTTTATTTCGTATATTTTTGAAATTTTTTTTATGCCAATGCACTTTAGTCCTTAAACGAATCAACATCGATCTCACTCATTCCGTAGAGGACAACTTTAACGCCACTTCAAAGGGCTTAATTATGACTAAAATTAACAGTATGTGCGGTGAACTTAAAAAAGTAAATTAGAGTGATAAAAAAGCTAATGCTCTTATACAATTCAAATTGAAAAAATATGGGACAATTATTAAAAGGAAATGTAAGATAAAAAACAATAAAGAAATAAAAAAGAAAAAGATCCTCTTTTACACAAGGATGTCAGAGAATATGCATTCCAAATCATTAAAATCAATACCCAGAAGACAATGCTTTACAGATTTTTCAAACACTCCAGAAGATGTAATTGCTCTGATTGATTTTGGAAATTTTTAATAAACTGGCAGGATGGCACCTAATAAAAATTGCCGAAAGCGGTGGTGCGAGCAAAAGGTACAGATATAACATTTAATTTTAAAATTTACGTAAATTATGATTAGAAATAAGCCTGCTCTTTATAGTAAATTTCCTGATTTGAAAAAGAGCGTTTTTAAAACCTTAAAACACTACAAGTGACGGATTGCAAGAATTTTCATATCCTGAAACTATGGAAATCTGGGATGTCTACGGTATTTACAACAAATTTTTCTTGTAACATTTTTCTGCAGAAATAAAAGCGGTTGAATTTTGTTATTGTAAGCACCTCCCCAACACGCAATACGATATTGAAGTTTTGAGATAAATATGCCATAGTATATAGTATTCAATAATTTCTTAGGTCAAACATTTTTCAGCTAGAAACAATTTTTAAGAGTGCAACGAAAATATTTGTTTAAAGATTCAATGTTGCTTCAAAATTCAAAGTCCAAGATACTTAAATTCATCCAATTTATCGATTAAAAAACAATTTTTGCTGCAATTAAGAACAGGTTACCAGATAGTATTTTTAACACTCCGGTGGTAAATCTGAATTGACACTTATTGGGGTGGAGAGATTAAAAAACATTATTTTTGTTTTGGAGCTAATGTTCAAATTGTGCTCAGCGAACCATATCCTTAATAAACTTAGATCCCAGTGATTATCAGATACTAAATTTAAAGCGCTGCTAGAGCGATAAGACAGCTTACATTATTTGCGAAGGCCCTTAGAGTGCTTTTAAAATTAAGTCTGAATAGAGGTGCAAAGTTAATCATCTAATTCTGATTTTGAATTACTTTTTTACTAAATAAAAAAAAAAGATTTTGAGTGATGGAAATATTTACTTGGACCTTTAAAATTGTTTTTGTTAAGTGGAAAAGATGATATCAGCCAAGTGGCTGCCACCAGTGTTGATACACATTTGTGCCCATTTTATCGCATTTTCCATGACTTTCCGCAAGATTTCCGGTGATAACTGTTCGCATTCCTGTCAAATATTCTCCTTAAGGGCTGCGATTGTCTGAGGCAGTTGACGCGACACGATTAGGAAATCGACGTCGAAATTCACGCCGTCGCGATTATTGGTCAAAAACATCGACACAATTATTCCACGCTCTTGCGGAGTATACCGCTCATTGCTTGTTTGTTTGTATACTGCAGCTGTCTAGTTCACAAATGTCAAATATGATTGACGTACGACGACGCCATTTGCAAAAATTATACCATCGTGAGGTATACCATTAGGTGATTAATTTTGCCCCACCTTGTATAAACAAGAAAAAGTATAGGTCCTAACCCTGAACCCTGAGGCACTCCCAAATTAAGAAACCGCACTTCGCTCCTCGTTTAATCAATATTGACCCTATGAGATCGATTTGAGAGGTAACATCTGAACCAATCGAGGATAAAGCTTCGGAACCCAAATTTTTCAAGTTTTTTCTAACAATACGACCATGCCGAATGCTTTTTTTATATCTATAAATAAGACGGCAGTGAATTTTTTTGCCGCAAGGTTAGAAAGAATTTGGGAAGAAAATTAAGGAAGTCTTCAGTTGATTTACCCTTTCGAAAGCCAAATTGAGGAGGACTGAAAAATAATGATTTTATTAAATATAGATGCTAGTATATCTACTACAAAGCAACCAATATGTTTTAAAATGTTGCTGGAAATACACCATCACAAGATGAAGAATTCGAGCTTTGCAAGGCACGAATAGTCTTCAAAACTTGAAATGCAGTTATCGGTACGAATGCAAAACAATTACTCTGAGACAGTTCATCACATGTATCTGAGCATAAGTCGCAACTTAGCAGGTCTGTTTGAATTGGTAAATATATCGAACTAAAGTAGTTGTTAAAAGCATTGGCAATGAGTTGCTTATCAGATATATATCACAGTCATTTATTCGTATTAATGTAGGTTTTCTCTTAGAGGAGGACTGGTTCAACATGCTAATTACTACTACTATTTAACATCAATTGCTTAAGTCTTAACTTCAATTAGAATTTGTTATATCATACTTTTAAATTAATTATCTTTTAAAAATCAACACTAAGAAGAATTAAGTCGTTGTTTTTGTGATTTTGTGTCATTTTGAAGTTTATAACGATTACCACAAAGAAAAAGGAAATCTTTTTATTAACATTTTCGTGTACTCTATACGCATACAAAACATTGGTCCTTCGAGTCGGATATAATTAATAAATAAAAAAAAATTTAAAGTTAAATACATTACAACTGCTAAATTAAGTGCCAAACGGTTTCCCGCGGCGAGTAAATACCATAGATAAACTAAACTAGATGTCAAACTCTACTAATACTTTTGCAAACCCTTAACTTTCGCACAGACACACTGTAAGTGAATTCCAACACTTTTGCATCTCTATAACTTTGTCAAAATTTGCTAGAATGAGAGCAATTTACAAGCAAAATTGCTAGAATGAGAGCGATTTGCACGAGTGTGTGTAATGTGGATGACGTTTTTTTGGTTAAAATGGGCGTGGTTTGTATAAAAAAAGAGATAAATTGCCATTGATCACAATTCACACGTATTCACGGACAGAGTCTCACGGATAGTGACGATTAGTAGAAAACCGGTTTTGATTTTCCAATATCTGGAAAGTTTGATATCTAGGTATAGTTAGTCTATGGTAAATACTTATAGATTGAGACAAATCAGACATATATTGTATACACTGGCGAGTGAGTGGTAAGTTGGCATTTAATCCTATGACATATAAATTAAATAAATAAAATGAGCCTTAAAGTACTCAAAAATCTATGGGCGCAAATAAGTAAGGATGACACAAACTTCAAGAAGGCGAACAAATAATCCAAAGCGTCCAAAAACTACCTTCAGAGCTGTCTTGTTATTCTCAATCGGGATGCTGTTACCAATTCCGAGACTGACACTGAAAGTTCAAAAATTGATGAGATGTTCGATGTGATGAAGGAATGATATGTGACTTACCGTGCGTCTCTACTGGATCACATTGCGAGATTCACCCTCACGTCCGTTCCAGGCAAATCTACACAGTTGCATCGAACAGAAGGCATGAATTCAGGCTACCAACAATGAATGTACCTACATGCGGTAGTTACGAAAACTGGAGGTCATTTGATTACATTGAGTAGAAGTAGTAGTAGTAGTAGTAGTAGTAGTAGTAGTAGTAGTAGTAGTAGTAGTAGTAGTAGTAGTAGTAGTAGTAGTAGTAGTAGTAGTAGTAGTAGTAGTAGTAGTAGTAGTAGTAGTGGTAGTAGTGGTAGTAGTAGTAGTGGTAGTAGTGGTAGTAGTAGTAGTAGTAGTAGTAGTAGTAGTAGTAGTAGTAGTAGTAGTAGTAGTAGTAGTAGTAGTAGTAGTAGTAGTAGTAGTAGTAGTAGTAGTAGTAGTAGTAGTAGTAGTAGTAGTAGTAGTAGTAGTAGTAGTAGTAGTAGTAGTAGTAGTAGTAGTAGTAGTAGTAGTAGTAGTAGTAGTAGTAGTAGTAGTAGTAGTAGTAGTAGTAGTAGTAGTAGTAGTAGTAGTAGTAGTAGTAGTAGTAGTAGTAGTAGTAGTAGTAGTAGTAGTAGTAGTAGTAGTAGTAGTAGTAGTAGTAGTAGTAGTAGTAGTAGTAGTAGTAGTAGTAGTAGTAGTAGTAGTAGTAGTAGTAGTAGTAGTAGTAGTAGTAGTAGTAGTAGTAGTAGTAGTAGTAGTAGTAGTAGTAGTAGTAGTAGTAGTAGTAGTAGTAGTGGTAGTAGTAGTAGTAGTAGTAGTAGTAGTAGTAGTAGTAGTAGTAGTAGTAGTAGTAGTAGTAGTAGTAGTAGTAGTAGTAGTAGTAATAGTATTCTTAGTAGTAGTAACGCCCTTCGTAGAGGAGTTCCTCTTTTGGTGTGGACTCAGTCGTTGGTGGCACAGATCCAGGGCCACTCATATTTCTATCCGGCTTTGATTTCCATTGGGGGAGCCTGGTAATGGCCTGTTCATAACGCTCTTGCACATTATCACCTTGTGTCCAATCACCAATCTCGAAATTCAATTTTGCATTAAAGTTGTTCATTCTTTCATAATCCCGTTGCATTAACTGTTTAAGGTTGTTGTTATTATTGTTGGGGTGTGAGTTTTCCACGCTTTGTTGTATACGCCATATTGGCGATTTTTGAAAAAGTAAAATGTTAAAACTGAAGCCTTGAGAAAATTTTCGGTTTGATCTACCACTGTTAAACTATGCGTAATACGTTGTTATCTACCGGTCGCCACAAACCAATAAAAATCGGATCTACCAAGCTGGCATCGAAGCAGAAGATGGCCTTAGTGCCTTTGTTTCGGCATTGAATCGGCATCAGAATTGCCGATGTGGCACTATCGTGCTACTTTACAAGACATTTAAATTGTGGTATAGATTTTTATATTTTATTCCATATACCCCCCCCCCCCCCCTCCAACCCCACCCTACCGTGTTGGCACCTGACTGCTGTAAATGGTTTAAGAAGTCGTCGTTGAAGATTGAGCTGATTTCTGTACTGTAACTGTCATTCCCGAGCGGAGTTTCAGTCCAACATGCATAGCAATAAGAATCTAAAAAGAACTGGAAAATCAGAAAAAGAAAGTAAGCCAGCCTCCATAATATCATTATATCACAGCAATAAGCTTATCCATTGGCCTGTCGTTATTAGAAGATAGGTACCACACTATGAGGGTACTTTTTTTTTTTTTTTTATAATTTACGCGCGCCTAAGGGGTTAGATACCCTTTTACTGTTGCCAGGGCGCGGGCGGAAAGGTAGAAAGGAGGAGAAAGGAAAATTGTTTTGTAGTGGTTTGAAACTCAGGTGTGCTTGGTTTCGGTATTTGCTCTCCAGGGGTGGGAGTCCGAATAGGACGGAGAGTTTTTTTCCTTCACTCAGAGTGAAAGGATATAATACGTAGTAATTATTTGTGCTTGAAACTCTACAACAGCCAAATCTACGTGTCAGTGTTATGCCTTCACACGCAGAATTTTTCAGTCTGAGTTCCAATTACACAACTGAAAAACTTGAAAGTCTTGTTCATGGGCAGGATTCGAACCTAGACCCCTCCGAGTGAGAAGCGATTGCTAGTACCACTACACCACGGCCACCCTTTGTCTTGTACATAAACCTTGTGGCCGAAAAATACGGGTGAAAGAAACACACGCATATATGTGGCATCTGAAGGCCCTAACCAAGCCATTATCAAGCACGGTAAAACAATTCCAATTTTCTTCAGTTTATTAAAGTATGGACTGTCCATTGTCTTTAAAGGTTTCATAGTCGAACTGTACGTTTTAAACAAAGTTTTTAATCTTTGCGAGGATGGCACTAAGATAGGAGCAAGATTCTACAATATTATAGAAAGAAATTGTTGCAGTCCATGTGACCTCTTATCTACATGCTCTAAGTACGCAATATGCTTTCGCTTTGTGTAATCCTTCTTAAATCCTTTATTACATTAAATCTCATAATTACCTTCAGCTAAAGTGTTAACCCTACTATAAGGTGATCATTTAGAAACCGCCCTAGCAGTATCCGACATTAGAACAATGAAATAACGAGCACCCCATTCCGCAATTACTTCGCAATCAGTAGTACATTGTCCCGTTGTTTGTATTTTATGTTTCACATTTGAATGAGGAGGGTTTCATTTACAGTTAAGTGACCCAAAATAACACAAATCACAAGGCCTATTCGTACTACGAAAAAGCACAAATCCACAAGATCCAAATCCGAAGCAAGTGAGAAAAGCATTAGTATCTAGATTGGAAATCCACACGCAACACGGAAGGAAGCAATTATAACTGTTTGTTAGTGAATTTCAACACGCTACGCATTCAAATTTCCGCTCAAACTGCCGAACAATTAAACCCCTCAAATTGCTTCGTCATTATATGAGCTCTCCGTATACACACTCGGATTTGCCACCACCATCAAACCCTTAGGCTTAAAAGTGGCTTTCGAAGGACCTATTATGACACAGTGCTGTGTGAGCTAGTAAGCAAACCCCTGAAACAAAAAGCACATATTGATGTAATGATGACTTTATTGTCACCTATATATGATTGATAGGCAGATACATACTCGTATGTGGGGTGGATGTACAGATACATCGGATTGTGAGTGACTGATGATGGCGGCGTATTGTAGTAGCGGATAGAGCCTGACAATAATTGTGTTATGATTTATGACGTTGCAGAAGCTAATGCTTTGTTGGGATTTAAGTGAGGGGGAAGTCAATTTAGGCAATTATGTTTATACAGAAAGACATTGAAATAATGTTTATCTTATGTGAGGCATAAGAACCTGTGCAAGTTCAAATACCATAAGACGCTAATACACCACTTTAATACGAACGATCCACTGTTAGCACCTATTGTTGAACAAACCAAAATGCAGTCATCTTATGAGTGAAACCAATGGAGAAAGTAAAAATCCTTTGTTGTGGAGAAAGAGATTCGAGTTAACACTCTATAGGTCCCTAAGTCATACTTGTTCCTGCTCTATCCTGAATCCTAGTTTTATATTACTAAGTCAACTACTTTATATTACTCCCAAACCGGGGTTGATCTCTCCAAAAGATTAAAGAAGCTGATCATATGATCTGTCGTATGTTCGCTAGAAGTCCAGTACTCAACATGTCGAGTTGAAAATTTTCCAGGAGCTCTAGGGTTCCAGTTAATCTAAAAGAGTGTTCACCAATACATGGCTGTACAAAGTATCCTATCCTGAATAAAAACAATACAAAAATCACCTAAGTTGAGGTTCCATCCTTCTTTCTATCTATTTACTGTAGAATGGTGTAAAAATGAAATGTTTCTGAAAATGTGTAAAGGTTTTTACCAAGGAAAGAACTTAGGAGATAACCTCACCCGATCACGTTTTGTTTAAGATAGACAATTTTATTAGCTCTTATCATTTGACATTTGTTAGAAAATGACTATGTGCTTATATAATGACAGCACAGATGCAGTTGGTGTTAGATAAAAATAGTTCTGAATAAAATTATGAAATACAGACTTCAGTGAAACAATTATATAATAATTGAAAGATAAAACTATATCATGATATATTTAATATAGAGTGTAATGGTCTCTAAACATTCCGCCCTCTTCGACGTATCAATTTGAGCGTTGAAAAATAATTGCTGCTTAAATTGAGGATTTTTTCTCAGTAGCATCATTGGAAACTGGTAGCAAACAAAGTTTTGATATGGGATGCTAAAGTATTGTTGACTGCGTCTTCACAGTGACAACTCTTATAAATCCGTCACCATCTGGATATGTTGAAATAACTCGTGCCAGTGGCCATTTGCATGGAGGATAACGTTCGTCAACCACAAGTACTAAAACTCCTTCTTTAATATTTTCTGATGATTTATGCCAATTAACAATATTTTGCAAGCGTTGAAGGTACTCGTTAGATCATCTTTGCCAGAATCATTCTAGCATTTGGCGAAGTTACCGATAATGCGAAAGTCTTGATGTGGGTAACTGGATTAAAGATGGTTCAGGAACTGTTGTTAAAGCATCTCCAACAATGAAGTGGCCTGGGGTGAGAGCTTCCAAATCACTTGGGTCATCCGAGAGAGGGCAAATGGGACGAGAGTTCAGAACAGATGCCACTTGCATCAGGAACGTGGAAAATTCCTCGTATGTGAGAACAGCAGCATCTCCTATCACTCTCTTGATGTGGAACTTGGTTGACTTAACAGCTGCCTCCCATTTACCTCCCATTTAAAGTGAGGCGCTGCGGGAGGGTTAAATGACAACTTCGTGCCATTATTGGCTAGTAGATCTACTAAAGATTTCATGTTATTAGAAGCAGAATAACAACAACTTACGCAGCTCTGCATCAGCGCCAACAAAATTGGTTCCACAATCACTTTTCAAAGTCGAACAAATTCCCCGTCGGCCAGTGATGCGCTTGAAGGCCGCAAGAAATCCATCTATAGAGTAATCCGTGGCAAGTTCAAGTTGAACTGCAGATATAGAGAAGCATACAAACACCACCAGATATCCCTTAAACCTTTTAGCTCCTCGCCCTTTTCAGGTTTTTAGTGTGAATGGGACTACATAGTCACACCTGAATATAGAAATGGACGTGAAGGAATCGTTCGATTGATGGGAAGCTGGCCCATAAGCTGACTTGGTGGTGAAGGTCGATAGCATGCGCAAACAATACAGCGATTAATGAAACTACGAACTGTATTGCTACCTCCTATAATCCAGTAGCTCCGTCTAAGCGTGGCCAGCCTTAATTGAACTCAACCATGAAGTATAGAGTTATGTGTATAGTCCAGAATCAGATTATTAGATGCTTCGTGTCCGAATCGATTTGGGCGTTCCGAAGCCGCCCGCCAATTCGAAGAATTCCATAACAGTCAATAAACTAAATAAGGCGATGAATTGGGCTGCTGCGATGAATGGACTGCAAGCTAGAAAAATTTCTAATTTCTGAAGAAAAACAAAACACCTTAGCTTCATCTAGTTCCTCGGACTTAAGCCATCGACAGAATTTTGTGATTTTTGGTGGGACATTTCCATCAGATTTCGCGTTTTGTTTCAGGGTTTTCGAGAACCAGGCAGTTATGCGTAATAGTCGTATCAGCAATGAGTACTTGTTTATGAGATCCCAGGAAGTATTGGATTTTTGCCTCGTAGTGAAAGCTACTATTGGCCGACGTTCCTCAAGATCAGTGCTTGTATTCAAGTTAAGACACAAAGATGGCCAAAGACTTGAGTCGAGTTGCAGTCAACTGAAGAAGATCTTGAAGCCCATGAATATAGGTTTTCCAGCGCAGCTCAAGGTTTAGATGAATAGCTTCATCCCAGATAAGATTAGCTTCCCAAAGCTCCTGCATGAATACTTTTCCTCGAACAACCACTGGCGATAGCCATCCCAACGGATCGAAAAGCTTCGCAATACGAGACAAAACATTTCTTTTCGTGTAGACATCAGGTTGACTGAATTGTTCAGAAGTGTATATGGATCGATCTTCAGCAGGTTGCCAGTTGAGTCCCAAAGTACGATGTATGGGACCACCTTTGATAGAATGCGTTTGGGATGATATACAGCACGCACGTTCTTCAATAGAGATATCTTCTAAGAGACTTTCGTGTCTGGCTGCTCATTTTTGAAGTGGAAAACCACCCGCCTTGAAAAGATTTATTATTTGATTAATTTTGTGCTTACCCTTCGAGATGGATGAAGCTCCACTGTAGACATCATCGACGTAAGTGTTCTGCTCGACAACTTCTTTGGCCTCTGGATAAAGACGACCTTCGTCTGATGTAAGTTGTCGAAGAACTCTGTTTGCGAGCTGGTAGCTGGGCTGGTTCCGTACGTAACCGTTGTTAAGACGAATTCCACCAGATTTGAGTTTTCAAGCCACAAATTATAAGGTATGTAAGATCCACATGGGCCTACGTGAAGGAATTTGTTAAGTGACCCTATTTGGATTTTAAAGGATCCGGTAAAAACAACTCGCGGTTTAGTTGTGGAGCTCATCTCACGCACAACTCCATGATGTGGTAAATAAAATACCTGATCAGCTACTTTAGGAGGTGCAGATGTTCGACGCATGTGCCCTAAATCCTCGTACTCTCTGATGAACTTAGAGTAATCCTCATAAAACGTTGAATTTAGAATGAAACATTTTTGCATTCTATGAATCATGTTTACCACTGCAGTGCGAGAGTCTTCGAAACTTACTGGACGTGACTTAAACAGAAGCGTCACGATATATCTTCCTTCCGAGTCTCGAGAGTAAGTGGTGTTAAAAATCTCCTCGCATTGTTCCTCTTCTAAAATTAGTTGATTACTAGGCGAACTGAAGACTTCTTCTTGAATCCAAAATCGCTATGGCAATGGAAAACCTCCGCTTCCGCCGATGCTGTATGTGCTGTTTATTGTACTGAGCCTGAGAGTATCCAGCAAAAACTGGTTAGTTGAGCAATTGGCGCTTCCGATGGATCCTTCCGAAGTCCATTTTGGATGATTTGACTATAGACTTCAACTCTTAGTATATGATCAATTCGGCCAGGCTGATGATATTCAGGATCCGTGAGTTGCAGACCCTTCAGATGAGGCCAGTTGTTGATGGCAACCATTGTTGAAGGAAGATAGCTTGTTAGTTTTGGCAAGATAAATGCGTCAAAAACAGTTCTGTATTCATTCACACATGATTGAATATCCAGGGTAACTTTTCCACTTGCTCTGCGTGAAGATAATGTGTCTGCTCCTATACCAGCTATAGACAACAATCGAAGAATTTGACTAAGCTTTTCCGATATCAAATTTATTTCAGACTCTTGGTCAAGAAAAGCTCTAACCACGTGACATGCTCCATTGCACGATTTGATTTTAACTGAAGCTGTTGCTAGAAGTATTGCGCTTCTTGGAGATTTATAGACGTAAGTGGCGTTTACCGATGCAGTAGAGAAAGATCAAATCAATACTGATTCTATTGTTGAATTGTTCTGTGCCAAGATGGTAGACTGTTGATAGATTGGCAGCATTCCCACCTGGGTGAATAGAAGTGTGATGAAGACCAAAACAGTTGTTACACCTCTTCTTTGAATAGCATCTGCTGATTGAGTGCAGTCCAAGACAATTAAAGCACAGTCTCTCTTGTGTGGCAAGAGACCTTCAAGTTAACTGCTTTTAGATATTGTAATTTCTCGACGCACGTCAGGGAAATATGAGCTCCGACTTGCAATGTAAAAGCGTCTTTGAATGGAGCGCAATCCGAAAACTCTCCACTAAAGATGGGAAGATCCATTATCGGCAAGCGAACATGTATAGTTGACGAAGATGAGTCTCGAACAATAGAGTAATCGGACAATACTTTGTCATCCATGGAAGATTTTGGTGTGATTTGTTCTAGCAAAATCGCCATCTGCTCCATAGAATCGAGATAATTTTCTTCACATTCCATGAAGGCTTTTTCCTTGTAATGTGGATCCTCGTCGTACTCTGCTTCCTGTTCACTCTTGACTGATGGTCGTAGTATTCCCAATGAATTATGGTTATTCTTGTAGTCATTCCAATTATTAGAAAGACCTTTAATGCGAGATTCTATTCGATGACTGGTGATATTTGAGCTGGATTTAAGTTTTGCAAACGAGTTCGAGATTAAAACAGAAAGCTTGCCTTGCTGCTCTAGTAAATGTTGAATTTGATTAGCCTTAGACATGATAGATTTATATTCCAATATATTCGGCTCGAAGGATCAGAAATGTAAAGATGAAAATGTGTTAAGGTTTTTACCAAGGAAAGAACTTAGGAGATAACCTCACCTCATTTATTAGGTAAAATCATTTGACATTTGTTAGAAAATGACTATATGCTTATACTCGTATAATGACAGCACAGATAGAGTTGGTGTAAGATAAAAATAGTTCTGCATAAAATTGTGAAATACAGACTTCAGTGAAACAATTATATAATGATTGAAAGATAAAAATATATCATGATATAGTTAATATAGTGTGTACTGATTTCTAAACAAATGGATTAACAGACTAATGCACTAAATATTGCACAAAAAACTAAACGCTGACTATTTCGATATTGGCAAGTCGAAATTTCCATCAATAATATCCGTTAAAAAACTTTAACATTTTCTGTGCTTAAATCTAAGCAAATAAGTGCCCATAAATGGCACTTTTTGCAACGCGTTAATTTACACCGGGGCTGAAATATAATATCATTACTGCGAAAGGATTTATTTGCAAAATTAACAAAAAGTCCTCAATTAATAGAGAGCACCATGAATTTGGTTGGTCTGGGTTCTAAAAGGCATAGCACATTGGGTTGTTTTATGGCTGGATTGGTTGCCGACGATGTGAATTTGTAAGGTGCCTTTTATGTCGTGCCGTATAAGAGTTGAAGCGATTATTGGAGCTTACTTAACAGAAAAGACTAAAGTTGATATGATCGATGGAGTAAAGATATATTACGAGGACATCCTCGGTACATATCAAATCCTGTACGTAGCTGTCCCTTCAAAGTGTCAATTGTTTTACCTGATGAAACCCTTATTCATTTATCACCACGCCGGGCCGTCTACCAAATACAGAGAGACAAATTTTTAGCAAGTACATAGGGTTGTGGCTGAAAGAAGACATCATAAGCCCTTCATCCTCGCCATTTTCCAGTCAAGTCGTTGTAGTTAAGAAGAACGATGGGTCACCAATGTTCTGTATTGACTACAGGCGCCTAATCAACAGGACAGTAAAGGACAGTCATCCACTTCCGTTGATTGCAGATGTGCTGAGAAAATTGTAGGATGGTAAAATTTATACCATCTATATTATATATATTATAGACACTTGATCTCAAGAACGAATATTTTCATGTCCCTGTTGAAGACAGTAGCAAAAAGTTGACTGCTTTTGTCACAAATGATGGGGAATTTGAATTTAACCGGATCCCTTTCGGACTGTCGAATGCTCCAGTAATTTCCGTCAGATTTATTAGTTTGTTATTACGCGATTTAGTCAACAGGAATGAAATGGACGACCACATCATATCAGGAAGAGATCAGTTTTCAGTTTCTATGCATTTTTATTTATGTCACTTAAATTACTCTTACTTGCTAGACAAAAAAACGCTTAAAAATTAGCTTAAATAACTTAAAAATATCTTATTATAACTTACTGGCCCCATGCGGGCACTCTAAGTTAAACCTAACTCTTAAACTATGCCTTTCGACATCTTATAGTCTAATTTTATTTGTATTTTAACATTAATACTAATACTAAAACTAAGAAAACATTTTTTAACAAAAAACTTAGTTCCATGACCTTTTTTTTATTTCATTACAAAACTTAAAACTAAAAAAAAAACCTATAGACTACCTAAAAATAAATCTCAATCTACTTAACCTACTTACATCTAACTCAAATATGGACATACATAAATATATAAATACAAACACATATAAATATATATTTTTGTTTTTTTTTGTTTAATTTGTTTTTTATTTAGTTTTTTTTTTGTTTTTATATAAATTTTTTTCTTCTTAAAATTAACTTAATTCTATCTAAGACTATGTAAGCCGGCCATGGCTAAAAAAAAATTAGGCTGGCCCACATTGGTTCACATGAAACTACCTATCACTGGAGGAGTTCGACGACGAAGCATCCTCCCCTTCAACAAGCCACCAAAATTGCTGGTGCTGCTGAGCAACATCCCTCCTGTCGGGACTCCCTACCGCCCTACTGAAGCGGAGACGCTCCGCACTGCCATGTGCGACGTCTCTGTCGTAGTTGAGTCGCCTGTCCGCAGCTGTTCGAGTGACGTGGTAGATTAGCGGCACCGCTAATTGCAACGTGCCTTCAAGTCTACTTAATGACGAAATTGTCCACTCTTATTAGGTTCGCCCTATTGTACAGGACCTCATTGGGATAGAATTTTATGTACTCAGACTCTGGTGTTCTGTATAAGCGAAGAAAAGTCCTAAGACAAGCCCTCTCAAACACCCGAATCTTTTCCAATAAACTTGCTCTCCCGTTGAACCACACGGGACATCCAAATACAAGCATGGGCTTGATAAAGGCCATATAGCAGATTACCTTCACCCTCGCATCGAATTGGCTGTTATAAAACAGTCTCTTTGTAAGGGCAAAAGCACCTTTGGCTCTGACCAGAGCAACATCTATATGTTTGTTAAAATACAGATTTTGATCAAGCCAGATCCAAAGGTATCTGTCTACATATAGACAAGCAAGTGGCTGTCCGTGTTGTCCGACGATAGAAAACTTTCGGCAATTCTTTCTGGTATCATTAGAGGCCCCAGACAAAGGCTCCTAAATAGAATGGTTTCCGACTTCTGAAAGTTGATTTTCAACTTCCAATCATCGCAATATCGTCTAATTTTGTCGAAGTCACGTTGCAAAAGTATATTAATGACCTCAATCCTGATGAGGACCTGATCTGTACGCGATTAAGTCGTTTGCATACGCTATGGCATGGTGACGTCAACCTATCAGATCACCTGTGTAAATGTTAAACAGGATCGGCGAATTTACCGCACCTTGTTGCAGACCGCTTTTAATGTTAAATGTTCCAGCAGAAGTCACATCGCCATTCTTCACGATGAACTGTCTACTGGAGAGCATATCATAAAGAATATACAGCAGTGGTTTACTAATGCCCAACCTGTCTAGCTTGAAAAAGAGTCCCTCTAACCATACGGTATCGAAGGCCCTTTGCAAGTCAATCAGGTAGGCATCAGTGCACTGTTCTTGCCTTTGTTCCATTGGATATCAGAAACCAGTTTAGACGCAGCATGAATGATACTCGTATCATGCCCCTCCTTAAAACCGAATTGATTATCCGAAACTATATGTTTGTCCTCAACCCACTTAGTCAGGACTCTATTGATCACCTTCTCGAAAACCTTACTGATGTTTAGAAGAACACTGATCGAGCGGAGATTCGCCGGATTGAAAGTATCTTTTTCTCTTTTGGGGATGGGATGTACCACCGCAGTTTTCCAATGCGCTGGATAATGTGCATTATTCATCGCATTATTAAACAGGGTGGTATAAATGTTCATCGCTACTAGTGGGAGATGTCGAAGCACAATGCTCGGTATTTCATCGGTTCCCACTGATTTCTTAGGTTAGGTTAGGTTAGGTAATTGTGGCTGTTGGAAGTACCAACCCACTTAGGCCTATTGTGATGCCACGTGGATCTATGATCTTCTTACTACTGGAACCAGTTTGAGCTAGTCGTTCATACACCTCCGCGGAGTTTAAACGTGTTCGGCTAGAAAGTGAGAAGTTGATTCCCTTAATTTAGACATTTAACGAATTTGATTTAGGCTCCAATTAGCTGAGTGATTGTGTGTTCGCTTGAGACAGCAAAGGTTGTGGGTTCGACTCCGCGTCGTGGAAAAACTTTTTTTTTTCTCTTCTTTTTATTTGAAATTAGAAGATATATAATAAAAACAGTGAAAGTGTTACTAAGTATTGTAGTAAACAGCACACGATGGATTGTGGAGAGCGGTCCGCTATCCCAATAGCGGGACCTGCTGAATTGTCAGGTGAGGCTTCAAGCAGTGCAAGCCAAACACCAACAGCTAAGCGAAGGAGGAAGCTAACGCCAACTTCCAACTTAGTCCAACGTCCCTCCCAACCAACTTCCTCTGTAAAACTGCTTGGTGGAGCGAGGGACGAGAATAGCTTCGCTTCATTGGCACCGAGCGAGTCAGAAGATGAAGAGGAAGAGATGATGGCCATAAGTAGCAGCATAAAAATGCTACAAGAAAGGGTACGGGCCATCAAAGAAAGGCAAATGCTTAGAAGGAAGAGGGATGAGGAAGAAAAATCCCAGCAACAACAGCAGACGCTGCTTGCTCCAAAGCAGAGCCAACAACAACACCAACAAAAACATAAAAAACACCAAGAACAACAAAAAGATCACATGCCACAACAACGGCATCAGCAAAAACAACAGCAGCCACAAAAACAGCAGCAGCAGCGACAACAACAACAACAACAAAAACAACAACAACAGCAGCAGCAGCAGCAGCAGCAGCAGACGAAGAAGAAGGAGAAGGTGCCTCCTATCAACACCTACAAACTGGAGGTAAATGCAACCAAGGACCTGTGTAAGTTGGTCATTGGAAGTAATTTTAATATTAAGCGATTGGGGAACGATCGCCATGCCATCCACTGTAATACAGTGGAGGGCTATGCGAAAGTGAAAGAGCTCCTAAAGGAAACGACGACGGAGCACTACTCATACACACCGAAGTGTGAAAAGCGGCAATCGATGCTGCTAAAGGGGTTGGAACCGTCTTCTGATCCTGAGGGGATCTTGGCACTGCTCAAAGAGAAGGAGTGCGAAGGACTCAAGTTTGTGGGGGTAAAGCCGTTTACCACAGCTAGAGCCAGGCGGGAGAAACGGAGTCTGCCGTTCTTCCTGGTGCAACTCAGTCCCGAAAGCCGTCTGGATAGTCTAAGGAGTATCAATGTCCTAGACTACCAGGTGGTTCACTGGGAAAAACTAAAAAGGAGCGAAGGCGTTATACAATGCGTTCGCTGCCAGAGGTTCGGGCACGCCGCGTCGAACTGCCAAATGCAGCCTCGATGCGTGAAGTGCGCAAAGAACCACAGTTCCGAGGAGTGTGCTCTGGGTGTTGACGGAGCATCCGATAGGTCGCAGCTCTCGTGCGTATTATGTGGGAACGTAGGACACACCGCAAACTATCGGGGTTGTCCTAAGTTCACCGAAATTAAAAAAGCAAAATTGGCTCGGCAGCAGAAGGTGGAGGTCAAACGTTCACCTGTGAGGTTTCAAACACCAGCCGTCACGCCCCAAATTTCCTACGCCCAAATGGCGTCAGGTAGGGGGGCTACGGTACAGCAAGCGACTGTTGCTTCTCCGGCTCCGATGACGAGAACAACGGAAGCTGCACCCAACATGCTAGCCATCTTGCTCGCAATCCAAGGGCAGATGGCTCAGCTGCAAAAGCAGGTTCAAGAACAGGCCAAGCGGGTGGACCAGATCTACGCGTTGCTGCCGGGCCTAACGCAACACATGCCGTAATGGGTACGCACATGGTGGAGCAAACTTTGAAGGTCCTTGCGGTGAATGTGAATTCATTGATTAGGATCGAACGAAGAGCCGCGATGTTTAAATTGCTACAAGACCAAACTCCTGATGTGCTTTTCGCTAGCGAAACCAAGCTAACCGATAATCACAAACTGGAGTACAATAATTATATTGTTAGAAGAAGAAATCGGCCCAGATCCAAACGTGGAGGCGGTGTCGCGATCTTCATTAAAGAGGGTATAAAATTTCACAGAGTGTACAAGGGCGTGTTGCGCAGGTTCCGGGTGTTGGAGGCAGTCGTCGTGTACATCCCGCTCCGCAGTGGAAAGCGGCTGTACTTGGCCTCTGTTTACGCACCTGATACTTCACAATCCACCCTATTCATTACAGAGCTCGACACGCTTTTTCGACTTCTGAGGCTGGAATCGGGGGAGAATTATTTTATAATCGGCGGGGATTTCAACGCTAGACACAGAGATTGGGGAAATAATTTGCCAAATACTAGAGGGAACCTACTACTCGATTGGTGGGGTCAGCACGATGTCATGTACAGACTCGGTCTTAAAGCGACGGATAACCCGTCGTTTCCCAGAGGCGGGTCTTATTTGGATCTACTGCTGTACGACGAACGTATACGACTGACAGGTACGAATTTACAAACATTAAACTGTCTGCGCACATTCGTGTATGACAGCGACCATTGCGGTTTTAGCACCGAAATTACGGTTCCCAACGAAATTGCGGAATTGGAGGAGTTTGTCCAAAGATATTCTTACAACTACAGTAAGACTCGATGGACACGCTTCTCCGCAACCTTGACAAGAGCGCTCTCCTCGAACACGCTCCACCCACCGTCCAATAGGAATTTGTCAAACGAGGAGATCGACAATTACCTAAAACAAATGGAAGAGACAATTAAACAAACTATGGACACTACAATACCACGGTATCGACGTACGACTAACGAAGACCTGTTCCGCAATCCTACTATTGACGCACTGCACCGACAGAAAAGTAGACTTCTGACAAGACTTAAAAACTTGTACAGACAGTTAACTGACCGACGAGACCCGGAGATTAGGACACTGAAGTCGTCGATTAAAAATATTCAAACGCTGATAAAAGAAAATTACAGAATTTCTGTAAGTTTGTATTGGAACAATAAGGTTCGGGCTGTAAACACCAGCAACCCGAATATGTTTCCGCAAATAAATAAACTATTTCGGAGAAAAAATCAAAACGACCTTCAGTGTCTTAAAATAGCCCGGACAACAGACAACGAACGGTTACTGACAATAGCAGGCATTGATCCAAGTGAGGCCGCTGATGATGACGACTTCTTTGTGATCGAGGATCCACAGGAGAAGGTTGAGGCCATAGGGGCGACTTTCCAGGAAGTATACAAGGCCATTGACAACATTGGCCCTAATTATGACCTGGAAGGTCGCGTCTTGGTGCACGACTTCTGCATTCGAAATGAAATGGGGAACTGGCGATCCGAGGGCTCTGGTTTCACCCGGTTTAGCGACGAAAATATGGCCAATAATGTCATTGCCAGAGAGGGTGACCTACCCCCATTCATTTCGAAGGAAGAACTCCATGAGATCTTCGACACAATCAGGGCTAAGAAATCAGTGGGGACCGATGGTATTCCGAACATCGTGCTTCGACATCTTCCTCTAGAAGCGGTGGACATTTACACCACCCTGTTTAATAATGCAATGAATAATGCACATTATCCAGCGCATTGGAAAACGGCGGTGGTTCAACCTATCCCCAAAAAGGGAAAGGATATATCCAATCCGGCAAATCTCCGGTCGATAAGTCTCCTTCCGAATATCAGTAAGGTTTTTGAAAAGGTAATCAATAGAGCTCTGTCTAGATGGGTTGAGGACAAACATATAGTTCCGGATAACCAATTCGGTTTTAAGGCGGGACATGATATCTCACATGCCGCGTCTAAACTGGTGTCCGATATCCAATGGAATAAAGGCAAAAAACAATGCACTGGTGCCTGCCTTGTTGACTTGGAGAAGGCCTTCGACACCGTATGGCTAGAGGGTCTTTTCTATAAGCTGACTAGGCTGGGGATCAGTAAACCACTCTTGTACATTCTTTATAATATGCTACACAACAGACAGTTCATCGTGAAAAATGGTGATGTGACTTCTGTTGGAATATTTCAAATTAAAAATGGTCTTCAGCAAGGCGCGGTCAATTCGCCGATCCTATTTAACGTTTATACAAGCGACTTGATAGGTTCACTTCCCCATACTATTGCGTACGCAGACGATTTGATAGCGTACAGAACAGGTCCAAAAATCGAGGTCATTAATACTCTCTTGCAGAGTGACTTCGATAAGATAAGACGATTTTGCGATGACTGGAAGTTGAAAATCAACTTTCAGAAGTCGGAAACCATTCTCTTTAGGACGCCGTTGTCTGGAGCCTCTAGGGATACCAGAAAAAATTGGCGAAAGTTCTCAATCATTGGACAGCACGGACAGCCTCTTGCCTGTCGAAATGTAGTCAGATACCTTGGGATCTGGCTAGATCAGTTTCTGTATTTTGGCAAAAATGTAGATGCTGCTCTGGCCAGAGCTAAAGGCGCTTTTGCCCTTACAAAGAGACTGTTTTATAGCAGCCAACTCGATGCGAGGGTAAAGGTAATCTGCTACATGGCCCTTATTAGGCCCATGCTGGTATTTGGTTGTCCCGTGTGGTTCAATGTACGAGCAAGCTTAATGGAAAAGATTCGGGTGTTTGAGAGGGCTTGCCTTAGGGCTTGCCTTCGCTTGTACAGAACACCAGAGTCGGAGTACAAAAAATTTTATCCTAATGAGGTCCTTTACAACAGGGCGAACCTAATACGAGTGGACAATTTCGTGGTTAAGCTGACTCGAAGGCACATTGCAAGAGCAATGACCTCGACGAATAACCTGATATCTGGGGCTTACTACCCCAATTACCTTTACCACGAGAGTGTGCGCTCTGACGGCTTCGTTCCACCGGAAGCATTCCTCTACCTTGATCAGATAGGGTTGATCCAGGATAGATCAGCGGTCCCGTTAATCTTCCATGTCGCTCGGACAGCTGGGGACAGGCGACTCAACTACAATAGAGACGTCGCACACGGCAGTGTGGATCGTCTCAGGTTCAGTAGGGCGGTGGGGAATCGCGATAAGAGGGATGTCGTTCGGCAGCACCAGCATTTCTGGTGGTTGAATGATGGAGAAGATGTTCCGTCGTCGTTTCCGTCAATTACGGACCAGCCTCAATAATGAGGCAGAGCTGACCAATCTGTTTTCTCTGCGCATAGCGATGGCCAGCTTACATAGGTTTAGGTTAGCATTTAAGAAATATATACATGTGTTAGTATATATAAAGGTATATACTAATATATGTATATAATTGTGTATAATGTCTATGTGTTTGTATGTGAGTATTGTGTATGTAGGTTAAGTAGGCTAAGGTTTATTTTAAGTTAGATATTAAGTTTTTATATAAAAATAAAAAAAAAACTCCATATGCTAAGTTTTTTGTAAACAAATTTTTTTTCTTAGCCTTAATTACAGAAAATAAATATAGTAAAGCAAATGTAAATAAAGTCGAAAGACATAGTTATAAGAATTTAGAGTAGCTTAGAGTGCCTGTGTGGGGCCAGTAAGTTAGTATAAGATTGTTAAGTAATTTTAAGCTAGCATTTAAGCATTTTTTGTTAGTAAGTAAGAGTTAATGATTAAGAAAATAAAATGCTTTAAAAATGAAAAAAAAAAAAAAAAACCAGTTTGAGCTTATAATAAAGCGTAGGAGATTGTTAACGTCTATTTTTTCTGGATCGTTTAGGTCGTTGTAGAAGAAAGCTCCTAGATGAAGCTTAATTCTCTGAGAGAGAGCTGGGCATGTGCAGAGTAAGTGGGGGATTGTCTCCTCCTCTTCCTCGTCCATGCAGCTTCTACAGAAATCGTTAGTAAAAGCGCCAAGCCTTGTTGCGTGCTTGCCTATGAGGCAGTGTCCGGTAATGACACCTATTATGGCGCTGAGATGTTTCCTATCTAAAAGGATCAGACACTTAGATCGACTCAGATCCAGCCTTGGCCAGATCTGTTTGGTCGCTAGACATGTTTGTCCAGCAGTCCACCTAAGGTCTGTTCTTTTATTGGCATCTAGCTTTAGTGTAGATATCTTTTGCAGATATCACGTTTTTCTTCAACCAGGACAGAGCTTCTTTAATCGCCAAAATTTCCGCCTGGAACACGCTACAGGGATTTGGAAGGCGGAAAGAGAGGCTTAGATTTTGCTTATCTGAGAAAACACCGCCACCAACTCCGCTATCGGTTTTAGATCCATCTGTGTAGAGATGGATTGACTTGTCCTCCATGAAAGCATCCTCCTCCCACAATGATCTAGAGGGGAAGCTTACATGGAAGTTTTTGTCAAACCAAAGTTCAGGTATGGTGTAATCGGTGTTCTCTGTGAGGATTCCTAATGTATTAAGAATATTGGCGTGGCCAGATGAATTATTTGTCCACTGTTTAGTCGCTTTAAGGCGAATAGCTGCAGTCGCAGCTACTTGCTTGCTAAAAATGTCGAGGGGTGTCAAGTGAAGCAGAATATCTAATGCCCCAGAGGGGGTAGACCGCAAGGCTCCGCTTGTGCATAGACATGCTGTTCTTTGGACTCTGCTTAGTTTAATGCGGTTGACTGCATTCTCCAAGGCCGTCCACCAGACAACCACCTCGTAAGTAAGTACCGGTCTTATGACCGAGATGTATAGCCAGTGGGTTATGCGAGGTTGCACTGATTTCTTACTTCTAAGTGATTCGAAGATCGAAGATGATTAGGATATTTGTCGGATGGGGCAATGTTAGTTGGAACTTGGGTAGAAGGCGCAGGAGCAAGGTTAAATGAAACTCTGTTTTGAAGGGGCTTTAAGGATTCGGTGAGGATAGGAAAAGGATTTGGTGTCACGACTCTGGTGTTCTTTTTAGATGCTGCAAAGGGAGGAAGGAGTGAGGAGAATTTTGGAAAGATATTGGTCTTAAATGACCAGTTTGAGTCGGAATGTTGATGGGATAGGGCAGAATTGTTCGGGCTATCTTTTCCTTTATTAAACTTATTATCTACCATATCCTTCCGTTGGGTGATGACAATTTTTTCCGATATTTGTATGCCGTCCGATGATTTGAACGTCCAATCGTATTTAGTGGGTATACGTATTTCAAAACACTGGCCGTTTTTGCTCCTGACTTTGCCGACTTGTTTACATTTGACGTCTTGTACACCAAATTTCCTCCTAAAAAGGGCTTTGATCCAGGACGGGCTTACGTGACGTGGGGCAGCTTGGAGGAAGAAAGTAGACAGTTCCGGTTTTTTTATGGCTTCAAAACTCATTTTATTTAATTTTTGAATTCTGTTGGTCTATCCAGGGGGAGTCCAGGATGTCCCAAAGGCCCTAATTATTGGGAATGGTCTTGGGATGGGATTGGTTATCGAAGTTGCATTTATCGTAGAGGGTTGAACGGGGGCTTCGGGGGTAGCGGCTATTGAATGGGTTGGGGCTGCAGTGGTTGAGGGTGATGTGTATAGCTCGTCGTGTAAGGATTTGTTACTCGGGCTTACTGCAAATGGAGGTATATCCGGCTTACTAGAGATGTGCTTTAATTCCTTCAATATCAGCATCGTGGTTGATCTGGTGGATGCAACTTAATCAATAAGAAAATTGAGGTCATGTTAGATGGATCCGATGTTTTCAGTATGTTCAGCATGCTTGAGATGTAGAAGAGTTGATTGGTCGGCCAATGTTGACATAATTTTTCCCAACTGAAATGAAGTTGATGAATCGCTGGTAATGTGTTTGTGCAGTGAGACTTATCAGAATCTGCTAATTTAGTGATTTTAGAGTGCAGGGATCGAACAGTTGATTTTATGGTGATTATGCTGTTATCGATCGAACAGTTTATCAAACACGCAACCAAAAAGGAAATAGTCAAACAGAAAAAACAATTATTTACAAATTATCGCGAAGAAATTGAAAACACGTCCGAATTTGACGGTGGGTAGAGTATAAAGGGTTTGATTGTCTCGCCCATTAGTCTTACGAGGAGCGTTCAATATATTCTCGGTATCGATATGAAGGAAAATGCGGATTCAATTTAAATTGTTTTTATTTTTCAATATAATCTCCCCTAACATCAACGCATTTGTTACATCTTGAGATAAGCTTTTTTAAACCCTCAAAAAAATTAATTTCCTCTTTCTCTGCAAAATACCCATTTATTGCCGACTTGAGTTCTTCATCATCCGAAAATCTTTTTCCACGAAGACATTTTTTCAAATCCGGAAACAGGAAATAATCACTAGGGGCAATGTCTGGACTATAGGGTGGGTGTTGGATTTCTTCGACACCACAATCTCGCGCAGCAGCCTTGGAAACTCGCGCCGTGTGAACAGGTGCGTTGTCATGAAGAAGCAACACACCCGCTGTGAGTTTACCCCGTCTTTTCTTTTTAATTTCCTCCCGAAAATTATGCAAAGTGGAAGCGTAGGATGTGGCGTTGATGGTTTCACCTTTTTTTTTGTACTCAATGAGCAAGATTCCCTTTGAGTCCCAAAAAACTGTGGCCATGAGCTTCTCGGCAGACGGAGTGACTTTGAACTTCTTCGGGGGGTCTGTTCCTTTTTTATGCCACTGCATGGACTCTTGTTTGTTTTCAGGGTCATAGTGGTGGACCCATGTCTCGTCCCCAGTAACAATTCGATCCATAACACCGTCCGCGTTCTCACTACACATCTCCAAAAGCTCTCTACAGCATGCGATTCTCACTTTTTTCTGAGGCGCTGTGAGCATTCGTGGCACCCACCTTGCACTGACCTTTGAAAGGTTAAGATGGTCATGAAGAATGGTGTGAATGGTACCAATTGAAAGCTTGGTGATCTCTGCCATCATTTTCACCTTTATTCGGGCATCCTCAAGAACAAGTTTTTCGACTTCTTTGATGCTTTCTTCCGTACAAGCAGTAGCCGGGGCGCCGGAGCGGGGGTCGTCTTCAATGCTCTCTCTGCCTCTCTTGAAGTCACTTGACCACTTTTGCACAGTTGATAATGAAGGTGCGGAACCCTGGTAAACAGCCACCATCTCTTCATGAATAGTTTTTTGACTTTTTCCTTGCTTAGTGAGAAATTTAATTACAGCGCGATGCTCAATTTTCACCATCATCGTCTCAGTTTCCATTATGGTTCTGTTTAACTAGAGATAAAACGCGAATTAATAATCACATTTATATGAAATTTTACATGAATGCACTAAAATAATAGTACTACTTGACAAATAAGTCAATTTATATATACAACCACAGCTTCACCCCGATACCGAGAATATGTTGAACGCCCTCGTAGATACCTGTCAATCTCCTCCTTTGACAGATTTCTGTTGGACGGTGGGTAGAGCGAATTCGAGGAGGGTGATCTAGTCAGTATTCTGGTGAAGTGTGTCCAACGCACCCTACTATAATTTTAGGAATGTCTTTGAACAAACTCATCCAATTCCGCAATTTCGTTGGGACCAGTTATTTCGGTGCTGAGACCGCAATGGTCACTGTCATACACGAAAGTGCGTAGACAGTTTGCAGTTTGTTGGTTAGTGCATGTCAGTTGTATTCGTGAGAAACGACAGACTATCCGTCGCCTTAAGCTCGAGTCGATACATCACACTGTGCTGACCCCACCAATTGAATAGTAGATTCCCTCTAGTATTTGGTATATTATTTCCCCAATCACTATGTTTGGCGTTGAAATCTCAGACGATAATAAAATAGTTGTCTTCCAATTCCAGCCTCAGGAATCGAAAAAGCGTCTCGAGCTCTGAGATGAATAAAGTGGATTGATGCCCTACCTCCTTTTGAAGAATTCAGAGATCTACCTTTGACGAGTAGGGTGGTCAATATCTAATTCTTTGTGCGGAGTCGGTCTAGCTTGCTTTTGCCACTCTGAAGGTGTTCACGTCGTGTTAAATTGTGTGAAAAGTTTCTGTGGGGCGGCCACAGGAATGGACGTTGTAGCATCATATATCACCATAAGATTTTTTGATCGAAGGGCTGGAGCGAGGATTTGGAGGTTGGTTTGTCGGGACTGGATGTAGCAATGACTCGGCTACGATTTGTAACAATTCAGCCAAAATTGGAGTATTGCATTTATTGTGCGACTGGGGATGGGTTGGAAGACCATCGATTTTGTGACATTCTGTTTTATTGAGGTTTTCCAAATCATTTAAAACTGTTCTATTCGTAGTGAGTTCATCATTAAGCTTATTGATTTTATCGAATATAGTGGATGATTGTATGTTGCAGATTGGACATGGGAATTAAATGTGGATGACTGGATATGAATATCTATCACCCCGGAGAGAGTTGATGGAACTACCCGTTTTCTTGTTGGAATCTATTATTGCGGAACCGATAGATATAGTTTCAGTTAACATCCAAGTGGCGCTTGGATTTTTCTTCATTTCTGGATCTCGCAGTTTCTAATTCAATTGAACGCGCAATTTCTCACGCTGTGCTCGAAGATTGATAGTTTGTCCGCTAACAGTCGGACGAATGAGTTATAACTGGATTCATTGGAGAAAATGCACCAAACGCACAGTCGTGAAATGTACAGACTAGTGGGTGAACAATAAAAAAGGCGCGTCGGGGATAGCAATTTTTGGGCGAGAAATTAAGTTATTGAATTGATTAAATTGAAAGAAGCGAAATAAAAATGCATAATTATGGAGTAAAGCAAGAGGGCGACTGAATACAGTGGCGGTTTGAACTTAACTGAATATGAGGTCGTCCTTTAAAGCATTGTCTATGCGTACAAGGTGAACTGTCATTTTAAGCCGCGTTATCTGAACTTTCTTATGAGGTCGGGATCACTTACA
Organism: Volucella bombylans; assembly: GCA_949129095.1. Classification (NCBI taxonomy): domain Eukaryota; kingdom Metazoa; phylum Arthropoda; class Insecta; order Diptera; family Syrphidae; genus Volucella; species Volucella bombylans. Next base: position 65,438,765 of record OX422143.1, on the reverse strand, counting down.
GTCCGGAGAGTTCGCTGCTGAAACATCTCCCCCATTCGCCATCGGTGTAAACGAGGCCGAAAATTACTCCAAGAACTTTTCTCTCTAAGCGCCCGAGAGCTTATGTGTTCAATCTTCTACAATGTTAGGGAGGACTGAGATAATCGTTTTCTTTTATTAAGTCTTCTTGGTTGCCTTCTACCTCTAAAGAATCAGCGATTAGTAAGAGTGATTTAACGTGATAGCTTCCTCGAAAGTGTAGCTTCCTATTGCGACATGTGACAGCATATATTTTATTTTTCTTACATTGACCACTAAATCCATCTTTACCGCTGCTGTTTCAATAGTCGCCAATGCTCCATTGACAGCTTGCTGGTTTCTTCCTATTGCCTACTGCCGTCTGCATACGCGGGTACCTAAAGAGAATTTTGAAAGATGATGCCTCTGGAGTTGGAATGCGAGTTTCCCACATTGACATTGAAGGCCTCGATTTTGTCATTACTGACCTTGGCAAAGCAGTGTGCATTCTCCATCATCATCATCAAATGGGATTAGCAGGGATACTAAAAGAAGACATGGCTCTGTATAGTTCCTCTCTATAGATGCTGCCATATGCGGCTTTTAAATCGACATAGAGGTGGTGTGTGCCAATTTGAAGCTCTTAGGTTTGTTTTAAGATCTGCCGAAATGGAAAAATTTGATATATGGTGGGCTCTCCTGTCATAAAACCACAGTCATAGGATAATACGAGGGGTCTTACTCTGCGTACAACAAAAACTTTATTCTTAAATCAACCATATATAAACAAAATGCAGTTCCTCTCAGCTTACGTGACATTGGAATACCATCAGACTCTCACATACATGTCCACGAAGCACTCACCAAACACAATCATCTAGTGCTGCAGCATGCACTCCCATACAAAAACAAGAGAAATTGACATTGGTGTATTCTTAACGAGGAGTGGTGTATGTCATCAAGAATACGAAAGGCAAAGCTCGTGTTGTCAAAAATCTGGACGATCTTCATAATGTCATCAATGGAAGTGAAAGCTCTGATGCTTGATCCACGGAATACAGTAGCGGCCAACTTTTTTAATGTTTTTTATTTCCTTATTTATTATTATTATTATTTCTTTTTGTTTTGTTTTTTATGTTTTATTCTTTCTACATTTCTAGTTTTTACTACTTTTTGATTGACATTATTTGCGTGTCGGAAACATGGTTTCTTTCTGACTTAATCGTTAAAGAAGTTATTCAATAGAACCAAAACTTATATTAAATGGAAGGTTATCAAATTGTTAGGGGTGATAGAGTTCAGCGGACCGGAGGTGGGGTTGCAAGTTATGTTCACAACGGTAGCTTCATGGATATAAAAGTCATATGTAAATCTCAGGGTGCACGTCCTATGGACTACTTGTTTATAGAGTTATCTACAGCTGTGTACTCGATTCTGATTGGTGTGGTCTATAGACCCAATAAGAATATAAGTTTGTGTCAACTTACCTCGTTACTCGATGACATTTCCCTCACCGCTCCTAATTTTTGTCTGTGTGTTGATTTAAACAATGACGTTCTTAAAGAGCGTGTATTAATAGATGATATGAGATCTCTTAACTTGTTTGCAGTCAACTCAGTCTCCCCAACCCCATTTGTTACAACATCAAACGACCTACTTGACGTTATATTTCTTAGTAATCTAAATAAGGTGCTCTTCTATGACCAGTTATCAGCTCCTGGTTTTCCTAAACATGACCTCATTCACCTGACGTTTGACTTCAAGTTCACTATACCAAACATAATACCTTAGCTCAGGGATTTTGAAAACATTGACTACGCAGTGCTTGAAAGAGGCATGTATAGTATTAACTGGGAACAAATTTACTACTCTTCACCTAACCAGCCAGTTGAATGCCTACAAACCAAAGTGGTTGAATTTTTCGAGACTCATGTGCCCATACGTAATAAAACAATTAGACCAAACCACCATTTCGGGTTCACTCAAGAAATTCACCACCTAATGCAAAAAGGGATGAAGCTTTCTTTAAATGGAAACGTTTCAGAGTTGAAGAGTTCCGTAGAATGTATTGCTCTCTTCGCTCTAAGGTTGTTTGTAAAATACGGGCCGCCAAAATTACATATTACTCAAAACGTCTGCATCCTTCGCTAAGCCGTAAACTGTTGTGGAAGAATCTAGAGGAGGTTGGAGTCGGAAAGTTAAAATGTCGACGGCAATGAGCTTAATAAGAAGTTTGTATCCCATTCTTCTTCAAGCGTTCTTCCGTTAGTCCCAAGTACTTTACCACTGTAAATATTCAACCTCTTTCAAACGAGTCTTTTGCTTTTTCTTGCATTCAGCTGGTCGACGTAGTTGAGAGTCTGCATTCAATCAAATCAAACGCAGTTGGAGTTGACTTGATTCACCCCAAGTTCTTGAAAATCATCCTTCCAAAACTACTTCCATACATAACCCACATCTTCAATCAAATTCTCTCAACGTGTGTTTTTCTTTCACTCTGTCACACACCTGTCTTAAGAATTCCTTAAATACAGAATTTCGACCTATTGCAATACTTTCTTTTCTCTCTAAAGTTTTCGAAAGAATCATGCAAAAACAAATCAATGGATTTCTTCAACAACACAACGTCTTAACCTCGACGCAGTCTAGTTTTCGCCCCAAACATAGCTGTTCTACCGCACTACTCACAGTTGTCGACGACATAAGGCAGAAGCTTGATCTCGGTCATGTTACTTTTCTAGCACTTATTGACTTCTCTAAGGCGTTTGGCACAGTTAATCACGAAATTTTATGTAGTAAACTCTTCAAGCTGTACAATTCTTCCTATTCGGCCATCTGCCTATTATCCTCTTACCTGGGTGGCCGTCAACAAGCAGTTTTTAGTGATGATTTCTTGTCGGATTTTCTTGATAATCCATATGGCATACCTCAGGGACCTACCTTGGTCCACTTCTGACTTCGTTATATGTAAATGAGTTACCATCCATTGTTTCATTTTCTTCAATTGAAATGTACGCTGACGACACCCAACTACATCTAAGTTGTTCACCTGTATCATCAGCTGAATAAATTTCAACTTAAATAAAATCTCCAGTTGGTCGCGACTTATTATCAACGCTAAAAGTCCAGATATATAGTTGTATCCAGAAAACCCTTTGGTACCTTCTTGCTTCCGTCGATTTATGTTGGACTCATTAAATACGTGGACACCGCTAAAAACCTTGGTCTAATATTTAACTCGACACTTACTTGGAATAATCATATCAATAGATATGTCGGCAAGGTTTATGGGGTGCATGTGGGCATTACAACACCTCACATCTTTTCAACCCGAACTCTTTTAGTCAAGACCCTCAGCATTCCCATTCTAACTTACGGATGCGAAGTCTACGGAAAATGTGATGCCGTAAGCAGTCGGAAGCTGAATGTGGCACACAACAACGCTGCTTGCTACATTTTTATATGGCACCGATACGGCCACATTTCTCACTTCTCCATACGAATCTCAGGTCTCTCATTTGATAACCTGCTGAAGTTCCGTTCAATTACAATGTTGCAAAATATCATTGACACACGTCAATCCCTGAACCTAGCTTATAGAATAACGTTTTGTACATCTACAAGGACTATCGTTTATATGAACGCCTATTCTTTGCAAATACCACTCGACTTTGGAACGCCCTTCCGCGCCACATCTGCGAAAACAAAGATGGTAGAAGATTTAAAAAGGAATTAAAAACACATTTATCTAACTTCAATTAAATGTTAAATTTCATTTTGAATTATCCTTAGTTGCCTATCTAACAATGAATTGCTTTTTGAAAAGATATTGTATCTTAATGTGTAAGCTTTCGAAATAAATAAATAAACTAAAATAAACTAAATTAGGCATTTACATAAAACAGCCGAAAAAAATTTATATGCGATTTTGAGAACACTTATTCTCTTGAAGTTGGCGAGGTTTACGAGTCCTCGCTTCTGAAGGATTGAACAAGCAATACATCGATCCGGATGTTAGAAGTGAGCCACCAGGCAACTGAGGCATAGAATATAATTGGATTCATCATAATCGTGTAGATCCAGAGTACCTTCTTCGATGGTGACAATTTTGAGAGAATTGACCAGACGCCTCCATCTAGTGCATCAGTCTGCTTACCCCCAAAATCACATATTGACCGCAGTCAGCATCCCAACTCAAGCTCCCATTCAACAGAGTTGCTGTAGTCCACAGTTCTGGACACGCAGCGAAAGTTTCTATAGTTTTCCATCTTTAGCATCTGGCATTCTGGCACCGAATTTTATGAGGGCAATAGAATTTTGGAGTCTCGGAAGCACATGTGGGTGTTTTACTTGCAAAGTTATTGCCTGGATATCTTTGTTAGCAGGTGTCTTTGTATCATCTCTTAAGGTTGCTGATCTAATCTCATCGCTAACGAATAGCATTATACGAGAATTTCCATAGATATCACCATACGGCGGGGAAAGTAGCAGTCGATCAATCTTACTTGAAGGCTTCGAGGCAATACTGGCACCTATTAGGTTTTTGGTCTTATTATTGTATATAAACATACGTGGCTGGGCGCGGCTCCTTTCTGTCACCTTGCTGCCATTGTCATTGTCGATTGTGGACGTTTGCCCTCAGTTCCATCAGTTCCATCAGTGTTGTTTCTGTGGACTATCATTTCTAACAAATATTAACTCACTCTTACAAACTGATTCTGTTGGGGTATGCGTCAATCTGCAAGGTGACGCCGTTCAACAATTAAAGTCCCATCTCTTTGGAGAGCAAATTGTAGTGTTGAATAGATTTCGAAGTTAATAAGGCTTATCATTGGGATCAGGTAAGTAAGTACATTTTTCCTATTTCTTTTATTTGCCAAAGTCATTCTTCGAACTTGTTTTTGCATAGAAGAACGTGTCTAAAATCTATAATGATATCAGCAATGCCAAGAAAAACTATATACATAAATAATCAACCCACGCTGGAATAGTGCTCAGAAGCAAACTCGATCACATAAACCTACCTTTAAGCCCTTAAATATTTCTCCATTCCCTATCGTTTAAGTGGTGGCTCTCCAATTCCCAATGCATCATTTTAACTTTGCGATGTCTGGCCAATAACTCATGTAGCGCAATATGCCATCTCGCAAGGCATATGGGAAAACAAAGTGGTTTGGCTTGCATTAAGAAATATTTCCTGTTCACACAAAAGGCTCATTCCAAACGAAACGAAACGAATCCAATTCAGCTGGCTCGGCGAAGTTTGTCTTTCACTTCAAGTACTCGTATCCGGAATTCTCAATTCGCATCTGAAAGCGTAATGGCTTGGCTGGAAGTGCTTGGGTGAAAGTAACGTGCCAGTTCGATACGAATTGTAAACACCACGTATTACGTCACTCAGTGCTTTTCGGTCTATGGTCGTGGCTATAGCTTTACTCGGAGAACCGGAAACCATTCCTAATCTACACCGCACACTTACTCATGGCGCCCTCTATATGCCATAACCCTCGCCCCATTCAAGTACACACTAGATAGGAAATATCTCTTAATTTCCAAATGGATTTGTTACATTCAACACAATAAAAGAGGTGATGTGAGACTGCACAAACAGGGGAGAACAACCATCCTTAGTGTGGACAAAGGATGAGTCAATCCTCCATTACATCGAAAAGATGGCGATAGACCGCGCCCAACAAATGCCTCCGTTCCAGACTGATGGCTTTTGGAGACATGTTAAGACAATGTGACGGTGCGTCGGAAGTACAGAAACCCCCCCCTAATGGGAAATTAATTGCTCGTTCCATCGATTATTTATTTATTGCTTAGAGTTCGAACATTGCTACTGCTACTGTCAATGTTTCTGCCAGGACGATACGGAAACAAAGTCCTATGTTGCCCTGGTAGTGGTATTATTGGTTGGAGATGGTTTAGATGCTATAACTATACGAACGTTCGTACACCACTTCGGCTATGACATTTGCTTTGTAAGTAAGACACAGTTGGCAATGTTGGGGTGCATAGAACGCTCGTAACACCCGACCAAATGACAGTATGGGTGTTACAGTGTTCTTGATGTTTGCTGTAAGTAGTGTTGTTGCTGCTGTGGTTAAAGAAGTCACGGAATGGGGCTTCTTAGTACAAGACACTTTAAGGCATCATCGTAATCATCATACCAAAGAAGTTTCAGATTACGCCCGCCTTCTAGATATTGAGTTCCTTCGGGTGGAAATGCCATAGAAGATGGCAGTTGAAGTAAATGTAGAAGTTGACTATTGTCCTGATGTATGTATTAAGGTATACGAATATGGGGCTATGTGAGCACTTCTCGATTCATTTAGTTTTCATTAGAAATCCGTCATAAATAGTGAGACAAAGAATTGGATTAAGGTTTTCTCAGCGCGTCGTGCTTTAAGCACGGATTTAAATTTTCAGAATATTTCCTTGAATTGGAATTTAATTGGTTGATTGGCAGCGGGTTGGATTCAGTTGGTTTTCGAATGAATTTTTAATAAGCCGAGGAAATTTTCAGGAGAAGTTCATCTTTTACAATGTTGAAGATACGATGTTTAATAAGAACCACTGGTCATGCGAAGTGGTTACATATTGATTTTGAATATGGAATTGAATGGAAAGATGTTTTTGTAGAGCACGTTATGCAAGTTTTTTATAAACTTCTGAACTGCGCTTATATAAGCTAGGTGCTGTTTAATTCAATTTAATGTTAAAATCTTCAGCAGTAAGACAGCAATATGTTATGATGACTATCAATAGCTCTGTACAAGGTCACCAAATCAGCACTGGCTTCTCAGATGATCAATTTACTGACTTAATAGACCTCCACCACATAGGATGTTACTTTGATCTTTATTGTGCCTGATAACGAGAAAGTATGGACGGCACTAAAGACGGCGTATCAGGTGCGGTAACCAATGACTTCGAATAATCCTTTTTCGTCGGCATGTTACATTACGCTTCTTCAATTTGCACACGTTTTCTCCTGATATCCGGACCTTACCGTATTGATTTTTTTTGTATGGGGAAGAATGAAAGAAATTATTTATTTAACCGAAATAGCAACTTTAAGTGAATTGGAAGAGCGTATTCTCGAAGCGTCATCAAAAGTGAGGCAGCAGTTTGCATCAATAAACATTCGTAGTAAAATCCAAGAACGGGCTCCAGCATGCATATAAAACCAAGGAGGACACTTTGAGCATCTATTATAACTGTTTTAGTATACACATAAAATAAAAATGATCTAAAACCACACAAAATCCTTTTTTATTCATAGTCTTTGGAGCTTAAAGCAAAAAAACGTTTTTTTTATAAATTGTAGCTGCTGCAGGTTTTTCCAAGTATAATAAAATCTGTGGGTTTTTCTGCAAACTTATTGATGATTTCTTTTTTATTATTGTTACGTTCATAAGAAAAATATAGTAAAACGGTATCTTAAATACTCATTTTACCTCAAAGTTATAAAATAAAGTTACCTCAAAATAAAAAATTAGCATGGACAAGAAATAGAAATAGAACAGGCTTAGAAATTGGATATCTGAAGACTCTAACAAGGTATCAACTCTATTTAAATGCAGTTACAATGGGTAGTATTTCTTCTAAAAACAACGTCATCAAGTTTCAGCCATTAGTATTAACTGAGCAATTTCTGTTAACATGCGTCAGGTTAGTACCAAAGTAAGCCTTTCCTTAAATCCTCGATAAATGATGTCAGCATTGGAGATAGACCTTAACTGTAGAACGATGTTTTTCTTAGAATATACCCAGAAATCATTTCCCAAATTATCGTTGACGATTTAGGGGACACCTTTAGGTTTGGGAAGGGGTATCTAATAGGTTTGGGCTGAACATAGTTCTTGTTCGAGCCTGTGTCTACTAAAAATATAAGTACTCGTATTTCTCCTCTTCCAACCTTTAGTTCGAAATAAGGAAGTGAAGATCGGTTTAATTTAAAAAAATATATGCTATCTAACTATTCAGTTTGGTCATGATATGGATTTTCCTTAACGGTCACGTATTCTGCTTGTAAGTGGTCGTTAACATTTTCATCCGAGTCCTCAACATCCTGTGTGCTGATGTCTTGTATCTTAAGGTCTTGCATGTTTTGTTGAATTGTTTACTCTTTCTCTTTGCTGCTAATTTGTTCAATATTATGAACTCTTTGGTACTTATTGGATGCATTCGCTGGGATTGTATTTGACCTTGCCTTTTGGTTGTCGTTTGTCGTATTTGTGGTTTATTAGCATAATTGTTCTGCCTAGTTTAGATACTCATGTCCATTGGTTCTAGTGGAGAATGATATTTAGGAGGAGCCTGACGGACGCACCATGTACATATGTAGTGGAACATCCTATGATGCTGATGTTGCGGCATGTCAGTCGTTCACAGACCACGTTAGTATACAGACCTGTTTCGGCTTTTCTTCAGCGAACTCTGTAAAATATTATATAATTAACACACAAATTTTCAAAAGCACGGCTGGTGTAGTGCAATAGTGCGCGGACGCGAAATTTTAATATTTCAAATTGTGCGGGATCATTCCCTGCCCGTGGACGGCATTCATTTAATCGATATTATTATTTAATTGAAAATAAATAATAAAATTAGTGACGTGGACACAAATACTAAATAGTGATGAGTGACAAAGACCGTCCCGTTATCCCCATTGTGGGATTAGTGGACGGCACAGCAATAACAATGGCGAGTGAAAGACCAATTAAACGGAGGAAAAAAAGTGGATCATCGAACTTAGCAAAACGCCCCTCTCTTTGCCCCTCTAACGAAATGTTGCTAAGTAGCGAATTGGGGGGGGGGGGGGCTTCAACGTCTGCGGCAGTAATACTCGTAGCAGCGCAAAAACAAAGACGTCACGAGACGGAAGACGAATACGTGACTGATAGAGTGACTCATGACAAAGCGAGTAATAACAGCTTTGCATCGTTGGCAACTTCTGAGTCGGAAGACGAAGATGAAGAACTGAATGCCATTAATAGCAGCATACAGCAACTACAAAAAAAGGTGCTTGCTATTAAAGCTAGGCAAATTGTCCGAAGGCAAAGGGATCAGGGAGCTAAGGCAAGCTCCCAACAGCAACAGCCACTGCAGGAGAAAAGGGCGCAGAAACAGCAGCAAACACAACAAGTGCAAAAGCAGCAAAAAACGCAACAGCTAAAGCAACAACCGCAGCAGCAAAAACGTTACCAAAAACAGCAACATCAGCAGCAACAACAAAAGCGACAGCAGCAGCAGAAGAAGAAGAAGGAGAAGGTGCATCCTATCAACACCTGTAAATTAGAGGTAAATGCAACCAAAGACCTTTGTAAACTGGTCATTGGTAATAATTTTAACATAAAGAGATTGGGGAACGATCGCCGTGCCATCCACTGTACTACAGTGGAGGGCTACGCGAAAGTGGAAGAGCTCCTAAAGTAAACGTCGACGGAGCATTACTCATTCACACCGAAGTGTGAAAAGCGGCAATCGATGCTGCTGAAGTGATTGGAACCGTCTTCTGATCCTGAGGAGATCCTGGCACTGCTCAAAGAGAAGGAGTGCGAAGGATTCAAGTTTATGGGGGTAAAGCCGTTTACCACAGCTAGAGCCAGGCGGGAGAAACGGAGTCTGCCGTTCTTCCTGGTGCAGCTCAGTCCCGAAAGCCGTCTGGATAGTCTAAGGAGTGTCAATGTCCTAGACTACCAGGTGGTTCACTGGGAAAAACTAAAAAGGAGCGAAGGCGTTATACGATGCGTTCGCTGCCAGAGGTTAGGGCACGCCGCGTTGAACTGCCAAATGCAGCCTCGATGCGTGAAGTGCGCAAAGAACCACAGTTCCGAGGAGGGTGCTCTGGGTGTTGACGGAGCATCCGATAGATCGAAGCTCTCGTGCGTGTTATGTGGAAACGTGGGACACCGCAAACTATCGGGGTTGTCCTAAGTTCACTGACATTAAGAAAGCAAAAGTGGCTCGGCAGCAGAAGGTCAAACGTTCACCTGTCAGGTTTCAAACACTAGCCGTCACGTCCCAAATTTCCTACGCCCAAATGGTGTCAGGTAGGGGGGCTACGGTACAGCAAGCGACTGTTGCTTCTCCGGCGCCAACGCCGAGAACAGCGGAAGCTACACCTAACATGCTGGCCATCTTACTCGCAATCCAAGGGCAGATGGCTCAGCTGCAAAAGCAGGTGCAGGAACAGGCCAAGCGGGTGGACCAGATCTACTCGCTGCTGCCTGGCCTAACGCAACACATGTCGTAATGGGTACGCATATGGTGTAGCAAACTTTGAAGGTCCTTGCGGTGAATGTTAATTCACTGATTAGGATCGAACGAAGAGCCGCGATGTTTAAATTGCTACCAGATCAAACTCCTGATGTGCTTTTCGCTGGCGAAACCAAGCTAACCGATAAGCACAAACTGGAGTACAATAATTATATTGTTAGAAGAAGAAACCGGCCCAGACCCAAACGTGGAGGCGGTGTCTCGATCTTCATTAAAGAAGGTATAAAATTTTACAGAGTGTACAAGGGAGTGTTGCTCAGGTTCCGGGTGTTGGAGGCAGTCGTCGTTTACATCCCGCTCCGCAGTGGAAAGCGGCTGTACTTGGCCTCTGTTTACGCACCTAAGGCTTCAAAATCCACTCTATTCATTACAGAGCTCGACACGCTTTTTCGACTTATGAGGCTGGAATCGGGGGAGGATTATTTTATAATCGGCGGGGATTATATACAGAGATTGGGGAAATAATTTGCCAAATACTAGAGGGAACCTACTACTCGATAGGCGGGTTCAGCACGATGTCATGTATAGACTCGGTCTTAAAGCGACGGATAACCCGTCATTTCCCAGAGGCGGGTCTTATTTGGATCTACTGCTGTACGACGAACGCATACGACTGACAGGTACGAATTTATAAACACTAAACTGTCTGCGCACGTTCGTGTATGATAGTGACCATTGCGATTTTAGCACCGAAATTACAGTTCCGAATGAAATTGCGGAATTGGAGGAGTTTGTCCCAAGATATTCTTACAACTACAGTAAGACTCGATGGACACGCTTGTCCGCAACCTTGACAAGAGCGCTCTCCTCTAATACGCTCCACCCACCGTCCAATAGGAATTTGTCAAACGAGGAGATCGACAATTACCTAAAACAAATGGACGCGACAATTAAACAAACTATGGACACTACAATACCGCGGTATCGACGTACGACTAACGAAGACCTGTTCCGCAATCCTACTATTGACGCACTGTACCGACAGAAAAAAGACTTCTGACAAGACTTAAAAACTTGTACAGACAGTTAACTGACCGACAAGACCCGGAGATTAGGACACTGAAGTCGTCGATTAAAAATATTCAAACGCTAATAAAAGAGAATTACAGAATTTCTGTAAGTTTGTATTGGAACAACAAGGTTCGGGCTGTAAACACCAGCAACCCGAATATGTTTCCGCAAATAAATAAACTATTTCGGAGAAAAAAGCAAAACGACCTTCGGTGTCTTAAAATGGCCCGGAAAACAGACAAATAACGGTTACCGACAATAGCAGATATTGATCCAAATGAAGCCGCTGACGATGATGACTTCTTTGTGATCGAGGATCCACAGGAGAAGGTTGAGGCCATAGGGGCGACTTTCGGGGAATTATACAAGGCCTGGACAATCGCATCTTGGTGCGCAACTGCTACATTCGAAATGAAATAGAGAATTGGAGATCCACCGGCTCTGGTTTCACCCGGTTAGCGACGAAAATATGGCAAATAATGTCATTGCCAGAGAGGGTGACATACCCCCGTTCATTTCGGAGGAACTACTTCGTGAGATCTTCGACACAATCAGGGCTAAGAAATCACTGATGACCGATTGTATTCCGAACATCGTGCTTCGATATATTCCTCTAGAAGCGGTGGACATTTACACCACCCTGTTTAATAATGCAATGAATAATGCACATTATCCAGCGCATTGGAAAACGGCGGTGGTTCAACCTATCCCCAAAAAGGCAAAGGATATATCCAATCCGGCGCATCTCCGGTCGACAAGTCTCCTTCCGAATATCAGTAAGGTTTTTGAAAGGGTAATCAATAGAGCTCTGACTAGGTGGGTTGAAGACAAATATATAGTTCCGGATAATCAATTCGGTTTTAAGGCGGGACATGATATCTCACATGCCGCGTCTAAACTGGTTTCTGATATCCAATGGAATAAAGGAAAAAAACAATGTACTGGTGCCTGCCTTGTTGACTTGGAGAAGGCCTTCGACACCGTATGGTTAGAGGGTCTTATCTTTAAGCTGACTGGACTGGGGATCAGTAAACCACTCTTGTACATTCTTTATAATATGCTAACTAACAGACAGTTCATCGTGAAGAATGGTGATGTGACTTCTGTTGGAATATTTCAAATTAAAAATGGTCTCCAGCAAGGCGCGGTCAATTCGCCGATCCTATTCAACATTTTTATAAGCGACTTGAGAAGTTCACTTCCCCATACTATCGCGTACGCAGATAATTTGCTAGCGTAAGTTGAAAATTAATTTTCAGAAGCCGGAAACCATTCTCTTTAGGACGCCGTTGTCTGGAGCCTCTAGGGATACCAGAAAAAATTGGCGAAAGTTCTCTATCATTGGACAATACGGACAACCTCTTGCCTGTCGAAATGTAGTCAGAAACCTTGGAATCTGGCTAGATCAGTTTCTGTATTTTGGCAAAAATGTGCTAAAGGTGCTTTTGCCCTTACAAAGAGACTGTTTTATAGCAGCCAGCTCGATGCGAGGATAAAGGTAATCTGCTACATGGCCCTTATCAGGCCCATGTTTTGGGTTATTTGGTTGTCCCGTGTGGTTCAATGTACGAGCAAGCTTAATGGAAAAAATTCGGAAGTTTGAGAGGGCTTGTCTTAGGGCTTGTCTTCGCTTGTACAGAACACCAGAGTCGGAGTACAAGAAATTTTATCCTAATTAGGTCCTTTACAACAAGGCAAACCTAATACGAGTGGACAACTTCGTAATTAAGCTGACTCGAAGGCACATTGCAAGAGCAATGACGAATAACCTGATATCTGGGGCTTACTACCCCAATTACATTTACCACGAGAGTGTGCGCTCTGACGGCTTCGTTCCACCGGAAGCATTCCTCTACTTAGATCAGATAGGGTTGATCCAGGATAGGTCAGCGGTGCCGTTAATCTTCCATGTCGCTCGGACAGCTGGAGACAGGCGACTCAACTACAACAGAGACGTCGCACACGGCAGTGTGGATCGCCTCAGGTTCAGTAAGGCGGTGGGGAATCGCGATAAGAGGGATGTCGTTCGACAGCACCAGCATTTCTGGTGGTTGAATGATGGAGAAGATGTTTCGTCGTCGTTTCCATCAATTACTGACCAGCCTCACTAGTGAGGCAGAGCTGACCAATCTGTTTTCTCTGTGAATAGCGATGGCCAGCTTACATAGATTTAGGTTAGCATCTATGAAATATATACATGTATTAGTATATACAAATTTATATACTAAGATATGTATATAATTGTGTATAATGTCTATATGTGTGTTTTGTTTATGTGTATTGTGCGTTTAGGTGAGGTATACTAAGGTTTATTTTAAGTTACATACTAAGTTTTTATAAAAAATAAAAAATTATGTCCATATGCTAAGTTTTTGTTAGCAATTTTTTTTCTTAGCTCTAAGTATAGTAAATAAATATTAGTAAAGAAAATGTAAATAAAGTCGAAAGACATAGTTACAAGAATTTAGATTAGCTTAGAGTGCCTGTGTAGGGACAGTAAGTTAGTATAAGATTGTTCAGTAATTGTAAGCTAGCATTTAAGCATTTTTTGTTAGTATGTAAGAGTTAGTGATTAAGTAAATAAAATGCATTGAAAACTGAAATGTTGCGGCATGTGACTCGCTTGTTGATATTGCCTTACGATGTTTGGTCTCTGGGGTGCTTGTGGATTGTGGAAAAATTCAGGATAAAAGTTTTGTGGTGGTACCCGAAGTGTTCTAGGCTGTTCTCTAGAGGAATTAAAGTTTGTCTATTATTTGCATACATACCCCGTAATCTATATTTTGCAGTTTCAGGCGCAGGTGTAAGGCCTGCGAAAGATCGACTAGTTTTTTTATGCTAGGAAGTCATAGAAGGTCTCCTTTGAGACCTCTGATAAATGTATCCAACGCCTTTCTCCGATACTACGAAATCATGTTTGTCAGCGATTCTTTGCTCATGTTCATGCAGGACAGCTTATAAGAAATGTTGAAGCACTATTTCATAGAACTCCGGAATCGAATGGTTCCTTTATACCACTATCGTCAATTGGTATTTAAGGGTGCCAATGTCGCGCTTATCCACGTAATGAAACATTAAGCTTTTCGAATTTTTTTTTACCAATTAAGGAGAGTATTGTAGGACTCCAAGTCGGCTAGCCCTACAATTTTATTCCTGATGACACGTAAAATTAGGAGGTACGAGGTTGCTTGAGATATTTCGACCCTCTCTTACCATATAATCCTGAACAATTCTAGTTATTTGTTTGTTAATGGCATTAGCGCAAATTGCTTGATTTTGGTTTTGAAAGAGATGAACACATGCAGCAACATTATCTTGGGGATTAAGGCGTGAAGGCCTAATTAAGCTATTGGGATTCATGTTTGGAACACAAAATTTAATTTAACACAAAATTCGTAAAGGAATTATATCAACAAATCAGGAATAATTTGGGTTGAGAGAAATTAAGATGGAAAATAACTTCAAATTCAAAATGAACAATTTAAAAAATAAATTCGGTTTGATAAAATGATACACTTGATTTGATTTTAAAATTATTACCACTACATAAAATTAATACTAATTAATCTTCGCTTTTCTCTTAATAGTTTCTTAAGATTATTATAATTCAAATTTTTTTTGTGTTAATTTTGTGTTTATACGAGTACTCGTAACTTTTCCGATTTCACTGTTCACTTATTGGGTTTCAAAAAATTATATCGTAATTACTTTCAATTGTTTATTTATTCACTTTTTTACTCATTTTTTAATTTTGTTTTAAATTTTCTTACAACTAAATTTATTTCCTTATAATAATTGAGTCTTAAGCGGTACACACACATATGCTTTTTGTGTTTGGTTTTTTTGTCTTTTTGGGGTGATCTTCCAAATCTAACTGCACAGGCGCCTGTCTATGAACTTTGTTAGTAGACTCCGTTGATGACTCTTCTGATGAACGGCGACTCCGGGACTCCAAGTTTCCTGTATGTTTGATGGTTTTGGTTTATTGAGATTTCACCCCACTAATTGCCACGTTTGGTACTACTACGATAGTTTTTAATTCAATTTTCACTTTTTACATTTGAAACAGATTTTGAGCCGCTTTTATATGACCTGACGCCCCTTGATAACCCAATAATGCTCTCTCATCTTGGCAAGAACGGTGTTGGCTTCTCCATGTAGCATAGTATGATGATAGTTATTAACAATAAGAGTCGTTGTATGATGACTTGACGGCAAGATGATAGGGTGCTTGAGATCGTAATTTTCCTCAAGCAGCCGATAACTACTTGCTACTCTAAGAAGCCTGTAATCGTGCAGAAATGGACCAAGTTTTCGGATATTGGATGATAGTTCCAGAACGCCATTTTCCTTCAAAAAAAAAAAATACTCATTAGTAAAACCTGTTCGGTAGATACCTTAGCCAGTAAAGCTCGGAATCCTCCAACTCCCCCTTTGTCAGGAATTTCTCAAAAGATTCTTTTTTTCTACAGCGCTGAACAAACTGCAAGACCCAGCTGGTCGCCCTCAGCAACTTAAACCAAGTGCTAAACTTGCCGCAGCTCATGACGGCGCCCATTTTTTCCATCTGCTTTATGTCGTGACAATGCCCTTAAGATCCTTGAGCTTCAGTTAGCGGACTCATTTGGCATTTTGCATCTGCAGGATCGTATTGACTTCCAAGAACAGCAACATTGAGTCAAGACGGCCCTCGTGTACAGCAATCAGGAACTCAAATATGATGACGAATTTCTTCAATTCTGCTGTGCACATACCATTTCCATTTCTGCAGCTGCCCGTATATCCAATTTAACGCGATTTTTGAACCGGTCCAGAGCATGTACTTTTTAATGGGAATTTTGAGTGCATGTTTGAGATATAATCTGGCAGCGATCAACGCCGCTGTGAGCTGAAATTTGGGGAGAGCTAGCTCCTCGATCCCGCTCATCTAATAGGTGCTTTTGGAGCACAAAAGGGAAACGGTTACATAACGTCCGGGATCAATAGCTCGTAAACATGCAACTGCACCGTAAGCTTTCAGGCTGGCATCAGCAAAAATGTGACACTGGACCCCGTTAATTGATGTTAGTGCTAAAGCTGACCTGGGTATAGTCATCTGCTTCAGTTGCAATATATTCTTGCAATCTATTTTCTATTGTCCCATTCCAGTTTTCTCTTCCACGTAGATTGGAATAATATTTTTAATTTGATGTCCGTTGGAGCAATTATTCCCAAGGGATCGTAAATGCAATCTATCGCCGACAAAATATTTCGCTTGCTTCCTCTAGATAAATTAAGCTTGATGAAATCCTGTACCGATTGTAAGGGCACAGACATCTCGTAGCTAAAGACCATTCAGACAAGGCTGTGCGTAACTCTTCTGATCTGACTGCACTTTGAACATTGGAACTATTTGAGTGCCATTTCCTAAGATTCACGGAGGCTGTGCTCATCACTTCGGTAGCCTCCCGCCAAACACGTTCACTTTCTACATCGGAGTTCACGCTGATGACTAGGTCGTCAAAAAATACTGGTTCGACATCACTTGAGTTAAGAGTTGCTTTTCAGACTCTTCCCTGGGATACCGATGGATTCTAAAGCCGAATTTTATATATTTTGATTAACATTAACATTTAGTATATACCTTAAGAGAGAAAACCTAGAGAGAATTCAAGTTACTAT
The DNA here is from genome assembly GCA_949129095.1 of Volucella bombylans. Classification (NCBI taxonomy): domain Eukaryota; kingdom Metazoa; phylum Arthropoda; class Insecta; order Diptera; family Syrphidae; genus Volucella; species Volucella bombylans. Next base: position 65,421,809 of record OX422143.1, on the reverse strand, counting down.
ATATCATTGAGATGTTAATGCAATATTAAGTTAAGAACGTGTAAGAATGATTTTTTTTCAACAATTACGAACACGAGAGTACCACTGCCCTGTAGTATTAACGGTCCCTGTTCGGGCGCCAGTTAATAAAAGATGAAGTCAAATGTTTTAAAAAATATATTTTTTCCAGGCAGATTGCCTGTTCTTTATTTTATTTTGCCTAACTTTGAAATATTTCTTAGAATTAGTTGCATAGGTGCAATGCGCTGCCGGGGATATGAACATCATGTGCAGGTGTATGGTATCAAGTTGATTCTAATTGATTCTTGGAATTCATTCAATGTGAAGTGAAGTTACATAAGTACATCACAATTGACGACAAGAATTAAAACGAAGCCACGCAAATATCAAATAGAATCAAACCCCACGTGGAAAAAGTGAAACGTGAAAGGTTAGAATCACGGCATTGGTACAACATGGCTAAATTTGCAGAATTACCCAAGTGCAAAACTGAGAATAGAAAGTTAAAACTGAACACACGACTGTACAATGTAGCAGAACTTTTTGAACTGATGTTCACTTGTTTCGAACAAAGAATAACTCGAGTTAGTCATCAGGACGAGACATCGCTGTTGTTAAGAAAATTTTCGTAAAATCAAAATGTCCAGTGGAGACGGGTAGTTTGCAGACAAGAAATATTTCGAGAAATAAATGTCTTGTTTTTATTCAAGACATCTATGTAGATATCAACCCTGCAATTTTTTTGACAGCGCTTGTCAGTTTGACTTCGGAATGTGAACAAAAAAGAAGTGTGGCGAACTTCATACACCACAATGCCATCTGTTGGTAAAAAAAGAACAAAAATCTACATCTGCGCCGCCATTATTCGACTATAATGTACGAGTAGTTGCTTTGTGTGGACAAACAACAAAACACCCAATGCAAGCAGTTCACACCTACTCAACCAACTTACACTCATAAAATTAAATGTCATGGTATAATTTGAACACCTGAGTTAACAGAAAATATGTCAGACGAAATGTCTGAATTTTAGTCTAACATATTTGTATCCCGTGGAGACGCGGTGTTAGGGAACACTATTCCAGGAACACAAAGAAAGAAAAGAGCAGCTGCTACTCCGATTTGTGCTCCGCTTACTTTTTTAACAGTCCGAGACGTCCTTACAAATATGGGTATATCTCGAAAAGTACTTATGGTATAGATTTCAAATTTTCAGTGAATATAGTCAAATATATGTATATTACGAAAATATAAGAAAAAAAAAAACACGATTTTTTGCAAATTCTAACTGCGTATAACAGTCATTACTGTAATGATTTATCACTTTTTTATTTTAGACAAGACATAAGTTCGAAGCCTATCACACCAAGAGCGACTAGGAGTAGAGCTGACATCGTGATGGAAGTGGACAGCTGCGCGGCTATATTGGTGATTTCAGAAAACCTGTTTCGAAAGCACTTTGGAAAGCACAAGCTATGTAGTAGATACATCTCTATCCTTAAAATCATATGATAGTCGAAGTATCAAACAGATCGGCGTATGCAAGGAAATAGCTTTTTATAAACACACGCAAGAACCGTGTGGATGGATTTATTGGATGAATGCATTCAACATTTGAAAAAATATGCAAACATGCAGATATAGATTTGCATCGAGTTTTAGAACAATATAAGGATTTGTTCGATGGTTCCCTTGGGACTGCTAAATACCATGCCTGATGTAATAATGCCCTAAATATGAAGTTTATTGTAATTCAATACTTTCAGGTACGACTGTAGTTACATATTAGACCCCCACCCAATTATCATGGCTTCGCCCATCAATGACGTTGTCTAATAATGAACGGGGGCAGAGCAAAGTACTGGTCTTATCGTAAACATCTTCAGATGACGCTACCGTAGGTTGCTACGATTTGATCAGTCACTAGTTGCCGGTCATAGGTCTTGTTGGCGGCTGGACCACCGGTAGTCCACCAGGACTTAAATCACGGTACCGTTGGAGTCAGGAGCCCCCCGGATATTGGTCCGGGCCTGACTTGAAGAGGTATGCCCCCTTGTGGGAGCGTCATGGTGGCTGTGGTTTAAACCCAAAGTCGCGGGAAGGATCTTCCTAATGTAGAGTTGCAATAAGTACTGGGTGCTGCGACCCTAAGAGCAGTAAGAGGTTTTAGGTCGGCCTCGACTTATACCAAGGGTGGACCTCTGCGGCAACACAGTTCTGATTTGGTATCTCAGGAAGGCGGCAGAGCGATGTTGCGCCCGATCAAGGGGTTTATGCACCCTTAAAATGTTTGCACACAGCGCGGGCGAAGGAATATCAGGGAAGATGAAAAGAGAGGTAACGGTGAACGCTGGTTTTAAATGTTTGAAGGTTATACTGACTAGGGAATAAAGAGCTAGGCAGGGCATTCCATAAGCGAGTTGTACGGTTTAGGAACGAATCACAATATTTTAGAGTACGTCCGAAAGTGGGCTTGAGGGTATACTGATGAGCGTTACGGTTAAAAGTTTGAAGGGAGGAATGCTACTGGCGATTTCTATGGAGCACTAGTGGTGGAAATAGAGATAAAACAGAGTGAGACACAAGACATCGGTGTTCGAGGGTGTCCATTGTTTGAGTGATATTAGTATCACCTATAAGTTTTATCGCACGGGTTTGAATCCTGTCTAGCAGGTGCAGAGATGTTTTGGCCATTGTACTCCAATTTAGGGCTGATAAATGCCTTATATATTGAGGCCAGATCAGAGTGGTTGAAGTATTTCTTACATTGCTTGAGGAAACCTAGACATTTCGCAGCAGTTTCACCAGTGGACCTGTTGCTACGAAAACCATATTGCCGGTCATTGAGAAGTTTTCATGTTTCGAGATATTTCATGAGCTGACGATTTATCAGCGTTTCCATGACCTTGAAAAGAAGGGACGTTAGTGCAATGGGTCTGTAGGACCAGAGAGAAGATCATTCGCCTTTTTTAGGGACGGGCTGGACAAATGCTGTTTTCCATCTGCTCGGGAAGGGTCCAAAAGAGTAGGATTGATGAAGAAGCTTACGCAGTGGTTTTGCCAACGTAGAAGAACTGCTCTTTAGAAGAGGGGGAGATATGCCATCTGGACCAGCGGATTTATGTATGTTGAAATCTTTAAGTACTCTTGCTACTACACGAGTGCGAAAGTAAATTCGTCCCATTGAAGATTCGATGCACTCACGTGTAGGCGGAGGCAATGAGGCAGAGGATGGGCAGAATTTTTGATGTTTTTAACAAACGCCCAAAAGCTTTTACTACCTTTGGGACATTGTAGTATTTTTTGCATCAACTTTTGGTCGTACTGAAATTTCACACGCTTAAGAAAGACGTTGCAGTCATTCCTGGCTCGTTTAAACTTTTTCGGTTTTCCTCGGTCGGTTTGGACTTGAAGGACCGAAAAAACATTTCTCTAACCCTGATAGCCTCTTCAAAGCTTGATTGCATGAATTGGGACTGTAGAACATGTGGTTCTAACAAGATGGAGCAACGACATATACTGCACGAGCCACAACTGAAATTCTGATTGCTGCATTTCCGGGTCGCCTAATCTCTCGTTTTGACGATTTGCACTGGCCGGCAAAATCGCCTGGTTTAAGCGTTCCAGACTTCTCTTTGTGTGGTGTTTTGAAGACACGAGTCTATGTCAACAAGGCTTAGACTCTTGAAGATTTCAAAGAGAATATCCGTCAAGAATGCGAGAACTTATCACCGGAAGTTGTGGCAAGAGTGATGGAAAATGCCACAAATCGTCCATATCACCAAAAAGTTCTCAAGCGCAGAATAAGTATTCCGGGAATTTTACGGAGAGGCTGCATTTTGTTGAAGTATTGCAATCACAAGAAGGTGCAAGATATTTCAAGTTCGGGTATCACGATGGAGTTGATCGTAAATGTGAAGCTGATGACATTTCAAGTTGACACAGCCGCGTCGTGTTCGTGTTCGCAAATCGCGTTTGCCTGAAAAACACTAGATCGTCACCAAAAGTTATATAGCCAGACAGAAAAGGAAGCATTGACAATTGTATACGGAGTCGACTATTTGAGCTGCAGATGGACGATAAGCCGTTGACGACTATATTCAATCCTAGCAAGGTCATCGCTGAAATAACAATGCGCCGCCTTCGTAATTGAGCTCTGGCACTTATGGGCTGACAACTATCAAATTAAGTACCCCCCAACCCTAAAACTAGGAATGCCAACGCATTGTCACACCTGCCAGTAGGTCCTGATGTAGAGTTTTATAAGATGGATGACATGTGTCATGAAGTGAATGTTATTATGGAAGATCTTGGGTCCGGTCCTTTAAATTCTGAAGCAGTAATAACGATAACGAAGTTGATAATATAATTCTACTTAGTGCTGGCCATGATGGAGTCGTGATTACGGAGGTAATGCAGTCCAAAGTACTTCTATATGTCCACGATGGGCACTGGGGCATGTCTAGAATGAAGCGACTAGAGCGTCAATATGTCTGGTTCCCAGGCATAAACCAAGAAATTGACCAGGTGGGAGCGGGATGTGCTATTTGTGAAGAAGCTGCATCCGATCCAAAACGGGAGTACAGCAACTGGCATCCAACAAATGAAGAATGGTAGATACACTTGGACTTCGCTGGCCCTTTCTTTAATAAAATATGGCTCATTTCGTGGCCTCATGTTACAAGTCCCCGTATGTGGTGTCGATGTCAGCAATATCCTCCGAAGCAACAATTAAGGCAATTATTGTAAATCCATTTTCGCTATAGAGGGACTTCCGAAAGCGATGGTAACCGACAACGGAACACAATTTGCGCCGCAACAGTTCAAGGAATTTTGTAGCGTGCATTCAATAAAGCACTGGAGAACCCCCCCATTTCACCCGGCAAGATGAACGATTTATTTTAACATTCATTGAATCGTTTAAGAAGCTAAGACCCTATGCAACTCTGAACACTTTGCTTCCAGCTTACCGGTCCATGCCAAGCTGAGTGGCGTTGAAGTCTCCAGCAGAATTACTTCATGGACGTCAATATCGAAATCTTCTTTCATGTGTCGTTCCTAAAAGAAGGAGGAGATGTCTGCGTCAATCTACATCCCAAATTTCAATGTGCACAGGAGGTATTAGTACGCGAGTATTTGAAGGCAAAGAAGTGGTCGAAGGGAGTTATCAAGCACATTTTTGGCAATAAAACGTATGGAGTCCAAACACAAGATGGATAATTAAGATGCCCCCAGAACCAGATTCGTCCATCGAAGCTCCAATTAAATGCAGACGTTACTCTATTGACACCATCCAGGCCTAAGGAAAACATTTTAGAAAGCACAAGGGGAGGTTTCGAACGTTGACCTAATGTAGTTTATCGTTTTTATAAATAGATTAGCGAAAGGGATTGCATTAATACCAATGAAGATGCTAAGACAGTCGAATTGTGTGAAATGCGATCCAGTTCAAGTTCCAATTTGTCAGTTTGGAAATCCTTGAGCCAGTAATCTTAAGTGAGTGGGGTATACCCATGGTTTCGGTGAGACTTCAAAATGAGACTTAATCCATATTTAATGGATGAACCATACGCATTCCCCACTATAGATGAAATTTATGCCGAATTGGAAGGGGGAGAGGAATTTTACAAAATAGATTTAGCAATGGCACATTAGCAGTTGGTGCTAGATGAGAATTCTAGAAATTTAACAATAATTTCTACGACAAACGGCCAGTTTAGATACACCAGGTTGGTTTTCGGGCTCAAGTTAAAACCTACCATGTTTCAAAAAACTATAAGAAATGTGTTAGTTGGTACAAAAGGTTTGAAAATATTCATGGACGATTTGTTAGTGACTGCTAATGATAGAGAGCAACATGTTCGAACCCTTTGTTTAGTTCTCTCAATGTTGCAGGAGGCAGGTTTAAAGTTGTCACCTAGTAAATACGAGTTTTTTCAAAAATCAATTCTCTATCTTGGGCACGTGATTGATAAGGACAGACCATAAAATGACCCCGCCTACGTAGAAGGTATAATAAATTTATCAGATCCAAAGAATATAAAGGGTCCGCCATCTAACGATTTTTTTTTTAAACTAGTGCTTATTTCGTGAATGGTAACACTTAGCTCATGTCTGATTTGACTGATAATTAGTTTTATCCTTCCGGTTAATAATGGAAAATAATTTCATTCAAATGGCTGCCTCGGCTGGCCATGCAGTAGCTTACACCATCGGTCCAATTTTTAAGCACATTATCGATTGTGTGCAGCTGTATTTCACCAACGGCTTCACGAATATTGTCCTTTAAAATAATAGCACCCCACAAATAGCTTTAGCTGAGCTGTAATCGTTCCTTGGCGTTGTCAATTTTTATAGACAATCTTGGCGACTATTGCAGCGCCATTGTTTGAACTTTTGCCTAACAAGTTTAAATGGGAACAACCGTGTAATGTACTGAGCTTTGGCGTATTAACTGCATATCTTTTTGTAAGTTCAAGCTACTTTGCAATCTGACACGCTATCTCAAAGCTCAATCGGTTATTGCAATAAAGGAATTAATGGAATTAGATATCAGCCTTGCTCATTTTGGTCCCTAAGCACAAGAGAAGTTGATAGTTTACGCAAGCCATGCAGGACTAGGCGCTATATTAGTACATATATATGCAGATGGTAAGGAATGGCCGATTTCCTTTGGATCTAAAATGCTATAACAAACCGAAACGAAATACTCTCAAGTATATACACTCACCAGTATTTGTTTAGCATAAGTTTCAAGAAAGGAATTCCTCTGATGACGGCGAATAGGCTACACAGGTAAGCTCTCTTTGCATCAGGATATGATTTGAAAATCAAACACATATTGTAAAATCTAAAGAGAACATCGCCGAATTTCATTCTCGAGCAGTTGATAATCTTGATGATTCTGATTTGGAAATACCGGGCATTATTGCAAATGAGGTTTTCATAAATCACGTTTCAAATAACTAGTCAGTTTTTTTCAGTTCAGCTTATATGCATTTTTATTTATGATACTTAATTTACTCTTGTAAATTGTCTAGCATGTAGACAAAAAACGCTTAAAAATTAGCTTAAATAACTTAAAATTATCTTATACTAACTTACTGGCCCCATGCGGGCACTCTAAGTTAAACATAATACTTAAAAATTATGTCTTTCGACGTTTATGACGGGTTTTATTCTTATTATACAGTGACCTAACTATAGTTTATACTAAGAAAACATGTTTAAAAACTTAGTACATGGACTACTTTAATTTTATTATAAAACTTGAAACTAAAAGCCTACATACTACCTAAAACTAAATCTTAATCTACTTAACCTACTTACATCTACATGCATATATATATATACATAATATATAGATACTTCATATATAAATATATGCATATATATTTTTTTTCTCATTTTATATTTTTTTGTTTTTATTTATTAGAGGAACGCTTCTGGAGGAATAAAGCAGTCATAGCGAACTCCCTCGTGATACATATAATTGGGGTACTAAGCCCCGGAGATCAGGTCGTTCGATGAGGTCATTGCTCTTGCAATGTGCCTTCGAGTCAACTTAATGACGAAATTGTCCACTCAATAGGTTCGCCCTATTGTATAAGACCTCATTAGGATAGAATTTTATGTACTCAGACTCTGGTGTTCTGTATAAGCGAAGACAAGTCCTAAGACAAGCCCTCTCAACCACCCGAACCTTTTCCAATAAACTTGCTCTCATGTTGAACCACACGGGACATCCAAATACAAACATGGCATTGTAAGGGAAAAAGCACCTTTGGCTCTGGCCAGAGCAACATCTATATGTTTGCTAAAATACAAAAATTGATCTAGCCAGATCCCAATGTATCTGACATTTCGACAAGCAAGTGGCTGCCCGTGCTGCCCCACGATCGAGAACTTTTGCCAATTCTTTCTAGTATCCCTAGAGTCTCCAGACAAAGGCGTCCTAAACAGAATTGTTTCCGACTTCTGAAAGTCGATTTTCAACTTGCAGTCATCGCAATATCTCTTAATTTTGTCGAAGTCACGTTGCAAAAGTATATTAATGACCTCAATCTTTGGACCTGATCTGTACGCGATTATGTCGTCTGCGTACGCTATGGCATGGTGTAGTAAACCTATCAGATCACTCGTGTAAATGTTGAATAGGATCGGCGAATTTATCGCACCTAGTTGCAGACCGTTTTTAATGTTAAATGTTCCAGCAGGAGTCACATCGCCATTCTTCACGATGAACTGTCTACTGGAGAGCATATCGAAAAGAATATACAGCAGTGGTTTACTAATGCCCAACCTGTCCAGCTTAAAAAAGAGTCCTTCTAACCATACGGTATCGAAGGCTTTCTCCAAGTCAATCAGGCAGGCACCAGTGCACTGGTTCTTGGCTTTTTTCCATTGGATATTAGAAACCAGTTTAGACTCAGCATGAATGATATCATGCCCCGCCTTGAAACTGAATTGATTATCCGGAACTATATGTTTGTCCTCAACCCACTTAGTCAGGACTCTATTGATCACCTTCTCGAAAACCTTACTGATGTTTGGAAGAAGACTGATTGAGGAGAGATTCGCCGGATTGGAAGTGTCTTTATCCCTTTTGGGGATATGATGTACCACCGCAGTTTACCAACGCGCTGGACAATGTGCATTATTCATTGCATTATTAAACAGGGTTGTATAAATGTTCACCGCTTCTAGAGGAAAATGTCGGAGCACAATGTTCGGTATTTCATCGTTTCCCACTGATCTCAAAGTGATTCGAAGATCGTTTGGAGCTCTTCCTTCGAAATGAACGGGGGTAGTACCCTATCGTTGGTGATGACATTATTTGCCATATTCTCGTCACTGAACTGGGTGAAACCCGAGCTCTCGAATCGCCAATTCACAATTTCATTTCGAAGGTAGAAATTGTGCACAAGGACTCGATTCTCCAGATCGTGGTTCGGGTCAATGATAACATTCGCGTTGTACACTTCCTGGAAAGTCGCTCCTATAACCTCTACATGCTCCTGCGGATCCTCGATCACAAAGAAGTTGTCACCATCAACAGCCTCATTTGGATCTATGCCCGCTGCTACCAGTATTTGTTCATTGTTCGTCGTTCGGGCGATTTTAAGACACGAAAAGTCGTTTTGATCTTTTCTCCGAAATATTTTATATATTTGCGGGAACATATTCGGGTTGCTAGTGTTTACAGCCCGAATTTTATTGTTCCAATACAAACTTACAGATGTTCTGTAATTTTCCTTTATTAATATTTGGAGATTTTTAATCGACAACTTCAGTGTCATAATCTCCGGGTTATGTCTGTCAGTAAACTGTCTGTACAAGGTTTTTAGTCTCGACAGACAGTCTACTTTTATGTCGGTGCAGTGCGTCAATAGTTGCGTTGCGGAATAGGTTTTCTTCGTCAGTGTGTTGGTACCGAGGTATCGTTTTGTCCATTGTTCGTTTAATTGTCTCGTCCATTAGTCTTAGATACCTGTCAATCTCCTCGTTTGACAGATTTCTGTTGGACGGTGGGTTGAGCGAATTCGAGGAGAGTGCTCTAGTCAGTGTTCTATTGAAGTGTGTCCAACGCACCCTACTATAATTGTAGGAATGCCTTTGAACAAACTCATCCAATTCCGCAATTGCGTTGGGAACAGTTATTTCGGCGCAATGGTCACTGTCATACACGAAAGTGCGTAGACAGTTTGTAGTTTGTTGGTTAGTACATGTCAGTTGTATTTGTGAGTCGAACAGCAGAAGATCCAATAGGACGACGGAAACGACGGACTATCCGTCGCCTTAAGCTCGAGTCGATACATTACACTGTGCTGACCCCACCAATTGAATAGTAGGTTCCCTCTAGTATTTGGTGTATTATTTCCCCAATCACTATGTTTGGCGTTGAAACCTCCGCCGATAATAAAATAGTTATCTTCCAATTTCAGCCTCAGGAATCGAAAAAGCGTCTCGAGCTCTGAGGTGAATAAAGTGGATTGAGTAGCCTTAGGTGCATAGACAGACACCATGTACAACCGCTTTCCACTACGGAGGGATGCATTCTTCCAGCACCTGGAACCTACGTACTACACGACTGTATACTCTTTTGAAACGTATACCTTTTCTTACGAAAATCGCAACGCCTCCTCCCTGAATGGAGTTGGGTCGGTTTCTCCGTACTGTTTTATATCTTTTGTGCCTTATTTTGTGTCTTTTGGTAAGCTTAGTTTCGGTAACCAAGAGCACATCAGGGGCTTGGTCTTTAAGCAACTTAAACAGTGTGGCTCTTCGTTCGAACCTAATCAGTGATTTAACATTCACTGCAAGAACCTTCAGGGTTTACTCCGCCATGTACGTACCCATTACGACTGGAGGTGCGTTAGGCCAGGCAGCAGCGCGTATATTTGATCTACCCGCGTAGCCTGTTCCTGTATTTGACGCTGGAGCTGAGCCATCTGCCCTGGATCGAGAGCAAGATAGCTAGCATGTCAGGTATTGGCTCCGGTGCTCTAGGCGCTGGGGCCTCAACCTTCGCTTGCTGTACCGCATTTCCCCTACCTGCCGCCATTTGGGCGTAGGTAACATGGGGAGTAACGGCTCGTGTTTGTATATGCACGGGTGGACGTTTAACTTCCACCTTCTGCTGCCGGGCCAGATTTACTATTTTGATGTATTGGAACTTGGGACAGCCCCTATAGTTTGCGGTGTGTCCCGCGTTCCTAAATAACGCGCAAGAGAGTTGGCTTTTTTCAGACTCTCCGTTCTTACCCAGAGCGCATTCCTCGGACTTGTGGTTCTTTCCGCACTTCACGTATCGAGGCTGCATTTCGCAGTTCGACGCGGCGTGCCCGAACCTTTGGCAGCGAACACATTGTAAAATGTTTTCGCTCCTCTTTAATTTTTCCCAGTGTACAACCTGGTAGTCTAGGACTTAGTAATCGGGACTTAGTTGGACCAGGAAAAACGGTAGTTAACGCTTCTCCCTTTTTGTCTAGCAAGCAGTGCAAGGAGCTCCTCCGGATCAGTCGACGGTTCTAATCCCCTCAGCAGCATTGTTTGCTGCTTCTCCCCTTTCGGGGTGTAGGAGAAGAACTTCAATAGACTTTTAATTTTGTGGTAGCGCTCCACTGTGTTACATCTACACTTAATCATTTTATAAAAAAATTACAACCTATGGGCGACTTACACAGTTCGATGGTGTCTTTTAATTCCAATTTGAAAGTATTAATTGGAGGTACGAGTACTTTCTGTCTGTTGGCTCTCTGCTGTTGTTGTTGCTGATTTTGCTGCTGGTGCTATTTCTGGGACTTGTGCTGTTGATGCTGTTGTTGTTGCTGCGCTTGTGATTTTTGTTGTTGTCTATTTTGCCTTTGTTGTGTCTGTGCTTGTTTTTTCGTTCGCACCTGTGCTGGTTTTTGTGGCTGTAACGGATTTCAAATAACCAGATTCATGTTCCAATGGCATTCTTAGTTATTCAAAAGGATACGGCGAAAGATGCTATTGTGAAAAAAGAATTAAATTTTGCGCTCTATGGCTGGCCGGAAACTATCTCAGACTCTCGGTTGTCTCAATATTTGAGAAGAAAAAAAAGCTTTCGACATCCAACGGCGCACTATTTTGGGGATACAGGTTGGTTATTATGATTAGTATGCAACAGTAAGTGCTTCAAGAAATTCATGAATCGCACTTGGGCATTGTTATATCCAAAAAAAATTAACTCATACAGTGGGAATGACCTTCTAAGCCATGGCAAAGACTGCATTTAGAATTCATGAGTCCTATTTTTAACAAACATTTCCTTATACTGGCAGACGCTCACAGCAAATGGATAGGAAGGAATAAATCCATAAGCAGTAATAACGGGTGACTAGCTACCATTTACATCCAGCTGTCAAAATATTCAATGAGTTTACCATTTCATCATACATCGTTTTACGCTTACTAAACGTGCGGAAATCGGAATTCCGAGTCAGTTGTAAATACGCAGAGTGAATGACGTCGTGAGGTCGCACTATGGCAGAGTTTGAGCATGAGTACACTCTTTTGTATCTTAAGCCACCAACCAGATAGATATTGGTGCGAAATGAATAAAACATAGCCGCCGTAGTGGCCAGTATCGAAGAAGACATAGAAATGTTGATTCGACGGCGATCAGCTGAATTGGGCATCATTAAAGAGCCAACCCGGCTTCTTTTGCAGTTGGATTTGTGCCTACATCCGTATAACATTGTACACACGCAAGAATTGAAGCCAGACAACCATAGATAATGCCGTGAGTTTGCTAATTGGGAGCAGGAAATTTTGGAAATTTTTAACTCAGCGGCTATGTCAACAAGCAAAATTGCCGTTAATGGAGCGAACACAATCCACAAGTATTCGGCCAAGCATCAATGCATCCATAGAAATTGACTGTTTGGTGCGGTTTATGGCATGGTGGCATCATCGGACCTTATTTCTTTCGAAATGAGGAAGGAGAGACCGTTACCGTCAATACCCTCAGGTATAGAGCGATGCTAACCGACTTTCTGTGGTCAAAGCTTGACAACATCGGTATATCCGAGATGTGGTTCCAACAAGATGGCGCTACATGCGCTACAAGCGACGCAACGCTCGAAGTTGTGAGGTAAAAATTTGGCGACTGGGTGATCTCACGGCGAGCGTTTATCAATTGGCCGTCGCGGTCATGCGATTTGACACAACTCGATTATTTTCTGTAGGACTACGTCAAGTCCTTATTCTATGCTAAGAAGCCAACTACTTTAGACAAGTTCGCAGCCAACTTTCAATATGCTATTGCCGGAATAACGTCGCACATATGGGACCAAGTCATAAAAGTCAAGGCGGCATTTGAATGATGTGCTATTCCACACAGAATGGCATGAACGTAGTTTCAAGCTAGAATCAATTTTATATATCACACCGCTTTTATTTTATTTAAACTTTTTGTCCTATCGCTCTTATCTGGTCACCGTTAGTACCACTGAACAACTCAGAGGTTTACTTTCGCGATTTGGACTACCGAGTCAAATTGTTACCGATAATGGAACGCCATTAACTTGTACCTCATATGAATTTTATGAATTTAAAGAATAATGGAATTACGCATTTAACTTCTCCAGTCGGTCAGTCAGCCTCAAACGGACAAGGGGAAAACGGTGTGAAAGCGATATGAAAGCGGTTAAATTAGCACTTAAAAAAGCACTTCACCAAAAAGAACCAGCTCCAAGCTTAAACTAGAGTCTACAACGACTTTTACTAAACTATCGCAGCTCTATTCATAGTACAAATGGCCTGAGTCCGGCAGATTATAGGTGTATTAAAACCCGTTTAGATTTAATTCATCCTTATAAAATCCAAAATGCTAAGTTTTATATAGTCAAAAAAAACTATTAAACTAATTAGGTTGAACGAAAAATATTTCTACAAAGCAAAAATGAAAGGAAATCTTAAGTCTAGTGATTTTATTATGACGAAAGATTTTGGTAAACCAAATAAAGTCTCTTGGACTAAATGCAAAGTCATTAAATCTATTGGCAAACAGTACTATATCGCTATAATACTTTGTAATAATCTCAATTCGAAAAGACATATTAACCAACTCAGAAAGATTGAAGTACAAAAAAATGATGTACGTAAGACTTTAAAAGAATTGCCTTGTTAACTCAAGTGTAACTTTCGACGAAAAATTCGAATGGTAGATATAATTTAAGAATTGGACGAAAGACAGATAAATAATGTGCAATATGGGAGAAGAGGTTATAGTATACGAGTGTGAGTACACTGTCAGCATTGGATATATACATTCATCTGATCACTGGTAACATTGCTCAGTGGTCCGTCAGTCATTATTATAGTAATAGCTTATGTCTAGTTAGTGGGGCCTGCAACTATATGGGTAGGCAATTAGACCTCATTTTCACCACTCTATCTCGCTCTGTCCCCTTTCACTATTGATAACTTTCACCCACCACTTTTCCTTTCTCTTTTACATACTCTGCTAACCAGCTCGCCCCATCTGCAGCAGCCTTCTCTTACGACTTTTATTAAGCGAATTTCCGCAAAATTAACGCATATCTCAGTAACTGTTCTTTTAATTTCATCAATATGTGCCTTTCTATTTTCTACAGAGAATTATTCAATTCTCAATTCGCAATAAAATAGATTCTACGAGCCCCCCGTGGTATAATAGTAAACTTCGCTGTTTACGTAACAAGAGAAACAATTCGATCCAATTCTTTTGCTGACTATTCCAACTATCTCTGGGCATACTTTCAATTCTCTCAGCTTTATAATGTTCTCTACCAGCGATACCTTGATGGTGCGCAATCAAGGCTTACAAACTATCCTGTCTTTCTACCAATTCATGGTTTTCCTCCATCCCTCTTATACGAAAATATAGCTTCAACCGATCCGCATACCATAGTCAACTATTTTGCTACTTTTTTTAAGCAATCTTTTGCCGATAATTCCTTAGTACAGGATCCCTCTTATTTCAAATATCTAGTTAACTTCCCCATTGGCCTCTCTATTTGTCAAAATTACAACAACTTAAAGATGAATTCTTATCCGGCCCAGATGGCCTTCCATCCATATTTCTTAAAAAGTGGTCCTCAACACTTCCCTACCCCCTTTCAAATCTCTTCTAGTTATCGCTCTCTCAAGCTGAATCTCCACACATATGGAAGTCTTCTTTCATAGCACCGATACACAACACGGCTTTCTGAAAGGTAGATCAACTACCACTAACCTCGTCGAATTGGTGTCATCTGTTCTCTTAGCCTTAGAAAGTGGTAACGAAATTAACGTTATAACAACTGATTTCAGTAAGGCTTTTGACAAGATATCTCATAAACTAATCCTGTTCAAATTGTTCGTCTTGGGCTTTGAACCCATTTTCCTAAAATGGATATCTTCTTATCGGGATAATCGTTTTTGTAGTATTCGTTGCAGGTCTGTCCTATCGGCCCTCCAGGTGTTCCTCAAGGTAGTCACCTAGGTCCACTTCTCTTCATCCTAACCATTAACGATCTTGAAAGGGTCATTCAACACTCAGCACTTTCTCTCTTTGCTGACGATACCAAATTTTTTAAACCCATTTCCTCACAACATGACTCCAGCCTCCTTCCATTAGATCTAAATAGTTTTTCCACCTGGCGCAACAAGAACTGCTTAGAACTCAATGTCACCAAATGTCAATTGATTACCTTCTCACATAAGTGCAACAAATCTCCTCCTCGAAATTAATTTCTCCACGGTTAAGCTATATCCCGTGTTGAGTCTATCCGCGACTTTGGCATATTATCCGAAAGGGAGCTTAATTTCCACTCACATATTAATGAGATAATTATAAAAGCATACTAATCACTTGGCTTTGTTAAAATATTGGTCCAAAAATTCTGCAACGTGACCAGATCATTATACATCACTCACGTTCGCCCCCTTCTCGAATACGCTAGCCAAGCATGGTGTCCCTTTCAACAAGTTCCTGTATCCCGTATTGAGAGCATCCACCGTCGTTTTCTTCGATTTGCTCTTCGAGGTCTACCGATCTTCTAGTCTTACTTCCCTATCGAGACCGTCTCCAACTCATTAACATGAATATCCTTGAGGAACGAGGGGACGCAGCAGACATTTTTTTCATTTACCGACTCCTCTCAGGCGCCGTCGATTGCACGTCTCTTTACAACTCCATTTTCTTTTACACAAACCCTCGAAATCTACGCTGCCGCCGTCTCTTTTATCTACCAATCCACAGCACCACATATGGCTCTAACGAACCAATATACCGTATGCTACGTAAGGTAAATTCCAACCTCTCCCTCAAATTCTATCCCTCGGCATCCCTAGCTTGAAGCCCTAGTGATAAGTCTTAGATTTTGCTAAGCCTTAATTTGTATTAGTTGCTAAGTCCTAGTTTTTAAGCTTGTATTAAGCCAAAATTAAAATTAAAAAAAAAAGAAAAATTAAATTAACCAAATAGAGTGTTTTTGTCTTAATAATTCATACTTATATAAGTAGAAGGTTGCAAGTGTTCGCTTAGTGCGGCAGATAAAATTTTGTACCCAATATAAAAGACTGATTCTCCTATAAATGGAGCAGTTTAGAGGGTCTTCATTATTAGGGGAAGTTCTTCTTATCTCTGCATGCTTCTATTCGATATTTGTATATTTGGTAAGTTCTTTTCATTTTGGGTAGACCTTCAAATGACTCGGCTGAGAGCTTCTCGAATCTTTGCTTTGTTTTGCTAAGAAGCCAATGTTCCCGTCCTTTTTTATAGTGCCGCCTTCTCACTTGCCACTTATTTCGCATAGCGGATCAGATGCAGTATCTATTTTGCCTCATAAAAAGCCTTCGACAATTGGATCAGAAAAGACCGTCTCTTCTATTTAAGGCTGTTCGACATCAAATTCTTTGGTAAATAGTATAATCGCTCCTTAAAATGTTCGGACATTCAGAATGCTAGAGCACTGACAGGTCCCTTTGTGGATGTTGAGTATGTGGGGTATGTGCTGCCTATGAAGTCAATTAGCTTGGGTCTATTTTTAGAACATGGAGTTATGGCGTTTTAAATATTATGGTATTTCTCTTTTTGACAAAGGAGATCCTGTCGATTGGTGAAATGCTGGTGAATATAACACCGATCGTGAAAGCTCATTGCGGCCAATATGTAATGGAGGTGGTAAACAGAAGTCTTCCGCAACATGGCGTTCTCTCACCATTACTTATTGCTTCCTGACGTCTCTAAGAAGTAAGCGACTTTTCTGTTGTCTGCAAACTGCTTACTCTCGCTGTGGCGGGGTACTACGCTTTTGCTAAACAGCTATATGATACAACTTCTTATGATGCTTACTGTAAGAGTGGTGGCGACAACACGGAGCACTTCCTCTGTGAGTGACTAGCCTACGCTCGCATCAGGCTGCAGGTAATCGACGCTGACATAGCAGGCACTTTATCACTTTAGCACCTACCCATCTTTCTGAGAAATTTCAGTAAAAGGACAAAGAATACAATGGATTAGTTCTGTGTTTGAGTGCTCCATTCAGACTGGAAAAAGTCTGAAAGGATGTCGCAAAATTCGATCGGCGTGCCTATGGTGTTAGTCTATTCATGATGATTTGTCAAACAGTTCTAAAGATTTTCAAAAAATTTCAGTAGATAGGTTATTGTGGGATGCATATAGCCTTGTGGAGCAACAGATGTTGAATTACGCATGGACTTAAAAAATTTGGTCTATGGAGCACTTGCACCTGCAAAGCTGCACTAATTTTGTTCGTGTGTGTGATGCGAAAGGGTTTTAAACGCTCTGAATAGGATGTGAAATTCAATAGGATATGCGTTGGTAGTTATTCGCCTATCTTTCATATAGAGGATGCATATAGAGATGCTATTGCAGGCATCTCGTAGATACTCGATTGATTAGTAATTTGGTGTATGCTCACCACCAAAGCATTGAATAACTCCGCATGTGGTCAGAGTCGACTGCTTTGTTGTTTGTCATTCTCTAAACTACCATACGAATTTGTTCTCAGCTAGGGGCAGAGATGGCTTCATTGTTGACTGAATCCGAGTTTTCCTCGCATCCTATCTCTCTACATATTTTGTATGCCTCATATTAAGTTAGCAGCTACTGGAAATGATGTTTAAATCTGTCTACGGTTCCCTGTATATTAGTGGCGAGATTCGTTTTTAAATCATGAAGTACTGATAAGTTTTCTTCAACAAATCCACTGGAATTAAAAATTCCACATTTTAACAATTAAGGCCAAATAACTTGACCTCTATCTGCTGCATAGTTTGTCCAATCTATCATAATTTTCATTAAATTGTAACTTCGTTCATTTTTATAACTTTCGATTGACTTTTTTTGTAAACCTTGACACACTTACCTTTATTCTACCCAAAATAATCTTAGAATAGTTTCACCAGGATGTTTACTTTGTTTGTTCGTCCCATAAAAGGATAAATACAAACTGCACCCAAAGGGAGAGGTTCATCCATAGTCTTCATTCACAAAGTTACAAGTTTCAACTTAACATATGAGTCTTCTCCTTAATCTTTTACCATCGTCATCATATCTGTCGATTTAAATTGCAAACGAACATCTATTTCTGTAAGTTGTACTATCTCCTGCCTAGCATCTCAAATGACCAAAGAAGAAGGGTCTTGCCCGCACCAGAAATAGATCTGAAAGTAACCTAAATTAGCATTAGCATAAAGTTACCTATCCGTACCTACATGCATACCTTAGATACTTAAAATTATAAGCTAACCCTCCATTACGCGCCCACCTCAAGTTAATTACGATTTCTTAAAAGGATTCCATAAGCTAAACAAAAAGCTCCTTGAGCAAAAACGAAATTATGAAATTTATTAATTATTAAAGAGGACGAACCAAAAGAGCGCAGATGAACAAAACTTTGAGGATGAGAAAGACGAGGAAAATGCGAAAGACTAGAGGAGAAAGTCAAGATGGAGTCACTGACGAAGTATTGTAGAAGAAGAGGAAGAAGGAAACCTTTGTTTCCATTTTGTGCCAACAATCAGAGAATATCTCGCCAGCTCCTTTCTTCTTCCCTTACGTTCTCTGTTCTAAATATACGAATACAAATACTTACATATACGTGTATAAATCCGAACAAATTGATCTCATGTCCTAAAGGATTCTAGTAACACCATCAGCAGTAGCAGCAGCAGCAATAGCAGCAGTCCTAAAAATCTTTCTTCGTATTGGTGTTCGTTTATGTTGCTTTCATTGCCATTCAAAGTCAGTCTTGTATCGTATCTCTACCGGCTACCGGTCTATTCGTATCCGTAAGTGTGTATATCTTAAGTAACGCCACAGATAACCTCTTTAGATAGAAATAATAAATTCACCAGGATAACATTGGAAATTTAAATAAATAAGGGCACCGGTAGTATACCATTAAATATTAATATACAATCAGATTTTGGTATCCAAGAGAAAATGAAATTCATTTTCATCATGAGGCTGACTGGGAGGCGATGGGGATTCATACCATACACACGTGAAGATGAAAGAACTAACGGCGAGAAATCAACTTCAGGGCTATCACGAGGATGTAACCGAAATAGAACACAAACCCCAAGTATATCAATTTAGTGGGCAGGAGTAAGACGTTTTTAGGGTGACGACACAACTACTCCTTGCATGAGATTGCTTCGTTTGAACCCTTTCATCATGTCGTACATACTCGTAACTCGGTGAAGATTGTTGACTTTTTCCTCCTTTTTTTCTTATACTCGTATATTTTTTTTTATTTATTCCACCCCTTCGTTAAGGTTCGGCGAGAACATATGGGAACTCTTGCAACCCCAGGACGAGCAACGAAGACCGACGAGGACCGAAGACCGACCTGTTTGAATGTCAGTGGCTGACAGGCAAGCACCACACGTACAAATCAGAGACTAGGTCAATGATTTATTGTAGTATCCAAAAGTGGATAGGGCATATCTTCTTCGTCGCCTTCGTCTTATTCTTCTTTTTATTCTACAAACTGCAACTGGAACTGTGTCAAGCCGTTGGCAAACTGTTTAGTATTCCACACGGATTTTAAATAATACTATTTCCGACGAGAGAATTTCCTCCATTTGAGATACGAGTATGGCCTGCAGTTCGCACCCCAAGAACGTAATGTAATCATCGCCTTTTCTAGCTTAGTGTAGACGAATGCGAATTCGAATAAGAAAAATGAATACGAGGATAAGTACGAGTACCCGTACTTGTATGCATTCGTACAAGTATATCCTGAAATATTGCATTAAACCAGCACACGGAGCAGTTACGAACTCTGTGTTCATTGGGGTTAGCGATTCCTATTATCTTATCATATCCCATCTTAAGGATGTGTGGCAATGTGTCTTTGAATGCAACGTTTACATTTCGATTGGCCTTATGCGGTATTGTAGGTGATTAACAGTTTCTGGATTGCCATATTTACTATGAAACGCTCGTTGTGTTAAGTTATATTTCTAGAGATAGAACTGGCTGTGGATGCTGGGAGTTAGCTTTTGCTAAATGCAGGTATTTAAACAGAAACATATTATGACTGTTATTTATAAACAAGAATGTTCCGCGAATTTTAATAAAATACAAAATTAAGAGAAATAGTATAATAGAAAGTAAGAGCAGGAAGTCTGGGCCAATACTCGTATACCACGATATTTCTCTATTTCCACCTACATAGGTGCGTGTGGACATAGATTTTTAAGAAATGAGGGCTTTTAAAAGTCTTTTGCTTTCGATCAGCTCTTCGGCTGCTTCAATGAGGGTTAGTACCAATTTAGTCTGTAAGTACCTGTGGGCTGGCCGTGGTGTAGATGTACTAGCAATCGCTTCTCACTCGGAGGGTCAAGGTTCGAATCCTACCCATGACAAGTTTTTTAAGTTTTTCATTTGTGTAAGTGGAACTCAGTCAGAAAAATTCTGCGTGTGAAGGCATAACACTAACACGTTGTAGAGTTTCAAGAACAAAAAAAACAAAGTGTGAATTATAACTTTCGAATCACTCTGAGTGAAGAAAAAACTCTCTGTCCTATTCGAACTCCCACCCCTGGAGATGTAATATCGAAAGCATATACACCTGAGTTTCAAACCACTACAAAATAATTTTCATTTCTCCTCTTCCTGCCCTTCCGCCCTCGCCTTGGCAACAGTAAAAGGGTATCTCACCCCTTAGGCGCGCGTAAATTATAAAAAAAAAAATTAGTAGAGCCTACTATAGCTTGCACATTTCTGCTTTTGATGGATTCACAGAAGACAGGCAGTCTAAACGATCAGTAAGGACTAGACAATGGTCTGTTATTCTAATGTGATTACAGGTGATTTTAATATGATTTGATGGCATGTCTCACCGAAAAGTGGAACCAAAGCATACATCAATCTAGTGAGATCAAAAAGTTGCACTTGATATTTCTAAGGCATTTGACAGAGTTTCGCATCAGGCTCTTTTTCGAAAATGCGTGCATTTGGGATCTGATCTGGCCACAATATATAAGGCATTTATCAGGCCAAAATTGTAGTACAATGTCCACATCTGGTGGTCAGCCTAAAACTTCTCTGCACCTGGCAGACAGGATTCAAAACCATTCGATAAAACTAATAGGGGATACTAATATCACTGCAATAATGGACACCCTCGAACACCGAGATGTCTCATGTCTGTCTCTGTTATTTCGCTATTTCCACCACCAGTGCTCCAAAGAAATCGCCAATAGCATTCCGCCCCTTCAAACTATTAAGCATAACAATCGTCTTGTTATGAATGCTCATCAGAACACCCTCAAGCCCACTTTCAGACGTACTCTAAAATATTGCGATTCATTCCTAAGCCATACAACTATTCCTCCCTAAGATTCCCTCGTCCGAACTGTGTGCAAACATTTTAAAGGTTTGATAGCCCCTTGAGCGCGCTCTATTTATATAAAAAAAAGTAGGCTCTTCCACTTCGCCGTATAGTTCGCAGAGTTCGTTGCTTCTTTTTTCCTTAGCATAGAATATGCAAACGGGATTAGTCGAAGATCTTGTTTTTCAAATCAACCACGGATACTTAAATCTAGTTTTGAAAATGTTCATTCTTCCAGGTAAATATCATGCTGTACAGACAGAGGAATACCGCAACATTTAGAGCGGCTTCTTTTCTTAAGAAAATATGCTGAGATCAGCAAACGTTGGCATGTTTTGAAGTTGAGTAGGTGTATGTTCCTACCTACATATGTAACGATGCTAACTTCTTTCCAATGATATTTAAGTAGAATAATTCAGTATACTCCAGGTATTTATTGACTCAAATCTTGCCCATATCAGGTCGAAAGAGTTACTGTCGATTGTAGTCCGCATTGAGTAGTTCACTCTGCCAGATAGTGAGTTTTCTACAATATAAATTACTAGCAACTCTTACTCTGATTCTATGATAGCTATTCTAAGCACAATTCCTATTGACGCTTCGGTATGTCATTTTTATTTTCTGAAAAACTTCGCACCTAAGCGTTTCTATCGTTTTCTTTTTTCTCCCGAAGAAGGCGATATTTCTTTTGTGTTCTTTGTTCGTAGATGTCGCGAACAGACCGCATCCTTTTTTGCTGCACTGCCTTTTACATCGGCTGTTCTGCTACAAGGGCTTTTCGGCACTCCTCACAAAACTCGGCTAGTTGATGATTTCCGGACAAAAAGCCACTAGTCTGTTGCACTTGATCGTGACAGCGTTGGACTATTCGAGAGGTTTTGAGGTATTCAGTTGGAGAAAATATTAGGAATCGATTGAGGTTGAAGCCGATCGATGTCATACTTCTTTGGTATTTTAGAGTCAAGGTTGACCGTGCTTATACCTTGACTACTATAAGGTACATACGATAGTGATCCGGGTTCTCGAAGTATTCAGAATGTTAGAACTGTATCTTACGCCTTTTGAAATGCCATTAACCCTAACCTGGTTGAGAATTCATTGATGTAGAAAATTCGGTAAACTTCAGTCCGTTTTCGACAGTGTCCTTGTATAGGCTTTGATTTCAAACTATGCCAACAAATATGATCTTCTTCCCTAATTTGACGCTTAAATTGCTAAGACAATGTTCATGTTTCTGGTTGAGAAGTTCGTAGAAGCAGTCTTTGATCAAGTCGTCCCTTACGTGTGGACGACAAATTTGGGCTTAATTTGTCATAAGGTGTTAAATTACGTGTCGTGAGCTGTCGCCAAAATGTTTAGTCCATATAAAAGAAACGGCGTCGAGGACTTCTTAACGACTGAAATTATTTTTCATTTGTCAATACAGAAAATGCTTATACTCGTGAATATGCATTGGTTAGTGTGATTTATAGAGAGAAATGAACTTAAACGCGCCTCGTCGTAATTTTTCCTGACTCCTACGCATGACTGGAAGAACAGTAAAAAGGCCTGCAAGATAAGCTTTTTGGGCATTTGTTTCTCCCAACTTATTGAATTCGCGTATTATTGGACGACGTTCTGGTTCTTCATTAAAATACAACATTGAAATCGTTTACATAAACAATCAGGTATAAGTTGATTTCATGAGTCGTAGCTCGCATCACTTTCATAACATCTCTAACCCTAGCTGTGATGTTCCATTTTTTCGTCTCTCTGCTCAGAAACAATAACAGAAAAATGCAGCACGAGGAGGTCTAATCACGATTGGTAAGAAAACTACTTGCGTGATGTAATGGTGGTGAACGCTGTTACTAATATTGGCGGAGGGAATTCTATTTCAAAACACTCGGACCGAAGCCGTTTTCCCCAGTGTAGTGAATCTTCTTAGTGTATTTCAATGGACTCAAGTTATTACTACCATTTTATCGATTCGGTATATTAAAGTGCTCCTAAACTGCTACTAGATGGCACCCCACGCACGATGCTTTGTTTTTGTGCAACCCTTTCCAGTTTCTTCGATTCCAAATTTCTCCACGATATATCAGATATACTAGAATTGTAATCACAACATGTGACTGGACAATTAAGTTCCTTAATGTGGCTGAAAATCTGGAAGAACACAACTCCTGCTCTGTAATAATCCACTACAATATCTGAAGAGGTTTGCTGCTGAGCTAAGTATGATGCTTGCAGATATCACTTTTTAGTTCAGCCAGGACAAGACTTCTTTCGTCGCCAAAATTTTCGCCTATAGGTAATACGCTACAGTGATTTGGAAGACGGAAGGAGAGGCTTGGTTTAAGGTTATAAGAGAAAACATCTCCAACAACCCCGCTATCAGTCTTAGATCCATCTGTATAACAGATTGACTTGCCATCCATGAAAGCATCTTCCTTCCAGAAGGATCTAAACGGGATGCTTACAATAAAGATTTTGTCAAACCAATGTTGGGGTACAGTGTTATTGATGTTCTCTGGAAGGATTCCCAGTATATTAAGTATATTAAAATGTGTAGTCGCTTTAAAGCGAATAGCTACGACCCTAGCTGCTTACCTGCTGAAGACATCGAGGGGTGTCAAGAGAAACAGAATATCCAGTGCCGCGGAAAGTGTACAGCGTAGTGCTCCGCTTATGCATAGACATTCTATTCTTTGGACTCAGCTTAGTTTGCTGCAGTTGATTGTATTGTCTAAGGCCATCCGAAAGACAACCTCCCCGTAGGTGAGTATCGGTCTTATAACCGAGATATATAGCCAGTGGGTTATGCGAGGTTGAAGGCCCCATTTGTTCCCAATGCCTTTTTTTCAAGAGAATACATTGTAGTGCTGACGAACTCGTCAAAATTGGAACAACTCTACCTATTCTATTGGAAAGGGGTGGCATAGGTATACCAATCACTACGTGCAAACTAATAATAATGCTAACAAAAGAACAAACCTTAGGTGGATCAACATGTCTAGTGACCAAACAGATCTGACCTGAAACATCTCAGCACCATCAAATGTATCATGAGTGGATATTCCCTTATAGTCAAGAATTCAAGAAGATTTAGAGTCTTTACAAATGATTTCTGCAGAAGCTGCGTTGACGAGGTAGGGGAGGATACAATCCTCCATTTAGTCTGGAAACTCCAGTTCCTACTCTTCGTCATAAGCTCAAGTTGTTTTAGGTGGTTGTGGTATCGGAATGAGCCAATAAGTCTAAGTGAGTTCGTCTTTCCAACAGTCACTCTTACCTAACCTAACCTAAGTATGATACTTAGTATACCTTCTTAAGATTTTGTTGACTTTCCTTAAAGCCGGCATAAGCTAAACAGCAATGTGACAAATCCAAGTCCTGCTCTTGGCTTTTTGGTAAGAGTCGGGGCTAGATTGTTGGCCATTTTTCTTCGCTTAATAGACTTTGTGTGGCATCTTACCTCTTCTTCGCCAGTTCTCATAGTTTCGAATATTTTCAGAATATACGGTCCCTCTTAGAGTCAAGGATAAGGAAGACAGGGAATAATACGATGCCAACAACAGACTATGGCAAGCATCTTGTTGGATCTGGCAACACCTACTTTTTGTTGAATGTCTGTATAGTTTGACATTCTTTCATTCTCCTTTTTCTTCTTCGCTTTACTTTGTTTTATATAAAAAATTGTAACTCACTGCAACGTTCACCTTGACATTGTAAAGACCTTATATATGTAATAAAAAAAAAGAAAGGAATTAATATACGCAACATACATTGTATTGAATTATTCAACATATTCATTTTTTTGCATTGACATCGATAACCGACACAGATCCATTCTATCAAGAACTCAACATTTGGTGCCTCCTGTGAGGATCTGAATTGGTTATTTGGGATATCTTGAAGTCATCAGCGGAATATATCAGAGGACCGAACTAACCTAATTTCTGTAACACGAGGTAAGTGCTCTGATTTACTTGTTCTGGTTCTTTAAATAAATGATGACTGAGGGTAAGGAAATATCTGGGCTTAATGATATTGTTGCGGAGCAGTTGGGACTGCTAGATTCAATACAAAGGGCACTGCGTAATTTTAAGAAAGATTCTTCTACTCGTAAAACTGAAGCGTACCATAACGTCCGTCTGGATTCTTTGTCGTCATATCGAGAGGAGTTTCGATCAAATCATCGTATTTTAATTCGACAGTCAGAGAATGCTGCTGTTAAGGAAAATTACGTAGATGCTGATATGTGCAACAAATTCGAAGACATTTATATCGACGCTGTTACTACTATCCGGGAGTCTCTCGCTGCAAGGGCGGTATCAGCACCGAGGAATGACACTTCTGTGGAGTCTGATTGTTTGAACAATTCCTTTGTAGCTACAGGGGTTCCTCTACCCGAAGTGAAACTTCCAACTTTTAATGGAAATCATGTCGAATGGCCAGCCTTCAAAGAAATATTTTTGGATAGAATTCACCGAAGTGAAAGATTAAGTAACCTACAACGATTTCATTATTTAAAATCAGCGTTAGTGAAGGATGCTGCGCAAGACATTCAACATATTAGCCTCGTCGGGGAAAGTTACATGGAAGCATGGAATATGTTGTGTAAACAGTACGACAACAATCGCATTCTCTTTACCCATTACATGGACGTATTGGACCAACAGCCAGATGTACTACGAGATGACCCTACTTCACTCAAACGGTTTACCCAAACTTGTCGCTCTTGCATTAGTTCCATTAAGAAGCTGGGTGTTGGTGGGGATGAACAAAATTCCGTGCTGGTGTACTTTCTTGTTAAAAAATTACCTCACTCTATTCGGAGTGAGTGGGATCACTCTCTACGAAAGAAAACTAGTATTCCAACCTTTACTGAGCTTTGTACCATACTGGATGAACAATACCTCATGATGGTAACTTCTTCAAGGTCGAATAATAAGCATTTAAACCAATCATTAAAGCCGCATAACCAGCCGATAAAAAAGTCTACGGGAAACTTATCATGCGGGAAGAGGGAACTTAAATCTATGCACACGGTAAAGAGAACGTCAACAATATTATGCCCCGTTAGTGAGAAGGCCGATCATCCAGTGCGGGGGTGTCCAAAATTTGCCGAAATGAGTGTAACAGAAAAACGAGCTGCGGTGGAAGTATTCAAACTTTGTTTTAATTGTCTAGGTTATAATCATCGATCGTCTAAATGTAGTAGCCGTCGAACTTGCGGTGAATGTGGAGGAAAGCATCATACACTTATCCATATTGATCGAGTTCCCGCAACAACCGCTCAGACAACTTCGTCTACGCATGTGGCGACTGAGGGAGGGATGGTACAAGAACAAACTGGATTATACGACGTTCTTTTGCCAACGGCTGTCGTTACTCTTAGGTCGGTTGCAGGGCAAAATTATCAATTTAGAGCATTGTTGGACCAGGGGTCACAGGCGTCATTTGTGACGGAGCGAGTAGTTCAACTGTTGGGTCTTCATAGGGATAAAGTTTGCATTAATGTTAATGGTCTGTCAGGATCTAAGGTCACTACTGGTCGTTATAGAGTCAATCTATCTGTTGGTTCAAGGCTGGATCCGCTAATAAGATATGAAGTTGTGGCATATGTATTGCCTAAGGTGAGTGGTGTCTTACCTGATAAAAGAGTTGTCATAACCAATTGTACGCATTTGCAACAATTAAGCCTTGCGGATCCAAAATACTTCGAGCCACAATCTGTTGATATTTTGTTAGGCAGTGATGTCTACGATGAGTGTATTTTGGATGATACTCGGCGTGCGGGCAGTGGGCTACCTATCGCTCAGAAAACAACATTTGGGTTCGTTATATCGGGAAAGAATACCAAACGTGTACCTTCATGCACAATATTGTCATCTTTGCATACCCAAATCGAAATCGATTTCCTTTTAAGGAAGTTCTGGGAATTCGAAAATATTGCCGATTCTCATGTTCCTTTAGATGAGGATCAATGGTGTGAAGACTTTTACAAAAATACTCATGAGCGTTCAGAAAACGGCAAATATCGGGTGAGACTGCCACTTAAGATCGATATTAATTCATCTTGTTCTATTGGAAGGTCAAGGTTAATAGCTTTAAAGCGCTTTGAGCACTTAGAAAGGCGTTTGCAAAAAGATAGCCAGTTAAAACGAATTTATATCGAGTCTATCAATGAGTATTTAAAAATGGGACAAATGAAGCCGGTTCAGACTAGTGAAGATCAACACTGCGTCGTGGAAAATAATAATGAACAGCGATATACTTGTTGCTACCTTCCCCATCATGCAGTTGTGAAGGAGTCGTCAACGAGCACAAAGGTGCGAATTGTGTTCGATGCATCTACAAAAACTTCAAATGGAAGGTCGCTCAATGATATTTTGGTTACGGGACCAGCACTTCAACAGGATTTATCTGCTATTCTTACCAATTGGCGTACTTTGAAATATGTATTCATGGCGGACATAGAAAAAATGTTTCGTCAGATCAATATGCATGAAGACGACGCACAGTATCAGCGTATACTATGGAAGGAAGATCCGAGCCATTCGATTCAGGAGTATTATTGTTCCACTGTTATGTTTGGAACTGCCTCAGCTCCCTATATGGCAATACGTACAATGCATCAATTAGCGGACGATGAGGGTCACCGATATCCGATGGCTGAAGAAGTCATAAAGCAGCAAATGCATGTTGATGACATACTCTCTGGTGCGAATTCGATTGAGGTTGCGTTGAGTAAACAGAAGCAGGTTATAGACATGCTGCGGAGCGGATGTTTCGAATTGCGAAAGTGGGCTAGTAATCATTCTAGGTTATTGGATAATGTCCCCGAGGATCACAGGTATACACACGGCTTAATGGAACTCAACACATCGGATAATATTAAAGCGTTAGGGATGTATTGGGACACAAACACTGATGAATTTAAGTTCAAAATCAATTTTAATATTACCACCGATTCACCTACTAAACGGATAATGCTGTCAACTATCGCACGTCTCTTTGACCCACTAGGCCTCCTCAATCCAGTTATAGTATCGGCGAAGATATTATTGCAACAATTATGGTTAAGCAAAATCGGCTGGGATGCGCAAGTACCGACACCAATTCAAAGGGCTTGGAAACGATTTGGTGATGATCCCCTATACATTACGCAGCTTTGAGTTCCACGATGATTGGATAGCAAGGACGATTGGAGTGCCTACGAATTACACATATTCTTCTATGTGTCAGTGCATGCTTACTCTGCTGTTGCGTATCTCAGAATTTGCAAGGATCATGACATGTTTTCAAGTAATTCATTAATGGCAAAGTGTAAAGTAAGTCCCACAAAACCGAAAATAACTATCCCTCGAGCGGAATTGTGTGAAGCTGTGTTGGCCACCAAGGTTTTAAAATTTATAAAGCAATATTTGTTTATGGGTATTGGCTCTTCAAACATTTTCTTATGGACCGATCTTTCTATCGTTCTTAATTGGATCAGAGGAGATCCAGGCAGATGGAAACCTTTTGTTTCAAATCGTATTCGAAAAATTATAGCTGAATCCTTTGTCAACCAGTGGCGGCACGTGACTTCTGAAAATAATCCGCTTGATATTTCTAGTACCGGGATAGCTCCATCCCGACTAGCAGATTGTAGTTTGTGGTGGCATGGTCCAAGGTTCCTTCAGTTATCATTTAAAGATTGGCCCCAATCCATACTAAACACATCGTACAAATCTGTCGAGGAAGAGGAAAGACGATTGAAAACCTTTTTAATTTTGAAACCTAAGACGTATAAAAACCCTTTGCTTAAGATATGCTCATCATTTTTTAAAATGACACGAATGTTTGCATATTGCATGCGGTTTGGTAAAAACTGTCGTGCAAAGTTTGCATCGAAATTAAATGGAAAATTATCAACCAGTGAGTTAAACTCAGCAGTTATAACCATCGTTCGACTTGTACAGCGCGAAGCCTTCCCTTCTGAATGGTGTAATTTGTCTTCAGGCCGACCGCTCCCGGAAAATAGTATCTTGCGTCCGCTCAATCCGTTCTTTGACAAAGAGAGAATGGTTATTCGGCTTGGAGGTCGATTAAAACATGCGCTGTTGTCTGAGGATCAAAAACATCCGTTTATCCTACCTGCGAAACATCATTTTACCAACTTGGTTGCTGAATATAGTCATTTTAGTACTCTACATGGTGGTGTGACACTTACGTTAAATCATATCCGGAGACAGTTTTGGATTTTGAATGGACGTACTGTCGTTCGTTCCGTCATTCACCGATGTATTACATGCTACCGGAATAGACCGAGACCCTGTACGCAGCTAATGGGGAACTTACCTGCTGAGCGTGTTCGTCCTGCTCGCCCATTTTCAGCTACGGGTGTAGACTATGCTGGTCCTTTCAACATTTTGCCTTCTAAAGGAAGAGGTCGTACATCAACAAAGGGATATATATCCCTTTTTATCTGCCTGGCCACCAAGGCTATACATATGGAGTTGGTTGGAGATTTGACAGCGGATGCTTTTATCGGTGCTCTCAATCGGTTTATTGCCAGGAGGGGTATGTGTAGCGACATATATAGCGATTGTGGCACCAATTTTGTTGGGGCAAATAGGAAACTGAAGGAGGACAGGAACACCTACCAACGATTTATTGAGAAGTGTTACCCTCAACTTTCTCAGCGTCAGATACGATGGAATTTTATACCGCCTTCTTCTCCTCACTTTGGTGGGTTGTGGGAGGCGGGTGTAAAATCCGTGAAATTCCATTTAAAACGGACAATTGGGGAGCAACGATTGACATTTGAGGAGTTAAGCACGGTCTTAGCTCAAATAGAGTCCTGCTTAAACTCAAGACCATTATGCCCATTGACGAATGACCCTAATGACTTGATGGTCCTCACTCCGGGACACTTCCTTGTCGGAGATTCACTTCTAGCTCTGCCAATGGTTGAGACTGACCGTAGCAGCCATACCGATCGTTGGCGTCATGGTCAGATCCTGGTGCAGCAATTTTGGCGGCAATGGAGTAATGAATATTTAGCACGTTTGCAACACCGTCCCAAGTGGCTGAAGTCCAATTGCAACTTGAAGATCAATGAAATCGTAATGATTAAAGATGAGAGGTTTCCATGTAACCGTTGGCCACTTGGCCGAATCGTCGAACTACATCCGGGGCCTGACAGCTTGGTACGTGTAGTCACTTTAAAAACTCAGCACGGGTTAATACGACGTCCTATCATAAAATTATGTCCACTGCCAATACAGGACAATTATCAACCCTTACCGAAAGACCAGACACAGTAAAATCATTGCACATAATACCTTCCTCTGTTACAGATATTTTCAACACCAGGAAAGGCCTGGCAGCACATTGGATGATATTCTCCCGAACATCATCGCCGGGCAGGAATGTTGGATCTGGCAACACCTACTTTTTGTTGAATGTCTGTATAGTTTGACATTCTTTCATTCTCCTTTTTCTTCTTCGCTTTACTTTGTTTTATATAAAAATTTGTAACTCACTGCAACGTTCACCTTGACATTGTAAAGACCTTATATATGTAATAAAAAAAAAGAAAGGAATTAATACACGCAACATACATTGTATTGAATTATTCAACATATTCATTTTTTTGCATTGACATCGATAACCGACACAGATCCATTCTATCAAGAACTCAACACATCTGGTCAACCGAGGGGCAACACAGCTAGGAGATTTAACTACTGCAATATGAACAATCTGCCAGAACCTTCACGGGCTCTATCGTGAAGTGCTGAATATGGTACCAGCGGCAGTAATGCTAAGACTCCATAAGAAACGTAGCAATTGGCGAAGCATATGATGATGCTTCGCTGTGTCTTTACCTTTATGGGAGAATTGCATAACAGAGCAGTCTCTGGCTCTGATTATCGCAGCCCTACTCCAAAGTATAGAAACATCTACCCTACCAAAGGCAGAGGAGAATATATTTGGCCGTTTTGAATGCAAATTTCTTTAAATAATTTTAAATTGTAGACCGCCAGGAAGCCATGTATCGAAAAACGGGCTTTCCATGTTTCGGGTATAATGAATGATAGAATTTATTAGTTAGAGGGGTATAGCTATGACCTACGTTTGTATAATAGCCTCAAATTGATTGCTTTATCTCAAGTGGCTAAACGTATGTACGTACGTGCCCCGTTTTGAAGGATTAATTATTTGATGAGGAATATGTATGTACTTGTATATTTGAAGTTATTAATTATTTCTTTGTAATCTTTTACCTTGGAAGTTCCAGCAGTTTGAGCTCTACACTGAATGTGATGCAGTTGAATTGCTCACGGGGAGTTAGTTAGAACAGAAGACAAGGGGTTTTCAACATAATTTCCAATATGTACAGTAATGTTAAGAAGAGTGTGATTTTAAAAATGACAGAAAAGGAACAGCAACAGAACACCTTGAGTCAATTTTGTTGAGTGATGGAAAGTTTAACAAGAAACATCTCTCTTAAAGTCCAGTATTTGCTGTGTTCTATGTTGCTATTTACTTTATTTCCTTATCATATACAAATAGTACAACCTTCAACTTTCAGTATTTAGAAATTTATTCCCACCGAGACTGTAGTTGCCGTAAATTTAAAACTAAACCCCTATACTATTCTGACACATTTAAGACCTAAGCCTCACATACTTTAAATTCTGATAGGAATGAGCCTTGCCGTTTCGCAAAAACCTTTCTGATATGGGCTATTCGCCATTCATCATAGCATCCGTCATGGCGATATCCTCTTCACCAGGACTACCACCTAGCATGACAACACCGTTCTCGGCACCACACACAATCTCCACTCAAAAACATTATCCTTCCGGTACCGCTCAACGTTGCCTTATTCCTTTATTCCTTAATACACAAAGCAACCCAAGCCCACCCACAATCAGGGCATAACTTTTCCTATTAAAAAGGGAAGACGTACACTTCTACATCTGCATACAACATCGAAAGTCGTTCCGTAGATATACATAGGTACATACGACTATCTATGTATACGAATAAAGTAGAAGCAAAAGAAGGATCGTCTCGGGTTCCAATGATATGGTGGCTCATCGTGTATCAGAAACTTAAGCTCTACAAGGATACAATATCTTTGACAAGCAGAAGATGTTCCTTGTTGTCACAGTGAACCAGACTATGCAAAAGTACAGGGACACCAAAAAGACGGAGGAAGGACGATTGCACTAGTAGTCAAAAAAAAAAAATCCCTTCTTAAAACACCACTAACATTTATTCTTCGAGCAGCACAAGGGCATCATGCAAAATTCCTAATACTCGTTCAAACGAAGTAAAAAAGAATACCGCCAACGTACTACTACACCAAAAGTCAAAAACAAGAAAGAAAAAAACACGCAACGCAACATCACCATAGGTCGATGAGATAACTTGAAGGAAATAATTCTTCACATCCCCTGCGGAATATATAATTTTTTTTTGTCGTCTCCTCCCACAAACAACGAGCAGGACTTTTGTAGTACAATAAGGAAACGGATACGAATACGGATACTCGTACTCGTATCTCGAACGTTTTTTCCTTTTTTGTTTGCCTCCAGTTTCTCGGTTCTTTCCATTCCCTTATTTATGAAGTCTCTGCTTTGCTACTACTAAACAGATTATGAGTAATCCCATCAAAAATTTGTTCCTTACTCCACATTTATGTATTCACATAGCGTGGCGGTCTTATCACATTAGGCTAATCCTTAATGTCATTCTAAAGGACTTAAAATTATAATGGACCGATGGAGCAGGCATTTTAATCACTTCTCGCCTTTTTAAGATGCACAGATACACAGCTACTCAGTTAAACTCGTAGACAGTGCGGTCTCAGTCGTAAACCTAATTCGAGGAATGTTCGTATCATTTGATATGGAAACCACCCCAACCTACAACGGCTATTCGAGACATGTCGAAAAAGTGCATTTCCAAGTGCCAGTGAACTCAGAGTCAGAAAACGCTCGTCATATCCACACTTGCACATATCCCCGGTTGAAGACACTAGGGGCTCTTGTTCGTACGGAAAAAAAATGCCGATGGAGGCAAATTTCGCTGAACGCTTTTAATTAAAAACTATTTTCTATGCGCGCGCCTACACGCCTTGTACTCAAACTCTGAAACTGCTGCTCGTCTTACAGACGAAGGCGTTGGTCGTGCCTCTTGCATATGAAATGACATTTAATTAGCGCTAGTCCTTAACTGAAAATTCACTTCGAGTGGGTGTCAAATTCACGCCGCGGATGACTTCCGTTCGCGAGGACGATTGAAAAGTGTGAGTGAGTGAGATACGAATCTAGAGGATGCCTTGATGGTTTGATGCCTTAATGGCTTGGGCTGGGGGTAGGTAGTCAAGTGAATTAATTTAGTCTGCCGCGTATATTTTACTTTGTGTACTCTGCTAGATTTGGTAAAAAGCAGTTCTAATCCTTCTTAAATTACATCTCAAGACCAGTGGAAGTTCTCAGTTTTCAAGTATTTGTAGAATTGCGAGCACACTTTAAAGAACAACAGTGGCACGCAACGACCGACAACGTTACGATGAAGTGTTAATCTCTCTGAACAATGGGGTGAATGGCTGGCATTTCTGTTGGCAAACACTATTGTTTCCACGTGTCAATGTTTGAATATGAAATGTTGACGGTACTTAAGAGCCAGCAGATGGTTCTGAGGGAACCTGTAACAGACTGCTGCTGTTGTTTGTTCTATTCTTAGTACGAGTATTCACCATCTGTGAGTTATGAGTGCTTTCTTCGTCTTAATCCGATAAAGCTTTACTTTGGAAATTTGTTCATCGCTACTATTGTTCTATATTTGGAAGCGGCAATGTTTATCTGGCCTAAATTATTTCTACCATTATATTTCGGACCAACAGAACTTAATTGGGAAATTTCTACACATCTATTGGACCTTACGGACGCGTTCGATTGTCGAATTTTAAACGGAAGTTGCAAAGGCGAAGAATACACGTTTATTCCAGGAACATCTTGTTCCGTAATACGAGCAGATTATTGTCTTGTTTCTGGTGATTGTCTCAGATCAGATCAAATTGCTTGCAAAGTGCAGGTATCAAGTACAACATATGTTGAAGGAAATCACATACTCTGCTGACAAATTTGATCTGGAAAGACAGTCTAGCTACACTATTTCAGAGGAATCTAAACTAAGCACTTACGAGTCTCAAAGTATCAAAAACGACAATAAATATTACCAACCTCACAGAAATAATCAAATTAGTCAATAAGCAGCAACATTCTAAATAAACAAAAGTGGTCAGATTTTGAATGTCTGAGAGCAAGACAGAGATCTTTTGCAGCTCTTAGACTTCTGGGAAAACACAACACAAATGTGTTCAAGACAATCTATGTATGATGAAACGATTCAGGACTTCAAACGCTTCTGTTACAGGAAAAATTGTCCTTTCAAAGAAGAGACCATTAAGGTAACCAGCAGTTCGAGATTGTCAGCAGAGTTTTGGAAGTATAGTATGTCAACGGGAAAGCTAATATCGTTATCAGTATCCAAATTGCAGGTTGCACAGTTGAGGAATCATTTCAGCAGACTCCTAAATCCCATCCAATTACGTCAGCTTCTCATTACTGGTTGACCATATCTTTCTGGACGCACCGTTTTCTCTTTCTGAGATGCTACAAGTCACTAAGGATTTGAAAGTTCGAAAAGCTCTGGAAAAGACATCGACTAAGCTGATTGGAACTACATATTTAGTTTAAAAGGCTCCTTCAGTGGGTCTCTAATAACAAAATTCTTTTAATGAAATACTCAACCAATGATCAATTTTGTTTGCTTATTAGCATCACTAAAATATACGAGTACAAAAGCCAACAAAAGAAGGTGTGTTCCTTCTTTGTAGATTTCCGTGAAGCCTTTGACTAAATACCCCGCGGGGTGCTATTTTCAATCTTCACGTAATAGGAATGTCTGATAAAGCCATCAATATTTTAAGTGCAATGTACGACAGCGACTTAGCATACGTCTGGGATGACTTATTTATTTCTGATGAGTTTGAAACATCAGTTGGTGTGAAGCAAGGTTGCATATTGGGCGCGTTTTTATGTATCCTATTTGTCAATGACATTTCCACTTTTGCGAGAGGAGGAACTGAGCTGAATCAAGTAAAGATGTATGTATGCAGGTGACGTCATCTTCCTCTCTAATGCAATCAACGGGATGCAGTTGGTGATATACAGACTAGCTGAGCACTGCAAGCTATGTAAGCTGGAACCTAATCTTGAAAAGTCGAATATGATGATATTTAGAGGCGGCAGCGATAGATTGATTCTGCGCAGTAGTTTTTGGGTGGTGCCTTTTCAAATATGGAAAGTGAAAAGCAGCGTTTTCGGCATGTTACCATCGAAAAGGTAAAAATAGTATTCAAGCAAGAAAAAAATTGTCCGATGTGCCAAATATGTTTCGCAAAATTTCAATCCGTTTTGATGTTGAAGATGTACCACGTTGTGGAAGACCAGTTGAAGCTCATGTAGATATAATAAAGGCATTGATTGATTCAAACTGACAAGTAGAAACTCGCGAGAATGATGAGTGGTTAAATTTATCAAATTCGACCACTCATGATCATTTGAAATCTAGATTTAATCTCAAAGCTCTACATATGGGTTCCTCTTGTTCTTACGAAAAGAAATTTGTGCCGTCGCATTGATGTCCCTGATTTGCTTCTCAAACGCCAAGAAAATGACCGCATCATCACTAGGGACGAGATATGGCTTCTCTACAACAATGCTATGATGATCATGGAGTACAAAAGATGAACTAGCTCAAAGCACTTCGAAAGCCGATATTCATCAAAAAAAGGTGATTCAATCTGTTTGGGAGGAATTTTTTCCTCGGACAACACAACTGTTAATTCTGAAATGTACTGTCATAAGCTTGACAAATTTAATAACTCACTTAAACAGAAAAGGCCAGAATTGATCAATAGAAAAGGTGTAGTGTTCCACCAAGATAATGCGAGACCTCATACAAGTTTTGTAAATCGCCAAAAGATTTTATAGCTTGGATGGGATCTACTATCACACCCACCATATTTTCCAGATCTAGCAATTTCTGATTATTATTTGTTCCGGTCTCTACGAAACTTAGTACAACATTTACTTCAAAAATCACTTGGATCAGTTTCTTGCCAGCAAAGTACAACAATTTTATGAGCGTAGAATCATGCTACTGCCGGAAAGGCAAAAAGTATGGGATCAGAGTATCCGGATACCTGGCCACCTCCGTATTAGCTAGCATTATCTGTATAAAGTGGATACAGATGGACCATCTTTTCGCCGCTACTCGTGGGATCTATATATGGACAAAATTTCAAAAAGAAAAACAAAATCCTAAGCCAGGATTCCTTTAATACCGGGCGGTAGAACGGTGCTTACACCGACTACCGGCAAGGCTTCTGCATTGCCGAGCGGAGGTAAAACCATTCTCTAAAGGCAAACGCAACGAATCTAAAACCAAATTTGCAGCGAGTGGTAAGACTGTGGCATGCCATGGTCATATCACTTCCTCCACCCCTAGTAGCAGCAAGTTTTTGGCAGGCCGCGGCCTTGCTGCTGCTACTAAAATTCCTTCCTCAAAGAAGGTATCAGGCGCTCAAAAACTTCGAATCCATTCCGGAGGTTAGAGAAGTGCGTACTTAAAGAGCAAGATTTAGTGGGCTAACAACATCCTAAAATACGGAATACCCACTGCTCCGAAGAATCCTCAAACCGCCATAGATCGTTGGAGGAAACCGTGCCGGTTCAAAAGAGGCCCAAAACCAATAACGCCATAACCCCTGGGCCTTGCAACAGTACATTTCTAAGGTCTTTTAACGAAGTCCTGAAAGATGCAATAACAATCGCGGTAATCGACATAAACGACCCCAATGGATCGATAACACCTGGACGGTGGGAGTTGGTCAAGTCAAATATTTCTGGCAACTTCTTAGGAAGATTTGGCCAGGTATACAGCTTGAGGTTATGGCTAAGAGGACATCCCTAGCAAACCTAGAACCCTCACCTGGATCCCAGCTGAACCTTCCTCGTCAGAAAGCATTCTGGAGATCATCAGGCTCGGCAACCGGACACTTCCAACTCATGACTGGACAGTCGGGAAACTGGAATAACTGAGGAGCGCGATAATTGTGATCAACAAGGAATCCATTAACTCTAGCGCAAACAAAAGGCAATATTCGGTTCGACATCGAAAAGAAAAATCCTCTCTACAAATCCTATGATGCCTAGCTGTTTGAAGAGAACTGATGGCTCTTGGACAACCTCAAGTAATGAATCACTCATTCTGCTACAGGACAACCACTTTACAGGCAGCTCACTATTCGCGGTCAGTAGCGATTATAAGAGACAAGCTGCTTTGGGCGCTGCATAGCTTTAAATCATACAAATCTGCTGGGCGGTATAATACCTGCCGAGCTACAAAGGTCCTCAGATATTATAGTACCTAAGCTAGAGAATATAATAAGGAGCTGCGAAGAAATGATCCATATTATATGTACTGTCATGGAGAGAAGTTTATGTGGTTTTCATTTCCAAACCCGAAAAATATAACGACCTCACGCTTATAAGCTTATCATCTTTCCTTTTGAAAACTCTAGAAAGACTGATTGATATCCATATATGACTTTTGTCAACAGCTCAACACGTCTACTATAAAGGAAAGTCAGTGGAAACGGCTCTGCATTCACTAACTAGCCACATCGAACGATCCCTACAATATAGAGAGAGCCCAATGGTCGATTTCCTTGACATAGAGGGTGCCATTAAGAACGTCAACACTTCCGCAATCACGACTGCGCTGTCAACTGCGCTGAAGGTATAGGACTCACTCGTGGAGTTGATCAGTCTTATGCTAAATACCAGGAGCCTCAAGGCGGCGTCCTTTCTCCCCTTCTCTAGAACTTAAAGGTAAATGAACTGCAGATATACCTGGAAGTGGGTGGTAGCATGTTGATTGCCTATGCGGATGACGTTTCTATAGCCATTTCAGGTAAACAACTTAACAAGACTAAAGAATTCATTCAGCTATACACATTAACCCGTTGGGCGGATCACTGTGAATTGGGAGTAAGGCCCCATAAAACTGATTTTGTTCTCATTACCAGGAAAATCCAAATAGCAGATCCTCTCTCAATCTAGTCTCTTCCGATACAGCAAAATCACAGGAAACTAATACAGTAGTTTTATTCTCTTGAAAAAAAGCTGTTGAATGCCGATCATCTCTTAGGGCGATGGCAGAGCAGTTCAACCTTCAACTATGTTGGATGTCGGACCACAGATATATTCTAGGGAAATGTAAGGCTGACGAACGAGAGTAACATTGATATACCAATCGCTACGTGCAAATTAATATTAAAGCTGGATGCTAACAAACGAACAGACCTTAGGTGGACTGTTGTATCAACATTTCTAGCGACCAAACAAGTCTGGCCAAAGCTGGATCTGAATCGCTCTAAGACTTTGATCCTTATAAACAGAAAACATCTCAGCTCCATCATAGGTGTCACCACTGGACACTGCCTTATAGGCAAGAAGCACCAAGAAGTCTTGGTGCCCTTATAAATGATTTCTGTTGAAGCTGCATGGACGAGGAGGAGGAAGAGATAATCTTTGACCCACTCTGTACATGCCCAGCACTCTCCCATAGAAGAAAACTTCACTTAGGAGCTTTCTTCTTCAACGACTTAAGCGATCTAAAGTATATGGTTCCAAGTGTAGGAGGATCATAGCTCCACGTGTTATCACAATGCGCCAATAGGCCTCAGTGGGTTGGTCACTTTAGCCTAACCTAACCTATGTAAGAAAACACATATTTTGTGTAGGGAGCCTAAATGTCATTCTGGTAGAATTCTGGTAGAATGACATTTATGAAATAAAAGTCTTAACTAACTAACTACACATCTATTGAACGTATGGTGGAAGTCAATCATATGACCTTTACTTTCAAAATAGAAATCTGTTGAAACCGATAGGTGATTACTAACAAAGTGGTCTTAATGCTGACAAGATGGTTTTTCGCTGGGACCAAAAACCATAGTTTTCGGATGCTTTATAAACTAATTATGGATACACGAAACCGAATTTATTGTCAAGGGAAGTCATAAGGATGAAAACTCCATTGTACTTTTTGTACGTTTCTTTAACTGGAATTTCTCAGTCTTTAGTAGAAAAATCAGTAAAATTGCCCAGAGTACCAGCCAAATCTTTTCACAACAATATAGCTGGTAATAAAGCTCGTGTAGCCAACAACTGAAAATCACCAGTGAGTTGCTGGTTTATAGCTCTGCTGAAATTTAATGTGAAGTAAAACCCTAACTATACACCGTCCGATCGTAAAACTAACATTTAAAACGCATATGTATGCCTTTCAGGCCTACCTTTTCTCAATTCCATGCTTCACGGTTTAAATAATGATACCCTTCCTGTAGGAGTAGATAAAAATCAACTTTACATCTTTCCAAGACAATATGTATTAATTAAATCTCATTTTTAATGCTCACAACAAAATTGATATCCTTCATCGCTTGAAAAAGGAAACCAATTTCTGAAACAAAGTGCAAAAATCAATTACGCCTCACACTGATCCGTTTCCTATGTATCCGCATGTACGAGAGTATCCCTAACCAGAGCTTTACGCTGCCACTTATCCTAATAATCTAATCTAACGTCGGTAATGTGAATTCATGTTAGTAACTCTCGGGTAATTCGTTTTCCGGCTTTTCGGCAGCGGGTTCTCTTCCAATTGTTTTTGTATACCATCCAGACAAAGGCTCGATACGATGTAGAGAATGCGGAAGAGGAAAATTACTTTCAACCCTAATGAAAATTTGGTACGCATTTTCGGCAATTTCTCATATCGCCATCCGTGCTTTTTACTTTGGCTCGCCTTGTTTTTCATTAAAAGGGAACACCGACAAGATTCATAGCCGCTATATCTTTTCTGATTTTTCATTAAATATATGTTATGTCGTTTTGTAAAATACCAGATTCGCTTGGTGTTGGTCTCTAGTGTCACCCTTATACTTGTAGATACGCGAAAGTAGAGAAAAAAAAGAACCAAGTTGAAATCGGAAAAAAAATTACACCCCAACTCGTGCAGGGGTGGTTATTGGGCTGAGATTGTTTCGCGCTTATTAGGGTGATGCCTTATGCATTCATGAAAAGGTCCTAAATCTCATTTATGATTGTATGACCTTAGCTAATAAAGAAGTCGAGATCCTTTTTTTGTTGTTGTAAACAGCCCCAGACATTTGACATTGAAGGCGGATGTTGAATTTGATGCAAAATAACTGCAATACCGCCCTTCGATGGAAACAGATGAATAGGAGGGTGGTTGACATATAATTTTCCGCAGGTGGTCACGAAAACATGTTAGGGGAGGATGGCAATGCATAAATAACAGGGGTTGACTCTTGTGCCTGGGCACTAACTTAAAGGCAAACTCAACACTGCTGTAGTGCCTTAGCGGCTGCAGAAACCCTGATTTTGAAATTTGAAATTCAGTTTGCCAAGTAATTGGAAATAATTTGTAACAAAGTACACGAAGAGAGTAAATGAATCTGATTCAATAAACCCTTCAATCAAAATCATTCACGAGAAATTGGTGTTATTAAAAAATCTGAGAGATGGACTGGATTTGATTTGAAGGCTGCCACCCTAAATGGGTTTTCTTCTTTTCGAAAAAAATGAAACAGCTTAAATTAGGTGAGCAGTGAACGGCGGCAATCGGCAATAGCAGTTCTATAACTATGATTTATTTACTTTATTTTATTTTATTTATTCATCGCCAAAAAGCCAAAATCGAATACTATTCGTTGCCATCCCGTGCATACGTGTTTTTATGTTAAGCGAGTAGAGACGAGTAGCCGGTGATGCTTCTTAATACCTTAGCCTCCTGTTGCTGAAGTAGTCAGTGACTATTTTCAACATGTTATATGATGAGTGCATACATCAAGGATCAAGAATCTTCTATTAATGCATTTATAAATGTCAAGTGTTATTATTGAGCTATACTTCTCAGTCCTTCATCTCCACCTTCAGTTGCTGTATTTACTACCATCTTGATGGTGTCTACGGTAGAACGCAATTTTTTGAAGCTGTACTGATGATCTGACAGTAGTCCATTTTTCTCCGCCACCGGAAGAAGCCTGCCATATATGATGAATTAGAGGATCTTGGGATTCAAGCAGCCATATTAGAAGATACAACGTAGGCAAATACTTTTTTCTGTTTTGGTAGCAGCACTAAATGTTGGAGTTTTCATGGTGTATGGAAGACCCCCTCTTCAGGCACCTTTGCTTCATTGCTAGGTAGGAATCCTGTCATCGTGACTGCTTCATTCCGGATGCCATCCAGTCAATGCCAAACAACTCTCAATGACCGGCAATACGGTTTTCGTAACAGGTCCACTGGTAATTTGATGACA
The DNA here is from genome assembly GCA_949129095.1 of Volucella bombylans. NCBI lineage: Eukaryota > Metazoa > Arthropoda > Insecta > Diptera > Syrphidae > Volucella > Volucella bombylans. Next base: position 65,379,984 of record OX422143.1, on the reverse strand, counting down.
TATCTCATCGAAAAATGAAACCAAAGCATCTGGCGAAAGCAAAATAGTTGAACTTGATATTTCTAAGGCATTCGACAGAGTTTGGCATCAGGCAAACTGATCGATAACACTTTTCTTCAATGGATTAGAAACTACCTATCGGAACGTTCATTTCAAGTTGTCTTGGATGGTTTCAAATTACTCTTTTTAATTTTCGTCAACGATCTCTTATCTCCTACGTCGAACCAAATATGTTCGTAATCTAATACATCCCTCTCTGGTTTTCAAATTCGTTCCCGAACTCATGTTCGGCTCTAGAACGGTTACAGCAGCGTTTGCTCAGCTCATTAAATTCCGATATAAACAGCATAACTAAATGAGAAACCTCCAACGGAGTGGAATGTAAGGCTTCCAAAACACAATGCTGTCTGCTGTCATTAAAGTGAAATCCAAAAACCTAGCCATTATTCATGAATGCCACTTGCATCGTCGAAACTGAAAAACTTTCAATTCTCGGTATTTGTGTCAATGACAACCTACTTTGGAATGATCACATATTAGATGTAGTCAAAAATGCTGCGAAATGTCTAGGTTTCCTCAATTGTTGTAAGAAATATTTTTCCCCTCTGATCTGGTCTCAATATATAAGCCACTCATCCGCACAAAATTGGTGTACAATGCCCACATCTGATCAGGTGCGCCTAAAACATATCCGCACTTGCTAGATAAGATTTAAAGCCGTACGATAGAACTCATAGGAAATACTGACATATCTTTGACAATGAACAGCGACTTGATGTCTCGTGTCTCTCTCTGTTCTATCGATATTTCTAACACAAATGCTTATTTAAAGTCCCCAGTAGCATTCCGCACCTCAAAACTTCAACCGTAATACCCGTCTTGCTATGAATGCTCATCAGTATACCCTCACGCCAACTTTCGGACGTACTCTAAAGCTTGCTCGCCACCTGTTGATCGCTCGATTGGGGCTGAGCCAGCTGATCCCACTTTTTCCATCACCCCAACATTGCCATGATTTTATTGAGTCTTGGAAGTAGCTTCGGCAGCGGATGTTCCAGCTGCCTTGGCTACCCTTCGACCGAGGTCCTAAGTAAGTGCCAGCCTTCTCACCGGTGAAATCGCTATCGCTAGCTAAACCCTCCACTTCTTCCAATGCCCCTACAAGGAGGGAGATGGATGAAGTCGAGATTTCGCTTTCACTCACCTGTAACTCCTCCTGAAAAAGGATTGCCTGTTTTTGAAAGGTTTTTGTTGTTGGTTTTTGTTTTTGGTTTTCCATTTAAATTAAATTTGATTCCCACGAGTAAAGCCGGAAATAAAAGGTTAGCTCAGGCAGCACCCCCATATCTGAGTAAGGCTAAGTATAACAGGCCCACGCTAAGGTGACTGAGATAGCTCAGTTCGAGGTTGGCTTGACCCCTAACCTTGCATCCTTCGGTACGGTACTTGTCAGGAAAAATTCAGTTAGACTCTGGAGAGTTAAATATGAGGTCGCTGTATTTGAGAAAGCCTTCCAGTATTATGTACCTCAATGAACTTCAGATGGCAAGTGTAACTTCTGGGACCTCAAGTCGACAATGAATTAAATTTCCATACAAAAACTATTTCTGGAGAAGTCAGAGATTACATATTAATTTTGTATAGTTTGGGATCGTTACTAACATATTTCAAACCAGTTCTGGCTTCGGGCAAGGAGACCCGCTATTACTATCGACATGCGAAACTAGTATTTCAAAGTAGCTACGTAGCCCATAAGCGGAATCTTACGAGTACTGTGGATCCAGGCAATAGCACCATACTGAGCTCTACGATCTGTACTAAGACAATGCTGTAACGAGGGACATTGTGCATATATTGAGAATATTTTAATAACAAAAAATAGCACAGAATCAATTACAGCCTTCATTAAAGAAACAGGCAACTTTTAAATGGGATTAATTAGTCCTTCCAACGCCGTACAATGGATAAGCAGCCCAAGAAATTTTTGCTATAAGAAATACTCGTAGTTGACACGCATCTCTTTACTGATTTCGTAGAATACTAATGTGAGCACATTTCCTTATTTGTGCCTCCAATGCATGAGTAGAGTACATATGCTCCCCTTTTTCAATATGAATCAAAAGATAAGGCATTATCCTGCTATTCGCATAAAAGTATGGTCTATTACCATAGCGACACATGTAGGACTTTGATAAATCAGCCCAACATTTATGGTATTTGCGAACCGTAAAACATGTCGAAGTAAAAATCATTTTCATGTTCACGTAGCGTTATTTTTTCAAGGGAAAATACATGTGTCGACAGAGTAGTCTGTCCCCCATCCATTTGCATCCTGGCAAGCAAACAGAATAGGTACTCTCACTTGTACTTGTGCTCGTACATTTTTATTGCAGTTTTCTCTTACGTCTAAATGACTCGAAAACCCTAAACCATGGCATGTACGTGTTTTTTTGTAAAAGTCATTCCGGCAGAGTATAGTGATTCGTGATTGTAAGACTGGACCAATTTCTATTGACGTCGTCGGTACTACTCTCTCTGAAAGAAAATAAAAACCAAACTTTCTACGGTGACAGCAAAATTCAAAATATTCAGTCTCCTGTAACACATCTCCACAGCGCATTGAAGTTCACAAGCAATCCACATCCAGACCCTGAGAGAAAGGAAGAAATTGATTTCGGGTTCACCCCCAGCCCGGTGGTATGGATTTTTGATGCCTTTAGCGTGGCATAACAACATCTTTTGATGTTCGCATTTCTATTATTTTTGTTCGCTTGAATGTTGGTTGCAATGTCCTTGTGCCTGGATCGGTTGTTGTGTTTTTTTGTCATCTCATTTCCATGCCATAATTTCTCTAGTTCCTGCTACTGCAGTGCTGCTGGTGTGTCAAAGCATCCTGACGAATGCCAACGTTGTTGATAAGTTTTCCACACAGCACACAGACAAAGTTCAAAGAAATCCCCAAACAATGTTATCTTTGCAACATCTCCTGAAATTCTGGTGATGGCGGTGGTCTTGGTAGTGGTTGTAGACGAGTATGTGTTCCGTCAATGGAATGGAAGTGCCGAGCTGGCCAAACTTCCACACAGTACTTGCGAGACATGGAATGTAATCTCTGCTTTTGAAGTCTGTCTGCTCGGTATTAGCTACTTAGCTGCATATTTTTGAGGTTTCACTTTGTATTTCGTACTTTATACAGTTTTGACTCTTAACAAGGACCACCCGCAGCTATTAGCTGCATTCCACAGAAAATTTCAACCCACTAACTTCCTCTTGAACATATGATGCGAATTTACGTAGAAGATAAAAAAAGAGATTAAAGTTTGATGAAAGAAAAATCTGTATCGGGTAAGGTTTTTGCGTTATACGAGCGGTAGCACAAGTTTGGGGTAGCCGTTCAAGACTTCACTCTAAAACGTCGATAAAAAAAAGGCGTATAGTATAATGAGTTTTAAGTTATTATGTGGCTTGTTGGGATCCTGTCAAAGAGTAATGCCGTATGCGGCTTAGGGTCGCGAAAAGGAGGAATGGCGCACTTATGCGACTTCTCTCACTCCTTAGGAAAATACTCAAGCTACAGAATACATCCATCTGGGGATGCAGTGCCGCTGCAGACGTTCTTGACACTATGAAAACATCGGAAAGGTTAGTGATTTGAACCTTGCTGAATGCTCGGTCAGATTTAAGGAACAGACAGGCTATAAGATACATTTACTCAATGCAGATGAAGAAAGCACGGACCCTCTGTATCAAACTTGAGACTCACTTTCAAGTCAACCTCAGGGGGGCCTGCATTTGAGCTCAGTAATACAACACGCCGTAGATGGTATCAGTTAAGTCAGGCAAAGGCAGTTATGGTACAAAAACGGAAAGACTAAGTATTATAATTTCTGGCAACTTTGAAGAGAATCTTTACTGCCAGCCTGGGATATATGTATGTACCTATGTATACCGAACCTGTAGCGAACAACGTCTCATGTATTTAGCGTAAGTACCTGCCATGTAGGCTTAAACTTACGGGATGCCCATACATCCAAGGGAGCAAGGATACGCTTTGCCATCGCTCACTCACATTTTCACTGTTTCAGATACCAATTCGGATACCAAAGTTCCACCCTTGGTATGAGTCGAGGCCGACCTAAAACCTCTTACTGCTCTTAGGGTCGCAGCGCCCAGTACTTATTGCAACTCTACATTGGGTCAAACCAAGGGAAAACCCAAGGTAAGACCCTTCCCGCGATTTTGGGTTTAAACCACAGCCACCATGATGCTCCCACAATGGGGCCTACCTCTAACATGTCAGGCCCGGACCGAGATCCGGGGGGCTCCTGACTCCCACGGTACCGTGATTTAAGTCCTGGTAGGGACTACTGGTGGTCCAGCCGATAACAAGACCTATGACCGGCAACTTGTGACTGATCAAATCGTAGCAACCTTCGGTAGCGTCATTTGAATATGTTTACGATAAGACCAGTACTTTGCTCTGCCCCCGTTGATTATTAGACAACGTCATTAAAGGGCGAAGCCTTGATAATTGGGCGGGGGCACTACCTGTAGCGAACAGTTAAAACAGTCTTTATAACGGCCTAAAGCTCTGACTACTTTCATGTTGAATTGCGTGGAGAGAATGGTCGAGCTTTATACGCGCTAAACGGGTTTGCGTATACATTCTCCATCCATCCATTCAAGATCCAACATTCCTACCAAGGCCCTAAATTCTGGGAGACTGCGCTTTAACCAATAAAAAGAAGTACGCACTCAATATTTAGGACGCCTTCGACAGACAACCCGACATAAACAAAACACTAGTTTTGTGCATAAGAGCAATGCTGTTGAAATGATGTGTTTTAGCTTTCTGGACAACATTCATATCTTGTCATAGGGAAAGCCATTGTATCTTCTCCTCCATTTGGCCTCCTCTCACGTGAGACCAAATTATTGGCTAAGAATTGTTCTCTTGATAGAGTTCTGCTCTGTTTTCCTGCTTTTCGTCCAGCAGTTCAGTTCGATAGAACAGCTAGCAAAATCAATATTTTCCTTACTGTCAAGCCGAAGTAGCAGCGGTTTCCCGCCAAGAGTGTCATTCGTGGAGTTAATATTTACTACGAGGTAGGTAAATAGATTAACCACTTCGAAGTACATAACTAATGTCAACAATGATGTTTTTGTCATGGATAGATGTTTCTTCGTTTATTGACAATATGTATGCACTTAGTTTCATCCTCAAATAGTTCAAGGCCGACTAACTTCTCGCTTTTACGTAAAATTCTCTTAGTAGCTAGACAGATAAGTTCAAGATAGTGTATTGCAAGTTAGCACCTGCCCTGTGCAATAACTGCTACAGCACTAGATTGAAAAAATTACATAGCAACGCATGTCTTTACCGAAATCTGGTACAATTAGGGATAAGTCGAAAGAACTGTTTACAAATTGCACATTACCGTTCAATTTTAGTGGAGAGCTTAAACCGTTGAATGCTATCACACACGGTTTTGAAGTCGATGATGAGATGTTGAGTCTAGGCTTTTGTTGGCCTTTTCCAGGATTTGCTGAAGGGTGAATTTTGCTGACCACGAAATCTGCCAGGCCGGAATGCTTACTGGTTTGTGCCGATTACTGTGCTGCCAAACGGATTGAGGCATTCACAAAATACTCGTTCGGTGGTCTTGATAGTTCCTAAAGTCATGGGATCGCCTTTCTTGAAGATAAAGTATTTAGAGCATCATTCCCAATACCTGGTTGATAGTTTGTCGCATGTATTCTATCGAAAGCTCTATACTGATCGACTATTCTCTGCGCTTCAGTAACTGGGTTTGCTTCACTGTTTTGAAAATATGTACATACGAGTATATAGTTCTGAGCTTGAACCCAGCTACCACTTACTAATCTTTCCTGAAAAACATCTAGAATTTTCTGTCACAGAACCCTCATAGGATTTTCGTTTCCTTCCCCTTTCTGACTTAATACCTTTCCATTGCTACTGCTGTCTTGCGCCACATCGCTTGTAGGTGTGCACTCTGCATTACGTTTTTCGGCGTACACCCTCATTGTCACACCAAAGGTAATTTTTTGGTTGTGAATGGGAGCCTACGGCGATTTCTAGTCTACTACCACTCTTATGTAGGGAAATTTGAAATGAGCACTTTTTTGCACAACTATTTTTCATATTGGAGGCATATTACAATCAGTTAACTAGCTGCAATTGCCTATGTGTGTTCGATCATCAAATCAGGTGAACGGCCTGGGAAATCTCACTCATTTTTGTACATAACAAGTGTATAAAATATCTGCCAACTCAGAAGCGGCACTCATTAAACGGATTATCACACTCGCATTTGTTGTCTTTTTTTCTTTCAACTATTCTTACATCTTTCAGAAGTGGGATCTGGTGAACAGATCAACTGTACTGTATAGTCGGAAATTCGATTGTTGGATCTACTGTACAAAATCAGTTTTCATGATAGAAATCGATACCGCGTGTGATTACGAAAGTTTAAAGTACTCGTATAAAGTTCAAAAAGTGCAATTTTGGCTAATCTATTGTATAATGACTGAAGAGTGGAACAAATTTGTAGAAACTGCAACAGTGTCTAAACTTAAAAGTGCCCTCAGAAAATTAAAATGTCAAACTACTGGCACTAAGGCCGAGTTAAAAGTTCGTCTTCAAGAAGCTGTAGAAGATTTCAGACCGAAGACTTTTTAACTTTGATCCAAGGGGTTACGTCGACCAGCAAAGATCATAGTACAAATGATTCTATGCCACCGTGTGAACGTGCGTCTATTGATGAGTCGAGAAGTGGAGAGGAGAAGGAGCTGAGTTCTGAGTTATCTAGGCTGCGGAGGCTGTGTAAGAAGAAGGAGGAAATAAAAAGGCAGTTTTAAGGACATTGAAGAGTCGTTACCACCATTTAGTGGAGACGATAACTTCCCGGTGCAGAATTGGCTAGAATAATTCGAAGCGAACTCCGAAGTGATGGGCATCGATGACCGAAACAAGTTCATCTACGGGAAGAGACTTCTTAAAGGTACCGCCAAGTTATTCGTCAGAACCATCAAGATTCGAAGCTGGTCGGAATTGAAACACTCGCTGGAGAATGAGTTTCAGAAGGTTGTGACTAAATCGGACATCTACAACGAACTCCGAGGAAGGAAGAGAACATCGCGACGAAACCATCTAGCAACATGTGCTCCACATGCAGGCGATAGCCTCTCATAGTAATGTCGCGGAAGAGGATTTTATTCAATTCATAATAAAAGGTATACCCCGATAACCTCGATGAACTAAACAATCATCGTGAAAATAACACCGACAGAATAAACAGAGCTTCAACCTCTGTCCCTCAAGCAAAACTTTTCCCATCGAGTAAGTCAAAAATAGCTGATCACAGTGTTTCCAATTCAACGAAAATGCAACCCCAGAAAAGTGATGTCATCTGCTTCAAATGTGGCCAGAGTGGACATATCGCAACGAGGTGCGAAATCAAAATTCCGGCTATGCAACCGAACTCCATTGCGATGCCAGCACAGTAGGATTTGGAGCAGTTTTGCTTCAAAACAGTTGGATGGGAAATTCCATCCTATATTTTATTTTTCAAAACGGGCAACCGAAACTGAAAGCAGATATCATAGCTACGAGTTTGAAACGCTTTCTATAATCTATCCTCTTTGAAGATTCCGAATTTATTTAATAGGAATATCATTCAAAATCGTAACTGAAACTGATTGTCAAGCACTCACTTTGAATATCGTGATAGGCGTTGGAGCTACAGACTTTCGATTATGTTGTCGAACATAGGAAAAGCTAGAAAATGACTCATGTCGGTGCGTTGAGTCGATCATTCAATATATTGCAATTTGATGATGAATCCTTCGAGTTCATTCTAGCGGCTGCGCAAAAACAGGATCCTAAAATACTTGCAATTATTATTTTTTTTTTTATAATGAGCGTGCGCTCAAGGGGTTTGTGTACAATGACTTAGAAAAGAATGATAGTAATTTGTATGAAATGATAGATGGACTAATCTATCGGAAATATAAAGACAAGGTACTCCTTTTTGTCCCATCTCATATGGAGGAACAGCTCATACGTACAAACCACGAGGCCATATGCCACTTAGGTGTTGAAAAATGTTTTCAATATTTGTCGGGAAGTTACTGGTTTCCGAAAATGAAAAGCAAGATCAAAATTACATTGAGAAATGTAAGTGAAGTGTATGTATTTTTCACCACACTCTGGTGAAATGGAAGCGACTTTACATTTTATACCAAAAGGCAATTTTCCCTTTTGTACTTTGCACGTAGATCACCTTGGTCCTTTGCCGAATTCTAATGGAAAAAGAAAGCACGTTCTGCTTGTTGTCGATGGGTTTACTAAGTTTGTTAAACTTTACCCCGTCAAAACAACGCAAAGTAAAGAGGCGATTAAGTGTTTAACATCTTTTTTCGAAAATTATTCGCGACCTGATCAAATTATATCGGACCGTGGAACTTGTTTCACGTCAAAAGAATTGTTTGACTTCGTGGAACAAAACAATATTAAACACATTAAAGTCGCAACATGCTCACCCCAATCAAATGGACAGGTGGAAAGCCTGAATCGAGTTCTGGTACCTAGGAATGCGAATCGAGTACGACTAGTGATTGGGACAAGCATTTAGCGAAAATTTAATTGCCTTTAACAATACCGTACTGCTTTTTCGCCAAGTATTCTTTTATTCGGTGTGAATCAAAAAGGAGACCTTTCTGATCATGTTAAGGAGTTTCTTGCCGAAAAATTTAGGAAAGAACGAGTTAGTTTAGAAGATGTTAGAGAAAGGGCGCTTAAAAACATAGAGTGCACTCAGAGATGCAATAAGTATTATTATGATAGTCGTCATAAAAATCCAACGGCATATCAATTAGGCCAATATGTAATGATAAAGAATACGTTGACTGCACAAGGGGTAAATAAAAAGCTTTTAGGGGAATATCGCGGTCCGTATCAGATTAAAAAGGTATTACCGAATGACAGATACGAGTATTTAGTTTCAGATATTTAAGGTTTGCAGCTTACTCGGTTACCATACAAGGGCGTACTTTCCCCTAATAACATGAGACCATATAAAGTCGAATTAGAGCATTCTGGAGGTGATGACGACGTGGGAGTAGCCGAAGAACATGTGGAGGATCCCGATTCCTGCGAAGAAACTTAAATATTTACATGTAATATGTTTACTCGTATGTTCCTAACATCCATTTTTTTTTTGTGTATTCCATGAATTTAACATGAATTGTTTGTCTTTCGAATTATTAATGAATTCTTATTTTGAAAATGTGTAATTTTAAATGAATTTTATATCTTTAAATGAATAGTGTATCTTTAACTGAATTGTATATCTTAAAATGAACTGTAATCGGGGCGATTACTTGTGGTCAGGATGGTCGAACTGTACGGAAATTTGAGATGATCACTTTTTTGCACAACTGTTTTGCATATTGGAGGCATATTGTAACTCAGTTAACTAACTGCAATTGCCTATGTGAGTTCAATCATCCGATCAGTTGAACGGCCTGAGAACTCTCACTCATTTTTGTACATAACAAGTGTATAAAGGATTTGCCAACTCAGAAGCGGCAATCATTAAACGCATTATCACGCTCGCATTTGTTGTCTTTTTTTCTTTCAACTATTCTTACACTTATGATGTCGCGACACTGGTCCCCTCAGATATTTGGCGTTCTCTTTGTAGCCTCCGGTTAGTTCCGATGTTTAATTTCTTTTTCTGCGGAGTTTGCAGCTTTTTCTCATTGGATAGTCGAGCTTTGAATTAGGCTGCAACAAGAAAGTGGTCAAAGTTGGGGTTTCCACGTTCAATAGACTGGATGCGTGCTTTTTTTGTAAAACGCGCGCTCAAGGGATTTTATGTGCCACATGGCACTGGAGAAGGAAAGTTATGGAGCAAAAAAAGAGAGATACCGATGTACGTTGGTCTTAAATGTTTGCAAGTTCAAATGAGGAAGGAAATAAAGAGCTTGGTAGAGCGAGTTTTACGGATTAGGAAAGAATCACGATATTTTAAAGTACGTCCGAAAATAGGTTTGAGGACAACTGATGAGCATTCATGTTACGGTTGAAGGCTTATAGGTACGGAATGCTACTGGCAGTTTTATTAGAGCACTGATGACGAAAATACTCGTAGCTATAGAACTAGGTGAGATGGGCGACATTACGGCAAGGATGTTAATTGGCTGTGTGATGTTATTATCACTTCTGAGTTTTATCACACAGTTTTCAATCCCATCTAACAGGTGCAGAGAAACCTAGGATCACGTGACCGAATGTGGCATCAATCTTGAGCGGACGAATACTTTGTATATTGAGACCAGATCAGAGGGAGTGAAATATTTCTTATATCGTTTTCAGGGAACCTATACATTTCGCAGCATTTATGGTGACATCGAATAAGGGGCCATTCCAATTCCATTGCAGAGAATGGAAAGTTTTTCGGTTTCAAAGGTGGTCCATTCATGAATAATGGCTGGGTGTTTAGATTTCGTTTTAACGATAACAGACAGCTTCCCGAAATAGTTATGGAGTAAATATCGAAGCTTAATAAGCTTATTATACGCATTCTTTCCCTTTCCGGGGAACAAATATAAAAAATCAGAGAGTATTGTTGCCAGCAAATGTCATTTTTTTTGTCATTTTTATCTCATCGTTCCACAACCACATTTCTTAAATTATATAGAATCGGCCTTTTGAAACGCCAAGCTGGGTTAGTGCCTTGCTTCAAATTGCTTTGAAGTTGTTCAATATATTTTACGAGAAGGGTTCATCCTTCGGGTTTATGGCAGTTTGGAGCCGATCTTACGAATTTAGTGTCCAAAGCTGCCTTCTTTCCTGTTAATGTGTGCCAACTTGTTGTCTCCACCGCAGTTGTTTCTGTAGTATACACAATCAATCACTACTGCAAGGAATGGTTAGATCATATAAGGTTACTGTGGCAGAATCCAAATAGCAAACCCATTTGACTTTTGCTTTGAATATATAAATATGTGTAATCTATAATTTTCCCAAACATTTTCCCCCCATGGTGGGTGAACTACGTTTACAATGATTCAGTTCATGTCTTCATTTAGGATTTTGTAGGTTGACTTTAATTGTCGGCTGGATTTCTTTTCAATGATATTATGTATCGATTTGATTTGCACGTTGAACTTGTTGCCTCATTGTGAACCTTGAAATTCCCTTAAGCATATTTCGATATCTGAAGACATATGTCTTCATGGCAAATATTATTAGTGAAATTAAAATAATAATAAAACATAAACAATACGCAATTACTCGCAATACCTTTTTAAGTATAGCAAATTTTGATAGAATTTCGCTAATTAAATATAAAGGGCTTCTTGAGAAGTACAATACTTAAGCAAGATGCTTACGCTGGGTAGAATGCATTTTAATGATGCCGCAGAAAATTATACTCATATCTGCTGGATCTTGCTTACTTTTACTTTCAAATTTATTTTTAGTTTTATTAACTTACATTCTTTAGAAAAATGTTTAAATCTAGTTTGTCAGCTTTCTATGTCTTAGAGCACACTCTAAATTTAACAATTTCATTCAACTTTTACCTTTTGGCCTTAAAACTATCTTACGAAGACTAATCATATCTATCAATTATTGTAAATAATGTATATAATTTCTAAGAAAAATGAAAAAAATTACATGCCGTGTCCTCTGCTTTTGAATTTTACATAAAACTTAAAACGGTGTCCCTATTCTACTTAATCTACTCAAACTACTCGTTCTTAGCCCAACTTAACTGGAATCGGGCTGGTGAATACTCGTAGCTTCTCATACCGGGTGATAACTATCTCAATTGTGATTTTTGGCGCTTGGCATTGGCCTAAACCGTACACACATACCACGCAGGCTTAACAAATGCAATAAAGCACCGGTCACTTCTCACAGGCGCCACCTGATGCCCAAGAGCGCAGCCTTTCCACGAAATCTCCCTAACTATCCTTAATCTAACTTACAACTAGGAGGAGTTACCTTAGTAACGTACCGACCGAAGGGGCGTGTCAACCCTCTTAACATTCTGAATCCATCAGAATTCGGTTTACGGTTTTTCGACATCAATTCGAATCGCGGGACTAAAACGGACAAGCTCCTGAGCTTTGGAAATGTACCCGTCGTAGGTGAGTCGCTTGTCCCTCGCACCGCGGTGGCAGTGGTATATTACCGAGGTACATTCTCTGCTTTATCCCTTTATCATCAATATGGAGAAAATCCTCCGGCGGCATAAAGCCCGATAAAAAGAAGTGAGCTCTCGTGGTACCTTTCATTCAAGCCCCAACAATCAGGCAATTTTCGTTGGTCATTGCCCTTGCAAGATGTGTTCGAATCACCATAATCAGAAAATTGTCAATATTTATTGTCATATTCAGACTACCTTTGTTGGGATAGAGTTTTTTGTGCTCTGATCCTGCTGTTCTGTACAAACCGAACCATGTCCTAAGACACTGCGAATCCATTCCATCTGATACGGCGCTACATTGATTCACACGGGGCAACCATATGCAGTGATTGGCCTGTTTAGGCCACAGAGTATACGACCCTCACCCTGGAGAATAATTGACTACTGTGGTTCCACAACCTTCTCGTCAGGGCTAAATCCTTCTGTGCCCTATCGTACAAAATATAAATACTTATCGAGCCAGATACCTAGTTATCTTTTCGAAAGTTGCTTCTGGTATCCGTAGAAGGTATCTCAAGGGAGTTCTAAACAAGATTGTTTGTGACTTTTGAAAATTGGTTTTCAATTTCCAATCGTCGCAACACCCCTTAATATGATGGAAATCACTCTGGAGAAGAGTATTGAAGATTTCGATTTCTGAACCCGAAGGGTTGATTGATTGAAGGAACGTACTAGATCACTTGTATAAATGTTAAACAGTCTTGGAGAAATCACCGCCCCCAGTTGTAAGATGTTTTTAATTTCAAAGACTTTGTTCAAAATGACGTTGCCTCATTCGAAATCGAAGTTCTTTTCCATAATCACGCTTTTAATCATATACAGCTGACTTATAGCAAAGCCCTTCTAACCACACGGTGTCGAAGGCCTCCTCAAAGTCAACGAGGCAGGCACCCGTATAATATTTTTTGCATTTATTGCATTGTCATTGTCAGTATGTATCAGCTTTGACGCAACATGGATGCCTCGCCCTAACGAAAACTGATTTTCCGGAATTACTATTGACCACTTTCTCGAATACCTTGCTAACATTCGGAAGTAAACTAATTGACCGAAGATTATCAGGGTTAGTTCTAACTTTATTCATTTTCGGGATAGGATGAACCACTGCTATTTTCCAATGCGTCGGATAAAATGCATTATGCAGCGCACTGTTGAATAGCATAGTAAAAGTATCCGTTTCTTCTAAGATCAAGTGTCTTAATATGAAATACCGTCTACTCCCGACGTCTTTTTGTTTTTCAGAGACTCAAAGATGCACAAGAGCTTATCTTTTTGCACAAACCAATGCAAGAAAGCTCGTTCATCGGCGATGATGACATTTGTCGCGTTTTCTGCACTGAATGCGGTGAAACCGTGATTCTCGAATCGCCTATTTTGAATTTCGTTACGCAGATAATAGTGGTTTACCTAGGCCCTGTTGTCAATGTCGTAATTACGATGCTCCCAGAAAATACATTTTCTAATGTCGTTCTTCGAAAATACCGTTGCATGAGTATGCCAACGGACAGTAGTGTCTGTCTGTTTTCTGTCATCTATCATCTGTGGAATTTGGACACATTGTGTGTCATTATTATATTTCCGCCGAACATATTCGGACTACTGGATTTTATAGCCCGAATCTTATTGCACTAGAATAGACCTACAGACTTTCTGTAATTAATTAAGTGTTTGAGATTTATGTTCAGTGACTTCAGTGTTCTTATTTCCGAGACGTTTCTGTCAGTAAATTGCCAGTACAGCTGCTTAACCCCGAACCCGCCCATGTAAAAATTTACGTGGACCGTCTTTATGGAAAAGTTCGAATTTAAATGCAAATTAAATGAATTCATTTCTTTATTTATACAAAAATTTACTCAAGAAGTACTCTCGGCGCTGCGGGACTACCTGCGGATGGTCGATTGTCATAATCATCATTGCTGTCGTCATCATCGGACGGGCTAATGAATTTGTTAAGGTAACACCTTTCGCACACCTCGATGTAATGCTTTGAGCAGTTGGGCACTGAATACAATTCGCACACTGAGCGGATTTTTAAAGGGTTTTCCAATATGGACTTGACAACTGTGAATTTAATTTGTGAACGTACTCTTTCACTAATCATCAAACTGTCACTGTCAATTTATTCAGTAAACTCAAAATTTTCATCATGATAAAGTACACGAACGAGCAACGTCTGCGAATTATACAAATTTTCTACGGAAATTCGGAGTCGGTGACTGTAACTTGAAGAGCGTTAACTCCAATTTTCGGTCATAATTCTCGCACTAGTAGACAGGCAATAACAAGTTTAGTACAAAAATTTGAGTCTACATATTCGTTGTGTGATGTTGCCGTGTCAGTGAGACAACGGGTTGGTCGAAGTGTCGAAAATATCGCTGCCATTCAGGCGTTCGTAGCAAACGATCCAAATAAGTCAATTCCACGGCGTTCTCAAGAATTGGGCATCGCTCAGACCACATTATGGCATATTTTGCGTAAGGATCTTGATTTACACCCATACAAGATCAAGCTGACTGAAGAATTGAAGCCGATGGACCATTTGAGCGACGTACGTTCTCCGATTGGGTTCTGGAGAAGATGCGCAACATGATGAATTTCATCGCAAAATCATCTTCAGTGACGAAGCTCATTTTTGGCTCAATGGGTTTCGTCAATAAGCAAAACATGCGTTATTAGTCGCTCACCGATTATTTTTGGGCCGAATTGGAAGATATGGACTTGGACGACATGTGATTTCAACAGGATGATGCCACAAGCCACACAGCATACGCTACAATCGATTTATTGAAGAGTAAGTATGGTGAGCGTGTTATCTCAAGAAATGGGCCAGTCGATTGGCCGCCTCGTTCGTGCGATTTAACGCCGCTTGACTATTTTCTGCGGGGCTACGTTAAGTCTTTGGTTTATGCCAACACGCCGACGACGTTGGAAGAGCTCAGAGCCAACATTGAACGCGAAATAGCGGTCGTTTCACCAAAATGTGTGGCCGAGTCCTTGAAAATTGGGTCCAACGAATCGACCGCTGCAAACGTGCCCGCGGTGGCCATATGAACGAAGTCGAGTTCCATTCATAAATGTTTTGATTGTACTTCAAGCCGATAATAAAGTTTTTGAAGTTTTATTTAAAAAAAAAAGTTGTCAAGTCCTTATTGGAAAACCCTATACTTCAACTTTTGCAGTGCGGGCGCTTTTGCAACGAACGCATCGCTGCAGCTTGTTTTGAAAATAAATTAAAATCGATAAGGAGAAGAGAATTACATGAATAGATGTACCCAAAAAAAAGATCTTCCCTTGTTACCTGTTCGCTGGCATGAGGAATTGTCGAAGGAGGAATCGGCGGCTTGAAACCGATCAATCTCATCGCTTCCAAGGTCGATTTTTTCAATGAAAGCTTACATCGATCCTTGAGATGTAGTGTTGTAAGCTCTAAGGTAAGCTCCTTCAAGAAAAGTTTGCGTTTGTCGGAAGGTCGTGGATGCCACGATGGATGACACAGTTCAAATAATCGAAAGCATAGAATGCTCCCAAATCAATCATGTTATAAAACAGGCACATTGGCCACCGATTGCACTTTCGTTTGCACGTAGAGCCACGAATCATTTGGTCGAATGTATCGACTCCACCCTTGAACTTGTCCAAGATTACAACAGGCTTCTTTGTTCTCGAGTTCGAATCAATATTTTCTCTCTGATGAGCTATTGACAATAGCACACCATTTTTCAGCGTGTTCGATGTGTAGCTAGTGAGCTGACATTCATCAGAGAAGCAGAACACCTGATGCGCATTTGCCACAATAGATTTGGCAAAGCTACATTTGTATTCATAGCTCGTCGGGCCTTTTGATTCGTGGCCAATAAAATTTCGTCTACTATTGAAGTCGTCAAAATGGTCCTAAATGCGTCTTTTTTCTTTTCAAACGTAGTTGTACAGAAAGGAATAGTAGATTTTCGACCAGCAGCCAGAGTTCCTGTTCGTGCGTTTTCAGTGACGGATGGCATTGACCACCAAACTGTCCGGTTACCACGAATTATGGTCGTGGGGAACGAACGAAAGAAAAAAACAAAACACTTCTTTCGGTGAATGCAACTTTATTACTGATCTTTAATTTTTTAAACTTTTATATTGGTTTGTACAGGTGATATTGAATTTACTGATACAGTTGAAAATACATTGCCAAGTTCTACGAATTGCACCGGATGGGTGACTGCATTAAAAATGAAAAGGTTTACACAACTGCACCGGATGGGTGTCTCAAATTTACTTTATTTTAATTTAATACGAGTATTTAAGTTCGCCTGTGGGAAATGCTTATGGTGTCGTCTTAGTGTGTTTGTTTGACCCGTGGTGGCGTATGTAATTCGCGACCTTGACCCAAATATTGTTGCCCACGACTGACACCGATTGCTTGTGGAGGCTTATCCACCAGCTCATCAAGTACATGTTCACCAAGGACATTCTCCAATAAATGGTGGGCTAAATCAATAGCAGCCATATCTGGCAACGGTGGATCGTTCACATTTAGGCCCTCATGATCAGATATACTATTGTTAGAATCACCATCACCATCAGTGGGTTCCCAATCGTGATCATTATCATCGTTACCAATGCTCGATCTATCATCAAGACCGCCTAGAAGGTCATCCAGTTCCTCCTGCTCAGCTGCACTCAATGCACAATTAGCACTTTTATTCAATAAAAAAATGATTCTTTCACTCATTTCACCCGATAACATGTACGCACTTTGAAAACCGAACAGCATGTCATATTCGAAAAAGAACAGTAGGGTATGCACGATCACGAAAGAAAAAAAAATTGACGGGGTACAAATGTACCCTAAAGACGCATAGAGATCACTAGATTATTTTGCTTTTTGAAAGCTAAATATTTATAAATTTCGCTCGCAAACAAATTTATCACATAAAAGAAGAATTGGCAAATCAGAAAAACATTGATTCAGTGTCATATGGCATTTGGATAATTTTTGAATTTTGGGTTGAAAGTGGCTTGGGATACAAATGTACCCCAAGGACAGGTGTAGGGTTAAGCCTCGAGAACAGTCAACTTTTGTATGCGTATAATGCGTTTTCGATCTGGCTTCCGTCGGAGTATTCTGCTCCATAGTTCGATTTCTTCGTTTGTCAAGTTTCTAGGGGGATCATTGACACATACAGACAAATGTACATACACACACACACAAAGACATTTTGTTAAAAACTAAAAACACTATAGACACCTTAAAATGTATATCACATGTGAAAAACAAGAATTTTCCAAGTTCAGGCCACCACTAGTTACTTAACATGAGTTTGGTTCCCTTACGTCTGTCACCCATGAACACAATGTGTTTAATCAATCCTTTGAACTTTCTTTTGTTGATCGAAGTTTTCGCGTCTCGATTATCTGTCAAGTTCAATGCTGTTGTTTTCGATGAAAATCATCCCAGATTCATAAATACAGGTAGCGCAAAATTAATCATCCAATTTTGTTTTTAAATTACATGGATGGAAATCATTATTTGGACCTTTACAATTGTTTCTGTTAAGTGGAAAAAATGATATCCGCCAAGTGGCTACCGCCAGTGTTGATACACATTTGTTGCCGTTTTATCGCATTTTCCATGACTTTCCGCAAGACTTCCCATGATAACTGTTCGCATTTATCTCGAATATCCTTCTTAAGGTCTGCATCTGAGGCCTATTGGCATAAACCCGCGAAAGAAGCCTGGGATGGTTAAATCGGGCGATCTTGCTGGCCATGCCAAATCGCCAAAACGGGCGATTACGCGACCAGGAAACGCTTCAAAATATCCATTGTGGCTCGTATTGTGTGTGCGATTGCAAGGTCTTGTTGAAACGACATGTTCACCAAGCCGCGTTCATCCAATTCCGGCAGCAAGAAGTCGTTTATCATGGCCCTGTAGCGTTCGGCAGGAACAGTGACCGTATTGCAGATGGCGTCCTTAAAAAAATACGGCACAATCACTCCTACCGCATGAACTCCGCACCACACAGTGGCTTTGAGTGGATGCAATGGCTCTTCGTGCATCATACGCGGATTTTCATTGTCCCAGAAACGAAGATTTTTCTTATTTGATTTTTTGTTGAGATTGAGGATGGTTTTACAGTATTTCACACTCGATTGACGGTCAGGAGGCATTAACTGATGCACTTTGTACGGGAACATGTGTAAGTCTTACGCTAAAATTCGCTGTAGGGTCCGACTGGTGATGCCCTATTGCGTGGCCCGTCATCTGGTTGATGTTTCTTCTTTCTCAGCGACATCCTCAGCCACAGCCACGATATTCACCATCTTCCGATATGGTGATTAATTTTGCGCCACCTTGTATTCTATACCTTATCCAACAAAACATGTCAGTACAGGACTTATGGGAAAGCTTTTTTTCTAACAGTGGTCCCTGTAGGTGGACTCAATGGCACATTACCACTGAAACATAAAGGAAGCCACTGAACTTTGTGTACAATTGTTGTTGTAATTATTTTCAGATTTAACCACAGCCACCCTATGACTTGCTTGCCCGATAGCCGTGGGCAGAATGATCATAAAATCACCGTTCGCCATTACTGCTGGCTGTGCATTGAAAATAATCTCATCAAAGCAGTGTTACCATTCTCAAATGTTAGTGATAACCACTTAAATGTGAGCAGCGACATCTAGATTTACAGAGCAGAAGATTTCGATACTTGAATAGCAAAGTCTCAACCGTTGATGACTGGAGAGTGGAATCGAATTTTCTAGCAAAATTGAAATTATATGGGACGCTGTCGCCATCCAGGAAAAAGATAAATGAAATTTATATCGTTCAGAAATATTTTTATTTTTTTATTTTAAATGGGGAGATGGTAACCCTAATCGAAATGCTCTTTCTCTTTGTGGTGATTCATCATATACACCATGGCAACCCTATGATAGATTTAAAGAGGGACACATTTATGCATGTTATTGCAACCAGACTAAGAGGCAAATGTCCTATCTTCCCTGTACTGACATTTATTCTTGGATAAACTATAGTATTCTCCCAGTCATTCTTCCCTCATTATTGCACACCTTCAATTTTATCCTGGCCACGGGTTGCTACACGTCACAAATAAAAAATGTAAAAACTCTGCAAATTCAAAAAAGAAACAGAAGTAGTAATGACTTCCTAAAATATTTCTCTAAAAGATTTGAAAGGATACTCCAAAGTGAAATCAATGCTTACAACCACTTGAATAACTTCCTCTTGCCTATACAATCAGGTTTAGGAAGCATCATAGTTTTATTACAGCGACCTTTAAAGTCGCTGATGATATCAGGAAATCCCGGGACGAGGAGAAAGTGCCTTTCCTAGTCAACAATGCAACATTTGCAACAACTGCAACATTTCTGTATGCTACAAGCAGAAGAATGCTCAGTATTGCATTTAACAATACTGCGTGTTATGTTTTCAGTCTTAGACAATTCGACAGGATCTCTATGTACTTAAAATCATTCTAAATATAACACATATATAACATATAACACGTCACTCGAACAGCTTTTCCATTATAGTTAGAAGTCTCATTTTGCTCTCAATTGTAATTCAAGCCAATAACCCTAGCTACCTCTCAAACAAGTTGCGTTTTAGGTCCTCAAACAGATCACATCAAATAATTCATCACTGTTTTTCGTGCCTTGTATCTGAAGGTAGCCCTAAACGACGAGCATGCTCGCCGAACATGATCGTTTGCGTTATCCCCTACACGACGAACACATTTGGCGAGCATTCATTTCGTGTTGATTCTTCATACTGTGAACATGTGCGATAAAGAAGCGCAAGTGGTTGCGCTTATGGTGATTTATTTATTTACCGCTGCCATTATGTTTAATCCACGATATTCACTCGGCGGCGTTCACAGCAAAAATGAGGTTTGCTCGCGAACATGGCCCTACCCGGCGAACATCGAAGCCAACCAGCACGAAAGAATCGAAATTTTTCGCCAACAGCGAGCGGCTCACGAACCAGCCCCTACACGAGAAAAATATAGCGAGCACGAGCATGTTCGGTGAGCATGCTCGTCGTTTAGGACCACCTTGAGCTACAGTTTTCCATCCACTTATGGAACTCTTTACCACAGCATGTGCGAGAGACTGGTGGCACCACGCGGTTTCGTTTAGAACTTAAATTATTTTTAACGAACAGCCCTAACTATTGTACTTTAGATTTTGAGGCCATTATTTTCGGTCCTAAAATAAAATCAAAAGTCAGTATTCAAATAATTCAAACAAACTTTATTCTCCTTTGAAGCGGATCGAAAAACGTCCCTCTTGGGCTGTTGTCAAAGTTGAAAGAGAGAGATTTCAGTCTCCGTCAGTTGTTTAACGATGCGTGCGCTGCCGTTGGCAGTTTGTGAAACTGCAATAAGTGCTGCCACTTCACTATAATATTATTGTAAATTTGTCTTGTTATTTTATTTGTACGCTTACTCAGTAGCCGTTTTCACAATTATAACTAGCAACTTTAAGATCCATTACCTTATAAGATATCTATCTATCTTAATGTGCAAGTTATGTATGAAGACAACAAAAATTATACGTTGCAAATGTAATCACAATAGCAAACCTCATTAAGCTCACCGTTTGATGCTGACTTCATCTTCCTATTGAGCGTGGGCAGAAGATTCCGGTAAACCACAAAGGTGGTAAAGGCTTACTTGTAAAGGAATTTGAATAAAGAAAAGGACAAATAAAATTAAATAAGTTCTCCGTTAAACCCGTTGGTTTATATTTATATTGTTTTTATTTTATAGTGATACGTATGCATCAATGAAGTAAATAAATAAATAAATAAATAGATTGCACATTTGTACATTGAATCTGAATTTCTGTAGTTACTTATTAAATTATTTGCAACGGCTTGAATATTAGCGGATGGAAAAGAAATCTGATTTGTTGTGAAATCAATTGCAATGTTGTCGTTTCCGTTGTTCAGAAATTTACAGTAAGAGAGAGGCAGGATCATAGATCCACGTGTTATCGCACTGGACCAATAGGCCTAAGTGGGTTGGTCTATCCAAGAGCCACTCTAACCTAATCTAGCCTAACCCTATAAAGTCTAAGTTTCTGATTGAAAGGAAATATCCAACTTTAACATATCGCAAAAAACCTAGGAGACGCTTATGTGTATAAAAAAATAATAATGAAGCAATAGGTGGAGAGACAAACAGTCACATCTGAGTCAACTTTAAATTTAAAGTCCAATATCCAGAAGGAAATAGCTTATGGCATATCAACAACGCGTTTCTATCTCACCAATTCGCTGATTCGCATCGTTATATCGATTTGAAATAATAGTTAATCGATGCAACCGCAATAACAAAAAAAGAGAAATTAATTCAATTGATTGAGCCTTTTGGCTGATGAAATCCATTACGTTGCGGGCGATTTCAACCTAGCAACCCGATTTTTCCCGCCGTTTTATTTCTGGATTTTTATTTTAAAATTTTTTTTTTAAATCGCCAAGCAAGTGCACTACAATTGCAAATTAATTACAATCATTGGGCATGCAGTCCTCTGCAACACCCCGTAGCACTGGACGTCTGAATAATTTGCGTTAATACAATTTTCGGACCACGCTCACGTTGCACATGTATTTTATTTTTACACGCTTTTTAGCGAAAGTCCTCCAGGACATGACTGCATATGAGAATGCAAAATATGTGCAGTGTAATAAATAAAATTCACTATGTCTGTACGTTTCTCTCTTGCCCCTTTCTCCCACGAGAAAAGGTAGGTAGATTCGATTCATCGAATTTTGATGTAAATTTGTGCAATACCGAGTCAAAAAAAGAAAAAGAACGTATGGAAATGTGCCCGTTTCACAAGGACCTATATAGTTGTTCCTTTTAAAAAAAATATATATAAAACCCCTCATTCCAACTGAGAGGATGTGGTTTGAAATGATCTCCCATTGGACAAATGGTGGTTGCACAACGATGGACTCATAGGACAGGAAGGCTTTTTGAAATATAAATGTCGTCCACTGTGACGAGGACATTGTTAATAGTATGCATCAATTCAACAAGCGCTCGGTTGTATACGAGCACTCGCGCATCAACTTTGGATGGCAACTACAGCCAGCCTAAGCCCTGTTCGTTTTGGTTCTCCGTGAATACTGTGTGTTATCTTCTACATTTTATCTGGAGGACACACAGCAAACCAATTCGCATAATTACGAGTATATCGCCTGTCCGAAAATCTACACCTGCCCCATACCAACCGTGCTGGTCGTGCTGGATATTTCAATAAAACTAAATTCAAACTTCCGCTAAACGATTACATTAACGATTTTTTCCGTTTTTCTTTTATAAAAATATCATATTACAGGATACTTTTTTTTGCCATCAAAAAAAGTCACTACAAATTCTATCCTTTCTATCTAAAGAGCTTGAAACTCGTGACAGGAGTTTTTTATTTGTCCCTTCCTCAGTAATGGATTTAGGACTGACTATTAAACTGCAATTGTAGTTATCGGTTCGACACCATTCTTGTCCATTGTCCTGCCGATTAAAGGAAGCTACAAACGTGCCAGGGACGAGTGTTTAAATATTTTTGTTAATCGCCAATATGGCAATGACTGCATGTGCATATGACTATGACTATGCATTCGAATGTGAATATCAAATGTTTGTAGGAGTACTCGTATATGCGCGCGTAATTCGTATCGAATGCACATTTCGTTTCGACAGATTCAGATGCGCGATTCATTGGCTTGTTCATCTGGAAGTTTCGATACATTGTGCATATTTGGGGCTTCATTTAACCAGACCGCATTTAATTAATTGTGCGTGGCGGGATGAACGGGACAAGGATTGACACTAGCTCTGGAATCTGCATCAGGAAACTAGGTAACGTCGAAAGAGGAGTGGAATGGAGGGGGATGCATTGAACACGCCGTTAGCCGGAAATGATATAATGGATTAATCGAACGGAATAGCGATTTCGATGTGTGGTTTATGTCGTTAAATCTGTTGCCATATCGCGCTTTTAATTATGCAGCACATTGATGGTTTTAAAGACTCGCCAGCAATATCGTTAATAATAGAGACAAAGTGTCGTTTATAATTGTGTGCATGTCCCGGATAATACGATGGCGATATTTGTTTGTTTTTGTTTTTTCCCGTTTTTTAATTCTATTTTGGACTTTATTTTTAGCTTCAAATGAAACTATAATTAATTTACTAGAGAACAAATATCGGTAACAAAAACGTGACATGGTACGAATGACTAATTCATTGAGGACAGTGTTGGTGGTGTGATGTATTTGACCTGCGACTTTTGGTGAAGACTAATAGATTTTGCATACGAAACGAGTTTTAAAGATGAATTTATCAATTAGGGAAATATTTGTCCGGCGAAAGTATTTCCGGAGGTAATGATATCCTTTCGGAAATTGTCTTGTACAGAGTGGATAGGGTTGAAGGGCTTGCAGACAGGAGTATTTTTAAGTTTACTACAATAAATCTGGGAAATTGGCATAAAGTAGACTCAGCGCTTGTTCGGATGTGGAAGTCGAAAATATCGGATGTTTCGAAATACGAAGTAAACGAGTGATCCGGTAACGTGTAGGGAAACACGAAAAATACAAAAATATTTATATGTGCTTTCGTTTAACAAAATGATAAAGTGCGATCGGATGCCTGACGATCAAAGGGAGAGCTTTCTTGTTGAACTGTATAAAGGCATAGAAGACACGAGAAGCACATGTTACCATGCCGACAGCGCAGTATTATTGTAGTAAATAGGGCCGTACCAATATATGACGCCATTCAATGGTTGGGAAACATCTGAAAAGAAAGAAAAGATAGTGGACAAAGTTCGGATAAGCGGCCAAAACCATCGGCAAAAGTAAGACCAGCAGCGATTTTTGAATAAGGCCGGTGTCAGCAAAGTCCTATTTCTGATCGACGGAAGTTAGTTGATGTGTTGAAATCTGAGAAACAACTCTGGTGGTGACTTCCAAGATGTGGCTGAAACCGTGTATCAATCAGCAGTATTTGCAGTTTGGGATTGGTTTGGTGTCACGATAAAGCAAAAAAAAATCCCGAAATGTCCAAAAAGGCGAGACTGACGTACCTATAATAATGCCGCTATCACTCCTGGTGCTTCGAATAGAGAAGGCTAGTAGCATAGTTCAAACCGTGTGTTGATCTATTTTGCGAGTTAATTAAAAGTTGCATGCTACAATATGGAAAACGTAACTTAGACTGAAGTGCTCCACGAAGAAAACCCTTGAATTGCGAAACAGGTCAGTGCCGAAAATTCACCTCCTGAAAACTTTGACTCTTTAGGTTTCCAAGCCAAAAAAAAATTGTTATTTTTCTGGATTCTGTGGCGACTTAGTGAAGCGGAATGTGCTGATGCATCTTCACACCTAGAACCCTGGATTCGACAATAAAAGGTGAAAAATCTATCCTCATAAGTAGGGCAAAGATTGGGAAAACAAGGATGAGTCTCGCTATTTTGGGTCTTGGTAAAAGCTTATGTAGGCTATTAATCTAGGAAAGAGTCACATTCCTATCTGCTCCGTTCGAGGAGTGCTTTCGACAATGCACATTGTTGAAAATTTGACGGCACCTGCAACTCGGGCATACAAAATAACATAGGAGCACCACAAGTTTTGTGTCCAATATGTGATAGCCTGTGTAAAAGAGGGTTTGTCCACAAGGCGTCGTTCTGTTTCCGTAGCTCCTGGGTATGCTTATGGCTCTCAATAATTATAAGGTCTATGCTAAGGCGTATGAAGATGATAAGGCTGCTCCAAATGAGGGATCATGTTTGGCGACTGTCTGTCTGCTCTCTCTAAAGCGCAGGCAGCCCTAGACGTGATTGGGCTTTTAGTCAAACTCCTCAAATCTGGGGTTTTTCTCTTTACGAGAACGACCAGGTGACTGGTCTCACAGAGTTTAAAAGCATCACCATCTGTTTAGCCAACGAAACTGAGTATTTGGGTGTCGTACAAGTCGCTTTCTGACAGTGAAAGGAGCTTTCAGCAAGAGATGGGGCTTGTCACCGAGAAGGTTTTTTTTTGGATCTACACAGTTTTGATAGTTTTGATAGGACCAATCATATGCTTTACGTCGGTTGTTTGGTTGAACACGTTTTCACGAAAATACGTCATTTACTCTTTTACCAAACTTCAAGGAAAAGTCTGTCTTGCCTACATGGGGCATCCCCTAGAACGGAGAAATAATTGAAAAAAAGTAGTTTTTGGTAAAATAGGCGCTGGAGTTTTGGTGACCTTGACGCTGACTATTTTTTGAATCTAGTCTTAGGCTGGAAAAATATGAAATCGAATTTCCTTTTGATCAGGAATGATTTCGATCAGAATTTGAGCCAGGAAAGGAATGTAGCCGGGTCTTCACAGAAAGTTGGTATCTTTTTGGTAGGCAACAACTTAAGATTTGGTTTAGGAAAACTTGCGTCTGTTATCCAATCATCCAACAGAGATATACGCAGACCGCAATGAACTATATCGTGAAGAAATGGTGGAAGGGAGAAATATATGCGTTCGTAGCGTAGCGACACCCAAGATGCATTTAATGCCTTATTGTAACTTATTAATGCCTCCAAGCTGGCAACGCAGTCGGAAGGTTGCATTACTGAGTCTTGCTTGGGTGCCAGATCATAACGGCTTCATGGGAAACGCAATCGCCGATAAACAATATGGGCAAGGCTCAAAAAAGAGTTTCTCTGCACTGGAAGCTGAGTGAAGACTGGCTGCGTTCTAGGGTGGGCGGTTCCATTGACTTTTGGATTTCATTTAAGCATAACTGCAGATGAAAAGACTCTTTAGGATATTGGTAGACGAAGCAATGACTTTCATTCTGTCCGTTAGTAGAAAATACTGCAGGCTGCGTATTGGCGTCCTTGAGGGGCACTTTGCACCTAAGAATGCAATACATAACCGACACGATATTCTGTGATGCCTTCTGTGAGAGTGATGAGAAGGCCGCGGTGCACTATCTACGCGAGTATCGAGCCTACGCTCTCATCATCCGTCCGCAGATATTTGGCCTTTAAATTCTAGGCACTAACTGTAGAATTTACTAAACTAACACTTTGTGTGGGTGGTCAAAAAGTCAAAAGTCAACAAAATTGACATCCCTGTTTCAATCACATACTTTAAACCATTATCCGAGACTGTATAGATTTAGCTTAGGGTTTGCCATTTATAAATATAGTGATTCTAGAGTAGGCACGTTTGACGCATTATGTGCAGATTATGGCCGACATAATCGGCCATCTGAGCTTACTATAGGCAAAACTGTAAAAACTTCTAAGAGACTTGCTCTGTTACAGATGTCTTAAGGGCTATCCATCATCGAAGTGTATGCTCTACAGAAAATGTGGCGGACGTTAGATACGTGGTGGATGCGGTGGATACGTTAACAAACAAAATTGTCGCATATGGGGCAATGAATGAAGATGTCGACCATTGTATCTAAAAAAAAAGTCACTGCACGGTGTGCAATTTGATCTGGTGATGTCATTCATCCATAATTCTTCGAAAATAAGGAAGGTGCAACTGTCACCATCACTTCTCATCGTTATAACCAAATGTTAACCGCATTTTGTTGGATTTAAATCAAAGGCATGGATGTGGAAGACGGTGCCACATCTTACACCACATGACCCGTTTTGGCTTCATTGTAAGAAAAATTTCCTTGGCCAGTTATTTCGCGTCTTGATGAGGTGAACTGGCCACCAATATCTTGTGATTTGCCCCCGTTGGATATGTTTTTCTGGAGCTATGCAAATGCACACAATGCACACAATCTTGACGCTTTGAAAACAAATATTCGTCAAGTTATGGACGAGTTATTGCCCAATATGTGTCGAAAAGTCATCGAAAATTACCTTGTCAGAATCAAGTCCTGCAAGAACTCCCTTGGAGGACATTTGAATGATGTTATATTCCATTCATAATGGAGATCCAAACAATATATTGAAACAAAAATTTGATCGATATCTAAATCATAAGTGTATTAAATTTAAATCAAAATGGATGACCCTGTACTTCACTCAACATATAGTAGGATAGCAAAATTATTCCCTTTGCTTCCCTTCCAATAATTCAGCGGCTGGACTAATGCACACATTAGCTACACCAATAAGTTACATCAAAAGGACTTCTCAATAATCTAAAGATTTAATTATGTGAAAGTGCAAGCGGCAACGAAAAAGTCTCAATCTACGGCAAGCAAACAGTGAAGCATCCTTGGTAAACTTGGCTCAGTGAATGAGCAATTCAGTACATTATTAATTAGCGTCTCAGCAATCCGAACACAGTGCCTTGCAGACGTTTTCGCTGCGTTGCGTATGATACTCATACTTTAAGTGGTTTAGAATTTAAAGTCAGTATACTTTCTTTCTCACTAGATAATCAGCTTCTCAAATATTTCGAAAAAACAATTGTAATATCCTTGGCTCTTGTAATTATTTGGTCTACCAACGTCATGAATATGAGCAGCATGCAAGTTGTAGAACCGTAAAAACTATTCTTAGAAATTAGTAGAAGAAAAGCATTTTTGGTAATATTTTCATCAAATATCTCTTGCCTAGAGAACTGCCCACTGTCTTAGCTTAATGGATACATTTTAGATTGATGAGATTATCCTTGTTTATTATGTCGATCTAGAAAAATCCCTTCGGCAGAGCTATCCATTATCGTTACTTTAAACAGCTTTATAAGAATCCGGTGCTCCAAGAATATATTTCAACCGCCTTCCCAGAAAGATATCGGAGTTATCATATGAGTCAATCCAGATTTTGATTCGTTTTATATATTCGTTTTTCGTTTAATATTCGTTTTTTAAATCTTTTTCTGGGGTACGAGTATGTGTACGAGCACATGCAATGCGAGGGTGGATCAAAGGCCGTTGTGTACTGCAACCAGATTTATCTGTTTTCTTTCTTTCATTAGTTATTTGATATTTCCAGGAATTAGATCAGACCTTTCTCCGAGATCATCTTCAGATCCTTTTCATGGACAATATATTTCTATATTATTATTGTCAACTGTTGTTAGAAACGTAGGTAAAAAACTATAAATTCCTTTTTTTACCTGCTGCAGGTTTCCTCAAATATCATAAAATCTATGGGATTTTCTGCAAACTTGTTGATAATTTTTTTTTTTATTATTATTGTCACATTCATAAGAAAAAAATAGTTAAACGTTAAGTTTATTACGCATTTTCTGGAAAAAAGCGACCTCAAAGTCAAAAACTAGCATGGGCAGTGAAAATTGAACAGGCTTAGAAATTGGATATCTAGAGACTCAAACAAGATATCAACTTTATTTAAAAGCAGTTACAAAGGGTGGTATTCTTTCTAAAAATAAAATCGTCAACGAAGTTTCTGCTATTAGTATTAACTGAGCAATTTTCGTAACATGCGTCAGGGTATCCCAAAGTAATCCTTTCCTTAAATCCTCGAAAAGTGATGTCAGCATTGGAGATAGACCCTTACTGTAGAACTGTTTTTTTTTTTAAATATACCCACGAATCATTTCCAAAATTATCGTCAGGGGACACCCTGTATATTCGGCATTATTCTCATTATCGAGGCACTCACCCGCGAAGATTTGCAACTCACATTGTTCTGGAATGCGTTGCAATTACCAGAACACGAAGATATCAACTTACTAACTTTCTCAGTTTCTCTTTTATCTAATTGTATCATTTATTAATCATAGCGGCCTATGCGCCGCTGTGCAATAATATTGTGTTTTAAAATTTTCTTGTTTATTTTCTAAACCCTATGTTAGTGATTTTATCTTCTTCAAAATCACACGTAATCCAGGTGTTCCTTAAAGGACAATCTTGAGTCAATCATGACGGCAAGACATTTTATTGCTGACTTGGATGTTATTTCATGTTCACCGACTGTGAGCACAATGATTTCTTTTCATTTTCCACTTGTAATTAATAACGCTTCCGTTTTTTATTCAGCTAGTGTCAGCCCAGATGATGCCAGCCCATGTGGGACAATTGAAACTGTTTAGTTGCATATTTGAACAACTTCTTCTACCATAAATATTTTACTGTTACGACGAGCGGGATATCGTCCGCAAACCCCACGATTCTAGCTTAACCTGGCAGATCAAGACGAGGAATGCCGTCCTACATTACATTCCATAGCACTGGCCCCAGGACTGATCCTTGGTACTATTGGTAAATTGGTACTATCATGTTTCGTTATGTTTCCAGAATATGTACCCAACTCGCGCTGTTGAAAGCATTATTGACGTCCAGGTTATGACACAGCAATACATTTTTGTGCATCTTCTTCATCGTCATCCTTCTATGGCCATTTTTGCTGCATCAACAACCGTTTTAATTGCATCAATTGGTGTCCTAATATTCTGAAAGTCCTCCTGCTTCTAAGCAGTTAATGATGATACGCTCCAATACTATCCCCGCTGGATCCAGCATATGTAGTGAACGAAAGGCTAATGGGTCCCCTCCCTTTGATATTAATAAAATTAATTTCCCATTGGATGGGAAAAACAAA
Source organism: Volucella bombylans (assembly GCA_949129095.1). NCBI lineage: Eukaryota > Metazoa > Arthropoda > Insecta > Diptera > Syrphidae > Volucella > Volucella bombylans. The sequence continues at coordinate 65,350,195 of OX422143.1, read as the reverse complement.
AAAAAAAGCAAGATGATGTTCACAAATATGTGCATTTCGGCTCCCAATCTTTTGCAAGCATCAAGTACTAGGTGGGGTGAAAAGTAACCTCCTTGACCGCCAGAACGCGCTACTACTGCACAAAAGGTTATGGTGCCTTGAAGTCCGTTCATATTTAGGCAGACATGCCAAAGTTCAGTGCGATACTGTCTTTAGTTTTGTTTTCACAGCTGATTGTTGTTGACGTGTTTGGCATCATGTTGAGTATGGGCAAAAACGATTTTCGTTCTCTCATAAAACATTATTTTTTGAAAGGCAAAACGGCGAAGAAAACAAAAGCAAAGTTAGATAAATATTATGGGGATAATGCTCCGTCAGATTACACCGTCAAATATTGGTTTCGAGAGTTTCGTGGTGGCCGCAACTCCACTAACGATCAAGTTCGCAGCGGAAGGCCCTCCGATGCGGTTACAGAGGACAATGTCAAACAAATACATGAAATGTTCTTGGCTGATCGGAAAGTGAAGGTGCGCGAGCTAGCAGATACCAAAAAGATTAGTACTGCGCGCACACGCCATATTTTGGGTAATTTCCTGCATATGAAAAAGTTATCCTGAAGCTAGGTGCCGCGCATGCTCACTCCTGACCAAAAAAACGAACGCGGGAGCGTTTTTTTGTTTTTGCAAGACAATGCGCCGGCGCACAAGAGCATCGCAACCACGGCTAAAATCAATGACTTACGGCTCCAATTGCTGTCGCATCCACCGTATTCGCCCGGTTATTATCTCTTCCCAAACCTCAAAAGGGACTATATTTAATAAAATAAAAAAATATTTAAAAAAAAAAATTGCATTCCCAAGGAGGTTACTTTTCACCCCACCTAGTATCTCCTCGGTGGCGACTCTAGGAATCTAGTGAATTTCGCCTTTGTCTTGGGAAAATGTCTTACACTGTTTCCCGCAGTGCATTTGCGCAGGTGGGACATGAAGCTCGGAAGGTTTTTAATTTCTTCATTATAACTTGGTAGGCTCTCCCCCAAGGGTTTTCATCCGTTTTACTGAAACTGCGTTGAAACTGCATCGTTTGCTGATGTTTATTGCCACTTTAAGTTCTCTTCGTGGTAATTTATACCGATGCTAGAGATCAGTGAAATTGCTTCTTTGACGACTAAGTTGATACAGTCTTCCTGCACGGTGGCATTCAACTCGTAGCTGCGCGATTTCATCATTCCACCAATAAATTGGTTAATAATGTGAATTAGCCGTCCATCTTACCATAGATGCATCGCACTGGAGATGTGGGAGGTCAATTGAACAGTCTTTTCATTGACTGAGCCAGTCGTTGTTACATCCACTTGCATCTGGGTAAAAGACTCTACATCAAATGTGTTGGTCTCCCAAGATTTTTTGGTGAGCGTTCTACTTATCATATTTTGATGACGTGGTCTTTGTTCATCAATTGTCTCACATACTACTGCCTGGTGGCCACTATCAGTGCAGTGAGTGCTGACTTTCCATGTTGCTCTACTCCCCATTCTGTGGCCCATGCTTTGAAATCTCTGGCTATGGTAACCGGATTCTGACCTCTGGCATCTATGGTTAGCCTATCTATAAAACCATCGAGTTATTCGATCGTAAGACTTGGTGAAGCGTAACAGCCATAGATGTAGTTGCCTTCGATTTTGGCCCTAAGAAAGTAGCACTCAGTGATCCTTTATGCTTCTTAGAAGGGTAGTTTTCCGCAGGTCCATGTTGCAGCTTTACCCCCAGCTTCCGCTATCCAAACCGTATTGTCATATTGTCGACACGGTTGCTACGTCTATACCTAGCTCGCGAGTTGTTTTTAATGGGAGGGCTTGAGCGGCCTAGTAGAGATTTAGGTTTAGCTGCAGTATTCTCCATACTCGATGGTACGATGGGCATTTATGACTACCCGTAGTGTGGTTACTACCGATGCCTTCCTTACGTTGGTTTTCCAATAAAAAACCATAATGTCTACAGTGTAAGGAAGGCAAAACTTCTTCGTATGAATAATCTCACCACTTTCGACCAGTGATTTGTACTTTTACAGGCTTTGGCATAATGCCCGAATTCCATACATATGAAAAACTTGAGTGGGCCTTGCTTCTCACGTATTCGGCACGCAACCAATCCTATACGTAGTTTGACTATTTCGGTGGGTTTCCTAGCTGTTTCCGTTGGTACTCGTAAGATCACGGTTGCCGTCTGGGCATTCCTAAGTGACTTAATTATCAATGATTTTGCTACATCCGTAATTGTAAAGCTCTCTAAGAGTACACTAAATACGTCTTCTTTTGTGATAATCTCACCAAGATCTTTCCCCTCTATCAATGATCCTTGTTTAAGATCACATTAGCTTGTTCAACTAGGGCACTTTTTACCTTATTCTCAAATGTTGTAGCTTGTGAGTTAGCTGCTCTTTTATGAACTCTAAGTAGGTCTCCTTTCGTCATTTTCTTAATGCGGGTAACATTTTCTCCATTTAGTTCATTTAGTTCAGGATCGCTTTTGACTCTTTGGAGCTACGTTTGCTACGATTTCCGGTTCGACGCTTCTGTTCAATCCAGCCAGGTGCAATTTTCTTACTTTATTCTGATTGCTAGTCGTTGGTTTTCTCAGTGTTTTGATCTATCGAACGCGGTTTTACTTCCGGTGCACCTTCCTCCAATGACGGCTTTTTCTTTTTTGGGTAGACAAATCCGTGGGCGCTGAGCTTTTAGGTGTCATATACTTTTTTGCTTTCGCTTTATCACATATATTTCCCTGCAGTTCTACAAAGAACTTGGGAGTCTTTGTGCTGCTTGTACTAGGATGCCGATTAGTTGTCACCTTTTTCCTCTGTGTCGTCTTTGTTGCAGTTCTAGGAGTACAGACAAGTCCACTACCACTTGAGCTAAGGCCAGCCTTCCCTAGTGGGTTTTACGCTTGCGTAATCTACGAACTTGTTGTAAGCTAATAGAATCAGACTGGCCAGTCTTCTGATCTCATAATGGACATTATCATTGCCCTTGAAGAAGCTCATCAAGTCTTCAATTCTTCTGCCTAGGATCGTCAGAGGATCATTCCCAATTTTTCCATCATTGGTGACTGCTGTTATCTTGTCTTCCATTTCTTCAGGATTTGGATTTGCCTCTTTTTCGTTTTTTGAGCTTGGATGAGCCTTCTCTGTAGTCACTTTTTATGATGAACGTATAAGCGTAGTGTTCCTCCGGAAAGGATTTGTGGATAATGGGTCAGACTCTGATCCCTTATCCTAAGTGTTTTTAATCGTTTTTGTAATGTTTTTTTTTTGGGGTCCCCACTCAAAGCCGCTATTTCCATCCGGATGTGTATTCACCTCTATGGTCTAATGGTAATCTATACCAGCAGGGAGGCTATGCAAGGGTTGACATCGGGCCTTATGGGTGCTTGTCTCAGAACAAGATTGATGCTAATCAGGAATGTTACATTTGAACATACAGCACCAACTAAAGGGCGACGTGATGGAGAACGTATAATGCTTTGAGGAATGCCAGAGTTTTAACTGCACGGGAGCGGTTGCAGCATTATCCTGAAAACCGTTTCAGTTAGATTTCACTCTTACTTACTAAGGCAACAGAATACCACAACCGTCAGTCCACAGCAATAAAATCAAAATGTAATGGTTCGGTATGTCTTAATTAAGACCTTGTCATATTCGGCCTTAATGCCCAACAAGTGGGCTTCCTGTATTTGCTTCCTCGTTGCTACTACTTACAGTGGATACCACTCACACTCCTACGCTTTCATACGATTTCGAACCACCAAACTACTTTTGCGAAACATCATTCAGCTACAATGTATACGATTTGTGTTCCATTCCTCCCTTGCGGAGAAGTAGGGCCAGTACCTGTATGAAAATATAAAGGTGGGGTTCATTTAGTCTAGAGTTTGAGGTTTAGTAAACGTGCTGTCTATCTTCTTTGGTATTTCCAAGTGAACAATCAGGTTAATACCGTTGTATTAACCTCCATAAGGCCTCCATCCCCGTAATTGGGATAGTTCTCATAGCCCCTGTTCCATTATTTTTGATTTTTGTTTGGTCTTGCCCCACCACACTACCGCATAGTATGATTGGCTTCATCATTTGGGTGTACAGCCAGTATGTTATTTAACGTTTATGCCCCACGATTTGCCCAATAGCTGTTTGGTGGTCCATAGGTATTTTATAGACTTGGTTATTATATAACGGCTGTTTCAAAAAGAGGTGTAGGATTTGAAGAGCCTATTGCTCGTATATTACAGCTGATGCACGCAGGGTTGTCATATGGTGACAGATGTCATATATAAATTTGGAAAACTTGCCATGGAACGCTATACAGTGACAAAAAAAAATCCAAATCGTTGAGTTTTATTTCGAAAATTCACATTCAATCGCGGAAACGATGCGCAAAATTAGTGACAATTTTGAACGTAGTCATGTGCCTTTCGCGAAGTATGTGCGCAACGTAATCAAAAAATTACAAAAGACGGGATCACTACAAGTGAAGATACCGAAACGTGTTCACCTTGGACCTTCATTGGAAAATGTCGCTACAGTAAAAGAAAGTGTTCAAAACGACCCAAGTCTCTACGCAGCCATACTGCACTGCCGGCTGACCACCAGAAGCGCCGTACCTTTTCGGATTGATTTTTGCAAGAAAGGCGTGTTTTCGGATGAGGCCTATTTCCACATTGGTGGGTACATTAATAAGCAAAATTATCTCATCTAGGGCACCGAAAATCCACAAATGATTCAGGAGATGTCGATGTACCCACAACGAGCAACTGCTTGACTGTTTGGTGCGATTTATGCACCGGAGGTGTCATGAGGCCGGAAAAGTTATTACTCTCAATGGAGCGCGCTACCGAGACATGAGAAGCAATTTGCTGTGACCGGAGCTCGAGAATATGGATACAGACGACCTCTAATTTCAACAAGATGGTGCTACATGCCATACAAGTTGCGAAACTCAGGTAATTTCGCATTTCGCATTTCGGAGAAACTCATTGGCCACCAAGATCGTGCAACTTAACACCGTTAGACTTTTTTATCTGGTTAAAAACAAGATCTACGCCACCCGTTCATAAACACCCCAATTATGCAAAAGAATGATTGAAAATTTCGGAAAAGGACGAGAGTCTGCATTCATTTTATTCAAGAAACAAATCCTAAACCTCTTGATGAAACACCATTTATAGTACTTGAGATGGAATCTAGATATTGTACTTAACTTCGTCTTTCAAGTACACCACAGTATCATCTCTTCCTTGTGAATGGAATAATTATTGTTTTGATAGGATTTATTGCATAAGCTCCCTTATAGTAATCACATGGTTGCTCTTAGTTATAACAGAGATAGAATCTGCATGTATAAAGGGTGACCAGATAGCAATAATAGTTTTTCCAAATGTTATGCTTCAGCAGCTGTCAAAGTTACCAATGATATCCAGCTGTCAGAATATTCAGTAAGGTTGGCCATTTTATCATGCGATTACCGTGATCAGTTGTAATACGCAACGTGAATTTCGTCGTGATGTCGGTCGTAATCATGGCTTCAGTGTGCAGGCAATTTGTCGCACTGTGGAAAAGTTTGAGCGTGAGTTCACTCTTTTGGATCTTAAGCCACTAACCGGACAGAGATTGACTTGGGCATCGCCAGAGAGTTAACCCTGCTTATGTTGCAGTTGGATTTGAGCCAACATCCGTATAAGATTGTGCTGACGCAAGAATGGAAGCGGAAGCACAATAAATAAAGCCGTGAGTTCGCTAATTGGGCCCTGGACATATTGGCCGGAGATCTGGATTTTGGCCAAAAATCATCTTCTGGGACGAAGCCACAAGTATTCGGCCAAGCGTCGATACATCGTGTGCTGGTGTGGTTTATGGCATAATCGGACCTTATTTCTTTCAAAATGAGGAAGGATACACTGTTACTGTCAATGGGCTCAGGTATAGACCGATGTTTCTGTGGTCAGAGGTCGACAACATCGATATATCAGATCTATGGTTCCAACAAGATAGAAGTTGTGAAGGAGAAATTTTTCGACTGGATCATCTCACGGCTAACGTCCATCAATTGGCCGCCGCGATAATGCGATTTGACACTACTCGATTATTTTCTCTGGGGCCACGCCAAGTCCTTAGTCTACGCTAACAAGCCAATCACTTTGGACGAGCTCGAGGCCAACATTCGACACGCTATTGCCGGAAAAAGCCGCACATATTGGACCGAGTCATCAAAAATTGGATCGATCGCTTGAAGCACTGCCAGCGAAGTCGAGGAGGCCATTTGAATAATGCGCTATTCCACATATAATGGCATAAACGTGGCTTCAAAATAAATCTGGAATCAATTTTATATCTCTCACCGTTGTTGTTTTATTTAAATTTTTTCCTTATCGTTCTTACCTGGTCACCCTTTAGTTTTTTATATCCTCTGGAGTTGTAAGAGGTCATTTACTATTACGATCCACAAGAAAGGGCACAGTACTCCACTCTAGGGGCAGCCCTTCACAGTAGTGATATCCAATTCCCCCTCGCCTAGATTTTCCTTTATTATCCTTAGGTGTAGCATGTTACCAATCTATTTTTTGCATCGTTTTAAATTTCGCCTTAACAAAAGCATCCTCAATGCAAGGAGCTTTCTTTGTCATATACCAGTGTGTCTAGTGCTGAGTTCGTGGATTTGCCTTTTTGGTAATATGACCTTTCTTATGTACAGGCGAATCCGGGTTTCCATAGTCTTTAACTTGAAAGACGAAAGGCTTATGGGCCTTTAGGATTTCAGACATTCTACGGATTGTTTTCCTTATACCTAAAGCTCTCAAAATTAAAGGAATATATTCCAGATGACAGAAAGACACTACCCGGTCCCGGTGATTGGTTGCATGAGTTTACTTTCCATTCTATCGTTTCAAATCAAACTGTCTCCGATGATTTTGCAACACACCGTCCTGCGCTTCTTGGTCCGGTACGTTTGTCCTGCAACCAGGGAAGTAGGTCCGCAGAAGCAGTTTTTATGTTTTCTCCTGAAAGCGCCTGAGGAGGTTTCTTCTTTCTTATGGTAGTGGTATACTCTTTTGATTGAGATTTCTATATCACCACAAAAGTTCCTCCAAGATTCCCTCCTGGATTACCTTCAGTTCTTTGTTATCTGTGATAGTGAGAGGCTTTCCAATCACTTGTTCTTTTAGCCATTTTCCGAAGGTTTTCAAGTTTATTGTTCCATCAGGGCACATTTTCTGTTCAGTTACCTAGGCGTCAGACTGATTTTGAACTGAAGTGTTCCATAAATATTCCATCATTGCCTCGAGTTCTGTCGCTGTTGGTCCAGTGCCTTTTGATACGCCATATGTTATATGAATTTGGCCTCACAAGTAGAGTGCCCACGTTTTTGTGAGTTTAATTATTGCTGGGCATAAAGCTTTCCTTAAGAAATAAATCACACACAATATGACCATAACTTGTAGTCAATTCTGGGTCTATCTCAACAAGGTCGTAAGGTGTAAAGTTTTCTAGTAGGCTAAGGATTTTTCGCCAGTTCTATCCCCAAGCTCAAGTGTAAGTGTTGAAATCATTCTGATAATTGATTTTTGAAGAATTCTTAAATTTTCATTTTCCGTTCATTTCATTGACTACTTTGAAAACCGTAGGAGTTGCACGGTTTCGATAAGGAGATTATTTAGTGCCATTGTTTGTCCTTACACAAATAGAATATCTTCTTCCGTCTAACTGTTGAGGAGGCATCTGATTCGCCTCATATCGATGGTGCATTCCAAGGGCTGTAATGTAGGAAAAATCGAAATATAAAACCCACCCTAGCGGCACTCGTTGGCTTCAATTTCAACTCGTATTCCGGGATACTTGGCTTTCGCACTTGAAAGTCACAACTGTCACTACGCGCGAAAGGGGACAGGATTGGAGTTGGTGTTCGGGAAGAAGAAGAGCAAAAGTTGTCTCTTTTATGCTAATTACATGCAACGAGAATATAATTGGATCCCGTGTACATATTAGGAGACATGGCCAAAAGGAATACCAGTCTCTAGTATCAAAACCCAGCAAGCGACACAACGCAGAGCAAGGGAAACTTATTCCTTCGCTAATTGGACGCTTTTGTAACAATTTATCATGCAGAAGAAGCTCTCCTAAGGAGGAGAGGACTGGTACAAAAAGAAAACAAGTTTTTCTTTTCTTTTTGTACTTCAGCCCGGCAGTTCTCATCTTCTGATGGTCACAAAACCATGTCACACCCCCCATACAACTAACATAGAGATGGTGGGGGCTAACAAAAGATAAATGATGAGCAGCAAACCCCGCAGAAATATCTTCGTAAATGTATCTGCTTACAACTATCCGACCATATACTTGGTATTCCCACTACGACTCGCACAGATACTGGTACTGGTACCGGTACTGCAACTGGAACACTTTGCTGGAAACTATTTGCGACGCGGCCAAACAAAATGAGTAATTTACTTTCTCTGAGAAAAGTTTCGGGGAGAGAACTTAATTCTTTGATAATCGCGCCCTTGATCAAAGGGTTTCCTAGCTCGAGACACGAGTATGGTTTTCTTCTTTCAGCTTCCCAAAAGAAACTGTGAAATCTCATTTACGTTACAATAACTGATTCCGCGATGAAGATATCCCATTCGATATGCCGTCATAGCAAACCAGACGGTGGAGGAGCTCAAATCTGGAATGAGTACTATAATCCGCTTTGTATAGCCTTCTCTTATAGTCTCACGAATATTCTTGAATAGTCTTTTGCGTTGTCCGCCACCCTTTCAATTCCATAGGCCCTGCAGCTGATTTTCTTTTGTAGTGAATGAGAAACCGGTTCGTGGGAAGGTTTCCCTAAACATGAAGGTAATTTCTGAATTTTCCTAAATAAATTAACACGTGATTGGGTTTGCTTGATGAGTAATTTGTTGAAACTTTTCGCCGACAATCTCCGGCGGCTTTTCTTTTAACAGATTCCCACTCCTCATTCCACTGTTGTTGTAATAAGAAAATGAGAAAATACGGTTACTTATAACTATTGCCCACACACACAGCATCCAATGCCCACGACTAGATGTACTCGTATTTCAACCCCCTGGAAAACGTCAACATAAAGTTTGCACGTACTTCAAGTTCATACCCAACTGACAGATAAGAACAACAATCCGAGGCGCCCTAATTATCTATTTTCATCAGAATAAAAAATAATTAATATCACAACGAGTGTTAGTTTGATGGTTTTGGGGGTGGATATGGTAAAAACAATGGCGTTGTGTAACCATTGCAATGGCAAGGGTTGAAGGGTTTCTTTGGTTTCTTTGGTTTCTATTCATCTTATTTACGTGCTTTAATGTTGGGTTATTCTTTCAGTGAACTGATGATGAAAGGTTAGCTGTTCGAACCCAACAACATGATAAATTTTTGATCATCAATTTGGCAGCCCCTTTCCTCTGTCTCTTCCCTTTAAACAAAAGACAGAGATTGCTTGATTGGTTGTAAAATTATAATTAACTGCAGCTAATTGTATTCTTAAGACGTGCGCTTTTGACGACAAGGTCTTCATTTTGGAATTCTATTTCGATTGGACGTTGTCGAAATTTGTGTAAAGTAATACTGACTTGAAAAAATACAGTTTAGTTTCTCTGAATTCAGCAACCGAAGACGGAAACAACTCAATGCGTTTCTTCTCGAAAACGTAAGAAACTTAAGGCGACCTTAACTTAATAGTTATTTCTAGATTATGAAAAAATCTTGGAACTTCTGATTGATCTGAAGTTGATCTCCTAGGAACATAATGTTTTTTTTTTTTTTGTTTTTTTTTTATAATTTGCTCGCGCTCAAGGGGTTAGGCCACTTTAGAGGACGTAAAAATATGCCATTTTGTGATTTTTTTCAGCAAAATTATAAAATAAATCGAATTTAAAAAGGCAGAAGTTTATTGTACATATCATTGACTGTAAAACATAAATTGTATACAATAATTTATTGATAAATGGAGGCGTTTCTCAGGTGACCTCTCTTTTTTGGAAGGGTATACGGCCGTACCAACAGCTCCAGTAAATTTTGAATCATGAGGAGCCACCAAATTTTTATTTACATAACAACAGCCACTGAAGTACGTATGATTTTTCTGATATTTTAGTTTTTGGCCGGATTGCGTAATTCCGAAGTCAAACTTGCAAAATTCGTAGAAAAATCGCCAGAAAATTTTTAATAATAAATTATGTGCATATTTAGACAATACATTTTTAAAGATCTAGTTAAAACGTGAAGTGAATTGGTTAAAAAAATTTCAAGTTACGTGTGCGGCCAACTTGAAAAATGTAGTTTTGAGATGAACGCATTTAAAATTTTAAAGAGGCTCGCTGCCTAACTTCTTCCACTATACTTTAAAAAACAAGTACTTGAAGACATTTAACGGCCGTAATCTTTTGGGATATTATTTTTGAGGTCCTAACGAACCATTGAAAACAATAAAAATAAAAATCGATTTTTTGAAAATCCTAGAGTTTCCTACTTCTAACGCGAGCATCAAACTTGTCGAGTTATAGAGGATGAGCAGGGTCAATGAATCTCGAGAAGGAATTCTCCAGACGAGTCCTGAAACCAAAGGATGCTCCCCTCCCTCACCAACTCCTAAAACACTCCCTTCTTCACCTGGGCTGGATCAAGGTGTCATACGACCCGTGCTGAAGATCAACCTCGCTGAGCGCCCAGCATCTCCAAAAATAGCTCAGTCGCGAACGGAGTATCCGGATTAGCTAGCCTTGTCTGTATACAGCGGATCTCTGTACAGATGGACACCCCTTTCTCCGCTACTCGTGGGACCATTTATGGATAAAACCTCTAAAACAAAATCCAAGGCCGGTAGTCCTTTAATACCGGGCGGTAGAACGGTGACTACACCGACTAGTGGCAAGGCTCCTGCATTATCGAGAGGAGGTAAAACTGTGGCAGGCCATGGTGCACCACCCTCTAAATGCAAACGCAACGAGCCTAAAAATAAAGATTCAGGGAGTGTTAAGACTGTGGCAAGCCGTGGTCCTATCACTTCCTCCACCCCAAATATTATCCCCCAAGGAGGAATCTGGAGCTCAGCTGCATCGACAAGCCCTATCAAATGCGCTCTATCTAAGACGCCGAAATTCTTCACGCATTATCAAAACCTTCGGATCCATTCCGGTGCGGATATAAAGAGCAAGGTTGAGTGGGCTAAAAACATCCTAAAAGATGGATTACCCACTGCTTCCACTGCTCCCAAAATTTTAAAAGACTTCCCGAAGTGCCAGAGATCGTTGGAGGAAACCGTGCCGGTTTCCAAGAGGCCCAAAACACATAGTTCCAAAACCCCTGGGCCATTCAACATCACATCTCTGAGGTCTTTCAATGAAGTCCTAAAGGACCCATTGGTGATCGCGGTGATCGATAGGAACGATACCGAAGCTTCCATTACACCTGAACGGTGGCAGCTGGTCAAGCTGAAGCTTTCGAGCAAGTTCTTGGTCATCATGCGGGAAAACCCCGGATCACCTCCTATCACAAGCGACGCTGGCAGGCACCAAGGCCATGTCAAGCTCATCACATGTTCCAACCAGAGATCTCTTGATCCCTTCACCATAGGTGGTTTAGGAGAGATGTGTCCAGGTGCAAAACTCGAGGTCGTGTCTAAGGAAGACATTCCTAGCAGACCTCGAACTCGTACCTGGATCCCAGCCAAACCCTCCTCTCCACAAAGTATTCTGGAAATCATCCGGCTCAGCAACCCGACTCTTCCCGACATGACTGGAAAGTCCCGAAACTGGAGGAACTAAGGGGTTCTTATAGATGCGCGTTAATTGTGATCAATAAGGAATCCCTTAATCCTCTGGCGCAGACGAAAGGCATGATTCGGTTTGGATTCGAGTCCATACATTTAAGGGTGTACAAAAAGGATGATCTGGATGCTGATAGGCAACCTAATACTCCTTTAATACCTAATATCACAACCTCGGATCTCGGAGCGTGGATATCCTTTCCAGAATTGGATAGCGACGACTCGGACTCCAGGTCGGAGGTAACTATCAAGCCGTCGGTCTCCTCTTCTGACACCGTGTCGGAAATAGATCAGAGATAGAAGATGAGCTTTTGGTCACATCTTCAGAATCGGAGGATCTCAACAACACCGTGGTGGAGGCGACTCTGGAAAACTGTAGCAATAATACGGTTTCTCCATATTAATCTCCACCACTCAAAAAAGGCTTCGGCCGCACTCATTCTGCGTCTTTTTAAAAACGCGGAATACATAATCCTAATCCAGGAACCATGGATTGTAGAAGGCGTGGTTCGTGGACTTAGGACATCCGCATACGCTCCACTCTATACAAGAGACAAAGGTAAGATGAAAACTTGTATATTAGTGAAACGTAGCCTTAATGTATTTCTACTTCCCAACCACAGCGACCACGACTTAACCGTTGCCAGACTAGAGACTGCCAAAGGCTCATACCGGCTGGATTCGGCTTACCTTGGCCACGACCATGTGGACCCTCTCCCTGGTGATAACCTAGAAAGGGTGGTACTGGAAGCTGGAAGGCAGAAAACTGGCCTCATAATCGGATACTGACGCACATCACACGGTATGGGGCAGTACTGACGTCAATGATAGAGGTGAGTCACTTTTTGACTATATTTAAAGTACTAACCTCTTAATTTTCAATATTGGCAATGAGCATACTTCTATAACTAGAAACCGACAAGAAGTGCTAGATATTACTCTTAGCATCACTCAAAGGCTAACGAACTGGATGGTATGGTCTGAACACTCCTTTTCAGACCACAGATAATCCAATTCAGTCTGAGTGATGCTCCCCCCAGTCAACCAGCTTTCCGGAATTACCGGAAACCTGATTGGCCAAAATACAGAGGATTACTGTCAGAAACGCTATCCTCTGAATTATCAAGTACCCCGAGTTACACCAATGAGCTTGACATGAAAGTCAAGGAATTTACTCTGGCTCTCAATCAGGCTATGGTCGCTTCCTGCCCTCTTATTCAACCAAGAGTCAAGAAAAAGCCACATTGGTGGACATAGGCACTGAGACTGCTCAGAAACTCTTGTCGAAAACTTTTAAACTTAGCAAAAAGTACAAGAAAAGTACATTGACTGGGACTCATACAAGAATCCCTCAAATTATACAAAAAAGAACTGAGGAAGGCAAAGTGACAATCGTGGAGGTCATTCTGTTACAAAATCACAGAAACCTCTGAGGCATCGCGGCTAAGAAAAATCCTCTCTACAAATCCTATGATGCCTAGCTGTTTGAAAAAAAACCGATGGCTCTTGAACAAACTCAAGTGATGAATCACTCAACCTGCTTCTGGACACCCACTTTCCAGGTAGCTCCCAACTCACGGCCAGTAGCAGCCCAAACAGGCCTACTGCAACCGTGACCAAAATTCATGGTCTGATTACGAGAGACAAACTTCTCTGGGCGCTGCATAACTTCAAACCATACAAGTCTGCTGGTCCGGACGGTATAATACCTGCCAAGCTACAGAGGTCCTCAGATATTATTCTGCCAGTGTTAGAAAATATTATGAGGAGCTGTGTAGAACTTATCCACATTCCACTGTTATGGAGAGAAGTCAATGTAGTATTCATTCCCAAAGCCGGAAAATGTTCTAATGTTGTCCCAAAGGACCTCAGACCTATAAGTCTATCATCTTTCCTTCTGAAAACTCTAGAACGACTTATATCCATATTCGAGCTAAGGCTGATCCAAGACTTCTGTCAATCGCTCAACATGCCTACTGTAAAATAAAGTCGGTGTAAACGGCTTTGCACTCTCTGACTAGCTACATCGAACGATCCCTACAATATAAGGAGAACACAATGGTTGCGTTCCTAGACATAGAGGGCGCCTTTAACAACATCAACACATCCGCAATCACGACTGCGCTGTCAACTCTGCAGGTAGAGGACTCACTTGGTGAGTTGATCGGTCTAATGCTAAAAAGCAAGATAATCAACTCCAAACTGGATGAGACTTCTGCTAAAAGATATGTCAGCAGAGGCATGCTGCAGGGTGGCGTCCTCTCTCCCCTTCTCTGGAACTTAATAGCTAACGAACTACTGATATACCTGGAAGCGGGTGGTAGCAGAGTGATTGCCTATGCGGATGACGTTGCCATAGCCGTCTCAGGAAAACATCTAAATACCATTAAAGAACTCCTCCAAGTAAATCTCAACAGATTAACCCGCTGGGCAGATCGCTGTGGATTGGGAATAAACCCCCATAAAACTGATCTTGTCCTCTCTTCTAGGAAATATAAAATTCCAATCATAGACCCTCCTTCAATAAATGGTAACAGTTTAGTTTTCTCCGATACAGCAAAAAATATCTGGGTCTCATTTTTGACAGGAAACTAAACTGGAAACCTAACATTCAAGAAAGAGTCAGTAAAGCTACAATAGCTTTATTCTATTGCAAAAAGGCTATTGGGAACAAATGGGGCCTTCAACCTGGCATAACCCACTGGCTATACATCTCGGTCATAAGACCGATACTTACTTACGGGGTGGTTGTCTGATGGACGGCCTTGGAAAATGCAGTCAACCGCATTAAACTAAGCAGAGTAAAAAGAACAGCATGTCTATGCACAAGCGGAGCCTTGCGGTCTACGGAGCCTTGCGGCATTAGATATTCTGTTTCACTTGATACCCCTCGATATTTTTAGCAGGCAAGTAGCTGCGACTGCAACTATTCGCCATAAAGCGACTAAACAGTGGACAAATAATTCATTTGGTCACGCCAACATTCTTAATGTATTAAGAATCCTTACAGAGAACTTCGATTACACCATACCTGAACTTTGGTTTGACAAAAACTTCCATGTAAGCTTCCCCTCTAGATTATTCTGGGAGGAAGATGCTTTCATGGAGGACAAGTCAATCCATCTCTACACAGATGGATCTAAAACCGATAGCGGAGTTGGTGGCGGTGTTTTCTCAGATAAGCCTCTCTTTCCAAATCACTGTAGCGTGTTCCAGACAGAAATTTTGGCGATGAAAGAAGCTCTGTCCTGGTTGAAAAAAACGTTATATCTGCAAAGTATATCCGATCATCTCTCATGGAGATGGCAGAGCAGTTCAATATTCGCCTTTGTTGGGTGCGGGACCATAGAGACGTTCCAGGGAACTGCAGAGCCGATGTACACTGATGAGCATTCATAGCGAGACAGGTGTTACGGTTAAAAGTTTGAAGGGGTGCAATGTCACTGATGATTTTTTTTGGAGCACTGGTGGTGGAAATAGCGATAAAACAGAGTGAGACACGAGACATTACGTCGGTGTTCGAGGGTGGCCATTGTTTGAATTATTATAGTATCACATATGAGTTTTATCGCAAGGTTTTGAATCCTATCTAGCAGGTGCAGAGATGTGTGTGTTGTACTCCAATTTCGGGCGGAATGCTTTATACACATATTATTATTGGCCCGGTCTACACCGGACAACTTTATTAAGTTTGTTAACAAGCAAAAACTTAAAGCTAGGCTTAAAAAACTAACAAAGATAAACTTAACCTAAGGATGGTGAGGAGAAATGGTGGACGGGGGAGATGTTAAGGAAGTAGCATATTGAACAGTATTTTTTTTATTTCTTGTTTGCTGCTATTTAGGTCAAAGACTACGGCATAGTTGTCCGTTATACTACAACACGAGGCCTCGGAAAATCGCCCATCAGCTGTTGTTGGATTATGTGAGAGTGTCGGCGGCATTTAACACACAATCTGCATATTTTTCGTAGTATGTTTCGAGCGCCAATGACCCAAAAGCGGTTCTGGAGCATTGCTTGCATAGCTCGTGGACCTGCGTGAAGTGTCATACGATGGATGTCTTCACAAATGAGAGTCGTGATTCTTGCTGTTGCTGGCAATAGAATAGGATACTTCTTGTCCGGTAGTAACGCAGCACTCGATAGCCTTCCGCCCACCCTGAGAACACATTTCTGGTCTAAGAATGGATACATCCTCAAAAGCTTGCTGTGGCGGCTCAAAGCCTGGTTAGACTTGAGGTGTTGAATGTCCATTGCGAAGAACGATGCCTGAGTAAGCTTTACCCATGTGATGAAAGCTTCTTCTAACTCGTAAAGTTGCAGAAACTTTCTTGTACGAAGGCAATCACGATTTGTTTGTTTGCGTACTGCAACAGCTAGTCGAGAGTTGTAGAGAAATCGTAAGACATATGCGGTGACACGCTTCAACTTCCGCAAAGATGAATACCGATGGACAAGCTCCCAAATAGGTGGTACTTACTGTACACTTGTGACGTTGACTGCTTTTGAGCGTTGATCCATGTTGGTTGAGAAAATCCGTTGTGGAGGCCATGAAGACTCTAGCTGACTTAGCCAATGCTAGAGTGGGTGATCAGCAAGATGATTCGGTTGTACACCACGCGTGAAGCGTCAGCAAAGCCATGTAGATCTGCTATTGTGTTAGGGATCCCGACACCGATCCACCTCGGAACTTTGATTGTTGCGAGGCTCGTGATGTGGTCCCTGTAGCTTAACCATTGGCGTTTAACATATTCCGGCACAACTTCATCCCAGTCCACCTTAGGCTTCCACAGACCTGAACAAAAAATCCCAGGCTGTCGGATGAGGGTTCCCAATGAAGACCCAGAGTTCGTACGCTGTCCGGTTAATTCAAGAAAGAGTCAGTAAAGCTACAATAGCTTTATTCTATTGCAAAAAAGCTATTGGGAACAAATGGGGCCTTCAACCTGGCATAACCCACTGGCTATACATCTCGGTCATAAGACCGATACTTACTTACGGGGTGGTTGTCTGATGGACGGCCTTGGAAAATGCAGTCAACCGCATTAAACTAAGCAGAGTAAAAAGAACAGCATGTCTATGCACAAGCGGAGCCTTGCGGTCTACGGAGCCTTGCGGCATTAGATATTCTGTTTCACTTGATACCCCTCGATATTTTTAGCAGGCAAGTAGCTGCGACTGCAACTATTCGCCATAAAGCGACTAAACAGTGGACAAATAATTCATTTGGTCACGCCAACATTCTTAATGTATTAAGAATCCTTACAGAGAACTTCGATTACACCATACCTGAACTTTGGTTTGACAAAAACTTCCATGTAAGCTTCCCCTCTAGATTATTCTGGGAGGAAGATGCTTTCATGGAGGACAAGTCAATCCATCTCTACACAGATGGATCTAAAACCGATAGCGGAGTTGGTGGCGGTGTTTTCTCAGATAAGCCTCTCTTTCCAAATCACTGTAGCGTGTTCCAGACAGAAATTTTGGCGATGAAAGAAGCTCTGTCCTGGTTGAAAAAAACGTTATATCTGCAAAGTATATCCGATCATCTCTCATGGAGATGGCAGAGCAGTTCAATATTCGCCTTTGTTGGGTGCGGGACCATAGAGACGTTCCAGGGAACTGCAGAGCCGATGTACACTGATGAGCATTCATAGCGAGACAGGTGTTACGGTTAAAAGTTTGAAGGGGTGCAATGTCACTGATGATTTTTTTTGGAGCACTGGTGGTGGAAATAGCGATAAAACAGAGTGAGACACGAGACATTACGTCGGTGTTGGAGGGTGGCCATTGTTTGAATTATTATAGTATCACATATGAGTTTTATCGCAAGGTTTTGAATCCTATCTAGCAGGTGCAGAGATGTGTGTGTTGTACTCCAATTTCGGGCGGAATGCTTTATACACATATTATTATTGGCCCGGTCTACACCGGACAACTTTATTAAGTTTGTTAACAAGCAAAAACTTAAAGCTAGGCTTAAAAAACTAACAAAGATAAACTTAACCTAAGGATGGTGAGGAGAAATGGTGGACGGGGGAGATGTTAAGGAAGTAGCATATTGAGCAGTATTTTTTTTATTTCTTGTTTGCTGCTATTTAGGTCAAAGACTACGGCATAGTTGTCCGTTATACTACAACACGAGGCCTCGGAAAATCGCCCATCAGCTGTTGTTGGATTATGTGAGAGTGTCGGCGGCATTTAACACACAATCTGCATATTTTTCGTAGTATGTTTCGAGCGCCAATGACCCAAAAGCGGTTCTGGAGCATTGCTTGCATAGCTCGTGGACCTGCGTGAAGTGTCATACGATGGATGTCTTCACAAATGAGAGTCGTGATTCTTGCTGTTGCTGGCAATAGAATAGGATACTTCTTGTCCGGTAGTAACGCAGCACTCGATAGCCTTCCGCCCACCCTGAGAACACATTTCTGGTCTAAGAATGGATACATCCTCAAAAGCTTGCTGTGGCGGCTCAAAGCCTGGTTAGACTTGAGGTGTTGAATGTCCATTGCGAAGAACGATGCCTGAGTAAGCTTTACCCATGTGATGAAAGCTTCTTCTAACTCGTAAAGTTGCAGAAACTTTCTTGTACGAAGGCAATCACGATTTGTTTGTTTGCGTACTGCAACAGCTAGTCGAGAGTTGTAGAGAAATCGTAAGACATATGCGGTGACACGCTTCAACTTCCGCAAAGATGAATACCGATGGACAAGCTCCCAAATAGGTGGTACTTACTGTACACTTGTGACGTTGACTGCTTTTGAGCGTTGATCCATGTTGGTTGAGAAAATCCGTTGTGGAGGCCATGAAGACTCTAGCTGACTTAGCCAATGCTAGAGTGGGTGATCAGCAAGATGATTCGGTTGTACACCACGCGTGAAGCGTCAGCAAAGCCATGTAGATCTGCTATAGTGTTAGGGATCCCGACACCGATCCACCTCGGAACTTTGATTGTTGCGAGGCTCGTGATGTGGTCCCTGTAGCTTAACCATTGGCGTTTAACATATTCCGGCACAACTTCATCCCAGTCCACCTTAGGCTTCCACAGACCTGAACAAAAAATCCCAGGCTGTCGGATGAGGGTTCCCAATGAAGACCCAGAGTTCGTACGCTGTCCGGTTCTGATAAATCCAAAGACTGCAGAGTTTCTCGTTGGTCTTCTGGAATCGCATTGATGACGAGCGGAGAATTTGTTGACCATTTGCGAAGACAAAAGCCACCTCGACTCAGTATTGTCAAAACCTCAACTTTAAGTCGGCACAGGTCAGATTCCTCAAAACAACCGGTTAACAAGTCATCCATGTAGAAATGGTGAAGAATGACTTCTGTTGCTTCAGGGTAGTCCTGACCTTCGTCTAGTGCGGTTTGTTAGACACACTTCACTGCGAGATGAGAAGACGAGGCAACTCCGTAGGTGACAGTTAAAATTCTATATTCTTCGATATCATCGTGGGGAGAATCACGCCAGACGATTCGTTGATAATCAATGTGTTCTTCGTCGATACGAACCTGACGATACATCTTTGTTATGTCGGCGCTCATGGCAAAACGATAGGATCGCAATCGAATTAGCGCTAGGAAAATATCTGGTTGAAGTTGGGGGCCAATCATCTGAGAGTCGTTTAGGGAAAAGCCAGTTGTAGTGCGGCATGAAGCGTTGAAAACAACTCTCATCTTAGTTGTAGTGCTGGTTTCTTTAATGACAGCTCTATGTGGCATATAGTAATGCTTGCCAACTGCTGGAATATGTTCTACCTTTTCCATATGGCCTAGTTGTACAAATTCATGGATGAAATCTTTGTACTGGGTCCTGAACTTTTCAGGTTTGGCGAAAAGCGATTCCATTCGGAGAAGAGCACGAACGGCAGGCGACGAGAATCACCAAGTGGACACTCAGACTTAAACGGTAGTTTGACTACGTAGCGGCCATCCTCTTTGCGGTAATGCGTGTCTGCAAAATGCTTTTCGCACAGCTGTTCCTCGAAGGTTAGGTGTTTCACTTCAGGAACGGATTCGATCTCCCAGAATCTGGAGACTGCTTTTGTCAGTGAATTGTCGGTATACAGACAAACGACGGTATTAGTCGTAAAAGCGGGCTTCGTGTCGATGACCTTCCCAAAAAGAACCCAGCCAAGTGTTGATTGCTGTGCGATAGGAGTACCAATAGGGCCCATGACCAAGCCAGTGCGAAGAAATTGTCCTAGTTCATCTGATCCCAGCAATATATCGACAGCAGCTGGTGTGTGAAATTGGGGATCTGCTAACTTCAGACGAGTGATATGTGGCCAGACGATCTTGGTGAGTTTTGATGATGGTAAATCGCTTGTAATTTTCTGCAAAATGTTGACACGGATTGTGGTGATGAAGGTGTGGTCGAACGAGGACAAAGTGAGCTCAACTTCGCCTTTGAAGTTTCCAGCTGTAGTGCCGCCTATTCCTTCAATCGTTGCTGAAAACGGAGATCTTTTTAGTTTAAGTTTTTGTACAAACCTTTCACTGATGAAGGAAAGATGCGATCCGTTGTCGAATAGGAGCCTGGCTGGTTGGTATCTTCCGGAATGATCGACGACCTTTACCAAAGCGGTGCCAAGTAGCACTTGGTGTTCTGTATGCGCGAGATGTGACTGTAGAAATTGGCTGCTTGAGCTTGGGCCTTGCACGTTTGTTATAGCTTCTGATGTAGAAGGGTGTGATGACGTGCTTGGCAGACACGACATGTATTTCCACTGCGGCATTGTTGATGATCAAGCCCTGCTGCTAGGCAGTTTTTGCACAAATGTTGGTCTTGGACGGCAGCAGCTCTTTTGGAAATTTCAAGAGAACGAAATTTGTCGCAGCTGTATATCTTGTGCTTTGAAGAACAGAAGACACATTTGTCGTTTTGTGGTTTTTGTATTAAAGACACGTCAGAAGGAGCTACCGAGTGTAGTGAACCTGAGGTGGACATCGGTTTATTTCTTGATTGCTGGTAAGATTTAACAATGGAAACTGCTTGATGTGAATTTATCGCGTCTAAAGAACGGCATCTGGTTTCGATAAATGAAACTAGGGTTTCGAAAGTGGGAACGTCGTCGCTTGTTTGGGATAGTTCCCATTGCCTGTGGGTTTCAGAATCAAGTTTGCTTACCGTCAAATGAACCAGCCAATCGTCCCAGTTTGTAACAGGCCTGCCAAGTGCTTTGAGGCTTTGATAATTCTCTTGAGTGGCGTTCAGAAGTCCTTTTAGACCTGCCGATGATTCACTGTTCACTTTCTTCAATCCAAATAGTGCGTTAAAATGCGAGTCAATAATGATGCGCTGGATGTTGTAGCGTTTCTTTCAGAGTGTCCATGCTTCTTCGTAGTCTTGATCGGTTAAAGGAAATTCCATAACAACATGAAGTTCTTCACCCTGCAAACTGCAACGCAAGTAGTGAAATTTCTGCGATCCGTTAAGTGATGGTTCATTATGAATCATCGAAAGCATCGCTTAATGGTCGCCAATCTTTGGGATCGCCAGAAAAATGCGGAAGGGTTATGGTTGGCAGTTTTATGTCAGCGCGTGATTGCGGTTTTGTGTCACGAGTACAATGCGGTTGCGATGTAACTGAAAACTTCTTGGCAGCGCGTTTGAAATTGGCCAATGCTTGTCAATACCAATCCTCCCCTTGGTTTCTTTCTGCTTCTTGCTCCTCTAAAGTCTCACCGCCACAAGAAAGTTCCACTTCGTCCTAAGCTTGGCAAAATTGAGCTCACACACCCGATAGAAGCGATTCAATTTCAGCCTCATCGGACGAATCAGCTTTTTTACTCGCGGCGAGACTCGAACACGAACTAATTAAAAAAAACACGTCATTTAGGGTTGAAAGCAGACGGCAGATTCACTGTGTTTTTTATTTAAATTTGTTGAAATGTCAATTAGGTAACATAATGTAATGTATTGTGTTTGTAAGATGATATCGTAACATTATGTTTGCGAGATAGTATCGTAACAGGGAAGGTAGACGGAATAGAATATGCGAGAATAGGTTATCGCTTAGCAGTTGTTGACATTAAGCTCCAAAAAGTTTTGCTTGAATTATACCGAAAATTCAAATTCAAGTCATCTTGCAGGCAATGGAAGTCAGAAGGCAATGAGATGACTTTGGAAATTCTCATGTCATCAGCAAAAATAGAAAGATTAGAATTCGTTAAAATGAGATTTATATCGTTAATTGTGACGATAAAGATGATTGGCTCAAGGTGACTACCCTGAGGGCCACCAGATGTTGATTTAATGGGATCGGATATTGAAGATCTGAAGATGACCCTGTATTCTCGGTCTTCTAAATAGAAATTGGTCCATTCCACAAAATGAGGGGAAAAACCAAGTTTTTTCAGTTTAAAAATGATAAGTTGGTGAGAAATCTTATCGAATGTCTTGCTGAAATCACTGGAAATTGAATCGACTTCATCACCGTCTTCTAAAGCATGAAGAGTCCTAGAGACGAACTCTGTTAGGTTAGTGGTCGTTGACTTACCGTTCATGAACCCGTGATAATTTGTGCAGATAGTTGGCCTACAGTACGGCAGTTGTTGATAGACAATGCTTTCAAAAAGTTTGGGTAAGCAAGAGAGTTTTGCTATGGCCTATATTTATCGACTTCGTTTTTTTATGATTAGGGATGATATAATATTGCTTCCAAGTTAATAGAGCAACAAGGGCAGGACCAAGATGGGTAACACACTCTTTTATTACAATAGCCGAAAGACCATCAGGGCCGGACGAAAAATCATCTTTATGTTTGGTAATGTTTTCAGATACCAAAGTTGTTGTTATATTTAGCGAGATGGGTAACGTTTCAGGATAGTTTCTCATATAGCTAAAGTAATTAGGATCGGGTTCAGCTTCTTAGAAAACGATTTGTTAAAATGACAGGCAAAGTAATTTGCAATGGTTTTTGGGTCGGCAAAAGATTCACTAAGAAATTTAATAGTAGATGGGTAGCCGCCTGACTTTCTTTTTGTATTAACAAACTGGTAGAAGCGTTTAGGGTCCGAGACTAAGCTAAATTGCATGCGGTAGAGGTACTCAAGGTAAAGAGACTCACAAAGTTCAGAAAAACGATTGTATACCAATCGATAATTACTGTAGTCGGAATCAGATCGAGTTCTTAAGGATTTGTGCCACAAATTGTTTCTGCTATTACGGAGAGAGCGCAACTCCTTGTTATACCAGGGAGGAGCTTACACGCAGTCCTTTTGAAAGGTATACGGAACCGATTGGGCAAAGCAGAAGAAATTTAACGAATAGAACATTGATAGGTCAAGATCAATGCCAGTTGTATCAGCAATAACGTCAAAGTTAATATTGCTGATGAGGTTTTTAAGTTTGTTAAAGTCGGTTATTCGGAAGTTAAATGAAAATGAATTTTCCGATTCGACACATGTGTTGCCATTTTCATACGAGTTATATATAATTGGTATATAATTGGTAAGGGGTGATGAAAGCGGTCTAGGATAGAAACAAGATGATCACTCCTATAAACGACACAGTTATCTGAATCGGATGTGAAGACAAGGTCGAGTTGTCTTCCACTAATCTGATATATACCCAGTTTATCCGACAGCTCAATGTTCGTTGAAGCAATCCGGATTGCAAAGGAAATATTTGGAAAGAAAAAGAAATAAGAACAATATATCAGTGCTAGTGTCAAGTGTCAGTTCAATCAGCTGTTTGTTAAATTTCTCTCAATTTTCTCTCGCTCATTTTGGATAATTTCATATAAACATTTGGTATTGAACCAATGCGGATTGCTTCAACGCACATTTATTAGTCGTATAAACTGAGTAATAAACTTGAGTTGGTTAATCAGTTCACCATCAATATCTCAGAGGGCGAATTAAGAGAGACTAAATGAGACAAATCATCGAAAGGCTATATAAGGTGAGGGAGGTTGAAATCTCCTACTAGAACAATGAAATCTTCAGGTTGTGCATCATCAGCCAAAAAATCCACTGCGTGAACTACAGGTCAATAAGACTCAATTGGTTGAGATGGGTGAATGTAACAACAAAGTACGTAAAGACAGCGTTTGGGGTAATATTGACACATACTAACTCAAAGTTGTCGGTGTGGGGAATATCAACAGAATTTGTGTGAAAACAGTTCCGGATTGCTAGTAAAACACCTCGGCCATAGGGATTATCAGCTCTTTCAAATCCATGTTTTCGAAAAACGTTGAAATTTGGAGGAAACAGCTCATAGTTTTTAATATCAGGAATTAGATTTGTTTCAGTAAGAATAATTAGGTCATAGGGAAACTTTTGAGAATTGAGATATACGGAGGAGATTTTGGAACGCAAAGCTCTTACATTTTGGTAGTAAATGGACAGGCATTGTGGAGCGGAGGATACAGAATTCAGTTTGTTAGGAACTGTAATAGTTTTTAAAATTTGAACGAGTTCTTTGCAAGTGGGAAAGACGTTTAGATCTGACATGCGAAGACAGCATAGAAAGATCATTATGAACTTTGTCAGAAGAGATGTCGAAACTCTCATGGTAGCGAGCGAAAATTTTGCATCAATTCAACTGGCTTAATAGGAGGACCTTCTCGTTGAATCGAAACCATAATGTTGGTTTTGGTTATGCCATCAATGCAAACGGAGTTGGGTTTGTCGTGCAAGTAGGCAAGGTAGAGCGAATATTTTAATAAATGCGGCGGTCTCTCAAACGAGATACTACATAACGACTATCATCATTCATACAGACATTTTTTTAGTGAGTTTGACAGTTGGTGGAAGGAGTGGATCAAGGTATTTTGGGTGAGAATCGGGGGCAGGCGAATTAAGAGAACTAGCGGATGAAGAAGGGACAGGTTGGTCAAGCACCCCGGAACTAGAATCTTGACTAGTGAGCGGGGTAGGATTAGGGGGATTGGTGGATGGAGATGAGGATATTTGGCTGATGGGGCAACGTTAGTTGGAACTTGGGTAGAAGGTGCAGGAGCAAGGTTAAATGAAACGCTGTTTTGAAGCGGTTTTAAAGGTTTGGTGACGGGAGGAAGAGGACTTAGTGTCGCGACTCTGGTATTCTTTTTGGTTGGCACAAAGGGGGGAAGGAGTGAGGAGAATCTTGGAAAGATATGGGTCTTATATGACCAGTTTGAGTCGGGATATTGATGGGATAGGGCAGAATTGTGGGTGCTATATTTTCTTTTATCAGTAAACTTATTATCTACTGCATATATCCTTCCGTTGGGTGATGACCGCCTTTTCCGAGGTGGGTATGCCGTCCGATGATTTGAACATCCAATCGTATTTAGTGGGTATACGTATTTCAAAACACTAGCCGTTTTTGCACTTGACTTTGCCAACTTGTTTACATTTGACGTCTTGTATACCATATTTCTTCCTAAAAAGGGCTTTAATTCTGATGGGCTTGCGTGACGTGGGCAGCTCGGAGGAAGAAAGTAGACAGTTTCGGTTTTTTGGTAGCTTCAAGATTCATTTTATTTAATTTTTGAATTCTGTTGGTCCATTCAGGGAGAGTCCGGAAAGTCCCAAAAGCCCTAATTATTGGCAATGGTCTTGGGTCGCGATTGGTGATCGAAGTTGCATTTATCGTAGAGGGTTGAACGGGGGCTTCGGTGGTAGCGGCTATTGAATGAGTTGGGGCTGAAGTGGTTGAAGGTGATGTATATAGCTCGTCGTGCAAGGATTTGTTACTCGGGCTTACTGCAGATGGAGGCGCATCCGGCTTACTAGAGATATGCTTTAATTCCTCCAATATCTGCATCGTGGTTGATCTAGTGGATGCAGCTTCCCCAGTAAGAAAATTGAGGTCATGTTGGATGGATCCGAGGTTTTCGGTATGTTCAACATGCTTGAGATGTAGAAGAGTGGATCAACGTAGTCAGTTGACATAATCTCTCCCAACTGAATATTGAGGCCAGAACAGAGGCGGTAAAGTATTTCTTACATCGCTTGAGAAAACCTAGACATTTCGCATATACTGGCGTTCCCGTTGTACAGCCGAAGATCAGAGAAGTGAGTCCGGGAACGAATTTGAAAAGCAGAGAGTACTGTAGTCAGCAAAGGAAGCATGCATTTTCGACAAAAGACCCTGATGCCAAACTTTGTCGAATGCCTTAAAAGCATCAAGTACAACTATCTTGCTTTCGCCAGATTGATATACGCTTTGGTTCCACTTTTCGATAAGACATGCCATCAAATTGCCAGTGACCGTACTGCCGGTCATTGAGAAGTTTTCGTGTTTCGAGATATTTCATGAGCTGATGATTTATCAGCGCTTCCATGACCTTGGAAAGAAGGGACGTAAGTGCAATGGGCCTGTAGGAGGAGATAGAAGAAGATTCGCCTTTTTTAGTTACGGGCTGGACAATTGCTGTGTTCCATCTACTCGGGAAGACTCCTAAAGAGAAGGATTGACGAGGAAGCTTACGCAGTGCGTAAGCACAATCAGGAAGTGTTGAGCTGGCGGAAAAGTGTGCAGCTAGCAGATTGACTTTGTCTAAAGAACTGACAGCTGGAATGTCATTGTAAATAATTGTTGGGATGGAGGATGAGGCAGAATTTCTGATGTTTTTGACAAATGACCAAAAGCTTTTACTACCTTTGGACATTTCAATATTTTTTGCCCCAGTTCTTGGTCGTATTGGAATTTCACACGCTTAAGAAAGACGTTGCAGTCATCCCTGGCTCGTTTAAACTGATTATAGAGGCGGCCCAATCAGAGAACTCCTCCGTCAATTATTCTCATGAAGCCCTCCATTTATTTTTATTTTTTATAATTGTTTTAAAGTCAACCAACACCATATGCAAGCCCCTTAAGGAATCACGATGTTTTTCCGCACTGGTCATCAGAGCAAAGTAAGAAGATAACTTTCCCTACACTGATTAGGCATTTGATCACCGCTCATAAGCATACTATATAACGTTTAGTTGATTTGTTAAATAAATTGTGTTAGCTTTACGTTTTTGTTTTTTTTTTTGGATGGCAACGATTAGTAATAAGCCTCGTTGAAGTAGGATCTTCCGACAGATGCTGGTTCTTTAAATAACGAGTATGAATCTCTGCAGCCAAACATCTTGCAGCTCTGCTAATAAGCCTTACTTCACACCTCCCCGTGGAGCCATCTGGGAATCTCACCGGATATGGCGAAGTGAAGGGGACAAATGGCGAGTTTCCTGCACCATAAATAAGGATTAGTGTCGGCAAAACAAAATAAGACCTAATCCGGGCTACTCCGACATATTTGAAACTCAGGCCGGTAAAGATTTTCAAGACTTAGTCAGGGTCTTGGAAAAGAGATGGTGGCGGACGAGCCCTATATGGGCCAAGAGCAGCACTCACATCCCGTTCTGGCTTCGGTGTAACCGACCCCTCGTCCTAGGGGCAAAAAATGGAACTGGTCTTCCAGGTTGGGGTTTGTGCCGCCGGGGTAACTGCCCGGCCATTTAAAAATAAAAAATTAAGTTATGAAGCATCAACAAGCCTCGGATATGGACAGATCTACTGTTGAAAACCCACGCAAACGATTAAAGGACAATGAGCTTCGGATATGCACGTGGAATGTTAGGTCCCTTAATAGACCACGTGCAGCCGAACAACTAGCGGAGGCCCTGGACTGCTGCAAAGCAGACTTAACCGCCATCCAAGAAATGCGAGGATGAAAAACTGCGACATCTACTATGGTGATTGCTATCGACGGCAAAAGCAGTGCTTATTTGAATGCGGATTTGTTGTCGGAGGCAGACTAAGGCAAGACGTACTGAGCTTCCGGCATGTGAGCGAGCGCCTCGTAGCAATCCGCATCAAGGCTAAATTCGCCAACATTAGCCTTATATGCGCGCGTGCCCCCACAAAGGAGAAAGATTACGACACCAAGGATGCCTTCTATGACCACCTTAACAAGACCTACGAGCAATGCCCTGGCTATGACATTACAATTGTTCTCGGTGGTTTTAATTCAAGGCTAGGAAGAGAGGGTATCTTTGGTGGAACGATCAGAAAATATAGCCTGCACGACAACACCTCCGATAACGGATTGAGGCTAATCGACTTTGCGGCGGGGCGAAACATTGTCGTAGCTAACACGCGGTTCCCACATCTCCATATACACAAGGGGACTTTGAGAACTCCTGATCAATCAACAGTCAAGCAGATTGATCACATTGCGATCGACGCAAGACACTCCTCCAGTATTATAGATGTCCGTTCGTTCCGAGGAGCCAACATCGATTCGGATAATTACCTTGTTGTAGCCAAGGTACGGTTGCAGATATCCCAAACTACGCCAAGACAAACTAATGCTGTATGGAAATTTGACGGCAGACGGCTACCAAGTCCTTTGCCTTAACCGAAGCCTGTAGAGATGAACAAGGGAACATCGTGGTAGATGCTGAGAATTTGGAAAGACCATTTCTGTAGACTGTATAACGGTGATGGCGAACCAAATACCGCAGTCAGGCAGAATCAACCTTTCAACCTGGACGATGATGACCAACAATTCCGTCCACCCAACCTGGACGAAGTGGTGATAGCTAGATATAGCTAAGCTAAGTCCAATAAAGCCGCTGGAGCAGACGGTCTAACTCCCGAGATTTTTAAAGCGGCAGGCGATGACTTGGTAAGGAGTACACCAACTCATCTGTAAAATATAGTCGGACTAAATTATTCCCGATGAATTGAACCTCAGCATTGTTTGTCCGATTCTCAAGAAAGGAGACGCTCTGAACTGCGCTAATTACATAGGCATCAGTCTCCTTAACATCGCATACAAGATCTTTTCTTCTGTATTGTGCATCCCTTCCAAACTCGTCCATCTGTGTAGGATGACGATGGAGAATGCATGCTGCTCCAACAAGGTCGGTAAAGATCTCATCGAGACCTTTGATGTCCAGAAAGGATTTAGACAAGGCGATGCGCTGTCATGCGATTTTTTCAACATCGTACTTGAAAGAATAGTGCAAGACTCACGAGCAAACACAAGAGGAACTATCTTTCAAAAGTCCGTCCAGCTACTCGCATACGCCGACGATATTGACATAATCGGGAGAAAGCAGCGTGATGTCAGTGGTGCTTTCGCGAGTATTGAGACGGAAGCTGCGAAAATGGATTTAGCGGTCAACGAGAGCAAGACCAAGTATATGCTGTCAAGCAAAAAGGACAACTAACACCGACGTCTCGGACAGAACGTCACCCTCGACAGGTACAACTTTGAGGTAGTTAAGGACTTTGTCTACCTAGACTCCGCTATAAATACAGACAACGACACCAGCGCTGAGATCAAACGAAAAATAACTCTTGCCAACCGCTGTTTCCTTGGGCTAAGAAGGCAATTGAGTAGCAAAGCCCTTTCTCGGGCAACAAAAGTCGCCCTTTATAAGACCTTAATAATCCCGGTCCTGCTCTATGGAGCAGAGGCATGGACATTATCAAAAATGGATGAGGGCGTTCTTGGTTACTTCGAGAGAAAAATTCTACGGGCGATCTTCAGTCCCGTCTGCATTGACGGTGAATGGAGGAGGAGATATAACAATGAAAAGTCTACGGACTGTACAGAGACATCGACCTAACCAGAAGCATGAAGATCCAAAGACTGAGATGGCAAGGTCATGTAGAGCGTATATTCCGGTCCGAAAAGTCTTCGAATCCGCTACCGACAGCGTAGTAGAGGAAGGCCAATACTCAGGTGGCGCACGCAAGTGGAAGGGGACCTCGTCCAACTTAGCGTGCGAAACTGGAGGCAGCTAGCTAGGGATTGAGCTGGCTGGAGACGCTTGTTGTCTGAGGCCCAGGTCCAGCCCAGACTGTAGCGCGATTTAAAGAAAAGTATGTAAAACTTTAAGTTTTTACATGAAATAAAGTAAGAAAAAAAAATCTTCTTAGTTTTTAATAAATAAGATCTTAGACTGGGAGTGTGAATACTCCATTCAATTTTCTGTCAATTTCAAGACCAACATATTTAAAACCTGCAGATTGATCTCTATAAAAACACTGAGATGAACAAATTGTATCCCTGTTGTATAGAGTAGAAAATGATGTTGTTCTGCATGTAGCAGAGCTAAAAAATAAATGTTTGCAACTTGCACTATGAAAAATCATAGGGGGGAAATTGACAATGGTAGAAGACGAATTGAAGTACATTATTTTAGTTTTATCACTTATTATTAATTTATGAAAACAGAACCAATGCCTAAGGGGCTCCAAGTCATGGTGTATGTCAGCAATTAAATCTAATGCAGAGCTATTCGAATAAGAGCAAGCTATGTCATCAGCAAAACCTGTTCGTTTACCTTTGAAATCTACGTTAAATATTGAATTAATATATGTACGTCAAGAAAAGAATCGGACCAATCACTGAGCCTTGTGGTACACCAGTTTTAGTGTCTAAACATAGGCTAAAACTACTATTTATCTTTACAACTTGCTTACGGTTATTAAGGAAGAAAAGAAACCATTTAAGCATAAAGCCTCTAATGCCCGCTTTTGTTAGTATCACATGATGGATAGTCTTAGTGATATCAATAAAAATAGCGGCGGTATATTTTTTATTGTTCAAGCTGTCGTAGTTAGAGCTGCAAACTCTCCACAACCCCTGAGGACTTACCAGCTCTAAACCCAAACTGATTATTACTAAAAAAAAATTATTTTTTCAAGAAAGGCCATTATTCTATTTTTCACTGCTTTCTCAAAAAATTTTTGAGAACACTGAAAGAAGGGAGTTATATAGTTATTTAAATTTTTACTATTCATTTCCTTAATATTGGTATAACTTCTGCAGTTCTAAATTCATCAAGAAAAATACCACTAAGGATACTTTTAATAAGAATCTGCGTTGAGACATCAACAATATTTAATGAGATTTTCGTAACAAAATTATTAGACCATCCATCTCCCGTTGACTAGTTAGAATCGCCCTGCACGAGGTAGTGGGGAAAATAGAAAAGAGTCTATACTTCGGAGAGATTGCGATGGTGGCCTTCCTCGATACTGAAGGAGAATTCAATAACGTGGAATGCACCGCTTTTAAAAATGCTCTAGTGGACCGTAACATTGAAGATGACATTACGAACTGGGTTTGCAACATGATTGTAAGCAGGAAAATAAACTGTTCCATTGGGAAAAGCTGCGTGAGAATGTTCGTAACTAGAGGAACCCCTCAGGGTGGAGTCATATCCCCACACCGGTGGGTGCTAATTATCAATGACATCCTCGAAAAGCTTAGTACAATGGGTATAAGTGCCACGGCATACGCAGATGACGTGGTCATAATAGTGCAGGGAAAATATTTAAATATTTTAAGCGAAATTATGGAGGTGGCCCTGAAGACTATCAGCACTTGGGCAAGAAGCAGAGGTCTAAATGCAGACCCTTCCATAACGGAACTGGTTCTTGTTACCAGAAAGTACAAAATATATTCAATTCAAACTCCCAAAACTCAACGGAGTGGAGCTGTTCCTTTCGGAAAGCGCGAAGTATCTGGGTGTGATTCTGGACAAAAATCTGAACTGGAATCTTAATAAAGCGAAAAGAATCAAAAAGGCATATGATGCTATTTTTATCTGCAAAAGAACGGTAGGAAAAAATGTTGGATTAAAACCTTCTATAGTGTATTGGCGGCACGAACTTCAAAGGCCGTCTTGGCTTTTGCAAGAAAATTGGGTGTTTCACCTGGGCGACTGTTTAGGTTTTTGGCATTTGAAGATAAATTCAATTGGTTCCACAGGTACCGTGATGGGTCCGTTTTGGTGTCTAGTGTCTGTGTGAAGGCATATCCACACCCCTGTTTACCCTAACCTAACCTAACTTAGCTATCCAAGTTGTGTTTTCTTAAGGGGTTACATATGTTTCTCCGCTCAAAAAGAATAAATTTTTTTTCCCCTGGAAAATTGCAAAAGAATAGCAATTCAAATACCGCAAGAATTTTTCAAAAATTCCAATAATTAAGAAAGTTATGACCGTTAGACGTCGGACCGGGCGGAGTGCTCATTAGGGACAGCTGCGTGCCTGCTCTGCCTTTGACGGGTCAGTGCCCTCGCAAATATTTATACCTGCTTAACAATAGATTTAAACATTGGATAAGAATATTAGAATTCAGAATATTCCAGAAGGCAGTATTCGAGCACATTTTCAGTTTTGCTTTCGAAGCCACGCAGGCAAGACACACTGCAGATTTTGCATTTCGTTTGCGTTTTCCTCGAAACAGTGTTTTCCGAGTCGGTACCAGAAATATCTCTTGAACCACTTGACCGATTTGCATGCCATTTCGCACGGACATTCTTAATACCGTTATCTAGTCTCCTACGTAGGATTTTTTTGATACTCGTATCTTAATTTTTAGATTTGTTATAAATAAAAATGTGACTCGTTTTTTAGTCAAAAATAGACTCGTACCTTCAAAAAGCTGTCATTTTGTTAAAAATGAAAATTTTTGAAAACGGCTATGATAGAGACTAGTTTTATCCATCTACTTTAACAGGTTTTTATTTTTTTGTTTCAAATGAAACCTACCAGAGATATTCCTGGTACCGCCCAGCACGGGGTTTCCGGAGATGGGCGAAATGTATACTTTATAATTGTTTTTCATCAATTGTCAATAAAGTTTTGTATTCGTCAAGGAATACTTTACACAATGTATATTTTCCTTTTTTTATATTAATTTAATATCATAGCGAAAAAAAAATCTTGAAAAACGCTCCGTTTTTGAGCGGAGAAACGTATGTAACCCCTTAAATTATCCACCTCTTTCAGCTTTTGCTCTGCGGATGGTACTTGTAATTTCCACTAACTATGACAACGAGCAAACTGTTTGTATTTACACTTATTAGTCCCCCGATTTACAACCTAGGGACACGACTTATAACAGCACTGACAAAACTACACAATGGACCTCACTTTGAGTACCGTGCACTATTGGTAATTGGCAATTAACCGGAAACTATGCTAACTGGCGAGGACTGTATCGCCATTTATGAGGGCCAGTTGGTAGAGAAAAAACTGGCTGATTGAAATCACTTACTGGGTAACTAACTCCTCAGGTCAGGATCAAATAACTTTTTTCGACAGGCGAATTCAACATAGAAAATATTTTTTAATGCAGATCCTAAGGAAAGTAGGGCTGCAGTGGCTGGAAAGTTTATTTCGAATGTGTGTCCAACAGTTAGTGCTGCAAGTTTAAAAAGGTCCAAAGATATTTTGAATCTACTTGTAAAGGAGGAATTCCTCAACAAAGTCGTTGAACATGGTGAGGTTGTAAACCTGTATAGCCTGACAAAGATTCGAATTACGATTAGACATAAATTTGAACGCCATGATCAAAGGGATATTTAATTATTTCTATTCATTTCTGAATATTTTTTCACATCCTTGTGGTCATCACTACTACATAGTATTTGATAATCCGCTTGCCAATCCATTTGCCACCATATGACAAAATTCAGATTCGTTTTGACCAAAAAATCCGAACAATTCGGATTAGTTTCTCTAATTTCATTCAATTAGCGTCACCATGGAACTACAATTTGTTTTAATTACCACTGACATTAGGTGACACAGCAGTGAGTTATCGAATTTATTTCAAAATTTACCAAACAAAGTGCACACATTAAAATAAATTACTTAATCTCCGCAACCTCCCGATTTATATCCTTTTTTCTGTATTTTTCCAATCGAGCAAATACATAGTTCGGGGCGCATACTGCGCATAGCAACAATCAATTCTCAAATGGAAAAATACTTGTGGTCAGACGAAGCGTTTTCCAATATTGGATTTGATGTAAGGGGTAAGGTGGGCAAGAGAAAAGCACAAAAATACATTGGTAAACATCTAAAGCTAAACTGTTGATGCTCGTAAATTTTTGCAATACCCACCAAAACAAACAGTACTATGCGCGTTTTTGAAGTAAGCCAGGATAACGCCTGTCATTCACTCCACAGGCATCACATGAGGATGCAAACGTTGGAAATGTCGAAACCTACGATATTCTGATGGCAAAGTTTTCATGTTTAGAAAATGTTGAAATGCCAAATATTTTGTCAAACTCGTATCTAAATAATCAAAGGGTGGGGGGCCTTAAATTTTGCCACAGAAAGGACACATTCGAGGCATTCGGTAGATTTCAATTGCTTTGTAGTTATTGTACATGTGACACGTTTTTGCAGTGTTAGATCTATTTGGAAAAAAGTTGTCTCAGATGACTTGCATATCTCTGTACGAGTATTACTTACAAAGCCCGTTTCACTTACTTAACCCTGGATGACGGTACAGGAAAAGGGCGTTACCTAAGATGTCGTTGTTGTATATCCTTTCCTATTTGATTGTTTTATAAGCTGTATTACGAGTGTTTAATTGAAAATATTCTGACGCCTTACCACCGGGGGGGGAAGTTAATAAAAACACAACTATTTCAACGAACTGGACTTTATTTAAATTAATTTTGCCTTAAATACTTCAATTTTTCTTATTCTACGTTACTTACCCACCTTAAATAGGCTAAGAAACAAATCGTAAAAGGTGTTCGGTTACGTAGCATGTGTAAGTAACTTAATAAGTTGTGCGCTTTGGAGTGCACTACTTAGTTCCCAAAAAAATTCAGCTTTTTAAGTTGTGCGTTGTTCGTCGTTTATTTTTCGATGCTTGTTGTTGTGATTATTCACAACATGTTGGGGCCGGCTTACATGGACATCACACAGAAGTCTGATTCATCAAGTTTTCGGGGTGTGGAGCGTTCAATAGCTGCGTGCTTCTGGTTTTACCTGGTTTGTTCTTGAAGAATCGCGTTCTTATCTTTATAATTATGAAAATAAATGCAGCTATAAAGAGCAGTGCCGTAACAGAGCCGATGGTGGTGTAATGTTGGATCTTATGTGGATCTGTCCGTATAACTGGTGTTTCTTGCGTCATGTGCGTGAAATTCGTCAGCTGTTGTGAAAACGATGCTTGTTGTCAAAAACGATGCTTCCAATCGACTTGACAGAATTCGTTTCCGAATGATGATCATACGTATCATGCAGGTTTCTTGTATGCTTATGGTTCCGCTGCCAAGCAATGAGATCTGCTTCATTTCTTGGTCACAGATAACGTCTACACTTCTTTTAAACATCCAGGTATTAGGATGATGCATTTCTACCCAATATGCTCTGGCAGGAACTGTATGGGTAGTACAGGCTGCTGAGAGTAAGTTGTTTTGTTGATGTATGCTAATCTCGCATGCACTAATAGTGGAGCCAGGTGTATAAATTGGATGGATTAAATTGCACCAGTACATGTCAGCTGACCTCTGCTGGAATTGACTTGATGCTTTGTGCAATAGAACAAGTGAGTTTTGAATTAATTGACGTGGACTTGGTTCATATTCTGATCAGACGTAGCTGTGGTGATAAATACTGCTATTATCATTTCTAAATGACTAACAAACAGAGATAGATGTGTTTATATTCGCTCAGCTTAGTAAGCTTCAAATTAAGTGATAAATCGCCATGACAAATGATAAAGTTTGAATTGAATTCAAATTAAATACTCTTTCATTTGTGTTTCTCATACCATCGAACATGTCGGCACGAAACACTCGCACAAAAGCCACGTCATCAAAGCCAATGCCTTTAACACCAACTCAATCCCCCGCGTAAAAACAACTAAATAGTTACAGTTTGCCTGTTACTGCAAAGACTTTGGAAGAACATCTCTCAAAGCAATTTAATTCACTGCCGCAGAGTTTTATGGAGGAAATATCGAAACTTCATAATGGTTTCCTTCAGAAGATTGATAAAATTTCTGAGGCCTGGAGCAAAAAATTTGATGAGATCAACAATGCCATAGCTACCATAGTTGATCGGGTCAAACAGCTGGAGACTGAATCCAACTCTACCTTTTTATTGCATTGCCAGGAAATTGCAACTCTGGAAAAGCAACTTAACGCGCTTAAGAAAAAGGAAATCTCTTGTGACGCTGTTCTCTTTTGTATACCGATTCAGCCCGATGAGAATCTCAAAAGTTTATTCAATCGATTTTGTCACTCAGGAGCCGCCTCCTTTAATCAACATTTTTTCGTACAAAGAAAAGCAACAGCCCTAACATAACGAGTACTCCTCCAATTGTTTTAAAATTCAGCAGCTCTCACGAGAGAAATGACGCAAACAAAATGCCACCGAACTTCGTCTGCACGACCTTGGTATCGACTCCAACAATAGCTGGTACCTTAGCGAGAGCCTTACTAAGGAAACAAGAGCTCTCTGAAACAGTGCTCTAAGCCTCAAACGAAAAAAAACAACTGTTTGCTGCACACACCAGGTACGGAAATTTGTTCGTTAAGAAGACGGCAAATGGTAAAAACTTTCCTATTGAAAGCACCGATGATCGGCTTGCTACTGCTGCTCCTTCTTCAAATGTATGAATATTGTCTCTCTTTTTTTTATTATTGTTCTCTTTTATTTTTATTATAAAATGCCATTTTCTGTCAATATGTCAATTTTCTTATTCCTATTAATGTTAGATTCCTCCCCTATCCCTCTCTCAACACTTGAACTCGTCTTCTTTTGTCTTCTCTTTATACTGTGGATGTTTTAAGTTCTACCTCTAACGAAGTAAACAGTATGAATGAAAAATCGACATACACGTTGACTAATACATATAATTTCTAAACGATATGAAGGACTCAGAGTTTGTTACCTAAATGCTCGTAGTTTAAATATTAATAAACTCGACTATTTAAAGTTCTTGTTTATAGATTCTTGTGTTGATGTTATTTATGTAAGTGAAACGTGGTTCAATCCTAATATTCCTGATGAAGTCTATGACATACCAAACTATAAGATTCATAGAAATGATAGAATCACGGATACTATAGGTGGTGTGGTGGCAATTTACTGCAGGTCATCTATTAAATCTTTTAGCATACTGAAATCAAGTGGACCTGGTATCATGGTTGAAATAACTGACTGTAGTACTAAATGTATTGTGTCATGTGCTGTTGGAGCCCATCTACATACTCGGAAAAGTCTCCAACTCTCCACGTAATTTCCCCAACTGTTAAAGTGTACAAATGTCAAAAATGTAAAGTAATATGTTAAGGTCAAGAAAAATAAAACAGACACTCGATTGTTAACTTTTGAAGAAAGTGTGTGTATGATTTAATTTTGTAATAAAGTATAATTTCAGAATTAACATGTGCCTATATTAAAAACCGTGATTGTTCTCCCTCACCGTTTTTCTCAGCTCTTTCGGACTATTGTTAACATACCTACATAATTATTTGTGGAGATTTTAATGCTGAGTTAATAAGAAATGACTCGCGTGCATTTCAGATGAAAGATTTGGTGTCATCTGTCGGTCTAAGTATTGTGAACAATAATTACCCAACACGTTTCGTCCTTAATCGCTTACCCAGTCATTTAGATCTTACTATAGTCTCCGATCCTGCGCTTGTTCTTCTTTTTGACAAAATATCTATCGACATTTCTGACCATGACTTACTTTTTTTTGACTTATAATGTAAATTTATCTAAACTAACTACCGCTAACTATTTTACTTACAAAGATTTTAAATCTATTAACATTGATGCACTAAAACTAGCAACTTTATCAGCCCCCTGGTTATAATGTAGACTATTCTCTGACCCAAATGACAAAGTTGATTACTTTCAATCTATTGTAACCCAATTGTAACTGATCGGCATGTCCCGACTAAAACAATAAAAATAAGAAATCAAAGGTGTCTTTGGTTTATGTTTAGGTTTAAATGGAAACGTTCATTAAGAAGTATTGATTGGGAAGCATTTAAAAAGGCGCGAAATTTTGCTACTAAAATAATACGTGCATCCAAAAAGAACTATTATGCTTCAAAATTGAATACCTCCTTACCTGCCAAAAAACTTTGGAGTAATCTTAAAATGATAGGTGTCTCCAAAGGAACTAATCCGGCTTGCGATTTTGACTCAGATACACTAAATGACTTCTTTGTAGGTGAACAACCTTCTAACAATAATAATAATGATAGTCCATATTTTAATTCAGACGGCACGATTCCTTTGCTAGAAGATTTTGTAGCCGTAAGTGAAGAAGAAGTTTCTAAATGTGTGATGTTAATTTGTAAAACTTATCTTACCAGTGATCTTATGCCATCTGCCTCACATTATTAATTTCTGCATTGTGACTTCTACCTTCTCCCAGTCTTGGAAATTTTGCAAAGGTCATTCCAATTGCAAAAAAAAGCAAAAGCTGATTTGCCTGTTGATTTCAGACCCAGCAGCATACTTCCTTGTTTATCGAAAGTCTTCGAAAAGATATTAGAGAAACAAATTTTCGACCATTTAAAAAACAATAACCTTCTCTACCCGAAGCAATCTGCTTTCAGAACTAATCATAGTTGTTCTACAGCGATGGTGAACTTATTAGAGGAAATTAGACAGGACTACAACAAAGGTCACTGTCGTGGCGAAAAAAGCTCGTCCTTAATAATCTGAATGAAACAACGAATATTCTCGTTTATAATGTTTATTTCCTGTTGAAGGTGCAAAGTTAAAAAGGAATGTTAAGATACATATGTAATTTCGCTTACGATTTTTAGAAAATTCAATGCGCTAGATCGAACTTCTTTCCCAGTCAAACGGCATCCAA
This sequence comes from Volucella bombylans, assembly GCA_949129095.1. Taxonomy (NCBI): domain Eukaryota; kingdom Metazoa; phylum Arthropoda; class Insecta; order Diptera; family Syrphidae; genus Volucella; species Volucella bombylans. The sequence continues at coordinate 65,311,780 of OX422143.1, read as the reverse complement.
AAAAAGGGCTCGAAATGGCGTTTTGTGCATCCAGATCCTTATGAAATTTGACTGAGTGCATTCAAAGGGACACGTTTTGTTCGTTTTGGAAACGGAGTTCGATTTAGCGCTATTCATTTACAAAGTTTTACAAATTTAAAGACATATTTACTAACACCCCACCCCCGTGAAGTGCCCTGTACTAAAGCCTCACCAACTTCTAATTTAGCCAACTTCACCGCCGGTCTTCGGAAAATTCCTGCCGTGGTCTTCACTTCGGCAGATCGAATCTGCTTATCCGGTCCCAGAAACACTCTTACTATTCGCTCTCTTCTCCACTCTGATCTTGGCTCATCAGCGTCATATATTAGGACCAAGTCTCCCACTTCCAAAGGCAAGACTCGTTGGAACCATTTACACCTTCTTGTGAGCATTGGCAGATACTCCTGGACCCTTCTCTTCGAAAAACGATCTTTTATCTACCTACTCACTCGCCACTGCTTTCGAAGGCAAAATTCCTTTGGATCCAATGGGCCTGGAGTTTGTTTTGAGTTTGGGCAACCCAGGAAGAAATGATTTGGTGTCAATGGACCTTCGTCTTCACTTGACACTCGAAGGTGAGTAAGCGGGCGGCTATTTACGATATTTTCAGCTTCGGTCAGGACACTGTAGAGCGTTTCTAGTCGAGGTGCTAAATCATGAAGTGAATACGATAAGACTCTTTTTACAGTGTGCACAAGCCACTCCCAGCGTCCTCCTACATGTGGGTTTGACGGGCAGTTGAAAACCCATTCTATTCGTGACGAAGATAGCTCTGCCTTAATGGCTTCACTGTCAAAGATATTTGAATTCAGCAACTCGTTCCTCGCACCAGGGAAGTTCGTGCCATTATCGCTCCTTATGCGCTTCGGAACTCCACGTCGGTTCACAAAATTGCGAATGCACAAAATACAGGCATCCGTCGACAAGTTAGCCGCGACTTCCAAATGAAGAGCTCGTACGGTCATACATGTGAACAGGGCAATCCATCTTTTCTCTTGTCATCGTTCGACAGTAATGCGAACTGGCCCAAAATAATCTAGGCCCGTGTAGGTGAATGGTCTGACGAATGGTGTAAGAGGGTCCTCTGGCAGCTGGCCCATAAATGGTGGCAATGGCAAGGCGGCTTGTACCTTACACAACGGACAGTTATTTTTTACCTTTCGTACGGCAACACGTAGCTTAGAACCCAGAATTTCTGTCGAACTTGGTTGGCTATGGTATCATCATTTTTATGGTGTAGGCGCCGATGATAATGGTCCACTACCATTGTTGTAAGCCGATGGTGTTTTGGCAATATAATCGGGCATTTGGCAACATGTGGAATTGTGCTAGCGGCATCAATGCGCCCGTAAATAAATAATTTGTAGAGGTTACTTGTTTTGGTGAGTTGTTGCTGCGCTCTGAGCTGGGCAATCTCGTCTGCAAACGCGTCGTTCTGCGCTTCAGAGCATACCACTCGTTCGGTGTCATCGATCTCCGCAGCTGAGAGTTCTCCCTTCTCTGTCGACCTCTTCTTACACGATTTAATGAAGCGAATTACCCAAGCCGATGTTCTGAGTAGCTTCGAGTATTTCGAAAACCTGGATAAGTCAAAAATTTGCTTACTTACTTTTTCGGTGTGTAGAATGAATTTCGGTTTCAGCTCTTCTTGACATCCGAAGCTTTCAATGTCATCCGGTTGTGTCGGCCAGCTTACTTCAGACAGTTCGAGGAATGACGGACCACTTAACCATCTGTTTTCATAGATGTACTTCGGCGGATATTTGGCTCGCGTTGCTTCGTCTGTTGGATTAAGTTTTGACCGTATCCAGCACCACTGGCTGATCTGGCTGCTTTCCAGAATTTCGGCGATTCGAAATGACACAAACTGTTTTTGGCGGCTGGGCTCCGATCTGAACCATTTTATGACAGTCTTCAAATCGCTCCAAAATATTTTGTCACTGAACGACAAGGCATGATTTTCAACAATCGAGTTACACAGCCTGATTCCCAATAAATCCGCGAGCCTCGAAATTGCAATCAGCTTCTGGGGTGCGCACTTCGTTTTTCCAAAAACTAACGAAACGGACACTCTACTTCCCACTTCGATCCTGAGATAAGTAACAGCGCTGTACACCTCTTCACTGGCATCGACGTAAATGTGAAGAAATATTTTGTCGGCAGAAGACAGGAAAGCGTTATGACACCTTGTTACACGGCATTGGCTTAGCATAGGAAGATCCTCTTTCCAAAACTACCATCTGTTGAAAATTTCATTGGGAATCGGTTCGTCCCATTCCACCCCATAACCCATTTAGATCGTAGCAACAATTTTAAATAAATAGTAAAGTTTGCTATCATGCCAAATCGATCCAATATTGACATTGCAACACTCAGCAACTCTCTCTTTATCGGACATCTATTTGCGGCAATTACATCCTGGCTTACCCAATGAAACTTGAGTTTGAAAACGGCATATCCCCAGCACTTTCACCGTTGCTGCATCTATGTTCATCTGCACCAACAGCCTTTGTTCACCTTTTTTACTATCGTTGCATATACTCCGCAACACCTCTTTGGAGTTTGATGCGAAATTTCGCAGTTCAAACCCAGCGCTTTTTTGGATCGATATGACGGCTCTAGTGACTTCGACAGCTTCGGTCACACTGTCAAAACTAGTCATCCACATAGTGATGATTGTTAATGAATTTCACAGCGTAGACATTTTTCACATAATTTGCGGAGCATGGTGAAGAGCTGGCACCAAAAATCATCGATTGCATGATGTACACGTCGATCGGGTCATTTCTGTTCTCTCTCCAGAGAAAACGCTGCGAGTTTTGATCTTTAGACTGGATCAGCACCTGGTGAAACATTTCTTTTACGTCTCCAGTAATTGCGACGGGACGCAAACGAAAATTATATAGAATGGCTTGAGATCATCAGGCCCTTCTAGTAAAAAGGATTTTAACTAGACATCTTTCACTTTAGATGGAGCGTCGAACACAAGCCGGATTTTTCCTGGTTTTTTCGGATTTTTAACGCCGAAGTGCGGCAAATACCATGTTCTAGCTGTGTTTATGCCCGCTTCGGCATTGGACAATTTCTTTTCGTAGCCCTTCTCCAAATAGCTGGCAATGATGTTTCTATATGCCGCTGTAAAGTCTGGTTCCTGAAGCTTGATCTCAAGGCTCCAAAGTCTTTGTTTTGCCATCTCATAACTTGATGGCATCTCAAAGGCATCATCTTTCCACAACAGACCTGTCTGATAGCGTTCATTAACTCATAATGTGGTGCTTGACAAAATATATAGTGCTCTTTTTTCGGCAGGTGAAACTAATGGCACTGTTGGTTTTTTCACTCCAAATGAATCCATATTAATGAAATCGTCGACAAGCTGATTTGTTGCTTTCTGTTCGGCTGCTGTGAAGAACAACTGCGTTGCTCGGTTCTCTTTCGATATTCTACCATACACCATCCATCCAAGTTTGGTCTCAACGGCAATAGGTCCAAAGTCATCGGCCTCAATGATTCGCATCGGTGTGCCCAGATGACAATTGTCAAGGCCAATGAGAATTTGCGGTAAGACGCTCTCATATAAACGCAACGTGACATCATCCATGTGACGATATATTGGTTGCAAGTCCTTTTTTCAGATACTGACTGAGTCGGCAGACTGAAATCGGCGACTGTCTGCACACCCTCCATTAAGTACTGTTCAGCATTCTCCTTGTCGGCACTCACTCGAAGGTTGACCACATAAGAATCCGCATTGATCGTCTCCTTACAAAACCATTTCAGCTTCAAATTTATTGATCGACCACTCAAGTGCAACTTTTTGGCCAACTCTGCACTCAAAATAGTCACCGATGATCCTTCATCGAGAAGAGCAACCTGACTGGCAATACGCGAAAGTGGATTTTGTGGCTCAATTCAGTATCACAGTTGAGCAAAGGCGCTGATTGCTCTGATTTAACATTCTCTCTCGACGAAGACATAGTTTGTTGAGTTTCGTGGAGCGACGTGTGATGAATCTTCGAGCAACTATCGATCCCGCCTGTTTTTCGTTCCTTGCAATACCGCACGTTTTGACCGAATCGCAGCCAATTGAAGCACAAGCGGTTTTTCTTCACAAATTCCCATTTGTCTTTTGTGCTCAAATTAGTGTATGTGCCTCCTTTTTGCAAATATCTGCATTTATTACTTATTGCTGACAGCTGGTGATGAAGAATATTTCTTGATTTTTCTTTCAGCTCTGCTGGTGGTGGCAAATAGCTCGGAGTGACCAAGCATACCAATTTGGCAATAGAAGTAAACCATTCGTCAAAATGTTTGATCGTAGGATATGGCTGCACATAAATACTGTGCTGAGCCCATTCCATTCGCTTACTCATGGGAAGCTTATTGACGAGCTCGTCGATAAGTGTTGGATTGGCCATGTGTTGACGTAAGCCACTTGCTTCTAGGAAGGTTGAGTGGTTCTGCACCTTAGTTGCGAACGGGATTAATAGCTCCAGCTTTCCCTCTGGAATCTGTGCGATCTCACTGACCTTCATAAGTTGGCTACATAGCAAGCACTCTGGGAGGCCGTAGCGGAATTCAAATGCAGCCATAACTCGATCTACATTGTCGGGGATTAGTAATGATTCCACGGCTTTTTTGGCATCACCCATAATGCACTTCTGCAGCCGAAAATTATTTTTAGCATTAGTGTTTTATACTTAGATGAAGTATAAAATATAATTTTGTCTTTAAAATGAAACGCAAGAGATAAAGACGTTACAATTTTATTATTTTTTCAGTTTTCAGTTTTCAATGCATTTTATTTACTTAATCACTAACTCTTACATACTAACAAAAAATGCTTAAATGCTAGCTTACAATTACTTAACAATTAACAAAACTGCAACCAATTATCTTTATTATGAAATTACTATATTTTTCACTCTGGCAAAAGTCGAAACACACGTTTATTCCTCACGGAGGTCTATGAACGACTGAATCTTCAACATCAATTGCAAGTTGGTGTAATGTACGCACTGCTAAATAGGGCGCTGATGCGATACCAAATGTGACTCTGTTGAGCGCATATGTTCCCATAGGATCTTCTTTCATGGTTCTCCACAAAATCAACTGATATTTCGTATCTTCTTCCACTATCCATATTTGACGGTACATCATGGCAATGTCCGCCGTAAATGCCACATTAAATTTCCTCCATTTGGCTATGAGGTCTATGATGTCCGGCTGTAACCGTGGTCCCACCATTAAATAATCGTTTAATGACTTTCCATTGGACGTCTTACATGAAGCGTCAAAAACTACTCGCAGCTTTGTAGTGTAGCTAGACTCTTTCAATACCGCATGGTGCGGTAGAAAATAGTTATCGCTATTTATTCGCTCCATTCCAGGTGGCACTGCCTTCATATGTCCTAGTGTAACATATTCTTTCAAACAGTTTTTATAAGCTTCCTGCAATTTTGGCTCGGTAGCTAGCCGTTTTTCGATTTGGTATAGTCTTGCCATGGCAGGTCCTTTTGAATTTCCTAGTATTGGGCGAATATTTTTTTTGAAAGGAAGCCGAACCTCGTACCTACCATCACTTCGTCTTCTGACAGTCTGTTTGAAATCTTGTTGACACCTCTCCTCCTCTGCTGTTAACTTTCTCACACCGAAGTCTTCTTCTATCTCCCAAAATTGTCGTAGTTGCGCATCTAAGGAGTTATATTGACTCTGTACCGTGAGATTTTTACTCTGCAACTGCGTGTTAGTGCTTCCCGTCAGGATCCAACCCAACTCAGTTTGTTGTGCAATATGAGATCCCATTTTACTTCTTACTAATCCTTTTAAAATTATGGATGCATATACATCCGCACCTAACAAAATGTCTATCTTCCCTGGGATATCATACGTCGGATCTGCCAACGCAAGTTTCGAGATATGATCCCACCCCTTCTTTTGCACCTGGTGAGATGGCAGCAGTGAAGTCAGACGAGGGAAAACAAAACATTTAACATCAAGAGAAAATGAGTTATTGGTTCGCGAGAAAATTATGAGGTGCACTTGATAGTTTGAAGTACCAGTGGACGTTAATCCTAAACCAGTGACTTTCGTTAATATCTTTTCCCTTCTAAGTTTGATGAGTTGAACGGCATTTTCGGTTATAAATGTGGCCTCAGAGCCCGGATCGATTAATGCTCTGAGCACGTGGCTAGTTCCATCAGGTGCAAAAACCTTCACCAGCGCGGTAGCCAACAATGCCGTAGTTCGCATTTGGCTAAAATGCGCATTGAAGTTCACCCTTGATGTTGGGGGGCTATCACATTCACCGTCTATGCCTGTTGTTCTATTGTTGTATGAGTTTTGGATGAAATGATTTTGCGTCTGGTATTGAGAGTTATTACGCCCTTGAGCAACTGCATTTTGTTGAAAGTGTTGGTTGTTTTGCTGGGGTGTAATGGTTTTTTGCGTTTCTAAGTGCAATAGCGTATGGTCGTTATGGCCATATTTGTAGCAACGATTTCTACTGCTGCAGCTTGATGCATGGTGATCATACCCTAAGCAATTAACACAAATTGCGTTTTTTCTGACAGCATCTATACGATTCTTTACATCCATATTTTGAAACTTCTTGCAATGGCGAATGCCGTGCGAAGCATTGCATAATCGACATCGAAACTGTTTACCGGTCTGTGAGCTTAAGTGAAAGTTACTAGATTTCTTCCCGGACATATTAGGTGCTGTCTGCTTTGAACAATTTCTTAGTTCTTGGATGTTTTCAAGGGAGCTAAATCGACCTTCAATGAAGGACGTAAAGGTTTTCCAGTCTGGAAAACGCAATTGATCAACAAAAGTGAAATAAATCTTTTTAATTTTCAAAAAAATTTCACCCACGAAATAAGCTTCTTTGAGAGAATCTGCGTTACTATTGACGATAGTAGTGATCTTTTTTAACCCGTCTAAATAGTTCTTCTAAGTCTCACGTACCCCCTTAACTTTCGCGACACGGTATCTTTTAGGAATTCGTCGAATCGTTTTCTAGCTCTTTAAGAGCCAATTCTTGAGCTTCGATATACCTTGACAATTTCGACATGGTAAAGGCAAATTCACACACTTTAGTTTGTTAACAGAAGATAGTTTACAAAGATATTCTTTATTTTATTTGAGGTGGAGAATTTTTTGAAATTAAGGATTTTTAATAAATTTTTTTTTCTTTTAATTATAAAAAAGATGGAAAAAGATAAATTCCTACCTTTAGTTTCGGCTTCGATTGTAAGAAGCTTCTTTGTTCCTCTTCAGGAGAGATTCTATTAGCACCGCTACTATCGTTGGCTATCCGTTGTTCTGGTTCTTGTCCGCTTCCAAACCGCTTGATGACCGTTGCCAGTTGACTTTGTTGAAGAACCAGCTCCTTTCTTCCAATGTCTTTCAATTGGATATATGGAGTCCGTTGTATTTTGTTGAAGTTACCGTTATTTTCTTCCAATGTCTTTCAATTGGATGTATGGAGTCCGTTGTATTTTGTTGAAGTTACCGTTCCTCTGGTCACCGTCCTTTTTAGATGAAGCAACAGCTTGTTCCTTGGAGCCTGTTAACTTTGTTGAAGTAACAGCTTTTCTGCTTGTAACCGTTGATTTAGTTGAAGCAACAGTTTTATTCAATTCGACACAACCGGTCGAAGTCAGGATACAACTTTCTTTTAATTGTCTTTTTGTCAATTTTTTTTTTTTGTTCACTTATTCACTGGTTTACTTTAATATCGAAGGACCATGCTTTATACTTAGATGAAGTATAAAATATAATTTTGTATTTAAAATGAAACGCAAGAGATAAAGACGTTTCAATTTTGTTATTCTTCCGATTCAAATGACTGGCGATTAGTGTCGAGGAAACATGTCTCATGAGATGAAGAAATCTCGGTGTCTAACAGCTGTTATGCTTTTCTTTTATATACATGTATCAATGAACTTTTAAATATTCATATAATATGTAATGACACTTATGTGTTTGTACATTATGTTTATACCAATTAAAATTTATAATGCCCCATATATAAATTATGAAGTTAGAGCTGTGACTATTAACCTTATGGAGCTATAGGTGTATGCTTTCTCTCTTTTTAAGTCGGCCATTAATACGAGTATAAGGTTTTTGACCTAGCATGACTAGCGGCATTAGATGTGTCATATTGGTCTTGGACGATGCTAGAGAGAGAAAGCATGCATCTTAACAATCTGGCCTTGCACATTTGACAGTTCAGGTGTTTTTTTTTAGTTATTTTCTATTATTTTGGTTGTGGTTTTATCTACGCGCTTACAATTTGTGTTTTTATGTTCGTCAAAACTAGTCGTCGGAGATCTCAAAGTTGCATTTGCAACCAGCGTTCTAGTTATATCTCGACGACCAGTCTAACGCGCAGGAAACCCTTTCATCGCCTCAAGTGTCAAATGTGCGCGGCCTTAAATAGGTACATTTTCGAATGCAAGATATGAGTGTAATTGAGTTTTTATGGTTTGTGCTGTTTTGTTGGGAACCAACAATTAGTGTAATTGAACATCATCGTGGACTCATGGTAGGCAGTACAAAACATCGGCCACTCTTCTGGCCTTCCATTGAAGTCGGGCAAGTGTTGAAATTTTCTGCCACCTCCGTAATTACTTACACTGTGTGGACTAAGTGAATTTCGTCCTAAAGGCGGCTGCGAAGTAAATGCCGGTAGTGGCCACATTTGCCACAATGTGTTGCCTGTGCGCACTGTTGTGCAGATGGCTGTGCAAACGGCTGAGGTGAAGTCAGTGGCGTGAGGTATGTTATAATCCTCGATGTGTATGTAGAGGTGAATGAACAAGCTGCATGCGCTGCATTCAGGGAAGTTTGTGGTGGTAAATTTGGCTAGTACATCGTCGACTGCTGGGAATACGATGTAGTATATTGTGTCGCTCCGGCACTGGCGCGCGTGACAGGTGCTGCATTTGCTGTAGTTATCGTGACATCGGCGGCGCTAGACGATGATGATGGCACTGGTAGTGCGTCAGTGGAAGAAGTAGTGTTCAGTGGTAGCTGGCGGCTGACCTGTTCTTGCAAGCACAGGCGTTCTTCTTTTTCGGATGTGGCATTCGCCACGGCGGCTGCAAGTTGTGAACGCAGCTCTTGCATATCCTTAACTAATTCTTCCATTATTGTGTCTCTATCTTCTGGCATTGGCATTACTAATGGATTGTCTTCAGACTCGCTTTCTAAATTGGAGTGTTCAGAAAGTTCTTCGGCGGTTTCCAGATGAAGTTTGGCTATGGACCTCTAAGCAGTCAATCGACTACTTCTCCTCGTCATAGAAAATGGCAAATTAGAAGAATTAATTGGTAATTCTTCTTAAAAATTGAAATAAAGTGTCGTGGCGAAAAAAGCTCGTCCGGAATAATTTGAATGAAACAACGAATATTCTCGATTATAAACCTAAAAGAAATAGCTCGAAATGGCGTTTTGTGCATCCAGATCCTTATGAAATCTGACTGACTGCATTCAAGGGGACACGTTTTGTTCGTTTTGGAAAAGGAGTTCGATTTAGCGCTATTCATTTACAAAGTTTTACAAATTTAAAGATATATTTACTAACAGTCACATTACTCTACTTTGTTTGCTTGACTTTTCTAAGGCTTTTGATAGGGTAGATCATCCTAAGGTTGAAGCTTAAAAACTTCTTTGGTTTCAGTGACAGGGCCGTCAAACTAATCAAAAGCTATTTATCAGAGAGGTTTCAAAGGGTTAATTTAAATAGCAGATCCTCCTCACGTAAGGCGTTATTTCAAGGAGTTCCTCAAGGCTCTAACCTCGGTCCCTTATTGTTCGCCATGTTCATCAACGATTTACCTAATGTCTGCACCCACACTTCTGTACATCTTTATGTAGATGATTTACAGCTTCACTTAGGTAAACCTCTTCTCTTGCTTGATGAATTAGTCCATCTTATCAATGAGGATCTTCACCGTATATCTGCTTGGTCCGTCGCTAATAAATTGCTTCTAAACCCGACCAAATCTCAATCCCTTCCTATATGCAAAAGAAAATGTGATCTTATTTTAATTCACGATATTTGTCTAGATAACACTAAGATTACTGATGTGGAGCAGTGCACTAGCCTTGGTTATGTTATTGATCATAATCTTTCTGGATATAGTCACACAAATGCAGTTATCGGCCGTATCTACGGATGCCTCCGCAATTTGTAGCTTACTTCCTATTTTACCCCTTTGGATATAAGACGCAAGCAAGTGCTTACTTTGATATTGCCTATTATTACCTACGCTGAGGTTGTTTATATCACAACGTAAGCTCTTACTTGCTTTCAGTGATGCTGTACGATATGTATATGGTCTCCGCAGATATAGCCATATCTCTGAATTCTCCAATAAATTACTAGGTTGCACTCTACAACAGTATCTCAATGCAAGAAATTGTATATTTTTGCACAAAATTATAACTTGCAAGTCTCCGTCCTATGTATTTCACAAACTCGTTTTTAATCGCTCCTTAAGAAATCTATCTATTGTCCCTTTTCGTTATCAATTCTTGAATTCATCGCATCTTTTTTTCATTCGTGCTGTTAAATTATGGAATTCCCTTCCACCGCGAATTAAATTAATATCTAACCGTTCGACGTTTAAAAGTGCAGTCATCCTCTACTTCTCCTCCTTGATATCTCAACACTAAATTTTTATCCTCTCCCACATATACTCCACTAATATCTATTGTCATAAGTACAATTGTAAATTTATTATTGTAATTTAGTTTTAAGTTAAAGATTATTTAATTCGACAATCGATAATTTCTTAGTACTAAAAAAGATGTTTATCTTATTGTACATAACCGACATTATGAAATAAATGAAAATGAAATGAAGCATATCCAGAAATGAGGATTTTTTGTTGTTATATGTATTATGACTACCAGAGCGCTATCTTTGGTCTTGAGTATCTGTATTTATTTGATTGCAATTTGTTAAATCTTTAGTTGCAATGTGAGTTTGCACGATTGCATTATTGGGTAATGGGCACAGTTTAGCAATCGGTCTTTTGTAATGTGCGCCATTACTCATAACTGTTGCAGCTCGAACCCTTTCATCTTTTCCTGTGTGTACCTCCGTCACTCTTCCTAGTATCCATTTTGTAGGTGGGAGTCGGTCATCTTTAATGAGAACTATCTCACCGACATTTAAGTTTGCTTCCTTCTGTTTCAATTTGGAGCGTTGCTGAAGTTGTGATAGATAGTGATTCGACCAAGTTTTCCAGATATTGTGAGTCAGTTTTTTTGACTAACATCCATCGGGAGCCGTAACTGCGTGTTTGGTCAATTACCGGTTCGGGTAAGGCGTTGAGCGCAGATCCAATTAAAAAGTGACCTGGAGTGAGTATCAGCTTATTTTTAATATAGTTGCTTACAACGGTAAGGGGTCGAGAGTTTAGGCATGTTTCTATTTGGGTAAGTAGCGTTGAAAGTTCTTCAAAGGTAAGCGTTGTTTCACCAATTATTCTTTTGATAATTCACCGACTTAACACCTGCTTCCGATAGTCCGCCAAAATGTGGGGCAGCAGGCGAAATAAAATGCCATTTGATGCCATCAACTGCCAACTTCTCAGTGATTTCATCTCTCCACTGTGCTGTAATCAACTTGATTAAGTTCTGTATCTCTTTGTTTGCTCCTATAAATGTCGTAACACAATCAGAGTAAATATCTGAACATACGAGTACACCTCTTCTTGATGCAAATCTTCAGCCGGCAGCCAAAAACGCCACTGATGTGAGCTCGCTTACTAGTTCTATGTGAATAGCCTAAGTAACTAAGCACACAAAAACAGCTATGTATCCCTTAGTAGTGCAATTACCTCTTCCTTTATACAAAAGAATTTTTAGTGGACCAGCATAGTCTACACCAGAATGAATAAAGGGTCTCGAAGGTGTTACTCTTGGTGTTGGTAACATTCCCATTATTTGAGCTTTATTTATTGCTCTAAAGCGACGGCGTACAATGCATTCTTGATCCAAAAGGACTGCCCTAAAGCTGCTAAAGTCAGTTGGATACCTCCATGCAGTGTTTTTTCGTGAGTGTGTTTCACTAACAACCTTGTAAATATACTACGGTATGGTAGTATAATTGAATGTTTCTCGGATTCTGTCAGAGGTGCATTTTCCAGTCGACCTCCGACTACTATAATGTTGTCATTTTTCATTAGAGGATTCAATGATAACAGCTTACTCCTCCTGTCTAAGCAACGTCCACCTACCCAATGGTCCACCTACCCAATTCCCTTCTGGAATTTGAAATGAAGCGTTTGCAGTATGCAATAACTCTTATGAGTTTGCTATAACATATGAGGAAAATCTTGTGAACATGCTTACGACCTCAAACACCGTCATTGTCATAGTTATCTTTACCTCAGGAACAGTAACGTCAACAGCTACTTCTGCTGGCCAATGAGATGATGGGAGTTTAAGCCATTCGGGGCCAGTCCACCATAATGAGTGATCCTTCAGTTAGTTTGGTGCAATGCCTCTCGAAGCACAGTCTGCGGGATTTTAAGACGAAGTACTATAATGTGTTTCCAGCGCTTTGTTGTAATTTTTTGCTGAATTTGCGATACCTATTAGCTACAAATGTCTTTAACGTAGGAGGTTTAATCCAGGGTAGAGTAATCATCGAATCTGTCTAGGCAAAAATATCTCCCAATTGTGTCCGGAATATCTGTTGCATTTCCCAGAGCAACCTTGATTGCAAATGAGCTCCATACAATTCTAATTTTGGAAGTGTAATTTTTGTGTTGATAGGTGCGACGTTTGTCTTTGACATTAATGATGTTATTCGGTATGAACCATCTTGGAGTACACTACTGCAGAATATGCGGATTCTGAAGCATCACAAAACGTGTAAGTGAACTTTGTGTTTCTTGTTAGTTCCCATCCATCTTGGGATTTTTATGTCTTCAATAGTGTTCAAATTATTTCTGAAACTATTCCAGAATTGTTGTAGCTCTAAAGTTAAAGGTCCATCCCACGATAAGATGGTCTTCCGTAGTTCTTGCATTAATAGTTTTGTCCTAATACTGACAGATGCCAATCATCCCAACGGGTCCTACAACTTAGCTATTTCCGAAAGTGTTGATGTTGAAAGCTTGGTTGATTTGGTTTTTCCTTGATTTTAAATTGAAGTGTATCAGACGAAAGACTCCAGTATATACCCAGTGCCTTGATTGTATCTTCTTTATTAATTTCAATTTCTCAGTGTCCCTGATTATCAATTGAATCGATTGAATCCTGCTTCTTTCAAAAGTTGAACGAGCTGTGCCTTTGCTTCTTTGCGTTCGCTCAACGTTCTTCTTCCAGACATCAGATCATCTATATAAAAGTCATTTTTGAGGATGTCGGATGCAATTGGATACCATTGTTGCTCATCGATGGCCAATTGTTGAAGGGTTTTGACCGCTAAGTACGGTGCCGACGCAGCTACATATGTCACATTGGTGAGTCTGTATTCCTTTATCGTGTATAATAATCCGGATGGTAGTTATTGACCTTTATCTGGCAGTACATTTTCTCTATATCCGCTGTAAAAATGTATTTACGACGTCTCCATCGCAATAACAATGTGGTTAAATCTTCTTGCAGCTTGGACCCCACCAGCATGAGTTGGATTAAGCTCACGTCTGTTGTAGTTTTAGCTGATGCATCAAACACAACCCGTAGCTTTGTCGTCTTGCTATCAGGTATATGAACTGCGTGGTGCGGCATGTAGTAGACATCACTTATGGTATTGTTGGCTGAAGGCACTTCGACCATATGTTCAAGGTCTAAAAACTCCTTCATAAACTTTGTGTATTCTTCTTTTAATTTCAAATCTTTACTAAACTGCTTTTCCAGTTGACGTAGCCTGGCTATTGCTTTATTTTTAGAATCTCCTAGTTTATGGTTTTGCATGAATTTTATGTTGAATGGTATATTCACCACGTATCTACAATTATCATCTCTGTAGTGTGTTTCACTATCTATTTGCTCATATTCCTGGTCTTCCTCTTTTAGATAGTTGCGGTCTTGAAATCCTTCCAGTTCCCAGAATTTTTGAAGAAGATTTTCTAAAGAGGTTTATACCACCATCCCAGTTACCCTGACACCATAGCCTTTCTGGGGTGTTAAAAAGTCACACGACTGCGCGTCAGTTTGTCTATATACAAATTTTCTTAACATTGAAGGTATCTAAACGCTGCATATTTACCTGAAATTCCCGGGACCTCTACAAGATCTGAATATCTGATCGATGCTGGACTCTCTTGGCTTGAAACGGCACTAATATTAACATTGCTACCCTAGCTTTTTTAGGTCAGGGGCCGGAATCCTCTCTCGTCTTCGATCAGATCGATTGATTTATTCTGCCTGACTATTTTGACCATCATCGCCCTTATATAGTTTGGAGAAGTATTACAGTATTTCCATATTCTCAGCACCGACTGCGATTCTACTACTAGTTATGTTATGTTTATTTTTGCACACATTCATTCTCCATAGGCCTTGTAAGTTAATTTTATTCTTTGACAAAACTTTCGAACGTAATTCCCGCAGTACCATCTCTCCATTTACTCTATTGCGCGATTCTCATGTTTTTTTTTTTCCTCGCTAATTTTGGTGGGGGCGAACGCCCCCATTTATTCGGCTTAATACAAGCTATAACTTACAAATTAAACTTAAACTAAAACTTAAAACTAAGGTTGGTTGGAGTGGTGAAGGAGAACGGATTTGAGGTAGGGAGTGGTGCGGTGGAAATCAAAGACGGTAGGGTTTGAGTTGATTTGATGTAGCATACGGGAGATTGGTTCGTTCGCGCCATAGGAGGTGTGGTAGGTTGGTAGATAGAAGAGTCGAGGGGTATGTAGATTACGAGGGTTAGTGTTGAGGAAAATGGAGTTGTGAAGGGACGCGCATTCAACGTGACCTGAAAGGAGTCGATGAATGAAGAGAAAGTCTGCAGCATCTCTGCGATCTTCAAGGGTGTTTAAGTCGATAAGGTTGAGACGGTTTTGATAGGGGGGCAGATTAAAAGGATCGTCCCAGGGCATACCTCGGAGAGCAAATCGAAGAAAACGGCGCTGAATGCCTTCAATTCTCGAGATATGAACATGATGATATGGGGACCATACTTGACTGGCGTACTCTAGGAGGGGGCGAACAAAGGTAATATAGAGGGACCTGGTCACGTATGGGTTGTTGAATTCTTTGGACCACCGGGTGTGAATTCGTCATTGAGTTGGTGTAATTTATGTTCGATATAAGACGGATCAAAAATATGAGAGAGAAGTGGGCCATTGGAGAAGTTCAGTAGGTAACTAAAATAGGATGGATCTGGTACAAAGGAGTCGTTGGTGAAGGATTGCTTAAAAAAGGTGGCAAATAGGTTGGCAATGGTGAGTGGATCGGTTGATGACCTGTTGTTGAAAGAGAGGGAAGGAGGGTAACCATCGGACTTTCTTTTGTAGTTAACAAATTGGAAAAAGGACTTAGGGTGGTTTATAAGGTTGACTTGCGCATTGTTAAGGTAGTCCTGGTAAAGGGAATCGTAAAGTTCGGTGAAATGAAGATAAGCACCAAGATAGTTGGAATAGTCGGTAAAGGATCTGGTACGCAGGAAAACAGCCCATAACTTATTTCTCTAATTTCGTAAGGAACGAAGCTTGCGATTATACCAGGGAGGACTAGTAGATGATGTTTTAAGGCGGGAAAACGGAACGTAAAGGGAAAAAGAATTAAATATTTCTTTATAAAAAATGGATAAGGCATCATTTATACTTAGGTTGTGAAAGTTAAAGAGGGATCTGCTGAGATATTCACTGATTTTGTGAAAGTTTGCTTTATGAAAGTCGTGGGATGAGAGAGTTGTGGGGGGAGTGGACTGGAATGAAGAGTTATGAAAAAATGAAAGTAGAAGGGGGGGATGGTAGTTATCGATTGTTGAGAGTGAGGAGTTAATTGGATCTGTTGTGAAAATAAGGTCTAATTGCCTGCCCATAAAATTGGATATACCACTGACTTGGCATAGACTTGAGTCTGTTAAGTGATCTAAGAAGAGACATTCCTTAGCTGAGTTGGCATTTGAAGCGATGAAAAACGATTGATCATCTGATGGAGTCCATTGTAGTTGAGGAAGATTAAAGTCGCCAGAAATAAGGATATCATCAATAGGGTCTGACAGGTCAATTAAATGATCGATCGCATCAATAACAAATTGGTAAGATTCGATAGGTTGAGCTGGTAGGATATAGCAACATATAACGTAAAGGGACTTGAGAGGCAGTGATATTTTTATTGCGACAAAGTCGGCTTTAGAGGATGAAGACATTGTAATGGGGGAAGAGTTAAGGCTGTTGTCCATCGCCAGTAGGACGCCTCGACAGGGGGAATCTTTATTTGTGCGGGTAGGATCGTCGTCGCGGAAAACATTAAAAGTAGGAGGGAACAATTTCTGGTTCTTTATGTCGGGAATCAAATTGGTTTCGGTCAAGGCGTAGATATCAAAGGGAAGAGCATGCGATTGACGTAAGACAGCATTGGTTTTAGAGCGAAGACCTCTTACATTCTGGTAGTAAAATGTAAGAGGGATGTTGTGGGGTGGAGGTGTGAGGCAGGATGGTTTAAGCGCTGGCAAGGGAGGCACGTTATGGACGAAAAAATTTGTCGTGGTCGGCTCGGCTTCGCTGTAGGTGTGATACTCGTTTAGAGTGAACATAGTTGCCGAATGCAGCGAGGTCGTCTGCTACTTTCTGAGGGGACATGTTAAAAATCTCGTGGTACCTGACATAAAGGTTCCTGAGACTGATAGGGTCGGTAGGGAGGCCTTCCTGCTGGATGGAAACCATGACGCTGGTTTTGGTTTTCCCTTGGTAGCAGACCGAGTCCGATTTGTCATGTAGATAGGCAAGAAAGAGACGAATGTTTTCATATATCTTTCTTCCTCTGAGCCTAGAGAGAGCATATCGACTTTCTGTAGTGCCATTGGTTTGCTGTGTTAGTTTAACAGTGGGGGGAAAAAGGGGATCAAGAATAGGAACATTGGAGGAGGGAGATAAATGATTATATATGGAGTTGGATGAGGGATGAGATGTGGGGTTTAGGGTATGGGAGTTAATGAAATTAAAAAGGCTATGCTCGTAGATCTCACGAGCAGTTCTAGGTTTTCGATGCAGCGGAGCTTTATATGCTTCTTATTTGACTGCATTAGGTGCTCAGCAGAAAGTGATCTGTTAAGGGTTTATGGAATTAGTCATACTCAAATATTCACTGTCAACATTTTATCTGAACGTATCTGAGTCTTTTTTTTATGACTACAGTGGTGAAGATACCTACACGTCTTCAGGCTTTACGAGTATATATGTACCTTATAAAACCTCTGGAAAAAACGTCCTAGTACGACCGATATAGCGTATTCTAATGGTCGGAATCTTAAGTGTCTATGTCTACATAAAATCATTAATCATCATTATTAACCAGCTGAAGAATCTTATTAGTTGAATTACTTGTACGTCTGTTTCTTCCCAAACTTTTTAATAGCGACGTCGCACAAAGGCACAAACTTGTGACACTACCTAGATATTTTAGCTTAGGTTTCTAAGTGTTGCATCTTGAGCCACGGACTTGATACTGAAAAGTTCTCCTAATTCATTGTCTCTATTGGGATATCGTTACAGTAACTATCAGATTGCATTCCCCTATCGTTGAAGTTCTATATATACCATCTATTCACTTTGATATTGAAGAAGTTTCAATAGTTGAAAACTCATGATTTAAGATTTCATCATTATTAATGGAAAATGTGATTGGACCCATTATCCAAGGTTTACTTCTTTTTCATTCTTTCATTCATAAAATGACGCTGGTTTGACTATGAGCTGAAAAAGGTATTTCATCACATTTTTACACTTGAAAGGATGAACGGAAAGATTCGCTTAAGACAATTCTCAATCTGATCACTTTCAAGTTGTTGGGGCCGCTTAATTTGTTGCGCCTAAGCTCAACCCCCGAACTGGGATATTAAGATTATCACGAATTTGTTAGGCAAAATGGCAAGGATGGAAACCAGTTGCCAGCAACAGCAGTTAGGAATATTTCTGACAATTAGTAGTGCTTACTAGACAAGCCAAAAGTGCCAAAAAAAAATTTACACAAATATATCCATAGCCTTTCCTTTATTTATCCATTGAGTTGCCTCTAGATGACCTATTTATGGTCTTATCCAGCACGTAAGCGTATTATAGTAAGTTCGAGTGACGCCAGCACCATCTCTCCTCCCTGCAATTATGAGAAAATATAGAAGGAAATTTGTTTAGTTATTATCCTGCTTATGTTCGTGCCAGGTGGCAGACCTCCAATACTCAACTTTCTTTGGTGAAAATAACCTAAGAAAAGATGCTTAACAAAAATGAGTGTTTGTTCACCAGTACATTCATCATTATTTAATTTCGGCATGGATGAGCCCATTGCTATTGGTTCTTTGTAAAATTGGTATGTGGGAATCTATCTATACTACCTTAGATACTCTTCTAAGTGAACCATTGTCAGAGTCGTCTGCTCTCCATAAGTTGGTTTACCATACGAGTATCACTGTAAATCATCTAGTGGTCAGGGGTTGTCTAATAGTTCGACTTGTTCTTATTTACTTTTTTAAAGGAACAGTTATGTTGCTAATAGTAATACCTCATTCAAAGGATTTTAAGTTCCTAATACCCCATCTGGAATCAGATGTCCTAGTCCACTACACGCCATTTAAAATTGGATTGCTTCTTTCTTATTCATCCATCACTGGCACAATCCCAATTTTATTTCAATACCTCTTATTTGGATTAATCAATCACCAGATGAACACATCTCATCAAACATGATCAACCGTTCACCACTGATAGATATTACACATCAGCCCCTAATACACCAGGACGAACGTGGACATAGATGGACAAATGTTGACTGGATCTCTACGAAGGCCATAGCCATGGGCATAATTGATTACAATTCCCGAGCTAATGCATTTTCAGTTCATACCAGAAATGACGGAAGCGTCCGCCACGACTTAGTACTCGTATCTGTATTTCTGTAAAAATTAACTTCATTATACTTAAATTCACTGCCGCGCACTGATGAAGTTACGTTCGATACGGAATCATTAATCAGTTGGAAGCATATGACGATTGACTTTGATAATTCTGAACGGCTGGGGTGGCGGGTGTTGAACGTTCGGCTATTCAAACTGGATGTTGAGGGTAATTACTTTTTTAAGTTGGTCCTGCATGAGTCACAGTTCCTTTATGAATAATATAATGTTACATTTCCCCCTGTGGTTAAGAGATCATGCACATCCGAATAACCCAGGTAAGGTTGCAACATCATTACACTCTCCATATATGTATCGGTATATCGGTAGCTGTTCTGCTCAACCAGGAGAATAATAATTTAATTGAAATTCTGAAAGAGCGATACACTCCGCATATGTCCCAGATAGTGAATATGCCCTGATATGTGGAAATTCCGAAACACAGAAATGCTAAAATGCTGAAAATACTGCTGAATTAGAAATTTGGCCTGCAATTAGAAATTTGGTTTTGCCAAAAAATCAGAGTGGCGTGCTGTGTATATGTAATTTGGGCGCCAGCATATTGCGTGGCATTGTTTGCTCGATTCAAACCGCAATATTCAGAACATGAAACCCAGCAAAATCAATGGGGGCAGGGTTGATGCATAAGCTGCGTCTCTTGTTGATTTATGCAAATCTCTCAAATCAAAATAATAGCACAACACATTTGCATATTTCAAATTAAAATTGACTATGATGTATTTACGTAACGCTCCTTTTGGCGTTAAATTTGTACAGTGTACCGGAACTGGGCATGCATACGTACATATCTGAGGTATATGAGGAAGCGTTTGTATTCCTATTCAAAGTATTGGAGTGAATGTAAATTGCACCCTTATTGGAGGAATTATCCATCAAATTATCACTTCAGTCATCCATGTATAGTATGTACTCGTACATATTGTACATTGCATCTCAATTGGGTTGAGAGCAATTTGCGATTAATTGTTTGAACTGGCATTGGTTACGTACGGTACACACTTCGGTGTACGTGGTGATTTTACAATAAACACTCGCACCATCCTTCGAGCTGCCAGCATTTTTATATAGACTAAGTTAGAATGGATGCAAAATAGAATACAGGGTTTTCCAGTAAAGGGTTTCATTTTGTTAGTTTGCTACCTGAAAAAATTAAAATACGCAGTTTATAAATATGCACGATACACGTTTCAACGAGGCACTGAAATTGCTAAAATTCGCTACAAAAATGCTGAAAATTTCGCTGACAGATTTCGAAAGATTAACGGCTCCTCACGATGACGTGAGGCACCATTTCGTCAAAAAGTATTAAAATGGCCCAGCTATTACCACAAATAAGTGATGTGAAGAACGCCTAAGAGCAACTAGGAATACAGCTTCTGCAGCTCAAAGTGAGTGGAAAGCCGTGGGTTTTCGTGTAGTAATAAGAGTACTTAATGATCTTAATATGCACAAATATAAAATATCCCGAAACACGGAAGGTTATCAATCACCGACAGCACGGTTTTCGTACCAACAGGTCTACTGGTGAATTGAAAGTATATCTCACCGAAAATTTGAACCAAAGCCTTCATCAATCAAGCGAAACAAAAATAGTTGCGCTTGATATTTTTAAAGCATTTGACAAAGTTTGGCATCAGGCTCCTTTATCGAAATTACGTGGATTTGGGATGGGCGAATCTCTTTTTCAGTGGATTTGAAAGTACCTTTCGGAACGTTCAATTCAAATTGTTTTGCACGGTTTCCAGTATGATATAATCAAATTAAATGCTGGCGTGCCTCAGGGCTCCGTTCTGTATCCAACACTCGTTTCAATTTACATTAAAAATCTCTTATTTGACGAGCATAATCCAATATATTAATTTGCTGATGTAAACTCAATATTTTCATCATGGTAAAGTACACGAACGAGCAACGTCTGCAAATTATAAAAATTTTCTACCGAAATTCGGAGTCGGTGACTGCAACTTTAAGAGCGTTAACTCCAATTTTCGGTCGTAATTCTCGCCCTAGTAGACAGGCAATAACAAGTTTAGTGCAAAAATTTAAGTCTACATATTCGTTGTCTGATGTTGCCGTGTCAGTGAGACAACGGGTTGGTCGAAGTGTCGAAAATATCGCTGCCGTTCAGGCGTCCGTAGCAAACGATCCAGATCAGTCAATTCCACGGCGTTCTCAAGAATTGGGCATCGCTCAGACCACATTATGGCGTATTTTGCGTAAGAATCTTGGTTTACACCCATACAAGATCAAGCTGACTGAAGAATTGAAGCCGATGGACCATTTGAAGCGATGTACGTTCTCCGATTGGGTTCTGGAGAAGATGCGCCAAGATGATGAATTTCATCGCAAAATCATCTTCAGTGACGAAGCTCATTTTTGGCACAATGGGTTCGCCAATAAGCAAAATATGCGTTATTGGTCGGTTGAAAATTCACATGTGCTTCATGAAACACCACTTCATCCCCAAAAATTAACTGTTTGGTGCGGTTTGCATGCCGGCGGCGTTATTGGGCCATATTTTTTCGTCGACGATAATGATCGTCACGTTACTGTGAATGGTCAGCGTTATCGCACCATGATCACCGATTATTTTTGCCCGAATTGGAAGATATGGACTTGGACGACATGTGGTTTTAACAGGATGGTGCCACAAGCCACACAACACACGCTACAATCGATTTATTGAAGAGTAAGTATGGTGAGCGCGTTATCTCAAGACATGGGCCAGTCGATTGGCCGCCTCGTTTGTGCGATTTATCGCCGGTTGACTATTTTCTGTGGGGCTACGTTAAGTCATTGGTTTATACCAACACGCCGACGACGTTGGAAGAGCTCAGAGCCAACATTGAACGCGAAAAAGCGGCCGTTTCGCCGAAATGTGTGGCCGAGTCGTTGAAAATAGGGTCCAACGAATCGACCTCTGCAAACGTGCACGCGGTGGACATATGAACAAAGTCGAGTTCAATTCATAAATGTTTTGATTGTACTTCAAGCCGATAATAGAGTTTTTGAAATATCTCAAATGGTCTGCGCTTTATTTAAAAAAAAAACTTGTCAAGTCCTTATTGGAAAATCCTATATAATACAGACAGAAAATCCTATAGAATTGACACCCTGAACGCCTGCGAAATATTTTCTTACTTTTCTTTTTGTTTCGCTCAGTGATATATCGAAATTGCCTGTAGCATTCCGCCTCTTCAAACCTTTAACAACAGCTTCCGTCTTTAAGACGTACTCTGAAATATCGCAATTTTTTCTAAGACCGTAAAACTCGCTTATGCAATGCTCCACCGAGCATCTTATTTCATAGTCATTATAACCTGCAAATATTCACAACCAACATACACCCTTATCTATCTTTCTTTCCTCCCTAATTTTCCTTCGCCCACACTGTGTGCGTACCTATAAAGTATAAACTAAATCCTAAATTCAATCGTCTCTGTAAGGGAGTAATTGAGCGTTTACTGAAGAAATTTGAATCAAATTATGCACTCCATGCCAGTGAGAGTAAAGAGAAACGCCAGAAAATATTGGCGTGACTTCACGCGAGTCGGCGCGAGAAGACCGCAATCAAAACAGCCGGATTTATTCCAATACTAGAAATTATCGGTCCATGTTAACCAATTGACTCGACACAATTGGTAAAAGTATGGTAAAAGACTTATCGTCAGAATAGGCCCGCCAATTTGCCGCCTCGCTCAAGGGACTTAACATTTTTTGGTTGGGCTACCTAGACAAAAACTTTAGTCCTTGCCAACCACCCAGAAGACGACTTGTAGGCGAACATTCGACGTGAAATTGCTTTAATATCGGCCACATTTTACAAGGTGTCACCTAATTCGTCCACGATAATTTGGGAAATGATTCCTGGGTATATTCTAAGAAAAAATCTTTCTACAGTAAGGGTCTATCTCCAATGTTGACATTAATTATCGAGGATTTAAGAAAAGTCTTACTTTTCTTACTTATAGTTCGAACCTATATATATTGCCATATGCTGTGATATGTATCGATTTGAAACCCTGTGTTATTTCCAAGATCTGTGTATTGTAGACTATGCTGGGCTAAAACCATACTGATATGGGCCGAAGGGTCCTAGGCGTTCACAAAATACGACAGACAGGATTTTATATGCGATATTTAGGAGACTAATTGGGTATCTGTCCATCGGTTGAACGGGAATCTGCTGACTGTAGTATAACTTGCATTGGGCCAGCAGTGCAACAATCAATCGACCTTACCAAAGACGAGCTCCTTTTTTATTAAGATATTAAGTTATTACTACACTTAAAATGCCTGAACACGTGTTAAGCTTTTAGAAAAATGAGATAGAGAGATAAAGAAAGATTTCTGGGCTCAGTAGTTATTTCGCTCCATGTGCGGCATCCACCATTGAATGGGGAGACTAAATTATTTGTGTAATTGGGCTTGTTGTTTTATACTAGGCAAACACTCATCTTACGTGAATTTAGTTGCCTGAAAAAAATAATGTCTTTCGGGCGCGGCTGGTATTGAACCCCGTAATGTCCGATTTACAAGCCAATGCGCTACCACTTGAGCCACGGCCAAGTTGCGACAAAACCTGCGAACAATGCCCCAAAATTTGGCGGTTTTAATGACAAACTAGGTGAGGACTGAATCTTTTGTGGTACAGTGGAAAAGTACAACCTAAACGCCATCATCTGAGTCTCCCTGAGTCCCCATCAACAAACCGTCTATCAAATCTATCATACTGCGGTGGACGAACGGCACTATTCCAATGTTTTGGATTCCTGAAGACTCTCAGTAGATCACTTCGACTCGGAGTATGATCTATGTTGTAGACAAGATACGGATGCGGATACACGTAGCAGCCCAAGACCAGTGCATCGTTGTGAGGAAATTTAAGATCGAGTGGCTACAATCAATATATAACGCCAGCGCCTTTTCCGATCGAGTTTGCCTTAACGAATGGTTTACAAAATAAAATGAACATGCCAAAGATGTAAAACCCGAACGGAATAGGGAATGATTATGGAGAATATATATGCTGCTCCGTCAAGATTCTTAAAACAGAGACTTTCAATGTCAGAAAAGGGTTTAAACAAGTCATATAAGTTTTTCAACTGAAAGAATTATGCGAAATTCGCCAGACAACACTCTAGGTGCCATCTTTCAAAAGTCTGTTCAGGTATTTGCATACGCACACGATGTTGATATAATGGGAAGAACGCAACGAGCTGTCAAGGGGGCGCTTGCGAATATTAAAGCATAAGCGACAAAGATGGACTTGGCTTCCAACTCATGAAAAACATGTACGCCAAGAACAAAACCGCACGATAGGCAGTTATACCTTCCAACTTTATCCCTCATCACATGAATAGTATCAAACCAAAACAAAAGGCGTGGTACGACTAGAGCTGTAAAGAGGCTGCCAGGGTTAGAGAAACTCCGAAAAAAATTCTAAAGAGCCACGAATTATTCTTTCTTAAGCATGTGATTTTTCAATACGACCAATATTGCAATGTCCTAAATTTTGTAAAAATTTTTGGTCGTCCGTCAAAAATATTAAAAATTCTACCTCATCCTTCATCCCAAAGCTCATTTATAATGACATTCCAGCTGTAAACTCTTTGGAAAAGGTCAATTTGCTTGCTGCACACTTTACGACCAGCTAAACTCTTCCAGATTGTGCTTTGTCTGCATCCACACTTGACTGCGTCGAATCTTCAATGGGACGAATTCACTTTCGCACACGTGTAGTATCAAGAGGTGTTCTTCCTCGCTGGCAAGACCACTGCATAAGCTTTTTCATCTATCCTACTCTTAAGGATTCCTTCCGAGCAAAGGGAAAACAGCATTTGTCCAGCCCGTTCCTAAAACAAGGTGAATCTTCTTCTCTCTACTCCTACAGACCCATTGCACTTACATCCCTTCTTTTCAAAGTCATCGAAACACTGATAAACCGTCAGCTCAATGACCGGCAGTACGGTTTACGTAGTAACAAGTCCACTTGTGATTTGATGGCATATCTCACCGAAAAGTGGAATCAAAGCGTACACCAATCTGGTTGCAAGATAGTTGCACTTGTTATTCCTAAGCATTGACAGAGTTTGACACCAGGCTCTTTCGTCGAAATGCGTGCATTGAATGTTCAATTCAAGTTGTTTTGGATGGTTTCAAATATGATATTCAGAAAATAAATGCTGGTGTGCCCCAAGGCTCCGTTTGGTCTCCGACACTCTTTTTAATTTTCGTCAACGATCTCTTTTCTGCTACTTCTAATCCAATATATGTATTCCTTTGCTGACAACAGTACTCTTTGCTTTTCATATTCGTTCCCGAGCTCACGTCCCTGCTCTTCGGCTGTAGAACGGGAACGCCAGCGTATATTAAGCTGACTAAATCACTAGGATGAGGCCATACATTTTGCAATCGATTTTCACTCTTTATACCTGTTTGAAATTTTGTACCCGCAAACTTTTACTACCTGTGAACAGGTACATATTTTCTCAACAGGAAGTCATGAAATTAAAGGGTAGATAAGAAACGACCGTTGGAATTTCCCAAGACCAAACAATGAACTACTCGAATGCATAGAAAAAGATGCGCCACATCGGCCATTGCGAATATTTCGTTGCAGGAGTTCACATCAGCGATTTTTTTCAAAGTTTTGTTAAGAGTTAGGACTCTCAGGCCGAGAAATTGCAAGGAGGCTTGATAGAAGTAAGACTTTTGTAAACAGTTATCTTGCGGATCCACAACACTATGGAAAAAATCAAAAAGGACGCACGGCAGAAGCAACAACATTTCGAGCAAAACGGTTAATTATACGGCGTGCCTCAAATTCTACTTTACCTGCGACTAAAATAAGGTCGAGAAAACTTAAAAAGAAACCTGTTTTGAGGCAAGTACACAAGGAGCATCGAATGAATTTTGCAGGAAAACACGTCGCTTGGAGCAGTGAATGGAAATGCTCTGTCTTTTGGGATGAAAAAAGTTTAACCTTGACGGCCTATATGGTTACAACTTTTATTTCCATGATCTAAGAAAGGAGGAGCTTATTTTGGCAAGACATCACAGGCGTATATCAGTTGTAATGGTGTGGGAAGCTATTACCTGCTATGGCACTATCGAGTTGGTGTTTTTGTCCACAACAATGAATGGAAACAACTACAAATGTTTGCTGCAATCATCATTTCCAAAAGTGAAAAACATTTTCGGATTCCTATCTTGGATATTCCAGCAAGACAATGCGCCCATCCACACTTCCAGGATTGTTACAAGTTGGATTCAATCATAAGACGTGGAACTTTTACCACGGCCGCCCTATTTACCGGACTTAAACATAATTGAAAATGTTTGGGCGTGGTTATCTCGTAAAGTGTATGAAGACGGCTGACAATTTGAAGACGAGGACGCTTTAATCGAAGCTATTAGTGATGTCTGGGCCCAAATTTCTCTTGATTATTTAAAAAAGCTGTATGATTCTATTCCAAACCATTTTATACAGGTCATATCGAAAAATGGCGGGCATACTTATTATTAATGTAGGAAAACGTAATAAATAAATGTTTTAAAACCATAAAATGTAAACATTTTATTCAGATTTTCCTGTCTTTCGAAGATTTTAGATGTGGGCTCATCCTAGTGGGCGCATTTTTTTATACGCTTTTCAAGTAGTTCATTATTTGATCTTGGGAAATTTCAACTGTCGTTTCTCATGTACCCGTTAATTTTATGACTTCCTGTTGAGAAAACATTTACCTGTTCGCGGGTACAAGATTTCAAACAGATATAAAGAGAGAAAATCTATTGCAAAATGTATGGCCTCATCCTAGTGATCGCCACTGTATGTACTCTAAAATATCGTGATTCATTCCTAAGCCGCTCAACTCGCTTGTGGAGTTCCCTTCCGATCACTCTATTGTAGTAGTTGTTATAACATACAAACATTTAAGACCAATGTTCATTGGTACTCCTCTTTTCTTCCTCCCTAAATTTCCTTTGCCCGCGTGGTGTGCAAACATTTTTAGGCTATAATAAACCCCTTGAGTGCGCGCTAATTTAAAAAAAAAGTAGTAAGGAACTTTATCTACCTCGACTCCGCTGTCAGCTACGTCATCAATACCACCATGTGAAGGATCACATTTTCAAATTGCTGTTTCTTGGGCGGTAAAGCCCTCTTTCGAAAAAGACTTTGTATAACGTACTGATCATTCCAGTCCTAACCTACGGTGCAGAAGCTTGGACGCTGAAGAAAGCGGATGAAAGTGCTGACGTTTCATCAACGCTGCGCCGACCTCTTCAGAAATGCCCGGATAATCCGATTTAGATGGTTAGGTCAGCTTTAACGCAGACCCAGGGCTCTGCTCTGGAAAATTTTCAAATCCAACCCATGGGGACAATGCAATAGAGGACGACCTCATCTAAGGTGGCGCACACAAGTGGAAGGCAATTTACTAACACACTACTGGAGAGCCGTGTTAGCTAAGGCCTTGGTCCACCCCGGAGTGTAGTGACATTTATGGAAGTAAGATTCTGTCTAAAAAGACAGACCATTAAAAAGAGAACTTTCACGTAGGGCTTGAACTACCAGATGAATTCTGATGAAATTTTCCACGTCTGCCCGTGCCGTGATATTATGCAATAGCATGCCAGTGATAGACTTATAAACCTCTTAAAGTTGCAGAAATTCCTACTCAATCTGGTTGGGTATAGTTTTAGATTCTCCAAAAATCTGAACCCAATGCTGTTCCCTTAACTGTTTCAATTTACAATTCAGCTTAGATACAATTTAAAATAAATAGCAAACCACTTCTCTCACTCCTTGGAAACCAAACAATAGGGTGTCTGAATAAAAATGAATAGCAAACGAGAAGAAAAAAAAAGTGGAAAAAATTAACACCTCAAATAGCCAAAGACAAGTATCTAAAAGAATTCCTTCTCCCTGCTGGGCTAGTCACTTTCGTTAAAAGCATCCCTAAAGCCATTTCTGTTCCATACTCGGTGTCCGTTCTCGTCATCGCCACCACCACTATGTACTACTATAGTAGATGAACTAAATGCACGCTACACAAACTCTAATGGAATGTTTGACATTTTCAGAGGGATCGTGTGCCATTCAATTGAACCACGTAAGGGACTCTTGTTCAAATTGGTTTACCACATTCCCACACTTAGAGTGTGTGGGGTGCCTTGTTTCTGGCGCCTGGTTCCCGTCGCTTGATGCCTGGTGCCCAAAGGACATTCTCATTCGCATTCCCAATGCCATTCATTCCGGCAATGCCGTCTGCCTGGATATCCGGCTGGTTTTCCCGCCCGTTGTTGACCATACTTATCCTCGTCCTTGTTTCAATTGTTATTGGATTTTGTTTTAATTAAAAAGAACGAAAGAAACAAAAAAAAAAAAACCAACGAAGAAGACTAAAACGCAGCACAAAAGACGTCGAAAAAAAAGAAACGAAAACCAGAGCGAAAACGAGAAGACACTCCAGAACTTGCAATCGGATTCCTGAAATTTTCGTTTCATACCATGACAATATCCGATCCAGAAGCCAGGAACCAAGATATGCATATGTGTGGTACACAACGAGTTTTCCCAGGACGATCTTTTGCATTGGTCAGTTCTCAATCTTCAGAATTTTCCCTCCACATTGCTTTGTTTCAGCATCCACCCTCTAAAGGACACGATGTTGTCTTTTAATTAAAATACCAATACCCCGTAATTATCGGGGATGGCAATATGTTTGCTTTTAAATCGAACGACATACAGGAGTCCTGGGATGCATTTGTACTTGTATTTGCACTCGATAATTACAGAGGAGTGCTATTGAGATGCTAGTCATGCATGAATGCGTAGGTTTATCCATGGATTGTTATCTGCAGCCTCCATGCGGCATCGAACATCTAACAAATAATATGAGGTTAATAGAACATTTGAGTGACAAAGAAATTATTGATGAGCAGTAATAGATTGTAATTGGCTTGTACTTGTAATGAAGAACCGGAGGCGGTCTTAAATTGGTGCACTTACCATAATTAAAGGATACCAATTAAAGTGATTTTTTTCGAGTTAGAAATTACTTACGGGTCTTCCTTCGGCTTGCAGTTCAAATATGATCGCAAAAAAATAAAACTTTCCGAAAGAATAAGCTATTTGCGATGAAAACTTTCATGTCCTATTATCGGGGAACAACATAGTAGCAACAGTTATTATTATCATATTTATTACCATTACAAATGTTTTTGTTCACGCCTTCTACCATGCTAAAGACGAATTTGACGGGCTATGGAGGTAAGTTTCAGATGCTATAGAGTCAAATTCAGCGCTAATAACCGAAGAGCTCTTAAGTTAGGTAAGGTTATGGTGGTCCTTATTGAGGTGCACTTAGACCAGTTGTAGGAAAGACAATTTTAATGTTACAAGGGCGATGACCTAGCTACACCTCGAACCAGAGACATTTCTTGATACATTTGTCATAATCGGTGATAAAGCTTTGCTCTTTATCATTTAAATCTTGGAAGTAGTGACTCACTAGTAATTGTGTGCCACAGATTCTTAGTCACCTTCGTCCCTGTAGCTTCTGTAGAAATCGTTGTGAGGAACACAAAATCGTTGCAATCCGATTACGTACAGTCCAGTGACGATGTTTGAAAGACACTCGTATCTCTTCTCCTATCATTTTTTTGGAATAGGACATTGGCTTAACAATGTCAAGTTGCCTACCAGTTAGCAAAAGTAACAGTACCCTGAAACGTCCGGGATGCCAGGAAACTAACAGAATACGATCTTGTCCTGCTAAGGGATCTCATATAGGCCACAGTGTCTAACTATTCTCGATTATATGGTGCTTGATTATTGAGCCTGAGCCAAGCAGCGGTCTGATAAATAACTGAGAATTCGGCTTAGAAGGAAGTACGGTCTACTATATGGATAGTCAATTGGTCCTCACAGAAATCCATGTCTGAGAGCAGTGTGTAAAGAATAAAATTTATTTACTGAGAAAGAAGTCGCGCTTTTCCGGCAAAGTTACTGCAATCTAGGTACCGATGGTAGTAAATGGAGTTTGGTAGCCCGACACTCAAAGCTCAAGTCCTCTGATTGACCAAATGCTGTTAGAGGACATTATATTGCGAATGCATTTAGAATGCCTCAATTATACTTCTGCCTGTGGTCTTCACATCTTCACATCTTTTTATTTTGTTTTCTTGACTTTAACCATCAGAAGGCCTATTTAATTGGCTTATTTGTTGGAATATTATGTCAGTATACAATACATTATTGTTTTGGTCTTCTTTAAAATATTCTGAGCACTGAGGATCCCGAATGTTAGGTTTGCTTTTATCTTATTCGGAATAAGTACTCGTATATGAATTGAATATCTTGTCGATCCTGCAGATCTTGGCTCTGAATATTTCCTATTGAGCCTAGGGTGTCTCCCTGGCAGCAAAATAGACTTAATGCATGGTAGGATCTAGGACAAGTTTATTCTCACACACAATAAGTGACCAACTTCTCAATGAATGGACTTGATTACGTTTTTGGCTACTTTGTCATTGGTGAAGGAACACAAACATGTCAAATGTACAATACGATGTTCCGTTTTAGCAGCCGTGAAATCTGAAGAAAATATTTTATTACTTTCCTTCCACAAATGCAATCCTCTACGAAAAGTAAAGGGTATTAATAATGCCTATGTAGCAATGTATTCAAAAGGTTTCACTTGATGGCGGAGTGTAAAATACAACTGGATTGTATTTGTCAATTTAAGTCTGGGTAGTCCGCTTTTGCAAAAAAATATCCGGAGATCGGGAGCTGGAAATGTTGGCCGGAGCTCCGTAATTTAACTAAAAAATCATTTTCCCGAACGAGGCATATTTTTGGCTCAGCGGATATGTCAACAAGCAAAGTTACGGTTATTGGAGCGAACACAATCAGCATCATCGGACTTCTTCTTTCGAAATGAGGAAGGAGACACGGTTACCGTCAATATTCTCAGGTATAGAGAGATGTTAACCGACTTTCTATGGTCAGAGCTCGGCAACATCGATATAGTCGAGCTGTGGTTACAACAAGACGGCACGCCATTCAACCGACGCAACGCTCAAAGTTGTGAAGGAGAAATTTGACGACTGGGTCATCCTGCTGCCGCCGCGATCATGTGATATAATACCACTCGATTATTTTCTCTGGGGCCACGTCAAGTACTTAGTCCACGCTAACAAGCTAAATACTTTAGACGAGCTCGAGGCCAACATTCGACACGGTATTGCCGGAATATCACCGCACATATTAGACCGAGTCAGCAAAAATTGGGCCAACCGCTTGAAGCACTGCCAGCGAAACCGAGGCGAGCTACAGAGGTGCTCCTCAGATATTATTCTGCCTGCGCTAGAAAATATTATGAGAAGGTGTGTAAAACTTATCCACATTCCAATGTCATGGAGAAGTAATGTAGTATTCACTCCCAAAGCTGGAGAATGTTATCATGTTATCCCAACGGACCTCGGACATATAAGTCTATCAACTTTCCTTCTGAAAACTCTAGAACGACTGATTGATATCCATATACGAGCTAAAATTGATTCTAGACTTCTATCAACGGCTCAACATGCCTACTGCAAAGGAAAGTCGGTAGAAATCGCTCTGCATTCACTAACTAGCCACATCGAACGATCCCTACTATATAAAGTTTACACAATGGTTGTTTTCCTGGACATAGAGGGTGCATTTAACAACGTCACCACAACTGCGATCACGACTGCGCTGTCAAGTCTGCAGGTAGACGACTCACTAGGGGAGTTGATCAGTCTTATGCTAAAAAGCAGGATAGTCAACTCCAAACTGAGTGAGACTTCTGCTAAAAGATGTGCTAGCAGAGTACGCCGCAAGACGGTGTTCTCTCTCCTATTCTCTGAAACTTAGTAGCTGCGACTCCAGCTATTCGCCTTAAATTGGCTAAACAGTGCACAAATAATTCATTTGGCCACGCCAACATTCTTAATTCATTAGGAATCCTCACAGAGAACATCGATTAAATCCTACCTGAACTTTGGTTTGACAAAAACTGCCAAGTAAGCTTCCCCTCTAGACCATTCTGGGAGGAAGATGCTTTCATGTAGCACAAGTCAATCCATATCTACACAGATGGATCTAAAACCGATAGCGGAATTGGTGGCAGAGTTTTCTCAGATAACCTAAAACTGAACCTCTCTTTCCGTCTTCAAAATCACTGTAGCGTGTTCCAGGCGGAAATTATGGAGATTAAAGAAGCTCTGTCCTGGCTGAAGACAAAGGATATCCGCATCTTGCATCTTTTCGAATAGACCGGCCGCTATCAAGTCCCTGGATTCGGTATCATTAAATTCTCTAATCGCAATTGAATACCGATCATCTCTCATAGAGATGGCAGAGCAGTTCAACCTTCACCTTTGTTGGGTGCCGGGCCACAGAAACATTCCAGGGAAGTGTAGAGCCGATTAACTCGTCAAAACCGGAACCACTCTACCTATTCTAGCGGAAAAGGGTAGCATAGCTATACTAATCGCTACGTGCAAACTAACATTAAAGCTGGACGCCAATAAAAGAACAGATCTTAGGTGGACTGTTGGACAAATATGTATAGCGACCAAACAGATCTGGCCAAAGCTGGATCTGAATCGCTCTATGTGCCTGATCCTTCTAAATAGGATACATCTCAGCTTCATCATAGGTGTCATCACTGGACACTGCCTCATAGGCAAGAACACAAGAAGACTTGGCGCTTTTACTAACGATTTCTGTAGAAGCTGCATTAACGAGTAAGAGGAGGAGATAATCCTTTTTAGCTTACTGGCTCTTACCGAGCGCTCTAAACTTAACAATATTACTACAACTATTGTCTTTCGACCTTAAATCTATCCTAAGACTTCGCTTATATAACCAACATATTTACATATATGATTGTCTAAGAAAAATTATTATCAAAAAACTTAGATGCTCTATCTTTTTTTTTAATTTTATTTAAAATTAAGCTACCTATCTACTTAGCCTACCTATGCTACTTAATTTAACTTAACTATAATGCAGGTGGCGAGCACTTGTTTTCTTTTGCTCCGAGTGGTCGCCATCTCGATTGCGTTTTCAGGCGCCTGGCAGTCGTTATCATGGTGCACATGCACCTCCGTAACCTGACCGAGACCATCTAGCGTCGGTCAACTTTCGGAGGGACCTCTACATGATAACGAGCTTCTCCATGAAAACCCCTAGCTAACCCTAATCCACTTATACCTAAAAGGAGCTACGCAAGTAGCGCACCGACCTAATAGAGCGTATCGCCTCTCTCCCCTTCTTTATGCCACCAATATTCGGTGTGCTGCTTTTCGCCATCGATCCTATCCCTGTCCGCAATGGCAGAGTTAAAACGGAACAGCTCCGGAGCACTGGCGAATTGCCCGTTGTAGATGCACCGCTTTTCCCTCGCACCGCGGTGGCGGTAATATAATACCGGAATACCATCCCTACTTTGCACTAACCTTTTAGCATCAATATGGAGAAATGCTTCAGGCGAAGTGTACTCTCGTGGTACATTATATTAGGATAATATGCCCCAAAGATCAAGCTATTATCGCTCGTCATTACTTTTGCGACGTGCCTTCGAGTCACCTTAATTAGAAAATTGTCAATCCTATTTAGTCCAGCTCCCTTGTAAAGGACTTTGTTGGGATAATATTTTATGTACTCTGGGTCAGGTGTTCTGTACAATCGAAGACAAGTTTTAAGACACTGTCTCTCAAACACAAGAATCATTTCGATATAAGATGGCGCTACATTAAACCACACCGCACAACCGTAAGCGATGATTGGCCTGATTAGGGCCACGTAGCATATGACTTTCACTCTGGAATCAAGTTGACTGCTTTGAAACAATTTTCTTGTCAGAGCTAAAGCCTTTTTGGCCCCAGCCAGACAAGCATCTATATGTTTGTCAAAATATAAATACTTATCAAGCCAGATACCAAGATATCTAACTGCGCTTCTCACCGCTAGTGGTAGTCCATGCTGTCCAATGATGGCCAAATTTCGCAAGTTATTTCTGGTATCCCAAGAGGCCCTTCTCAATGGAGTTCTAAATAAGATTGTTTCTGACTTTTGGAAATTAATTTTCATTTTCCAATCATCGCAATACTCCTTAATATGATCGAAATCACGTTGCAGAAGGGTATTAATAATCTGTACGCAACTACTCGTAAATCATCTGCATACCGCCATATTGCGTGATTGAAGGTACCTAGATCACTCGTGTAAATATTAAACAGAATCGGAGAAATAACCGACCATAAGCCATTTTTAATATTAAAAACTTTACTCGAAGTTACGTTGCCACATTTGACAACGAACTTCTTTCCCATAAGCATATCGTAAATCATATATAACAAAGGTTTCTGCATGCCCATTCTGGTTAGCTTGTAGAACCATATGGTGTCAAAGGCCTTCTCCAAGTCAACCAGACAAGCACCCGTACATTGGTTCCATTGTATGTCGGAGATCAGTTTTGACACCGCATGAATTGTGTCGTGCCTCGCCCAAAAACCAAACTGATTGTCCGGTATTATATTGTTATCCCCCACCCATTTTAACAGCGCTCTGTTGACTACCTTTTCAAATACTTTGCCAATGTTCGGAAGTAGACTAATTGACCGAAGATTAACAGGGTTGGTCCTAATTTTATCCCTTTTTGGGATAGGGTGTACCACTGTTAAATAGCGTAGTGAAAATTTCCACTGCTCCCAGGGGTAGATGTCTCAATATGACGTTTGGGATACAGTCCACTCCCGCTGACTTTTTGTTCTTCAGTGACTCAAAGATGCACAGGAGCTCATCTTTTCGCACGAACAAGTGACTCGCAGTTTGTCCATCGGCGACAATGACGTTTGCCGCGTTTTCTTCATTAAACAGGATAAAACCGTTTTTCTTAGATCGCCAATTATGGATTTCGTTGCGCAGATAGAAAAAATGTGGAACGTGTTGCAGATACAATAGAAAGAACACACTTCACACTTTTCTGTACGATAGTTTATTTAGAACTAACATTTAAAGTAAGTTGACATGAAGAATAAAAGTAAAGTAAAATATTTTGACATGGTTAAAGAGAGAAAAAGGGAAAGGTAGATATTCGTGTTGGATGAATTCATTGTACTTTTTTTTTTAACACTCCTCAACGCGAATATCTGTTACCGAAATTTAAATATTAATTATATGATTCAACTAATATACGAGTACAATGTTTGTTTTTCATTAAATTCTTAGTTAATATATCAGCAATCATTTCATTGGTTGGAACGTATTTCAATTCAATTTCTCCATTCTTAAGTACTCCTCGGATGTGATGATATTTTATATCGATATGTTTGCTACGAGCGTGGTATACGGGATTCTTGGCTAGTTGCTGCGCGCTCAAGTTGTCTCCGTTGATGACCATAGGTAAATCTCCAGCATGATGACTAATTTCCTTCAGAAGTCTCCTCAAATAGACCGCTTCCTTCACTGCTGTTGAAAGTGCCATATATTCGGCCTCCGTGCTACTGAGTGCCACTGTATTCTGCTTTTTGGACTCCCAAGAGAATACACTTCCAGCCAAGAAAAACATATAACCGGTGTAAGACTTCCTATCAGTAGTGTTTCCACCCCAATCCGCATCGACATAGCCTTAGACTAGACCCTTATCAGGTCGATAGTGCAGCTTTAGATTTATAGTTTTTGCTAAATACCGCAAAATATGTTTTGCGCCAGCCTCGTGCTCTGCGTGTGGGTCTGTATTACGCTGCGACAGCTTGCATACATCCTATACAAACAGGGTTCATTTTGGCATGGAGTATAACCGATCTTTCTCAATACGGCATCTAATTTTGAATTCCATTCTCGACCGGATTGTTTGAGCCCATAGATTGCTTTGTTGAGCTTCAACACCTTCTCAGGAAAAACTTCGTCTTCAAAGCCCTCCCGCTGCCTCATGTAAACTTCGTCATTCAACTCACTATTTAAATACGCCGTGGATACATCCATTTGATGGAGATGCATTCGCTGCTCAGCTGCTAGCGCTATTACCATCCGTATTGTTGCATATCGGACGACTGGTGAAAATGTTTCCAAATAGTTGACACCGAACTGCTGACTGCATCCCTTTGCAACAAGTCGGGATTTAAAACGCTCGACGCTGCCATCCTTCTTCCTGTTAAGGTTGAAGACCCACTTGCAACCGATAGCTTTTTGTCCTGATGGTAGATCGACTAACGACCATGTATTGTTCGCGATAAGTGCTCCGTACTCCTTCTGAATCGCATCTCTCCATTGACCAGAATATGCACCAGATATAGCTTCCTCTACAGTCTGCGGAATCTTAACCTCTGCGTTGCGATCCATTACGTTTAAAACATTAAAACGCTTCCGCGGACGACCAGGCTTGCCGGTACGAATCAATCTTGGTCTACCGGGTCCGACCTTGATTTCACGTCCAAAGTCATTGTTTTCAGCTGCTGGAATAGTAGTACACTCGTAATCTTCTGGCACCATGGCTAAAATATCACTCGTTTCTTTGTGTTTCAAGTTCATAAGATTACTTTCATCGAACATGACATCCCTTCTTTCAATTACCCTGCGGTTCGCTGGGTCGTACAAGCGGTATGCTTTAGATGTAAATGAGTAGCCGACCATAATATATTCTTCGCCTTTTGCCCGAAATTTATGTCTATGCTTCTTGTCTAGTGCCACAGCCACTGAGCCAAAAATTCGGAGATGCTGCACCGATGGTTTCCTCCCAGTCCATATTTCATTAGGTGTCGTATCAACCAGTGCTTTTGTTGGTGATCTGTTGCGCAAATACACTGTAGTAGCGATTGCCTCTGCCCACAAATGTTCTTTTAGGCCGGCATGAACTAACATACTCCTAGCCATCTCTACCGACGTGCGGTTCGCACGCTCAGCCACACCATTTTGTTGTGGAGTGTATGCCGCCGTAAGTTACCTTTCAATGCCTTTTTCGTTGAGGAACTTATTAAAATTGTTATTAACAAACTCACCGCCATTGTCACTTCTGATGGTTTTAATCCTTTTTTCGGTTTGGCACTCAACCATATTTTTGAATAGTTTAAATTTTTCAAAAACTTCTGCCTTGGATTTTATAAAGTACACAAATATTTTTCATGACATGTCGTCAATGAATGTTAGAAAATAATACGAACCACCAAGTGATTGTGTATTAAATGGACCACATACTCGTACATCTGTGTGTATTAATTCCAATAAGTTATTTGCGCGGCTTACTGCAGTGTGTGGGAATGGTTGAGCACATATTTTACTTTTCATACACGTTACACAATTCATATGTTTTGGCACATTGAGAACTTTCATTCACGCCATTTCATGCAGACTCGAATAATTTAGGTGCCCAAATCGATTGTGCAATTGTGTTGCTTTTTCTAAAGACGAATAATATAGCACGAGTTTATAGTTTGTTCAAACAAAAACAAATTATTTACTTTACGCGCCTTCAACAGTAATTTACCGCTTTTGTCTTTAATCTCCGCAGTTCTATCACCAAATGCTACTTTGAAACCACTGTCTACTGCTCTGCTCACTGACATAAAATTTCCCTGCAAACCGGGTACATATAGAACGTCTCTTAGTGTTATTGTACATGCATGTGTTTTGGTTTGTATATCTCCTTTTCCAGTTGCTTCGATAAAGTTACCGCCGGCTAGACCAATTTTTTCTTTTTCTTTTGTGAACGA
Source organism: Volucella bombylans (assembly GCA_949129095.1). Taxonomy (NCBI): domain Eukaryota; kingdom Metazoa; phylum Arthropoda; class Insecta; order Diptera; family Syrphidae; genus Volucella; species Volucella bombylans. Next base: position 65,273,892 of record OX422143.1, on the reverse strand, counting down.
TTTTAATAAACTGCGATCGCCGCACATGTGTGACGTCGCTCCACTGTCTACGCACCATTGTGTAGGGAATATGAATACGAAGTTTGTTGCTGCTTTTGATGTTGTTTTTGCTGTTGTGATTGCCCTTTCGGTGTATTGCAATTCGCAGCGAAGTGGCCTCGAATACCACAATTATAGCATTTGCCGTTCATCTTACTGCGTTTATTTTTGCTGTAACGGTTATCCTTTTCTTTGGATTTTGTGTGTGCTACAAATGCTTTTTGACTGGTAGACGAATCGTCTAAGTTCTCGGCCCGTTGACTTCTTCGCTCCCCCTCTTCAGCAAGCTTCATTTTAAGTACACTGAGAGAAGGTAATGAATCGCAAATTTCCATGGCGATTACAAAGTTTTCGTATGGTGCTGGCAAACTTGACAGCAATATTATTACCAATAGTTCTTCGTTAATGCCGATGCCTACTTCTGACAACTTTTCCACGATTTCAGAAAATGAATTTAAGTATTGGGCAATATTTTCGCCCTCAGACATACTAAAGTTCAACAACTTTTTGTAAAGAGACACTTTTCTAGCAGGACCCGTTGGTTGATAGATCTCTTTCAATTTATTCCACGTCGAAGGGGGAAAAAAATCGCAATTTTTCGCGTTGGGACCTGGGCCCATAACCTGTTGCAGATACAATAGAAAGAACACACTTTTCTGTACGATAGTTTATTAAGAACTAACATTTAAAGTAAGTTGACATGAGGAATAAAAGTAAAGTAAAACATTTTGACATGGTTAAAGAGAGAAAAAGAGAAAGGTAGATATTCGTGTTGCATGAATTCATTGTACTTTTTTTTTAACAGAACGCTTCACGATTTTGCGTGTCATCCTTGCGCAGGGGCCATGCTAATCTTCTCTGTATCGTTCCAATTTTAGTATATGTTCTGCCGAAGCAAGAACGGAGGAGACAATCCTCCACCTACTCTGTACATGTCGAGCTCTCTCCCAGAGAAGAAAGCTTCATCTAGGCGCTTTTTCCCACAACGACCTAAACCTCCTACGCTTCATCATAAGCTCAAACTGGTTCCATTAGTAAGAGGATCATAGATCCACATGGCATCAGAATGGGACAATAGGCCTAAGTGGATTGGTATCTCCAACAGCCACTCTTACTCGTACCTACCTACCTACCTATCTGGTCACCCTATATTTCAAGGCACTAAAACTTCTAAATAACCGGTTGAACGAATTTAGTAGAATTCAATGCCAAGTCACACCTACATAGTAGAATAATAGTCTATACCAATCTAATGAAAAAAAAACAGTTATTGTAGTTGTACTTGATATTTCAAAGTCATTTGACAAAATTTGGCATCAGGCTCTTTTGTCAAAAATACGTGAACTTGAGCACGACGAATCTCTTCTTCAACGAAATGAAATAATATTTTAAAAAGCTCAATCATCAAGCTGTTACAGATGGTCTCATATATGATATTCACAAAATAAACTCTGATGTTCCACAGGGGTTAGTTCTGTTACCGCCACTCTTTTTAATTTTAATTTTAAGACCCTGGCCTACTGGGTTGTAAAATAATAGTTGTAAAAACAGTTCAGTTTATATATTTACTCATAGTTCAAGATACTAATAAACAAATAAATGGAAAAGTTAAATTGTGTAAACCCAAAAGAAATGAAATGGGAATAATGGAGACTTCTGATTTGCAGCGGTCAGATTTATTTATTTGGTTATAACAGATTATATACACTTACCCAAAGAGATCCACTGGATTTTGCTTAGAGCTAGCGTGGCGTTTTGCAAACTGCCTGCAGTTACACACACGAGGTTGTGTAACACAATTCCACTTGTGTTCGCCAACTTACGAGGGGTGTTCAATATATTCTCGGTATCGGGGTGAAGCTGTGGTTGTATATATAAATTGACTTATTTATCAAGTAATACTATTATTTTAGTGTATTCATGTAAAATTTCATATAAATGTGATTATTAATTCGCGTTTTATCTCTAGTTAAGCAGAATCATAATGGCAACTGAGATGATGATGGTGAAAATTGAGCATCGCGCTGTAATTAAATTTCTCACTAAGCAAGGAAAAAGTCAAAAAACTATTCATGAAGAGATGGTGGCTGTTTACCAGGGTTCCGCACCTTCATTATCAACTGTGCAAAAGTGGTCAAGTGAGTCCAAGAGAGGCAGAGAGAGCATTGAAGACGACCCCCGCTCCGGCGCCCCGGCTACTGCTTGTACGGGAGAAAACATCAAAGAAGTCGAAAAACTTGTTCTTGAGGATGCCCGAATAAAGGTGAAAATGATGGCAGAGATCACCAAGCTTTCAATTGGTACCATTCACACCATTCTTCATGACCATCTTAACTTTTCAAAGGTCAGTGCAAGGTGGGTGCCACGAATGCTCACAGCGCCTCAGTGCTGTAGAGAACTTTTGGAGATGTGTAGTGAGAACGCGGACGGTGTTATGGATCGAATTGTTACTGGGGACGAAACATGGGTCCACCACTATGACCCTGAAAGCAAACAAGAGTCCATGCAGTGGCATAAAAAAGGAACAGACCCCCCGAAGAAGTTCAAAGTCACTCCGTCTGCCGGGAAGCTCATGGCCACAGTTTTTTGGGACTCAAAGGGAATCTTGCTCATTGAGTACAAAAAAAAGGTGAAGCCATCAACGCCACACTTCCATAATTTCCACTTTGCATAATTTGCGGGAGGAAATTAAAAAGAAAAGACGGGGTAAACTCGCAGCGGGTGTGTTGCTTCTTCATGACAACGCTCCTGTTCACACGGCGCGAGTTTCCAAAGCTGCTGAGCGAGATTGTGGTTTCGAAGAAATCCAACACCCACCCTATAGTCCATACCTTGCCCCTAGTGATTATTTCCTGTTTCCGGATTTGAAAAAATGTCTTCGAGGAAAAAGATTTTCGGATGATGAAGAACTCAAGTCGGCAATAAATGGGTATTTTGCAGAGAAAGAGGAAATTTATTTTTTTGAGGGTTTAAAAAAGCTTATCTCAAGATGTAACAAATGCATTGATGTTAGGGGAGATTATATTGAAAAATAAAAACAATTTAAATTGAATTCGCATTTTCCTTCATATCGATACCGAGAATATATTGAACGCCCCTCGTAGATGAGGTCCTCTACTTAGTTGTCCCTCCGGGTTGAAGTTGAAAACTCTTCTGGGGCAATGTATAATGTTCAAGTTTCAAGGCATTTAAAGTAGGATATTCGAGCTTTTCGGACAGGTCGACATCGCTGTGTGGGCTGTACAGTTCGTTGTTGAAACATCTCCTCCATTTACCATTGATGTAGAAGTGATCAGAAATTACCTGAAAAACATTTCCTTCGAAGCGCATGAAAGCAAATTTATGCGCTTTCATAATAAAACAGGATTGGGAAGCTCAGGGTCCAGCTCGAGAGAGGTCTATATTCCCCAACTGCCTTCAAAGCCCAAAGAAGTAGCGATAAGCAGGAGTGATTCTTCCCATAATTTCCGCGCTGGTGACGTTGCCGGAGTTGATAGCGGAACCGAGATAGATAAAGTCTCTTACTGCCTCCAAGTTGTTACTATCTATCGGATGTGTAGTCCCAGTGGCCAAAGTTGTGCGCTCTTTTTTGTTGGTTTTTTTTTCATTGACCGCTTAACCGATCTTTTCCGCTCCTGCTTTTATATTGTAGTCGCAAACGCTCCATTGACAGCTCGGTATATTCTTTCAATTATGTCAATGTCGTCCGCGTATGCGAGTACCTCAACTGACTTCTGAAAGATTGCGCGTTTGAAGTTGGCTTTCGAGTTTCTGAGAATTCTTTCAGCTGAAAAATCACATCTCGGTTTCGTCATTAAGGACCCTGACTGCGTAGCATATATTCTCCATAGTCATCCCGCATAGACAAATGATGCCCAAACTACACATGGGTCTGCTTAACTCATATCTATAGATTGCTGTCATATGCGGCTTGAAGATCCATAAAGAGATGATATGGAACTCGTGAGCTTTGTCGTAATGTGAACATTTGACCTATGGTGGCCTGTCCTGGCTTAAACCATGCTAATAGAGGTCAATCAGACTGTTGACGAAAGCTCTAAGGCGTTCACATAATGCGGTACACAGGAATATGATGCTTTAGAGACTTCTTTCCCTGTAGTTGGAGCAATTAGAGGGATCTCCCTTCTTTAGGATCGGACTAAAAATGTTCAGGTTCCATTCGTCACGCATATTTTCGTCAGCCCAGATTTTGGAGGTAAATTGATGTAGGCTCCAAATCCAATCATCACCTACTGCTATAAACAGCTTGGGAGTTAATCCCTCGAATACAGCAGCTTTCTCATACTTAAGCTTGGAAATTGGTGTCTTTGACTTATCTTGTTAAGTCTGTGATCGAATTAGTTGGATGGTTCATTCTGTCTAATAGTGGTATGTTGTTCGTTATCACTGCTTCTCCATTCTTGCAAATTTCTGTGCAGGCTTTACAACTTCGGTATGTTCGTTTTATTTTTTCTTTCTTTTTTCTTTGGAGGAGCCTATGTTTTTCCCTCATCGACCTAGGGTTTTTTTTTGTTAGGGCAGATTGAAACCCAACAACCCTCCCTGATTGCTTTTTAGCAGAGTTGGTCTTCTACATTCGATGCTGAAGGTATGGGATTTATCGAGAGGCTAAAGGAGACTTGATCGGAGAAGGACCTGACGATCTTGAATTTCCTTAGAATGGCTCTCTACCTTTTGACTGTGACGGATGTCCGTATATGTGATACATCTTGGCTATAAAAAGTAATGGAAATAATGATTCGAGTTGGAACGTTCTGACATCCAAAACACTGGAGGAGTGCCCTGCGTGAATCTCACTATTATCAATTTGGTTGGCTGTTTCTTGATTAGGAGTTATCCTGGTCATCTTATAAATATCTAGGCGTGGAAACCATGCGCTGGCTATAGCCACAATACGTCCCGTAGCAAGATCAATAGCCAGGGTCTGTTTCTCGAAGTCTCTTTTCGTTCTGTCGATCTCATCACATTTCTTCTTTGATGACAGTTATGTCTGCTTTGTAGCAGTCGAAGATCTCCTCTACTTGTTCGGCTTCACATGGCCTGTTAGCGATCCGAACTTTGAGCATTCAAATCCTAATATCGTTGGCCAGGGTCGGAAACAGGTCGTGTGCTGAATAATCTTGCAGCTTATGCGACGTTAAGTTATATAAGCACTACTAAGTGCCTGGTACTTCCATCCTGATGTGAAAATATCGGACAATCGTAGGTTTACAGACATTACCGCTACTCTTACAACAAAAACAGATGGAGGCATTTCTTCCAGTATTTCCACATTCTGGGGGATCATGCTAGTTGCAGTTGTGCTTGCTAAAAGAGCATGTGTCAGTGCAACAAGTCATCGGAAACTTCTGCACTACGAACAGATGTTCAGATTCTGAGAAGACTTTCAATAACCCTTACCTGTCAAGTTTATCGGTGATTTGCGAGAATGCGTTTTTGACGCTCCATACACACAAGATGCTTTCAGTTTCCCTGCTATCACATAATATTCGTAGACCGCATACGCAACCTAAGCCATGTTACTGGTCTATGACGACATGTTAGACAAATGGTTAGACAAATGGTCTATATATATATAGACAGTATAAATGACTAGAAATTAGCTAATTTCAAGCAAGTATTATAATGGAAACATTAAGAATAAATTTTTTTTTTTTTTGATAAACCTAGTTCCACAGTTATGAGTCTCTTTGATTCTGATTTTGAAAAGACTTGCTGAGAGTGAACGATAGGAAGCATCCTCCCCCTCTTCAAACAATATCGTGGTGACCTCTGTAAGGAAAAACCATACCTACTCCGTGAAAAATCCATCGTGCTTCTATGGCATGAAACACAAGAACTACTAAGCCATTCGGGTCTCCCGAACAATTGTCGGCTTTGAAAATCGACCCCTATATTATCCTAGTTAGATTTGAGATGAGTAAAGTGTAATTTTTTGTCCATCCTTAAAAGTCGCTTCCCCATTCCTGATCTATTTTTGAAATGTCTTCTCTTTGACAAGACACTGCAGTAGTGAAACCTTAATTTATTTCTTCTCCGGCAGTTCATAGTTGTTTTTTGTTTTCTACGAACTTGTATTCTCTCTGACCCAGTAGCCTGAGATGGACTACTTCGAACTCCAAAAAGTGAAGTGATTTCTCAACAAAGTTACACTAACATACAACAATTGCTTATATCTAGGATATCTGTACCTGGAAACCTACATTTAAAATTTAACTGCATTCTAATTACGAAGTTTCAACCGTCTCTGCAGGTTTGTGGATAAATCCACAAAGGAGCGCTTCCAATAATTGAATTATCCATCTGCAGGAGCTCTTAAATTCGCCACTGAGTCCACGTTCAGGTTGTTGGTCGTTCTCGTCCTCTACTCGTCGTCGGTATGCCCGTCCTAGTTCTTTTCCTCATCGGACTACGTTCGTATGTAGTCGTCATTTCATCTCACACTTCCCTCATCGTTGGGTACATATTGAACGAAACTTCTGTAATGCAATTACTCCGGGGCCATTATAAACGTGGTTCACTTCTACATTGATACCATCTATAGGAGAACGGAGATAGGGACAGGAACCCAGACCAGCACCGGTACCGGAAATACAGCCACTAGTCACAATCGAACGGACATTAAAAATTGAAACTTTTCACTTGGACGGTGTTGCCCGTGGACATGATATCCACCGTTTGTTGAGTACCTATGTACATATATACCTTGCATCTACCATAGAGAAAGTTACTACCATAGCATACATCCTTTGCCTGTCCTGTGTTCCGCCAACAAACACAGGTAAAACTTCCGACATCGTAGCCCAGGACAAATTGGTTGGATTGCAGTTGAAGCTTCAGCTGCAGGTTTAGCTTCAGCTCGCTTTGCTTCTCTTAAATTGCTTAAGTTTGCCAACTTGAGTAGGTGCTCCTTGCACCTTGAGTGTAGTGCACTACATTTCACACATCATCTAGTGGTTCGTTTTGATCCATGAAGGTCTGTGTACAGAATGGATACAAGTGATGCCCATACGAGTACTTGTATGTGTTATGTGTATGCGAATGGTCGTGCTGGAGAGTCAGTTGGAGTTCTTGAAGTGATTCTCTGGAAAATTCGATTACTTTCCACAAAGTTTAGCACTAATTGGAAATCCTGACAGGAATGTTTGAACCCATGGATATGTAATTATTGAAAAGTTCATGCTATTGGACATTGGGTTGCCGCTAGCTATATTCATACATACTGAGTTCAATAAAATAAATGCACGTACGAGTATGTATGCAGATGCAAGCATATAGGAGTACACATTGTACTAATTTAGCTAACTTACAACCACTTGAAAGTGGGGTTTGGCAAACTTAGGCCTACGGACCAAAATTGGAAACAAGAGGAAATATTTATTAGATCAGTTAGTGGAAGTTGTAAGCTACTCATATTACCATGGCGTATACATAGTAGTTTTCTGAAGGTGGTACTGGCATACTATATTACTGGCATACTATATTTTCTGTGGTGGCCTTTATTGGCATGGCACTGCCCCTGCTTTTTAACATTGAGCCATATTCGGCATTCGGAATAGAGTCCAAGGGTTTATCATAGTACGAGCATCTGATGTACCTGACCTTCTAAGTTTGGAAGTGTGTGCAATGGTGACCTTACAAAAATATTAAAGTTCAGAAATACACCTGGAAGAACCGATCAATGTTGAAATGCAATGGAATCAGTTTGTACGTATAATGAATGGAATTCCAGAATAGTTTCGTCGGCTTTAAAAAAGCAACATCTTCTAAACTGCTCCAAGAGTACAGGGGAGCTAACTTTTTTAAATCAAAAATCGAAGGTATGCAGAACAAAGAAGAAGTAAAACATAGAAATGGTTCGTTTGCCAACGCTTTATTGCAACTGTCTTAACAATTTATTTCAAAACCTACTGTATAACAATCCCCTACATTAAAACTGTCATATCATTCGATATTCAGTCATAGTCTTACATGAGCAAAAATTCAGGTGCACGGATCTCAGCTGTGAATAATTAGTTTTATTTTAATGCGTTCGACTAGTCTGTTCCCTACAGATCGACCATCCTGACAACAAATCGTACTCAATTTATCGCACGTACATGCATTTCCACTTTTACATATTGATAAAAAAAAGAAGATAATATTTTCAAACACATAAACGAATTAAATAAAATACATATCGGGAAGGAGCTTAAAGAGGGTAAGCACGTTAGAATTGACCCCAAAATTGATTTTTTTTTATTTCACTTTCTTAATATAGACTCAAAATGGAACTGAATACGACAAACCGCACCGTACTACCTCTGGAAGTTGTACGTAATTTGAGTGAAAGTAGGAGAACGACAAACGACGCGACGCGCTATGTTCAGTGTTGCCACTCAGCCAAAAATTTATTGGTTAAAATCGTACAAAAAATCGGCCAAACCGCATAAGCATAATTTTGAGTTAAGAGAGTACTAGAAACGTCTTAAAGGGTACAACACAAAGAACGAAACACAAAAGCATTGCATTGTAAAGTATATGTGAAACAAACAAGTATTTTTCATTTTTAACTATTTATTTTTTAAATTTACATCTTATTTGTAAACTAGCACTATATCACAATTCATTTGTGCTTTCGCATTTCTTTTACAAACGTTATAAAAATTGTTATATAAATAAATGTATGATATTTGTTAATCAATATTATAATGGTCTTAACAATTTGCATTGAATCACAACACTGCCCTACACACATTTTGGTGCCTAGGATTTAAGACCTGTTTTTAAGTATGTCTAATAAGGTGATTTCAAAAATTTATAAGATGGACAACAAAAACACTTTATTTTAATATTATACGTGAAGAAATTGTCTTTTAAGGGATTTTCTAGAGTGAAGTTGTCTTGAACAATCGCGTATAATTCCCTAGTAATAGTCTGCCATCATATGAACGTCTCATCTTCCTTGATACCTATTCAGCATTTTTTTTATATCTTGATGGAAGCATTCTCCTTGTTCTTCAGTAAGATCTCCTAGGTTATGCCGAAACCGATCTATATGACTATGGAGGTAGTGTACTTTTATGCTCATATTGCAGCCAACATTTTGAAAGCTAAGAAGCATTTCCTTAACTAAATCTTCAGAGTAGCCTTGTAATTTCCGAGAAAATTTTGTACAACCGCTACAAAATATTTCCACGCAAGTCGTTCTAATTCAGTCATAGATACCTCAAAATTAGTAGAGCATTTAATTAATAAACCTACCTGAGGTCCATCAAAAATGATTGCTTTTAATTTTTCGTCACTTAATCCAGGAGATTTCTGAGAAATATACTGAAAACATTGTCCATTTTTGTACAGAGCTTTCACAAATTGCTTCACTAGCCCCAATGTTATGTGCAAGGGCCGAAGAATGGTTCTTTCTCGGGTAACTAAAGGCTTATTTATCACGTCTGATGCCGTTGAGAGCTGGTTTGGTACTGTAAATCAAATAATTGTGGTTTCATTTTAGAGGGTTTTCTAGAAAAATGGCCAAAGTTAGAAATTGGCCCCTTAGATAAGAGAACAGATATCAACCAGATTTGGCCAGAATTCGGCCAAAGGTGCTACCTCGCAGACCACGGATCCTATTGCTTCAATCTCTTAGTTCACTTCCAAGATATGTCTATTTCTGCTCATTGAATTTATTATTATTGAATTTATTGTATAAAAAAATTAAGAAATTCCAATTATTGAACCAAGAGTATTAAATAGTTTTCAGTAACAAAAAGATACACTATAGTTTTTTGTATCTACTGAAAAGTATGCTCTTTTTGCACATTTGACCCATTATTTTCAAAACTTCAAATGCTACAGTTCTGATGTTTATCTTGTTATGTTGATAGCATCAAACTACTCTTAAAGGGAATTTAAAAATTCAACGCACTTTGTACTTTATATGGGAAAATGTTCGTAAAAGAATCTTGAAAAAAAAACGAAAAAAAACTTAAAACTTTCTGTGCAACGTATATTTTCTAATATATTTCCTTAAAATCCTGGACCTTTAATTTGTAAAATGTATATTTATATGTATAGGGTTTTCCAATAAGGACTTGACAACGTTTTTTTTTAAATAAAACGCAAACCGTTTGAGATATTTCAAAAACTTTATTATCGGCTTGAAGTACAATCAAAATATTTATTAATGGAACTCGACTTCGTTCATATGGCCACCCCGGGAACGTTTGCAGAGGTCGATTCGTTGAACCCAATTTTCAACGACTTGGCCACACATTTTGGCCGAAACGGCTGCTATTTCGATTTCAGTGTTGGCTCTGAGCTGTTCCAACGTCGTCGGCGTGTTGGCATAAACCAATGACTTAACTTAGCCGCACAGAAAATAGTCCAGCGGCGTTAAATCGCACGGACGAGGAACTAATTGACTGGCCCATGTCTTGAGATAACACGCTCACCATACTTACTCTTCAATAAATCGATTGTAGCGTTTAACGCTATAACGCTGACCATTCACAGTAACGTGGCGATCGTTATCGTCGACGAAAAAATATGGCCCAATAACGCCGCTGGCATGCGAACCGCACCAAACAGTTATTTTTTTGTGGGTGAAGTGGTGATTCATGAAGCACATGTGGATTTTCACCCGACCAATAACGCATATTTTGCTTATTGACGAACCCATTGAGCCAAAACTGAGCTTCGTCACTGAAGCTGATTTTGCGATGAAATTCATCATCTAGGCGCATCTTCTCCAGAACCCAATCGGAGAACGTACGTTGCTTCAAATGGTCCATCGGTCCATCTTGTATGGGTTTAAACCAAGATCCTTACGCAAAATACGCCATAATGTGGTCTGAGCGATGCCCAATTCTTGAGAACGCCGTGGAATTGATTGATTTGGGTCATTTGCTACGGACGCCGGAACGGCAGCGATATTTTCGATACTTTGACCAACTCGTTGTCTCACTGACACGGCAACATCACACAACGAATATGTAGATTCAAATTTGTGCACTAGATCGAGAATTACAACCGAAAATTGGAGTTAACGCTCTTAAAGTTGCAGTCACCGACTCCGAATTTCGGTAGAAAATTTTTATAATTTGCAGACGTTGCTCGTTCGTGTACTTTACCATGATGAAAATGTTGAGTTTACTGAATAAATTGACAGTGACAGTTTGATGATTAGTGAAAGAGTGCGTTCGCAAATTAAACTCAAAGTTGTGAAGTCCCTATTGGAAAACCCTTTGTATGCAGAGAAATGGTTAGACTGGTCTAACCATTTAGGAAATATGGTACATGTAAGCGCGACTCAGGTCCTTACCCCCTTAAAAGTCTGAACTTATAAATTTTAATACCTCCTGAAATAATTATACGAATTATATATTCAGATAAAAACAGAGTTATTATTTTTCGGATTTATGAAAATCAGTAACCGATATGTGTACAAAGAAAACTATTATATGTTAGCCCTTTGCAATTGAAAGGCATCGATACGGCGCCGATTTGAAGTGTCAACACGAGCGACGCTGCTACGGCGCTACGATTTTTTATATCTCGATATTTCTCTCGGAAATAGTTAGTTTCAGCATAACATTCGCTTGAAACAGTCTTGACATTGAACAATTTTTGAGGCCTAAAAATATGGATCAATACAATTTTACCACTTTGGATGAAGAAATTACATTGATTCCCGACGGATTATGCCACGAAAGGAACGAAGGAACGAAGGAAGGTACGAAGAAGTGCCGCCAAACGTACAATTTATACCTGTCCAAAACCCTACAGCACCACGAATAGTTTCTAATATGAAACAACCAATGGATTTTTTTAAACGGTCATTTCACCAATGACCTCGTGGAAAAAAATTATTTGTGAATCCAATATATATGCAAAACAAAAATTGAAAGGGAAGGCGCTAACTGAACATTCAATATGGCGATGAACAATGCAGAATTCTGGGCATTTATTGCTGTTAGAATATCGTTAGTTATATTCCTTTCTATTCGTATACATTTATAAAAGACAGATTTAGCCAAATATTCTGCAAGCTTCATCTGAAAACACCATATTTCAATACGCAATACGAATCCAAGAACGCGCCTACAACGAGTAAGTAGCTTTTTGGACTATATCAACTCAAAGTTCAAGTTTTTATTTTTTACCGGGCGAGCATATATTATACATACATATATGTGGACGAGTCAACGATAAAATTCAAGAGTGGAATTTCGTTCATAACATATGATCCTAAGACAGTTCATCGTGAAAAATGGCGATGTGACTTCTGCTGGAACATTTAACATTAAAAATGGTCTTCAACAAGGTGCGGTAAATTCGCACGGGCAGTCACTTGCTTGTCGAAATGTAGTCAGATACCTTGGGATCTGGTAACGAATATGTGGCAACTTTCTCCAAAACAAGGGATAAAGAATAATTGTATTATAGTATATATGTATTTCTACAATTAGATAGTTTAAGTAGGTTAAGATCTATTTTTAGGTAGTTTATAGGTTTAGTTTTAAGTTTTACATTATAACAATAGAGTCCATTCACTGAGTTTTGTTTATTAAAATTTATTTTCTTAATTTTAGTTTTAATAACTGTAAGAAAAAAACTTTAAAAAAAAAGTCTAAAGACATGTATTAAGTATTATGTGTAACTTAGAGTGCCCGCATGGGGCCAGTAGGTAAGAGTGACTGTTGGAAATACCAACAACCCACTTAGGCCGAAGCGTAGGAGACTGTTTACATCTATATTTTTTATATCGTTTAGGTCATTGTAGAATAAAACTCCTAGATGAAGCTTTCTTCTCTGGGAGAGAGCTAGACATGTACAGAGTAGGTGGATGAATGTCTCCTCCTCTTCCTCGTCCATGTAGCTTCTACAGAAATCATTTGTAAAAGCGCCTAGCCTTCTTGCGTGCTTGCCTATGGGGCAGTGTCCAGTGATGACACCTATGATGGCGCTGAGAAGTATCCTATTTAGAAGGATAGCTGCAGTCGCAGCTATTTTCCTGCCGAAAATATCGAGGGGTGTCAAATGAAACAGACTCTGCCGCCAGAGTGGGTAGACCGCATGGCTACGTTTATGCACAGACATGCAGATCTTTGGACTGCATTTGCAGATGACTGCATTTTCTAACGCCGTCCACCAGACGACCATCCCGTAGGTAAGTATCGGTCTTATGACCGATGTGTATAACTAGTGGGTTGCGAGTTTGAAGACCCCATTTATTCCCAATGGCTCTTTTACAAGAGAATAAAGCAATTGTAGCTTTATTAACATTTTCTTGAATGTTAGATTTCCAGTTTAGTTTAATGTCAACAATGAGACAAAAATATTTTGATGTATCGGAAAATACTAAATTGATAGCGTTTATTGAAGGAGGGTCTATAATTGGAATTTCGTTTTTCCTGGAAAAGAGGACAAGATCAGTGTTATGAAGGTTTATTCCCAATTCACATCGATCTGCCCAGTGGGTTAATCTATTGAGATTTCGTTGAAGGAGTTCTTTAGTAGTATTGAGACGCTTACCTGAGACGGCTATAGCTACGTCATTGGTATAGGAAATCACCCTGCTACCACCCGCTTCCAGGTATATCAGCAGTTCATTAACTACTAAGTTTTGTCATTCGGACAATGAATCTATTATATTAGCTGCTAATGAGGAAAGATTGAAGCAAAAATTTGTCGTAGCGACTTTTACGTGGAGATCCAAGAGAAGAAGTTCTCGAAATCATGCAGAAAACGACTCAATTGCTAGTTAAAGGTCATTTTAAATTAAGGAAGTGGTGGTCAAACATTTCAAACTTTCTTAATGAAGTCTCAGATAAAGAGCAGTTCCTAAAATTTCATGACGGCAGAGATGTTACAAAAATTCTTGTACTAGTATGGGATCCAAATTTCATTCATTCCATTTGCTCGCAACCAATAGATCACTAAATGCACTGTGAAATCTTCATTGCTCGCTTTTATGATCCACTTAGCTTTGTTTCCAAAGGCAAATTTATTTGTTCAACTTTTATAGAAAGATAGAGTAATTTGGAATGAAATTCTCCCGCAATGGCTATAATCGAGTTGGTTACATTTATTTGCAGACTTCCAATTGCAATTCCAATTCAGTACAGCTTCACACGATTTGTGATGGAACGCATTTTGCAATGCTACTCATAGGCTTAGTGCTTATGGTGAATTTTTTTTTTTATAATTTACGCGTGACTAAGGGGTTATGATACCCTTTTACTGTTGCCTTGGCGCGGGCGGAAAGATAGAAGGAGGAGAAAGGAAAACATTGTTGCGATGTAGTGTTTTGAAACTAGGTATATTTGGTTTCGATATTAACTCTCCGGGGGTGGGAGTCCGAATAGGGCGGAGAGTTTTTTCTTCACTCGGAATGATTCGAAGGTCATCAATTTTCACGCCTGTTTTTGTGCTTGAAACTCTACAACAGAAAAATCTACATTTCAGTGTTATGCCTTCACACGCAGATTATTCTGACTGAGTTCCAATTACACAAATGAAAAACTTGTCATGAGTAGGATTCGAACCTTGACCCTCCGAGTGAGAAGCGATTGCTAGTACCACTACTGCTGCAGTGCTACTAGCTGATATCTATATCCAGAACGGTTTAGTTTAGTTTTAGATGCATTTTATTTTCTTAACACTAACTTTTATATACTAACAAAAATGCTTAAATGCTAGCTTAAAATTACATAATAATCTTATACTAACTTACTGGCCCCACACAGGCACTCTAAGCTACTCTAAATTCTTATACTATGTCTTTCGACTTTATTAACATTTTCTTTATGGATATTTATTTACTATATTTAAAGCTAAGAAAAAAATTGTTAACAAAACCTTAGCATATGGACATAATTTTTTGTTTTTATAAAAACTTAATATCTAACTTAAAATAAACCTTAGTCTACCTAACCTAGATACATAATACAACATACAACACATAGACATTATACACAATTATATACCTATAGTAGTATATACCTTTGTATACAATAATACATGTATATATTTCTTAAATGCTAACCTAAACCTATGTAAGCTGGCCATCGCTATTTATAGAGAAAACAGATTGGTCAGCTCTGCCTCTTTAGTGAGGCTGGTCAGTAATTGATGGAAACGACGACGAAACATCTTCTCCATCATTCAACCACCAGAAATGCTGGTGCTGCCGAACGACATCCCTCTTATCGCGATTCACCAGCGCCCTACTGAACCTGAGACGATCCATACTGCCATGTGCGACGTCTCTGCTGTAGTTGAGTTGCCTGTCCCCAGCTGTCCGAGCGACATGTCAGATTAACAGGACCGCTGATCTATCCTGGATCAACCCTATCTGATCAAGGTAGAGGAATGCTTCCGGTGGAACGAAGCCATCAGAGCGCACACTCTCGTGGTAAAGGTAATTGGGGTAGTAAGCCCCAGATATCAGGTTATTCGAGGTCATTGCTCTTGCAATGTGCCTTCGAGTCAGCTTAATTACGAAGTTGTCCACTCTTATCGCCCTGTTGTAAAGGACCTCATTAGGATAAAATTTCTTGTACTCCGATTCTGGTGTTCTGTACAAGCGAAGACAAGCCCTAAGGCAAGCCCTCTCAAACACCCGAATCTTTTCCATTAAGCTTGCTCGTACATTGAACCACACGGGACAACCAAATACCAGCATGGGCCTGATAAGGGCCATGTAGCAGATTATCTTTACCCCCGCATCGAGTTGGCTGCTATAAAACAGTCTCTTTGTAAGGGCAAAAGCACCCTTAGCTCTGGCCAGAGCAGCATCTACATTTTTGCCAAAATACAGAAACTGAAAATACATTTCGACAGGCAAGAGGCTGTCCGCGTTGTCCAATGATCGAGAACTTTCTCCAATTTTTTCTGGTATCCCTAGAGGCTCTAGACAACGGCGTCCTAAAGAGAATGGTTTCCGACTTCTGAAAGTTGATTTTCAACTTCCAGTCATCGCAAAATCGTCTTATCTTATCGAAGTCACGCTGCAAGAGGGTGTTAATGACCTCGATTTTTGGACCTGTTCTGTACGCTATCAAATCGTCTGCGTACGCAATAGTATGGGGAAGTGAACCTATCAAGTCGCTTGTAAAAATGTTGAATAGGATCGGCGAATTGACCGCGACTTGCTGAAGACCATTTTTAATTTGAAATATTCCAACAGAAGTCACATCGCCATTCTTCACGATGAACTGTCTGTTAGTTAGCATATTATAAAGAATGTACAAGAGTGGTATACTGATCCCCAACCTAGTCAGCTTATAGAAAAGACCCTCTAACCATACGGTGTCGAAGGCCTTCTCCAAGTCAACAAGGCAGGCACCAGTGCACTGTTTCTTGCCTTTGTTCCATTGGATATCAGAAACCAGTTTAGACGCGGCATGTGAGATATCATGTCCCGCCTTAAAACCGAATTGATTATCCGGAACTATATGTTTGTCCTCAACCCACCTAGACAGAGCTCTATTGGTTACCTTTTCAAAAACCTTACTGATATTCGGAAGGAGACTTATCGACCGGAGATTCGCCGGATTGGATATATCCTTACCCTTGTTGGGGACAGGTTGAACCACCGCCGTTTTCCAATACGCTGGATAATGTGCATTATTCATTGCATTATTAAACAGGGTGGTGTAAATGTCCACCGCTTCTAGAGGAAGATGTCGAAGCACGATGTTCGGAATACCATCGGTCCCCACTGATTTCTTAGCCCTAATTGTGTCGAAGATCTCATGGAGTTCCTCCCTCGAAATGAACGGTGGTAGGTCACTCTCTCTGGAAATGACATTATTTGCCATATTTTCGTCGCTAAACCGGGTGAAACCAGAGCCCTCGGATCGCCAGTTCCCTATTTCATTTCGAATGCGGAAGTCGTGCACCAAGACGCGATTGTCCAGGTCGTAATTAGAGCCAATGGTATCAGTTTCCTTGTATACTTCCTGGAAAGTCGCCCCTATGGCCTCAACCTTCTCCTGTGGATCTTCGATCACAAAAAAGTCGTCATCATCAGCGGCCTCATTTGGATCAATACCTGCTATTGTCAGTAACCGTTCATTGTCTGTTGTCCGACTTATTTTAAGACACTGAAAGTCGTTTTGATTTTTTCTTCGAAATAGTTTATTTATTTGCGGGAACATATTCGGGTTGCTGGTGTTTACAGCCCGAACCTTGTTGTTCCAATACAAACTTACAGAAATTCTGTAATTTTCTTTTATTAGCGTTTGGATATTTTTAATCGACGACTTCAGTGTCCTAATCTCCGGGTCTTGTCGGTCAGTTAACTGTCTGTACAAGTTTTTGAGTCTTGTCAGAAGTCTACTCTTCTGTCGGTGCAGTGCGTCAATAGTAGGATTGCGGAACAGGTCTTCGTTAGTCGTACGTCGATACCGCGGTATTGTAGTGTCCATAGTTTGTTTAATTGTCTCGTCCATTTGTTTTAGGTAATTGTCGATCTCCTCGTTTGACAAATTTCTATTGGACGGTGGGTGGAGCGTGTTCGAGGAGAGCGCTCTAGTCAAGGTTGCGGAGAAGCGTGTCCATCGAGTCTTACTGTAGTTGTAAGTATATCTTTGGACAAACTCCTCCAATTCCGCAATTTCGTTGGGAACCGTAATTTCGGTGCTAAAACCGCAATGGTCGCTGTCATACACGAATGTGCGCAGACAGTTTAATGTTTATAAATTCGTACCTGTCAGTCGTATACGTTCGTCGTACAGCAGTAGATCCAAATAAGACCCGCCTCTGGGAAACGACGAGTTATCCGTCGCTTTAAGACCGAGTCTGTACATGACATCGTGCTGACCCCACCAATCGAGTAGTAGGTTCCCTCTAGTATTTGGCAAATTATTTCCCCAATCTCTGTGTCTAGCGTTGAAATCCCCGCCGATTATAAAATAATTCTCCCCCGATTCCAGCCTCAGAAGTCGAAAAAGCGTGTCGAGCTCTGTAATGAATAAAGTGGATTGTGAAGCCTCAGGTGCATAAACAGAGGCCAAGTACAGCCGCTTTCCACTGCGGAGCGGGATATAAACGACGACTGCCTCCAACACCCGGAACCTGCGCAACACGCCCTTGTACACTCTGTGAAATTTTATACCTTCTTTAATGAAGATCGCGACACCGCCTCCACGTTTGGATCTGGGCCGGTTTCTTCTTCTAACAATATAATTATTGTACTCCAGTTTGTGCTTATCGGTTAGCTTGGTTTCGCTAGCGAAAAGCACATCAGGAGTTTGGTCTTGTAGCAATTTAAACATTGCGGCTCTTCGTTCGATCCTAATCAGTGAATTAACATTCACCGCAAGGACCTTCAAAGTTTGCTCCACCATGTGCGTACCCATTACGACATGTGTTGCGTTAGGCCCGGCAGCAGCGCGTAGATCTGGTCCACCCGCTTGGCCTGTTCTTGAACCTGCTTTTGCAGCTGAGCCATCTGCCCTTGGATTGCGAGCAGGATGGCCAGCATGTTAGGTGCAGCTTCCGTTGTTCTCGGCATTGGCGCCGAAGAAGCAACAGTCGCTTGCTGTACCGTAGCCCCCCTACCTGACGCCATTTGGGCGTAGGAAATTTGAGACGAGACGGCTGGTGTTTGAAACCTAACAGGTGAACGTTTGACCTCCACCTTCTGCTGCCGAGCCAGTTTTGCTTTTTTAATGTCGGCGAACTTAGGACAACCCCGATAGTTTGCGGTGTGTCCCACGTTCCCACATAACACGCACGAGAGCTGCGACCTATCGGATGCTCCGCCAACACCCAGAGGACATTCTTCGGAACTGTGGTTCTTAGCGCACTTCACGCATCGAGGCTGCATTTGGCAGTTCGACGCGGCGTGCCCGAACCTCTGGCAGCGAACGCATTGTATAACGCTATCGCTCCTTTTTAATCTTTCCCAGTGAACCACCTGGTAGTCTAGGACATTGATACTCCTTAGACTATCCAGACGACTTTCGGGACTGAGCTGCACCAGGAAGAACGGCAGACTCCGTTTCTCCCGCCTGGCTCTAGCTGTGGTAAATGGCTTTACCCCTACAAACTCGAGTCCCTCACACTCCTTCTCATTGAGCAGTACCAGGATCTCCTCAGGATCAGAAGATGGTTCCAACCCTTTCAGCAGCATCGATTGCCGCTTTTCACACTTAGGTGTGAATGAGTAGTGCTCCGTCGTCGTTTCTTTTAGGAGCTCTTTAACTTTCGCGTAGCCCTCCACTGTATTATAGTGGATGGCATGGCGATCGTTCCCCAATCGCTTAATATTAAAATTGTTCCCAATGACCAACCTACACAGGTCCTTGGTTGCACTTACCTCTAATTTATAGGTATTAATAGGAGGTACCTTCTCCTTCTTCTTCTGCTGCTGTTGTTGTTGTTGCTGATGTTGTTGTTGTTGATGGTTTTGTTGTTGTTGTTGTTGTTGTTGCTGCTGCTTTTTTTTAAGCTGCTGTGATTTCAGGTGTTGTTTTCGCAGCTGTTGCTGTATCTGCTGCTGCCGTTGTTTCTGCTGCTGCTGTTTTGTTTGCTGCAGTTGTTGTTTCTGCTGCTGCTGGATTTGTTGTTGGGAGCTCGCTACTTCCAATTGCTCCCTCTGCCTGCGTGCTGTTTGTCTTTGTTTAATAGCAAGCATTTTTTCATTTAGCATTTGTATGCTGCTATTAATTTCTTTTATCTCTTCATCCTCATCTTCCGATTCGGATGCGGCTAGAGAGCCAAAGTTGTTATTGCCCCCCTCATAGTTGACCTTATCAGCCGTTAAGACGGCATTTGTTCTCCTTTTTGTGAGAATAGGAGGGGTTTTCAAGCTCCTCCTCCTTTTAACGGCTTTCGCCACGGCACCGGCAACACTATTTTTGCCTTTTCCCACTTCCTTTATGGGAAGAGCGGAGCGCTCTCCACCATCCATCACGTTTTTTTTTGTAAACACTTTAATTTCTCTTATTAAAATTGTCTGTTTAATAAATTAAATAGGAAAAGAAAAACCCGTTCGCAGGGGCTGGGAAGCGAACCCACAACCCCGAGATTTGTCGCCCGGGTTTTTGCCACTTAGGCTACCGAACACTCGATAAATTATTGAGTAAAAGTATACTTCTTTTTTTCTTTTTTTTTTTTTTTTTCCACACTTGTGAAGCCGAACACGAAATGATCTCGCCGGAGGTCTATGAACGACTGAGTAATACACCAGCTAGCAAAGAAATGGGCATTTATTAAAAAGGAATTCTGCTTACATAGCTTTAAGAATATATATATGTTATATGTATGTATGTATGGCTGCGTATATGTAAAGGGTTTTTCAATAGGGACTTGACAACTTTGAATTTAATTTGTGAACGCACACTTTCACTAATAATCCAACTGTCACTGTCAATTTATTCAGTAAACTCAACATTTTCATCATGGTAAAGTACACGAACGAGCAACGTCTGCAAATTATAAAAATTTTCTACCGAAATTCGGAGTCGGTGACTGCAACTTTAAGAGCGTTAACTCCAATTTTCGGTCGTAATTCTCGCCCTAGTAGACAGGCAATAACAAGTTTAGTGCAAAAATTTGTATTCGTTGTGTGATATTGCCGTGTCAGTGAGACAACGGGTTGGTCGAAGTGTCGAAAATATCGCTGCCGTTCAGGCGTCCGTAGCAAACGATCTTGGCTTACACCAATACAAGATCAAGCTGACTCAACAATTGAAGCCGACGTGCGTTCTCCGATTGGGTTCTGGAGAAGATGCACCAAGATGATGAATTTCATCGCAAAATCATCTTCAGTGACGAAGCTCATTTTTGGCTCAATGGGTTCGTCAATAAGCAAAATATGCGTTATTGTTCGGGTGAAAATCCACATGTGCTTCATGAATCACCACTTCACCTACAAAAAATAACTGTTTGGTGCGGTTTGCATGCCGTCGGCGTTTTTGGGCCATATTTTTTCGTCGACGATAACTATCGTCACGTTACTGTGAATGGTCAGCGTTATCGCACCATGATCACCGATTATTTTTGGGCGGAATTGGAAGCTATGGACTTGGACGACATGTGGTTTCAACAGGATGATGCCACAAGCCACACAGCATACGCTACAATCGATTTATTGAAGAGTAAGTATGGTGAGCGTGTTATCTGAAGAAATGGGCCAGTCGATTGGCCGCCTCGTTCGTGCGATTTAACGCCGCTTGGCTATTTTCTGTGGGGCTACGTTAAGTCATTGTTTTATGCCAACACGCCGATGATGTTGGAAGAGCTCAGAGTCAGCATTGAACGCGAAATAGCGGCCGTTTCGGCCGAAATGTATGGCCGAGTCGTTGAAAATTGGGTCCAACGAATCGACCGTTGCAAACGTGCCCGCGGTGGCCATATGAACGAAGTCGAGTTCCATTCATAAATGTTTTGATTGTATTTCAAGCCGATAATAAAGTTTTTGAAAAATCTCAAATGGTTTGCGTTTTATTTAAAAAAAAAGTTGTCAAGTCCTTATTGGAAAACCCTATAGTTATATTTATAAAGGTATGTATGTATGTATGGTATAAAAAATGTTAATGTAGTCTTGCCAGAAGAACTCGTGTTTGTTTTGTAATTTCAACAGATGCATTTCATTTTTGTGTACTCATTTGAGCTTCAAACAAATATTTCCTTTATAAACTTTTCTGTAAATATGCGTTGGGTTTCATCCTATTTTTTCAGTTTCATTTCCCATGTTTCTGCAACTCGTCGAAATTCTTCCATCGGTCAGTTTCAGTTTATATGCATTTTTATTTACACACCTTAAATTACTCTTACATGCTAGACAAAAAATTAGCTTAAATAACTTAAAATTATCTTATACTAACTTACTGGCCCCATGCGGGCACTCTAAGTTAAACCTAACACTTAAACTATGTCTTTCGACGAAACCTACAGTCTAATTTTATTTCTATTTTTACACTTATTACAACTAAGAAAATGAACTTAAAAAAAACTTAGTGTCTGGACTCTTTTTTTTTATCTATAAAAACTTATAGGCTACCTAAAAATAAATCTTAATCTACTTAACCTACTTACGTCTAGTACATACACATACATACATATATATATATCCATAATACTTATATACTTTATATATAAGTGTATGTATATATATATATATATTTTTTTTTTTGTGTTTTTATATATTTTTCTTCTTAAAACCTAACTTAAACCTAACTAAAACTATGTAAGCCGGCCATGGCTAAAAAAAACTTAGGCTGGCCCACTTTGCTTCACATGAAGCTACATATTACTGGAGGAGTTCGACGACGAAGCATCCTCCTCTTCAACTAGCCACCAAAAGTGTTGGTGCTGCCGAGCAACATCCCTCATGTCGCGACTCCATACCACCCTACTGAACCGGAGATGCTCCGCACTGCCACGTGCGACGTCTCTGTCGTAGTTGAGTCGCCTGTCCGCAGCTGTTCGAGCGACGTGGAAGATTAGCGGAACCGCCAATCTGTCCTGGATCAGACCTTTGCTATCTAAATAGAGGAACGCTTCTGGAGGAATAAAGCCGTCAAAGCGAACGCTCTCGTGATACATATAATTGGGGTAGTAAGCCCCGGAGATCAGGTTGTTTGATGAGGCCATTGCTCTTGCAACGTGCCTTCGAGTCAACTTAATGACGAAATTGTCCACTCTTATTAGGTTCGCCCTATTCTACAAGACCTCATTAGGATAGAATTTTATGTACTCAGACTCTGGTGTTCTGTATAAGCGAAGACAAGCCCTCTCAAACACCCGAATCTTTTCCAATAAACTAGCTCTCACGTTGAACCGCACGGGACATCCAAATACAAGCATGGGCCTGATAAGGGCCATGTAGCAGATTACTTTCACCCTCGCATCGAGTTGGCTGTTGTTTTATAACTTGTCTCCTTGTAAGGGCAAAAGCAGCTTTTGCTCTGGCCAGAGCAACCTCTATATGTTTGTTAAAATACAGAAATTAATCTAGCCAGATCCCAAGGTATCTGACTACATTTCGACAAGCAAGTGGCTGCCCGTGCTGCCCCACGATCGAGAACTTTCGCCAATTCTTTCTGGTATCCCTAGAGGCCCCAGACAAAGGCGTCCTAAACAGAATGCTTTCCGACTTCTGAAAGTTGATTTTCAACTTCCAGTCATCGCAATATCGCTTAATTTTGTCGAAGTCACGCTGCAAAAGTATATTAATGACCTCAATCTTTGGACCTGATCTGTACGCGATTATGTCGTCTGCGTACGCTATGGCATGGTGAAGTGAACCTATCAGATCACTCGCGTAAATGTTGAATAGAATCGGCGAATTTACCGCACCTTGTTGCAGACCGTTTTTAATGTCAAATGTTCTAGCAGAAGTCACATCGCCATTCTTCACGATGAACTGTCTACTGGAGAGCATATCAAAAAGAATATACAGCAGTGGTTTACCAATGCCCAACCTGTCCAGCTTGAAAAAGAGTCCCTCTAACCATACGGTATCGAAGGCCCTTTCCAAGTCAATCAGGCAGGCACCAGTGCACTGTTTCTTGCCTTTGTTCCATTGAATATCAGAAACCAGTTTAGACGCAGCATGAATGATATCATGCCCCGCCTTGAAACCGAATTGATTATCCGGAACTATATGTTTGTCCTCAACCCACTTAATCAGGACTCTGTTGATCACCTTCTCGAAAACCTTACTGATGTTTGGAAGAAGACTGATCGATCGGAGATTCGCCGGATTGGAAGTGTCTTTATCCCTTTTGGGGATGGGATGTACCACCGCAGTTTTCCAATGCGCTGGACAATGTGCATTATTCATTGCATTATTAAACAGGGTGGTATAAATGTTCACCGCTTCTAGAGGGAGATGTCGAAGGACAATGTTCGGTATTTCATCGGTTCCCACTGATTTCTTACTTCTAAGTGATTCGAAGATCGTTTGGAGCTCTTCCTTCGAAATGAACGGGGGTAGTGCCCTATCGTTGGTGATGACATTATTTGCCATATTCTCGTCACTGAACTGGGTGAAACCCGAGCTCTCGAATCGCCAATTCACAATTTCATTTCGAAGGTAGAAATTGTGCACAAGGACTCGATTCTCCAGATAACATTCGCCTTGTACACCTCCTGGAAAGTCGCTCCTATAGCCTCTACCTGCTCCTGCGGATCCTCGATCACAAAGAAGCTGTCATCATCAACAGCCTCATTTGGATCTATGCCCGCTGCTACCAGTATTTGTTCGTTGTTCGTCGTTCGGGCGATTTTAAGACATGGAAGGTCGTTCTGATTATTTCTCCGAAATATTTTATTTATTTGCGGGAACATATTCGGGTTGCTGGTGTTTACAGCCCGAATTTTATTGTTCCAATACAAACTTACAGATGTTCTGTAATTTTCCTTTATTAATGTTTGGAGGTTTTTAATCGACGACTTCAGTGTCATGATCTCCGGGTTATGTCTGTCAGTAAATTGTCTGTACAAGGTGTTTAGTCTTGACAGCAGTCTACTTTTCTGTCGGTGCAGTGCGTCAATAGTTGCGTTGCGGAATAAGTCTTCTTCGTCAGTGTGTTGGTACCGAGGTATCGTTTTGTCCATTGTTCGTTTGATTGTCTCGTCCATTAGTCTTAGATACCTGTCAATCTCCTCGTTTGACAGATTTCTGTTGGACGGTGGGTAGAGCGAATTCGAGGAGAGTGCTCTAGTCAGTGTTCTGGTGAAGTGTGTCCAACGCACCCTACTATAATTGTAGGAATGCCTTTGAACAAACTCATCCAATTCCGCAATTTCGTTGGGAACAGTTATTTCGGTGCTGAGACCGCAATGGTCACTGTCATACACGAAAGTGCGTAGACAGGTTCTTCCATCGGTTGTGTCAGTTACTTGGTTGCTTACATCTTACATCTTTATTTCACTTAATATATCACATTTGTACTGTAACCGCACATTTTACATTATACAGGGATTTAACGTTATTAGTTTTCCTCTGAAATATTATTTAGTGTATTTTCTAAGTATAATAAATAATAATAGGAAAGTTGTTAGGAGGAAACAACGAAAGCAAAAACCTCCAATTACAATTATCTTCATAGTAACTATATTATACAAATTGACTAGAGTATAATAAAAATTAATTATAATTTGAATAAAGAAATACATAAATTATTAATTCAAAAG
This sequence comes from Volucella bombylans, assembly GCA_949129095.1. Taxonomy (NCBI): domain Eukaryota; kingdom Metazoa; phylum Arthropoda; class Insecta; order Diptera; family Syrphidae; genus Volucella; species Volucella bombylans. The sequence continues at coordinate 65,248,698 of OX422143.1, read as the reverse complement.
AATAAATAGAAAAAAAGTAGAAACAGAAATAAATAAATAAATAAATATACAAAAAAATTTTTTTTTAAAGAAGATAAAGAAATAAAATAAGTAAGGTTAAGCATATAGTAAGTAGGAATTAAAAAAAATGATCCATTATGTGAATTTAATTCGAGTTCAATTGGCGTACCAAAGGATTTTCAGCAAAATTACAGCGGCATAAAAAGTTTTCGTTAAGTCTTTTGATTCTAGAACATATACCGTAAGTTCAACGCTCGCTTTCCTGTGGATATCTGTAGTGGAATGATGCCAAGGTAAGTTGAGCATCATTTATAATATTTTGTTTTGACATATTTGTAGTTTTTTAAGGTTATATTTAGCACAAGTACCCCACACCTGACATCCATATAATAGGATTGCTTGAAAGATGATTTTATGAATTATCATTTTGTTACGAGAAGAGAGTAGTGACTTCCTGTTTATAAATGGGTAAAGCATTTTATGTTTGAAGTAAGTTTGGTATCACCGAGGTGTACTCCATTAAGTTGCAGGTGGGAACTAGGCAAAAAGCAAGTCTTTCTTTTTCTTGTGAAAAAAATAGCTTGCATTTTAGTTGCGTTAATTTTTATTTTCCACTGAAATTTTCTAAAATTTCCATCGCATTTCTCAAGTTACTCTCAATATCTAGAGCAAATTCATGTGATGAAAATATGGCGGTGTTGACAGCAAAAATAGCAGCACCACAGTTAGGTAGCTCTGGAAAGTCTGAAGTATAGAGATTAAACAGTATTGCAACAGATCCCTGCGGCACACTTGCATTAAATATTTTCAAACTAGATTTTTTTTTATGATGATAAATGTTTTTTATGATATCAATAAAACCTGTTTTTCTAATATTTAAGATTTGACAAAAAACTATATGTCTTCCTCCGTTGCATAATTAACATTAGAACTGCTGTCAAGGTGGGTCTTAACTGTCTGTCTAAATACGCATTAGTTTCTAAGTCCCCAAGGTTTCTAGAAAGGGAGTGATTCTTTTAAAAAGTTTAATGTGAGAACATTAGCATTTTCAGTATCAGAAAAATATGTCTTATCGCAATCCTTTAAAAACGGTATTTGTCTTTTTTTATTCTTTACAATCTTAACTATATTCAAGAAAGGCATACTTCTTTTGTCAAGTGTACCTAGTTTGTTGTTCCATTATTTATTATGATGTTTCGAAATATTTAAGGTAATAATTTTATTCAAATAAGAGACTTGATGTCTAGAAAGGTTCTGACGATATCTTTGCCGTTCTCGTCTACACTTGTTTCTCAACTTGATCAGTTCTATTATGTGCGAAGGAAGCTTGATGTTATAATCAGTTTTTATTTTTTTAGGTATAGCATTTTAGATTTAAATTTAGATATAAATTCACTTGTAATAAAATCAAGATCTTCAGTGCTTGAAATACGTTCCAATTATACTGAAATGCTACGTAGCGTTAAACTAAGTTCTGATCGGAAGCGCGACCAATTGGCATTTCTAAAGTTTTGAACATATTGCTGGAATTTCCCGAACTGCCTGGGAGCAGTAGATGAAAAACATGTTGCAATCAGAAACCCTCCCGAATCTGGCTTATTTTATTTGAACTATAAAATTTTTTTTAACATCGTGCTTATGGCAGTCATCAACGCGAATTAAGAATTCAACGGTAGAATATCCGATGCAGCTGTTTTAAATCACGCAAACTTCGGAAAAGCGCTTTCCGAAAACGCGATAAATTTGCCAGACCCTTGTCTGCTGCCCATAAGCGACAAGAAACTACCATATGTTTTCGTTGGGGATGATGCTTTTCAACTCAGGGACCATCTAATGAAACCATATATTCACAGTCAGGGCTTACAGGGCGCCAACGAATTTTTAGCTACCTATTAAGTCGCGGTCATTTTTCTAGCTGAGTCCAGAGCCACTCCTCTCCAATGTCGAAATCCGCTTTAACTCCCTTCTGTAGGGGAGAAGCGGCATGAAGCCACTTACATTATTTTGGTAGCTTACGAACGGATTTGGTTAGTAACTTTATTTTTAAGTGGCAACACTGATTTCCTGTCACCCACAAACATTTGACAGTTCGCCGAAACCAACGGACGCCGGCACATCGAGTCAAAGTTTTTAGCACTAAAAAGTAAATATTTTGCTTCATTTAAGTTGTTTTTTGGTATTTTGTTGTAAACAAATATAGGTAAATGGCTTGTAGATTAAGTTTGTGCATATATTTTGCCTTGCAGATGCGTAAAAACTGAGCCGCAAAAGTTTTGATATTGTTTGTATTTTGAAGGTTACTAGGTTGGGTGAAACCTCCTGGTAACCTCCTTGGTAATGAAAAAAAATTGTTTTTTAACTGTTTTTTTTTATTTTATTCAATATAGTCCCCTTTTAGCTTGATACATTTATTCCAGCTATTTTCCAACTTCTTGATCCCGTCCGAAAAGTAGTTTTCCGGAAGGTCTGCAAAATACTACTCCGTGAATTGCATGTGCTTTCATCAAAAATAAAAATAAAATGCAACACGTTCAAATAAAACAGTCTTTATTCCACAATTCAAAATTGGTGTTTATTTGGCTAACCCCAGAGTTTGTGCAAAGAGTAATCTTTGTCCGATGCGATCAGAGAGCAGCGCTTGCAACCTGTTCAGTGATATTGCCATATACCATATTCTATTCATAAACGGATATTGATATACATACATATATGTATATGTATATGAGTATGCATATCACTCGTGGCGTCGATGATTTCCTCGCGTGAGCTGAATTTTTTATTGATGGTTTGGGAAGACATAATAGTCAGAGGGAGCCAAATCGGACGAATACGGTGGATGCGACAGCAATTGGAGCCGTATGTCATTGATTTTAGCCGTGGTTGCGATGATCTTGTGTGCCAGCGCATTGTCTTGCAAACACAAAATTTTTTTTTCGCTTCATGTGAGGTCGTCCACGAAGAGTATGCCATGACAATCCCAGAAAACCGACGCCATAACCTTTACGACACATCGAACCTCCCTCGGCCGCTTCGGAGCACTCGTGCCGGCTTCAGTCCATTGCCGTGCACTCATTCCGTTCTCTGGTGTGTAATAGTGGATCCAAGTTTTATCAACAGTTACCAATCGATGCCAAAAGTCCGCCCGATTCCGCATCAGCAAGTCCAAACACTCTTTCGAAGTGCTCTCGCGTTCGTGTTTTTGGTCAGGAGTGAGTATGCGCGGCACCCAGCGGCATGATAACTTTTTCATATGCAGAATATTGCCCAAAATATGGCGTGTGCGCTCAGTACTAATCTTTGTGTCATCTGCTAGCTCGCGCACCTTCACCTTCCGGTCAGCCAACACCATTTCATGTATTTTTTTAACATTATTCTCTGTATCCGCATCGGAGGGCCTGCCGCTGCGGACTTGACCGGTTGTGGAGTTGCAGCCACCACTAGAAACCAATATTTGACGGTGTAATTTGACGGAGCATATTTATCCAACTTTTGTTTTGTTTCCTTCACCGTTTTGCCTATCAACAAATTATGTTTTATGAGTGAACGAAAATCGTTTTTGTCCATACTCAACATGATGCCAAACACGTCAAAAACAATCAGCTGTCAAAACAAAATTAAAGACAGTATCGCACTGAAATTTGGCATGTCTACCTAAATATGAACGGACTTCAAGGCACCATAACCTTTTTTGCAGTAGCAGCGCATTCTGACGGTCAAGGAGGTTACAATAGATCTCTTATGGTCCATTCACCCGGCTCTTTCATAACCCTGCATTTGAGTTTTGTAAATAAAATGAAATAATAATAAATATGCATTTTTTTTTCAATTTATTATATATATTAATTATTTATATCTGAATTGCATTGTGGAAAAGCCTGGCCCAAAAAAGGAAAACGGTAATTGTAGAAGCAGTCAGTGAAGTTTTGGAGAAAAGTCAGTCCATAAACAAAACTGCACTTGGCTTAAATATATCGAGGGTATACTTAGCTAAAATAGTTAAAAAAGTAAAGGCTTCTGGTGGATCAGCTTATAAACACTGTCCTAATATAGTAAATAAGTGTATTTTCACAACATACCAGGAGAATATACTTGTGGATTATTTAAAGACTGCTTCTAAAATGTGCTATGGCCTAAAAAGACATCATCATGCCAGAAGCTGGGATTTGATTATGAAATGGCCAATGATATCAGCCCAGATAAATGGAAAGAACTTCAAACTGCGAGTGATGATTGACTCAAAGAGTTTATGTGCAAACAAAAAGATTTAACTGTGAGAAAACCTAAAAACACTTCTCTATCCCGTGCAACAAGTTTTAATAAAACTAATGTAAACACATTTTTTGGGAAACTAAGCACTGTTTTACGCAAATACAATTTTCCTCCTCGTATGAATTTTAACGCTGACGAAACAGGCTGCAGCACCGTCACTAATCCTCCTAAAGTCATACAAAGATATTATGTTAAATAATGGTCCGCCTGGAGCTCTAGGGTTGACTCAAGCTGGTGACTGAAGACTGTTTCGTTAAAGCGCTTGAACACTTTGTGATGCATATTATGCCATCAAAGGAGAATCCAACAATGATATTAATGGATAATCACAGCTCTCATGTGAATCTCAGAGTGGTTGAATTAGCCAAACAAAACTCAATCATTTTAGTTACATTCTTACACTGCAGTCATAAACTGCAACCACTCGATGCCACAGTATATAGGCGTTTCAAAACTAGATACCGCATTGCCATGCATGAATGGATACTAGCAAACCCTAGCAAAACTCTGACTATTTATCAAGTTGGGCAGTTTGTAAAAGAAGCATAGCTTTCAGTCCTCAGTATATAACACAAGGATTCTTGAAAATAGGAATTTACCCCTTAAAATCAAATATTTTTAATGAGGAAGAATTTTTATCTCCATATGTCACTGATAGACCTGATTCATCATAGTCAAACGATGGTAATGAATTGAACTTGGACAAGGAAAATATTGAAACTAACTTAAAATTAACACCTCCGCCTTCTACAAACCCACTAGAAGCTTACGAAGGAAATGATGTTGTAACAGACCACCTCTCCATTCAACCTCTACCCCTACAGTTGCTATTCCGAGTACTTCTAGGTAACAAATTACCGGAAATGATAAGACCATTTTCTAAAGCGGGGCCAAGGCAAAACACGACACGCAATAATAGAAAAATGTCGTCTGCCGTCTTAGCTGACACTCTCGAAAAGAAAAAGTTAGAAGAGAAAGAGGGTAATGCAAAGAAATCAAAAATAATTAAGAATATGACCACAAAATAGTCCATAAAAACCCTTAACAGAAAATTAAGAAAAATCAAGAAAATTCCGCACTGCAAGATGACTCTGATTCGTCTGACTCTATCATATTGGCTGAAGTAAAAAAAAAGGGTTTTCGAAGCAAAAAAAATAAAAATAGTGATAATTGCGTAATTTGTAGCGATTCATATAAAAACAGCGATCAAGATTGGTTTCAGTGCAAAATTTGTTCTGATTGGGCTCTTGAATCCTGTAACATTGAGAGAAAATTTAATTTCTTTTGCAAGACATGTTTCTAATTTTAAGAATCTGAATCTTAAACTTAAGCAATTGTTAAGTCTTAGAATCTCAAAGTGAGCAATATTTTTTTTGAAGTTCTTAAGTTTTTGATAGACGATATTATTTGTTATTTTGTCATTAGTCATTAGTTAATGTCATTAGTTTCTAAAAAGGATTTGTTAGAATTGTCTTTTTGTTTTTTTTTTTGTTAATATTGCAATTATTATTATTTTGCACAATTTTCACAATTCACTTTATAATACAGACTGGCTCTTTCATAACTTTTAGTAGCTCTTTCAATACCAAAATGTTATGAAAGAGCCAAAAGACACATTTTTTAAATATGAATGTTTCATTGATTTTTTTACAGTATTCAACGTTTTATCGTATGAAATTACCTTCTTTAATAAATAAATAATAATTGGATAAAAAAACATAATTGTTTCAAAGTATATTATTTTTGCTCCGTTTAGTAAACTGGCTCTTTCATACCACTTCTCCCCTAGTTGGTTAGCAGAGTATTAATTTTTTCAGTAACTTCTTTTTTTGTTGTTTCCGGATATTTTTCTCTATATTTTTCTGAAGAGCATTTCGTACTGCTCGTTTTTTAAACTACGGTCGCATTATTCTTTTGATTTTACGTTCCACAACACTGGTAGAAAACGATACACTTCTATAAATTCCAAACCATAATTGTTATCCTCCATATTGGAAAAAATAAAAACTGTTTAAAAAAATTTTCCGCTGTCTGCTCGCAAAAATGAGCATATGCATGATCAAGCAGGCAACACCAATGCTGTCTACCCGATTGAGCAAAAATCCAAACAATTTGATTTCGCTTCAAGCATACACAACGTACTATATACGTGTCTCTCTGATGGTCATTTATCCGCAAGATAGAGCAGGAATGATCCTATGTGAATATTGGGGACGCTAACTCCCATCACAAACAATGGAGTAGTATGGACACAAACTCTCGAGGTGAACCCATATTCCAATACATAATTGATCATAATATTTTAATCGCTAGCGGCTGTAATGAACCAATGTTTGTAGTGAAAATATCTAATACGATAGGTATTAGATATTACCCTGCTGAGTAACTGTGAAATCCTTGCCGTAAGCAACTGAAAGGTTGGACATATCGTCCTCTTATCACAGTATGATCAAGTTCAATGTCAAGGATATAGCAAATAACTGCGAAAACTTTACAGTAGACACACATAGATCAAAAACTGTATGTCCTCATCTGACTCAAAATTTAAACCCATGCCGAAATAGACTATGTAGCGGAAAAACTGAAGATGATCTTCTCCCGAGTTTTAACCAAGCATGCTCTACGAAGATCAAGAAATCGAAGAACTCCCCACATTGTTGGACTAAAGAACTTTTCAATGCAGCTAAAAGCTCAAATCTTTGCTCGAACTGGGACTGACCAGTCTGAGTAAATGCCAGAACGCAATCTGCAGCGCTAAAAGAAAATAATGGAGAAAATTTTGCTCCAACATTGAAAGCACAACAGAGTGTGCGAATCTAAGAAAAGTCATATCCAAGGAACCTACAGTAGTTGGAGACTTAATACAACCGAATGGTAGTTACACCAAATTCAACATTTTGACTCATTAGGACCCTTGCTAGAAACCCACTTTCCTGGATGTACTCCTATTCCAACACCAGCAGTAGATATAGACATGTTTCTCCCTAGCCAATATAAAACCACAGAGGAGATACTGTAGGGCCTGTCAATAGGAACGCTCGAATTTTGTTAGATTATAGCGGCCATGTTGTTAAAGCAACATCTGCCAAATTTATTGTGAATTGTTCAGTAGTGTATGGCAAATCACAATGGGAATTTATAGCGTTGAACTATGTCTGCAAATTATCAAATTTTTTTTCCCAAAATCACGCATATTAAGTGATTTTTTATCCTCCCCACAACCGTTGACTATTGCTAATTCGAGTTAACCAGTTTGATAAATAATCAATTAATAATCGTAAGTCGCCAAACGCAAGTGTACGGAAAAACCCGAGGCAATTAATTCATCGTCGTTCACAAGAACTTTACCTTTCTGCGACCTCAGTTTGACAAATTTTACATCGGAACTTGGGTCTTACCCAGGAATTTTGAGTAAATTAGACCGATTTTTTGAGGAATTAATGTGTGAACGGTGCCTTGACATAACGCCAAGCGACATAAGGCCAATTTGGCTTTATTTCACTTTCCAATGTATATCTAATTTTGCTGCCCTGATTAATGTCTTGTCTACAAAAGAGACGACAATATTGCAGTCAATGACTAATGAATTACATGCCGCGTAGCGGCGCACTGAGCACCTGCACGTGAGGCCGAGGGCCGTCGGCGTAGGAGTCGAAAAACGCCCATAGTGTGAAATACTTGAAACTTCACCCTCAACTGTCAGGCAGGCGCCTATAAGCGAGTCTGGTGTATTTTAAGTTTGGAGTGGGTGACTCGGTTCGCTCGCTAATACGATTTCACCCTTTTCTCAGTCGCTCCGTTAAGGGTATGTCAACAACTGTCACGCAGGCGCCTATATGCGAGTCTGTGGGATGGGTGACTTACTCGGTTCGATTCGCACTTTCACAAAGCGACATAAGACCAAATGCTGGATTTTGGACTTATGTCGCTTGGCGTTATGTCACCGCACCTATGTGAATGGGCAAAATTGTCGAGTTTGGGACGATACCAATCCACACGAGATATACCTGTCACTGTGAAATTTGGTCTAGCGGAATCATCTTTCCGCACATCTTCCACAGCGAAACTGGCATTGCCACAGCGCTACAGATCGATCAAAAATAACTTCTTGTGGATGACATGTGGTTCCAACAGGAAGGCGCTGTGTGCTACATACTGCATGCTACGATAGGCATTCTGTACGAACGATTTGAGGGCATGGTTATCTCGTGCGGCGGCCGATGTAAACTGGAAACTGGCCACTGAGATCATGAGATTTAATGCATTCAGACTTCTGCCTTTGGGGCTATCTATCTATCGAAGGACTATGCGAATAAAACGCAATCCAGCAAGTTCAGGCAGATTTATGCGACAAAGTCATCGAAAATTGGACCGCCCGAATACGTGACACCAGGCAAAGCCGTGGCGGATATTTGAACGACGTTGTATTCTATATTTAATGCCATAAAATGTTCTTTCAAATAACAATAAAATGAGTGGGAATCTCACACACAACTTGTTTTACTACATTTACGAGGGGCGTTCAACATATTCTCGGTATCGGGGTGAAGCTGTGGTTGTATATATAAATTGACTTATTTATCAAGTAATACTATTATTTTAGTGCATTCATGTAAAATTTCATATAAATGTGATAATTAATTCGCGATTTATCTCTAGTTAAACAGAATCATAATGGCAACTGAGACGATGATGGTGAAAATTGAGCATCGCGCTGTAATTAAATTTCTCACTAAGCAAGGAAAAAGTCAAAAAACTATTCATGAAGAGATGGTGGCTGTTTACCAGGGTTCCGCACCTTCATTATCAACTGTGCAAAAGTGGTCAAGTGAGTTCGAGAGAGGCAGAGAGAGCATTGAAGACGACCCCCGCTCCGGCGCCGCGGCTACTGCTTGTACGGGAGAAAGCATCAAAGAAGTCGAAAAACTTGTTCTTGAGGATGCCCGAATAAAGGTGAAAATGATGGCAGAGATCACCAAGCTTTCAATTGGTACCATTCACACCATTCTTCATGACCATCTTAACCTTTCAAAGGTCAGTGCAAGGTGGGTGCCACGAATGCTCACAGCGCCTCAGAAAAAAGTGAGAATCGCATGCTGTAGAGAGCTTTTGGAGATGTGTTGTTACTGGGGACGAAACATGGGTCCACCACTATGACCCTGAAAGCAAACAAGAGTCCATGCAGTGGCATAAAAAAGGAACAGACCCCCCGAAGGAGTTCAAAGTCACTCCGTCTGCCGGGAAGCTCATGGCCACAGTTTTTTGGGACTCAAAGGGAATCTTGCTCATTGAGTACAAAAAAAAGGTGAAACCATCAACGCCACATTCTACGCTTCCACTTTGCATAATTTTCGGGAGGAAATTAAAAAGAAAAGATGGGGTAAACTCGCAGCGGGTGTGTTGCTTCTTCATGACAACGCTCCTGTTCACACGGCGCGAGTTTCCAAGGCTGCTGCGCGAGATTATGGTTTCGAAGAAATCCAACACCCACCCTATAGTCCAGACCTTGCCCCTAGTGATTATTTCCTGTTTCCGGATTTGAAAAAATGTCTTCGTGGAAAAAGATTTTCGGATGATGAAGAACTCAAGTGCGCAATAAATGGGTATTTTGCAGAGAAAGAGGAAATTTATTTTTTTGAGGGTTTAAAAAAGCTTATCTCAAGATGTAACAAATGCATTGATGTTAGGGGAGATTATATTGAAAAATAAAAACAATATAAATTGAATTCGCATTTTCCTTCATATCGATACCGAGAATATATTGAAACCCCTCGTACAAATCGAGCGTCCTTATTAAAAGACGCTATAGAAGAAAAGAAATTAAGCTGGGTCATAGGTTTTTTCTCCTCTTACAAATCCACTGTATTAGACAGAATTATACCAATCATGCTTCAAAAAACAAAGCAGGCTATGATAACGTTCCTAAAGAGACTATTCAGTAGCAGCAAGTATGGATATGTGCCAAAATGCTGGAGGGAAGTAAAGGTTGTATTCTTCCCCAAGGCAGGTAATCCCAGCTATACCAATCCAAAAGAATTCAGTCCAATAAGCTTAACATCAATCATTTTAAAAACTTTGGAAAACCTGTTTGACACTCATATTCCAAGTAATCTGCACCCAGAAGACTTAGCGTCAAAACAGTATGTCTGCCAGATTTTCGTCACAACTGTCCTGGTTTTTCCTAATACGAGTAGCTATGTAAAGTGTTGAAGTTCCTAGCCGATCTATAATATCTAAGAGATCAGCTGAAATGTAAATGTCAGTCAAGTATTGTACAATATTTTGCAGATTTCGTACTGCCTACGATAGGCCATATAGAGAGGCAGAAATGCAATAAGTGCGGAGATATACAAAGTGACAGCCTTGGTGAGTCAGTGGTTTCGCAGCAGAATCTGGAGTGGCTAGTCTAAAAAACCTGATGGATCCAATAGGCTCCTTAAACTCTTGCTATTTTTATTATATGGCACCAGTTTGACTTAATTCTCGACGTGCATTGCACTTAAGTGACACTAGTTTGGCTAGTTATTGAATACTTGGAGTCCTTCAGCTCCAAAACTTCATTGACTTTTATAATGATAGCGGATATGTACACTGTACATACAGCAATAAAGTGCAACTTTTTTCAAATTCCAAAGACTTCGTGTTACTTTCTGTGCACATATCCATATCTATTATATATGCATTGCTGTGAGCCTACTATTCGTTTTAATTTTCATTTATAGATACTTTCTGCCTTATACCCATCAGCCAATCATAAAACCATCTGTTTGGGTACGGCAACAAAAGTTTGCACTCTTTCTTTATTTTCGTCGTTACATAAGCAATTCGTGATATGGTGAGGGTTTATACCCCATTTATTCTGGCATTTAAAGTTTCTGCATGCCCGGGGTTGTTCCATAAAATAAAAAACTAAAAAAAAAAATCAAGGCGAAATTTGTACTTGTTTCGTTTGGTTGTTTTTAACCTGTAGACCAACTACGAATATCGTTGGTGACTTCCGGTTTAAACATTGCCAATACAGTCCTACGTTCAAAATGAACTACTATCTTAAATAATTAATGAGTGTTTGTTTAAGCTAATAACGCGGTTTAACCTTCCGGTGACGTTTATAAATGGATAGCAAATTCAATTATGTAGTCAAACCAGCCAAATGATGCAAATTCATGAATAAAAGGTCAACCACGTATGATATCAACCTAAAAGGGTAGGTTAATTTGGCTAATTAAATACTTAAATACACGATGACTGCAATAAGTTAATTATTAAAAATGAGTTGGTGAGTTGAGTTGATAAAAAAAACAAAGGATTGTTCCCGTTCGTGCTTCTTCAAATGGTAAAGAATACACAAATAGAGTGATGGACTCTCCGCTGCAGACAGCATTTTTTCGAAATTAAATCTTTCCTTTCCAGCTAAATTTAGATTTTTCTTTCTTTTGACATGAGCAAACTAACGAGTCTACTACTCTCACAATTTGAGTGATAATCCACTCGAAAGAACCCGGTGATGTAACTATGACTGCACATCGCTTCTACTTTTTTTTATCTCCAAGTACTAGGCTCATCCAACCAAACTTGACCTACCAAATTTATGAAAGAAGTGTTTACATGGAAAAAAGATTAACACTCTAGTGTCCTGTCAGAAATAAGTAACAAGCCTCTCCAGTTAGCTTGGTCTTTAGCTAACTTTCTGCAGTTGTGGATTCCAAGTCGGTTGAGGTCCCCACTCACCTGTGCGCGCCACTTAAGCTGAGGTCTTCCGCTACTGTGTTGCCCCTCCAGGTAATATTCGAAGACTCTGCGAGCCGGAGCACTGGTGTCCATTCGCTCTACATGTCTTAGCCAACTCAGGCGGCTACTGCGCCGTTTTCCGCCTACGCTATACAGCTCATATAGTTCATATAAGTAAGACTGGAATCATCAAGGCCTTAAATAGAGTCTCCTTAATTTCTATTCAATTGCCCTACTAGCCCAAAGAAACAGCGAAGGGCAAGAGTGATTCTTCGTTTTATTTCTGCTGAGGTTTTGTTGGCAGAATTTGTAGCAGAACCAAGGTAGACAAAGTCCCAACTGCCTCAAAATCATATGTAGCTGTTGACTGTGACGTTCCATTGAATTAGTCGATGTGGTGCATCACTTCTTGTGTTGACAGCATATATTTACTTGGTTTGCCCTCATTTAACGCTGAACCCATTTTCGTAGCTTCCGATATCGATATCATTGGCGGACGCTAGTAGTTGCATAGAATTTTCAAAGATTGTGCCTTCACTTGTGAGTTCCGCACAATTCTTTCAAGTACGATGTTAAAGAATTCACATGATAGCGCATCACCAGTATAAGCATCGGCCACAACGTTGATCCAACCGCTGGTTGAACTTTACCAAATCTTCATTTGTATCTGTAGCAACACCCTGGCTGCACTTAGAGCCTTGCTGAACACTCTAATGGCTTTCAAACTAGTTCAAATGTGCAAGACTTCAGTGAACGCAGATCACGGGAAATTGCCCATGAATTTGGTAGGCAAAACTTAAAGGAAACTTTGAGTCCAGTAGACCAAACGGATGCTTACGTCCCTAAGAAGTCAGCGGCTTTCCTGCTGTCTATCTTCCAAATGTCCTTCAACCTGCAGCATACTACGAATTGTAAGTCACATAAGTATGTCCCATCCCTTCAGATGCAACCAAAACACTGCACTGCATAATATCCTTAATAATTAGGCTAACCCCTACTGTTGGCATCTGAATTGGAAGTCGCATATAGAGTATGTTTAACAACTTGCGAAGCATCTTAGTTGGCAATAGCATAATGTCATCTAAGGCCCTTAGGCCTGAAATTTATGAAGCACATTCAACTCCAGAGCAACTTATGCACATATGTACATCTTCAACCCGGTCATTCTGAAATTCCAAGCGCGATGATAATGAATAAACCACATGCTTTCAATTTTCGGCCTGTGGTCGATGAATCTTTCCTCGTTCTCCTCTTCCTACACTGTCTACCATATAGCCAAAGGATCCAGAGTACACTGTCTAATCCAGATTTTTGCTTAAATTCTGATGTGAAACATCTCTTGGCAATATCCTACTTGGTTGTGGTAAAGGTCACCGCATATTTGGAGCATTTTCCGCTTGATCGCTCAGCCATAAAATGCATATGGCATTGCCATAGTGCACATTGTATTCGTAGTACAGTAAGCCTACTCACCCGAACTCTTACCTAAAAGCGCACATCAGAAGCATGTTATAGCAGAAGTGTATGCACCTACTTATAGTAGCCACCCAATTTGGTGAAGTAGACCGCAAGTTGGATTCGTGGTATGTAGCTTCGGTTGTAGAAAGCCAATTTACCAATTAAGTGCGAACAAACAGAACACGAAACGTCATTTTAGTTCTGTTGTTTGTGATTTGTGTAAACACCAATGTTAATTACATGTGCTGTGGGTATAGCCAACTTCATTGCACTCCTGACTGCACCACCCTTCTAAAAACCAAAAACCCACATCCCAAAACCCAAACCAAGGATTCCAATTCGACGCCCAAACATCCGAACAAATAGAGCGATTATAAAATATGGGATGTCAACGACTTGGCAGTGGTGACGTTGGTGGTGGTAGCGTCGACGTCGACAGTGGTAATGATGATGTTAAAGATGATGATGACGACGACATGTCATCATTTGCATCGGGTTGGTTGTGCAATGTTGGCTGCGATTTATGAAATATTTTCTCGAGAAAGCGCTTTCAATATGCTACCATTTTATCACACTCCACTTGAGACCTCGTTTACACTTTCATAAGCTTGTTTTGAGCGGAGTCCACTAGCGGTTTTCGATTCCGACCAGAACTGATTAAGGATTTCGTACGGCATTCGCGGTTATTCACATTGTGATGGATTACGGATACGAATACGAATGTGGATATACAGAAATTGTTTTCTCCTTAATGGAGTGCGGTTACAATATCCGCATTTAAATAGGTGTAATCCGCGAATAGATTAGTCACCAGGAAATGGACGCGTATAAGTTGTGGTGTAGAAGATGATGGGAAAGTTAATGAGTTATGTGATATATTCATACACTGGGCATTAAAGTGGAATAGAGTGTCAATCCATATACTATTGGTTAACCAGTCTTGGATGTAAGATGTTTTGTCCGGAGCAAGACTGCATTGACCAAAATATCACTCGATTGTTTAAAATACAATGAAACCTTGGAGAGCTAAAAGAGTAAAAAACAGATAAAAAATCTGTTCAAGAATTAGAGTTGTATATAGTCATAAGAGCCACAGAAAATTAAGGTAACCCTTGGACATTATCGATGTGACCAGCGTCTATAAATAATTGATTCAATCGGCCTATAGGGGATCGTGTACCTTATATCACATACTATTTGTAAATCGTAGGTGAAAATCTATGTGCTTGATCCAACTTTTCAACAAAATAGTACATATGTAAGATTCTACTGTCGCACTCTTCGTTGCCAATAGCTCCAAAAGGAAAACGTACAGAAGCCAAAGCTGTCAAGTAAATTTGGGCCTCTGCAGAAAATTCCACTGTACACTTCTGATAGCCGATGTCGAGGCGCCTATCATCGGAGCTGATTTCCTACAGTATTAGGAATTCCTAGTAGATATGAAAAGAAATTGGATCGTAGAAAAAAACACAACACTTTCAAATTGGCATTCCCACTTCAGGTAAATGTGAAATTAAAGTAATTGATAAACAAAATCCGTTTGAATGCCTCCTTGAAGAACATAACACCACTAAGTAACATAGGAAATTGAATAGCGTCGCATACAATACATTCCTTTATTTGCAAGACCTCAAAGATTATCTATATCGCCCGGACAGATATTCCATACCATACATAAGTGATTTCGCGAATACGTTGCATCGAAAAACCATTTTCTCTACCATCGACTTACAACGCACGGTCCGTCAAATACTCGCTCAGCTCAATCTGGCGAAAGCAAGATATTAATATTTCTAAGATATTTGACAGAGTTTGGCATCAGGCTGGTTTGTCGAAAACACCTGCTTTATGGATCGATGACTGTCTTATTTAAGTCTGATCTTCACGCTGGGGTGCACCATGGGCTAAGTTCTGTCATCGACACTCTTTCAGTTTTCATCGGTGATCTCTTGTCTGCTACTTCTAATCTAATATATTCCTTTGCTGACGACAGAACTTTTTGCTTTTTGTATTCGTTCGTGGACACGCGTCCCTGCTCTTCGACGGCAGAATGTGAACGGCAGCGTATGCTAAGCTCATTTAATTCCGATATAAACAGCATTACCACCATCCATCTTATTGACAACCTCGAACACCGACGAATTGTCTCCTGTCTTATCTAGTTGTATCATTCTTTTCGCCTCCAGTGATATATCGAAATTGCCAGTAGCATTCCGCCACTTCAAACCGTTAACCCTAACACCCGTCTCGCTATGAATGCTCATCAGTTTACTCTCAAGCCCACTTTCGGACATACATTTAAATAACGTGATTCTGTCTTAAGCCGTACAACTCGCTTGTAGAATTAGCGAATGCCCTGTCGAGCTTTTTAATTCCCGGTCATTGTGACCTGCAAGCATTCAAAACTAAAGTGAATTGGTACGAGTATCTCTCTTTATTTCTTCCTTACTATAACTTCGCCACGGTGTGTGCAAACATTTTAGGGTTACTAAAAACCCCTTGAGCGGGCTATAATTATTCAAAAAAAATCAATGTCGGTTCTACGAGCCAAATGGATCACAAAAATAACATTCAAGAAAATTATTTATTTATTTATTTATCTATCTATCATAACTCTTTACAATTTCTTTAAGTATCTGCGAAACCTTTGGCTTGTCTGCAGAAGATTAAATTTCTTAATGGTTAATTTAGTGAGCTTAGTCTTTCCACATTACAAGTTAACATAACTAAAATTAATTTAGTATCTATAATTGATAAAACATTTAACCTATCTTGGTTTTATATTTCATTATTCAAAAAGAAGGTTTTGATCCCTTTTTTATACGAGTAGTTTTAAAGTTTACAATGTTTGTTAGTTCTCGGGGTAGGTTTTTGATTGTTGCCGGAATGTTGTGTAGGAGTTGTCTTCTACCATATTTATTGCAAATGCTTGATATATTTTTTTTTAAATAATAATAATTTAGTGGGGGCTAACGCCCCCATTTATTTCGCTTAACGCAAGCTTCAACTAACTTAAAAACTAGGACTTAAAAACTAACAAGAGTTAAGGGTTAGGAAGTAAGGGAATGGTGGAGGAGATCAAATTTAAATCGAGAAGTACTCAGGTTAAAATCAAAAAGGGGGGGTTTGAGTTGACCTTACGGAGCATGCGGGAGATTGATTCGTTAGAGCCATAAGAGGTGCAGTGGGTTGGGATATAGAAGAGACGAGGACAGCGTAAATTACGAGAGTTAGTGTTGAAGGAAATAGAATTGTAAAGGGAAGCGCAGTCCACAGAACCGGAGAGCATTCGATGAATGTTCTCGATTCGGGATATATGAATACGCTGAAAGGGGGACCATACTTGGTTGGCATATTCAAGGAGGGGCCGGACAGGGGTAATGTAAAGTGACCTTGTCACATAAGGGTTGCAAAATTATTTATACCAACGATTGATAAAACCAACCGATGAGTTGGCTTTAAGGATTATCTCATCAATATGCGAACGGAAGTTTAACTCTCTATCGTATAAGATTCCAAGGTCGAGAAGGGGTTCAACCTGGAGTACAGGTAGGTCATGTAGAAAATAAAGAAAATAAAGAAAATAAAGACAAAGTCATAGATTGGCATTTGGAGACATTAAGCTCAAAGCAATTTTTTAGACACCAAGTAGAAAACCTAGAGAATAGAGTCTTGGGGTGAAGAAATAGTTTTGGAGAACTTAGTGTCATCGGCATAAATGGATACGGAGCAGTGTTTGATAATCTTCTCAAGATCGTTTATAGTTAAAATGAAAAAGAGGGGACCTATATGGCTGCCTTGTGGGACATCAGAAGTAGTTAAAAACGGGGGTGAGAAGGCTGACCTAAAGCGAACGCTATAGTAACGGTTCTCTAGATAAGAAAATATCCATTTTAACAATATGGGGTCAAAACCGAGGGAAAACAATTTGAAAATGATCAGTTGATGTGATATTTTAAGTTTGTTTTAGTTGATCTACCTTTTAGAAATCCGTACTGACTGGGTGATATAAGTACCTTGCATTGAAAGCTTAGAACTTCATATAAAAAACTTTCCAACATTTTAGGTATGTGAGAAAGCTTAGCACTGGGACGGTAGTTGGTTACTTCATTCTTTGATCTCTTTTTGTGAACCGGGGTTATGAAAGAGGTCTTCCACACTTGGGGGAATTCCCCTTCTGTGAGGGACAGGTGAAAGAGGGAGGTAAGTTTGTGCGAAAGATTGGAGACACACTTATAAATATTGCTGGGAGCCCATCTGGACCGGATACAAATTCATCATTGAGATTTTATAACTTTTCTTCGATAAGGGTGGGATCAAAAGGTTGAGAGAGAGAGTGGCCAATGGAGAAATTGGGAAGGTACTTGAAATAGCTGGTGTCGGGTACGAAGAGGTTGTCTGCAAATGACTGTTTAAAAAAGTTTGCAAAATAGTTGGAAATAATATGTGGGTAGGTCGATGATATATTATCGAGCGAGAGAGAGGGGGGATAACCGTCTGATTTTCTTTTGTAGTTGACGAATTGATAAAATGTTTAGGGTCGTTGCTGAGCCGTGTCGAGAAAGCTCTGATAGAGGCAGTTATAGAGCTGGGTGAATTGCAGGTAAGTTCCAAGATAGTTAGAGTAGTCAAGTCATAATAAGAATTGGTGCGAAAAAAACTGCCCATAATTTGTGTCTTCTGTTTCTTAAAGAGCGAAGTCTTCTGTTGTACCATGGAGAGGAAATAGATGATGTTTTATGCCGTGAAAAGGGGAAGTAGGGAGAAATGGAATTAAATATTTCACTGTAGAAAATGGAGACAGCCTCAGATAAGGATAGGTTGGTAAAATCAAAAGAACATTTGCTAAGATAAAGGGGCAGAACGTTACTGTGGAGTTATTAGGATCACTAGTGAAAATAAGGTCCAGATGCCTAGATACCAATAGAATTAGGGACGCCATTTACTTGGCACAGGCTCGAGTCAGTTATGCTATCAATGAAAAGACATTCCTTGGATGAACTGGCGTTTGACGCGGTAAAAAATAAGTAATTATTCGATGGAATCAACTTTAGCAGGGGCAGATTAAAGTCACCTTATCTTTAAGGATATCGTCGATGGAATCACTTAGGTCAATTGCTTTAATAGCAAGGATGTAGGATTCAATTCAATAGGTACAGGCACGTGTTGGGAAGTGTTATTTTAATTGAAACAAAGTCAAGTGTAACAGAAGAAGAGATAGCGACGAGAGAAGATTTGAGGTTATTGTGAATGGCAAGTAGGACACCTCTACATGGAGAATCAACCTTAGGGATGGCAGGATCATTAAACATAGTGATGGTCACCTTGGAAAACGTTATAAGAAGATGGAAATAGCTCCTGGCTCATTATGTCGGTGATCAGATTGGTTTCTGAAAGAGCATTGACGTCGAAAGAGAGACCGTGTGATTTAGATAAGACAGCACCAATTTTAGAGCGCAAACCTATTACGTTTTGGTAGTGAAATGTAAGTGGTAGTTTGTTGCGTGGTGGAGTAGGGGAGTGTAGATGAGATGCAGGCAAAGAAGGCAATTTAGGAACGAAAAATTTGTCGTGGCTGCGCTGAGAAACTCTTTTAGAGTGTACATAGCTGTGGAAGGCAACGAGATCGTCCGCTACCTTTTGAGGAGGTGTGTCGAAGATTTCGTGGTATCTGTTGTAAAGAGCTTTCTGTTATATCCGTAGGAAGGCCTTCCTGTTGGATGGAGACCATGACACTTGTTTTGGTTTTTCACTCAAAGCAAACAGAGTCGGATTTATCGTAAAGATATGCAAGAAAGAGACGTATATTTTCGTATATCTTTTTATCCCTTAGCCTAGAGAGCGCGAAACGGCATTCTGTGGTGTCTATATTCTTTTGGGTCAATTTAAAGTTAGGCGGCGAAAGGGGATCAAAAATAGGGACTGAGGCCCGTGAAACCGAGGCTTAATACGAGCTAGCGGGATTTAAGATAATGATAAAGTTTGGGTATTTGGCTCCTGTTGTAAGGTCGACGTTGGCGTTGGACCAATTATATCACTATAAGATTTTTGGATCGATGGGCTGGTGCGAGGATTTGGAGGTTGGGTTGTCGGCACTGGATGTGGCAATGATTTGGCTTCGATTTGTAATAATTCTGCCAAAATTGAAGTATTGTAACTGTTTCGCTGTGGGGGATGGGTTGGAAGACCATCAATTTTGTGGCATACTGTTCCAATGAGATTTTCTAAATCATGCAACACTGTTCTGTTCGTGGTGAGTTCATCACTAAACTCACTGATTTTATCGAATATGATATCAATCATGGGCTTTGAAGGTAGTGTCGTTGTCTCGAGTATTCATAGGGTTGATATGTTTCAATGCGGATTTTTGCAGTTTTTGTATATGGGTTTGCGCTGCGTTGTCCCAAGCAAGAACACAATAGTGAAGTTTAGACTCAATTAGTCAATAGTAGACCTGCCTCAAAACGGGCACCGTAGCATGATATTTCAGATGAGCTTGTGCATAGTTGGTTTTCTTTAAATCCACGCGTAGCTTATAAATCTGTTTGTTCCATAAGAAATTACAGTCTATGATAACTCTTAAATATTTATAGCTGTCAACAACTTCGATGACTTCTGTATTGGCACTAGGACATGCATATTTTCTCAGGTATACTGGAATTTATGTCGAAGTGAAACTGGGATTTCGGATGTGTATCATCTTGGTTTTCAACGCATTAATCACCAAGCCGTTACCGTGGCACTATTTAACCGCAGCATTCAACTCTTCCTGCATTATTGCTTTCTCCATTTCCAGCGACCTGTGATGTACCGCGATTGCTGTGTCATCAGCGAAAGCAAACGGTGTGCTCTGCTCAAAAGAGCGAAGAATCTCATTAGTGTACAAGATAAAAAGGATTGGACCTAATTTCGATCCATGTGGCACACCATATTCCGCCTTTTTTCTTACGCTCTGTACTTCGCTGATTTTCACGCAGAATAGCCTGTTACAAAGATAATCGTTTAAGCAGTCCGCCATTAATCCTCGTATACCAACACGTTAGTTTAAGACTTTACTGAAATCCATGAAGAGTACCAATACGTGGAGATAATTGTTCAACAATTCGCGATTTGCGAATTCAGCTAACAATTTGCTTGTACTTTTATTTTTCTGAAAGCCGTATTGCCTTTTATGGATCAGGGTATGTTTTCCCATAAAACTCTTTATTCTTTCATTGATTACACTTTCGACACTTTTCTTTTAGCAGAAGAATCAATATCGGTGTATAATTGCTGAGCTCAGTTAATGAACATGTTTCATCGATTTAGTGACTCAGTCGTTCATAGACCTCAGTGGTGATCAGAATTATTATCGTGTTCAGTTGAAGTAGTGCAGTAACATAATAAGTATAATTTTAGCCAGTGAATTTTCAAGTGTTCGTTAGTCGAGGTGTTAAAGACCTGGACGATATCATACCTGGTGTGACGATCCCGAGGCCAGGGTTCGATTCCCATCGGCAGACAAACTGTTTTTATTTCCAATTTTTATTGAAATAATAAAAAGAGAAGTGTAAAAAAAATACAGAAAAAAAAAAACAAAAAAAAAATCAAGTGATGGATTGCGGAGATTGGTTCGCTATTCCAATAGCTGGACCTGCTGAATTATTATCAGGCGAGCCTTATCACAGTTCAAGCCGGCTAAGAGAAGGAGGAAGCTTAGGCCACCTTCTAACATAGTTCAACGTCCCACATAGCAGAGAAGGAAGAGGGAAGAAGAAGAGCAATCCCAGCAACCCCAGCAACAACAGCAGACGTTGCTTGCTCAAAAGCAGACCCAGCAACAACACCAACAAAAGCTTAAAAAGCACCAAAAACAACAAGAAGGGCAACCACAACAACGGCATCAGCAAAAACAACAGCAGCCACAAAAACGGCAACAGCAAAAACAGCAGCAACAACAAAAGCAGCAGCAACAGCAACAAAAACAACAAAAACAACAACAACAGCAGCAGCAGCAGCAGCAGCAGAAGAAGAAGAAGGAGAAGGTGCCTCCTATCAACACCTACAAATTAGAGTTGTAAGTTGGTCATTGGTAATAATTTTAAAATTATGAGATTGGGGAACGATCGCCATGCCATCCACCGTAATACAGTGGAGGGCTACGCGAAAGTGAAAGAGCTCCTAAAGGAAACGACAACGGAGCACTACTCATTCACACCGAAGTGTGAAAAGCGGCAATCGATGCTGCTGAAGGGGTTGGAACCGTCTTCTGGTCCTGTGGAGATCCTGGCACAGCTCAAAGAAGGAGTGCGAAGGACTCAAGTTTGTGGGGGTAAAGCCATTTACCACAGCTAGAGCCAGATGGGAGAAACGGAGTTTGCCGTTCTTCCTGGTGTAGCTCAGTCCCGAAAGTCGTCTGGATAGTCTAAGGAGTATCAATGTCCTGGACTACCAGGTGGTTCACTGGGAAAAATTAAAAAGGAACGAAGGCGTTATACAATGCGTTCGCTGCCAGAGGTTCGGGCACCTCGCTTCTAACTGTAAAATGCAGCCTCGATGCGTGAAGTGCGCAAAGAACCACAGTTCCGAGGAGTGCGCTCTGGGTGTTGACGGAGCATCCGATAGGTCGCAGCACTCGCGCGTGTTATGCGGGAACGTGGGACACACCGTAAACTATCGGGGTTGTCCTAAGTTCGCTGACATTAAAAAAGCAAAACTGGCTCGGCAGCAGAAGGTGGAGGTCAAACGTTCACCTGTTAGGTTTCAAACACCAGCCGTCACGTCTCAAATTTCCCACGCCCAAATGGCGTCAGGAGGAGAGCTACGGTAAAGCAAGCAACTGTTGCTTCTCAGGCGCCAAGGCCGAGAACAACGGAAGCTGCACCTAACATGCTGGCCATCTTGCTCGCAATCCAAGGACAGATGGCTCAGCTGCAACAGCAGGTACAGGA
The DNA here is from genome assembly GCA_949129095.1 of Volucella bombylans. Lineage (NCBI taxonomy): Eukaryota > Metazoa > Arthropoda > Insecta > Diptera > Syrphidae > Volucella > Volucella bombylans. Next base: position 65,226,313 of record OX422143.1, on the reverse strand, counting down.
ACAGGCCAAGCGGGTGGACCAGATCTACGTGCTGCTGCCGGGACTAGCGCAACACATGTCGTAATGGGTACGCACATGGTGGAGCAAACTTTGAAGGTTCTTGCGGTGAATTTTAATTCACTGATTAGGATTGAACGAAGAGCTGCGATGTTTAAATTGCTACAAGACCAAACTCCTGATGTGCTTTCGCTAGCGAAACCAATCTAACCGATAAGTACAAACTGGAGTACAATAATTATATCGTTAGAAGAAGAAACCGGCCCAGATCCAAACGTGGAGGGGGTGTCACGATCTTCATTAAAGAAGCTATAAAATTTCACAGAGTGTGCAAGGTTCCGGGTGTTGGAGGCAGTCGTCGTTTACATCCCGCTCCGCAGTGGAAAGCGGCTGTACTTGGCCTCTGTTTATGCACCTGAGACTTCACAATCCACCCTATTCATTACAGAGCTCGACACGCTTTTTCGACTTCTGAGGCTGGAATCGGGGGAGAATTATTTTATAATCGGCTGGGATTTCAACGCTAGACACAGAGATTGGGGAAATAATTTGCCAAATACTAGAGGGAACCTACTACTCGATTGGTGGGGTCAGCACGATGTCATGTACAGACTCCGTCTTAAAGCGACGGATAACCCGTCGTTTCCCAGCGGCCGGTCTTATTTGGATCTACTGCTGTACGACTGACAGGTACGAATTTACAAACGCTAAACTGTCTGCGCACATTCGTGTATGACAGTGACCATTGCGGTTTTAGCACCGAAATTACAGTTGCCAACGAAATTGCGGAATTGGAGGAGTTTGTCCCAAGATATTCATACAACTACAGTAAGACTCGATGGACACGCTTCTCCGCAACCTTGAACAGAGCGCTCTCCTAGAACGCGCTCCACCCACCGTCCAATAGGAATTTGTCAAACAAGGACATCGACAATTACCTAAAACAAATGGACGAGACAATTAAACAAACTATGGACACTACAATACCGCGGTATCGACGTACAACTAACGAAGACCTGTTCCGCAATCCTACTATTGACGCACTGCACCGACAGAAAAGTAGACTTCTGACAAGACTTAAAAACTTGTACAGACATTAACTGACCGACAAGACCCGGAGATTAGGACACTGAAGTCGTCGATTAAAAATATTCAAACGCTAATAAAAGAGAATTACAGAATTTCTGTAAGTTTGTATTGGAACAACAAGGTTCGGGCTGTAAACACAAGCAACCCGAATATGTTTCCGCAAATAAATAAACTATTTCGGAGAAAAAATCAAAACGACCTTCAGTGTCTTAAAATAGCCCCGACCACAGACAACGAACGGTTACTGACAATAGCAGATATTGATCCAAATGAAGCCGCTGACGATGACGACTTCTTTCTGATCGAGGATCCGTAGGAGAAGGTTGAGACCATAGGGGCGACTTTCCAGGAAGTATACAAGGCCATTGATATCATTGGCCCTAATAATGACCCGGACAATCGCGTCTTGGTGCACAACTGAAATGAAATAGAGAATTGGCGATCCAACGGCTCTAGTTTCACCCGGTTTAGCGACGAAAATATGGCAAATAATGTCATTGCCAGAGAGGGTGACCTACCCCCGTTCATTTCGAAGGAAGAACTCCGTTAGACCTTCGACACAATCAGGGCTAAGAAATCAGTTGGGACCGATGGTGTTCCGAACATCGTGCTTCGACATCTTCCCCTAGAAGCGGTGGACATTTACACCACTCTGTTTAATAATGCAATGAATAATGCACATTATCCAGAGCATTGGAAAACGGCGGTGGTTCAACCTATCCCAAAAAAGGGGAAGGATATATCCAATCCAGCGAATCTCCGGTCGATAAGTCTCCTTCCGAATATCAGTAAGTTTTTTGGAAAGGTAATCAATAGAGCTCTGACTAGGTGGGTTGAGGACAAACATATAGTTCCGGATAATCAATTCGGTTTTAAGGAGGGACATGATATCTCACATACCGCGTCTAAACTGGTGTCTGCCTTGTTGACTTGGAGAAGGCCTTCGACACCGTATGGTTAGAGTGTCTTTTCTTTAAGCTGACTAGGCTGGGGATCAGTAAACCACTCTTGTATATTCTTTATAATATGCTAACCAACAGACAGTTCATCGTGAAAAATGGTGATGTGACTTCTGTTGGAATATTTTAAAATAAAAATTGTCTTCAGCATGGCGCGGTCAATTCGCCGATCCTTTTGGTAGCGTACAGAACAGGTCCAAAAATCGAGGTTATTAATACTCTCTTGCAGCGTGACTTCGATGAGATAAGATGATTTTGCGATGACTGGAAGTTGAAAATCAACTTTCAGAAGTCGGAAACCATTCTCTTTAGGACGCCGTTTTCTGGAGCCTCTAGGGATACCAGAAAAAATTGGCGAAAGTTCTCTATCATTGGACAACACGGACAACCTCTTGCCTGTCGAAATGTAGTCAGATACCTTGGAATCTGGCTAGATCAGTTTCTGTATATTGGCAAAAATGTAGATGCTGCTCTGACCAGAGCTAAAGGTGCTTTTGCCCTTACAAAGAGACTGTTTTATAGCAGCCAACTCGATGCGAGGGTAAAGGTTCTGCTACATGGCCCTTATCAGGCCCATGCTGGTATTTGGTAGTCCCGTGTGGTTCAATGTACGAGCAAGCTTAATGGAAAAGATTCGGGTGTTGAGAGGGCTTGTCTTAGGGCTTGTCTTCGCTTGTACAGAACACCAGAGTCGGAGTACAAGAAATTGTATACTAATGAGGTCCTTTACACAGGGCGAACCTAATACGAGTGGACAACTTCGCAATTAAGCTGACTCGAAGGCACATTGTAAGAGCAATGACCTCGACGAATAACCTGATATCTGGGGCTTACTACCCCAATTACCTTTACCACGAGAGTGTGCGCTCTGACGGCTTCGTTCCACCGGAAGCATTCCTCTACCTAGATCAGACAGGGTTGATCCAGGATAGATCAGCGGTGCGGTTAATCTTCCATGCCGCTCGGACAGCTCGGGACAGGCGACTCGGCGGTGGGGAATTGCGATAAGAGGGATGTCGTTCGGCAGCACCAGCATTTCTGGTGGTTGAATGATGGGGAAGATGTTTCGTCGTCGTTTCCGTCAATTACGGACCAGCCTCACTAATGAGGCAGAGCTGACCAATTTATTTGCTCTGTGAATAGCGGTGGCCAGCTTACATAGGTTTAGGTTAGCATTTAAGAAACATATACATATATCAGTGTATACAAAGGTGTATATACAAAGGTGTATACTGACATATGTATATGATTGTGTATATTGTCTATGTGTGTTTATGTGTGTATTGTGCACTTAGGTTAGGTAGGCTAAGGTTTATTTTAAGTTAGATACTAAGCTTTTATAAAAAATCAAAAAATTACCATATGCTAAGTTTTTGTAAACAATTTTTTTTCGTCGCCTTAAGTATAGAAAATAAGTATTCCTAAATAAAATGTAAATGAAGTCGAAAGACATAGATATAAGTATTCAGAGTAGCTTAGTTTGCCTGTGTGGGGCCAGTAAGTTAGCATAAGATTGTTAAGTAATTGTAAGCTAGCATTTACACATTTTTTGTTAGAATGTGAAAGTTAGTGTTAAGAAAATAAAATTCATTTAAAACAGAAAAAAAATTGATAATTGCTGAGCTGACTTTTAACTCCTCATTTGTAAATCGGCCTTACAACAGCTGTTTTCAGAATGGACGGGATATTTGATTGGCTGATGTTTATGAACTTGCATATAATGGTTGCGAATATATCGGCGTGCCTTCGAATATCAGCGGCTCGAATTCGATCAATGCCCGGAAATTTATCTTCACCCAGCAAACTGATAATGCTATGAATCACTTGAATGTTGGTTGGCTTCAAAAATAAAGTCTTATCCAGGATGTTTGTCGCTTTTGATGCAAAATAATTTGAAACTTTGTTAAATAATTCATGCGGCTCTGTATCAAAGTTTTTATTCAATGTCTCATCAATGTTTAATTTGTTTCGCCCCAGGATAGCATTTATCAATCCCCATGCTTTTCTGGGATCAGTTTTGAATTGAATGAACTGGTTTTTAAAACAGTTTGATTTTTGCATTCATATTTATTTCTTTGTTTATTTTGTTTCTAAAATTTTTATATTCAACTTCATAAGCTTTGTTTAACCTGTTGCTTTTTCATCTACGGTATAGTTTTTTGCATCTTTCGATAAGATTGACTGTCATCCAGGTGCTGTTTTTTCTTTTTTTCGTTGTTGTTTTTATGTTGGTTGATTTTTTATAAATATCTTCAATCTTTGCCACAACCAAATTGTAAAAGCTTTCAGCATAATTTTCATTCATAACGTTATCCCAATTTGAGTCACGGATTAGCTGGTTAACTTTTGTATTACTTAAGTACTTTATTCTAACCACTTTTCCTGTTGTTGTTTTTGAAACACAAGTGGAATAAATTACCGGGTAGTGGTCGGTCATGCCACTTTCTATAACTATTGAATTCATCTGAGCATCTGTTTTACTGAGCAGTATGTGATCAATCAACGACTTCGACCCATTATCAGGCTCAACTCTTGTGAACTCCGTAATGACGTTCATAAGTCTTAATGATGCTAGCAACTCCAAATAATAGTTTACATAATATGCATTAGTATCGCAAACATTAATATTGATATCATCCAATACGAGCATTTTTTCGTATTTAGCCAATTTTCCAACATTTTTTCTAAACTTTTCAACAAACGCCTTCTTACTAAACCCAGGCAGTCGTACATCGCAGTGCTGTTTCAATCGTATGTAATATTTGTGGGGCACTTAGTTGACCACCAAGGTTCAGCATTTCTCTGAATACAAAAAAAAACATCATAAGAATTAAAAAACCTTTAATAATAAACTTTTATAGGAGATTTATTCCCCGTTCCATAGTAAATCAAGCTCCATTACATTTACTAGTTAATAAAAATAGAAAGCGCGACAATACTCAAAACGTCAGAAACAGGCGATGCCTGCGAAAAACGCAAATCTGATCTAGTGTCTGCTCATCCAATGCCAAAAGATATCTTTTACTCGTATCTATTATTATATATGTATGCTGATGCTTCAGATATAGCAGCTTTTGCATGCCGTAATTAACCAAGCATGTGACAACATCTCGCAGCCGCACGGATTATTCTCTAAAAAGCTCTCCATTGCGCAATCTAAGAACAGCATCTGCGATAGGAAACTACTAGCTATCTACGAACGTTGTAAAACATGTTGGATACCTTTTGGAGGGGTTTCGTTTTCTATGATATATTCACAGACCATAAGTCGCTTATGCGCGCATTTCAGAAGAAGTCCGATAAAGCATCACCTAGATGGCTGCGACAGTTGGATTTCATTAGCCAATTCTCTACAACTGCAACTACAACACATCCTCGGGCCACAGAATCAAGTAGCTGATATTCTCTCGAGAATCGAGGTTAGAGTTCTTAAAGTTCTTAAAACTTTTGATTTTTCCAGAAATAAATTTACAACTATACTGTGACACTTCAACACCAAGAACGGTCCGTACTGCGTACAGAGTAAACATATTATACTCCAAAAGCTTCATTATTTATTGCACCCTGGTATAAGAGCGACGCTCAAACTCCTTCAAAAGCGGTTTGTGTAGGCGAATATGAAAGCAGACTATACGAAATATGTTAAAAGATGTTTTGTGCGATCCAAAATCAATCGTCAGAACAAAGCAGCGTATGTTCCGTAGCTCATGCCATTTCAACGATTCTAGCGTATAAACGCGGATATAATCGGTCCACTGCCTACATCATATGGTTACAGACATCTCCAAACCAACGTTGACAGATATACTCAATGCCTAGAAGCTTTTGCAGTCCCAATAGATCGTCGAGAGATAGCACCGATATGTATAACCAATATCGGTGACCAAACCGGTAAATATGTGTAACCAATCTAAGGACTGGTACAAGGTGCTACCATTAGTTCTCCCTGGTTTAAGGTTGTCGTAATGATCGAAAAGCAACTGGCAGCGATCCAAAACCTATCGAAAAGCAAATCTAACCACGACAACGAGAGCGAAGTGATCAAATATCACTTCGACGGAATTAAAGCTTTCCTCAAAACAAATTTTGCCAACCTCCTTAAGTCCAACGAACTCACACACATAAACGATTCTATCAACCTTCTCCGTACTGATCTCGACTTGCTTTTTCAATCCTCCTCCAAAACACCACATCACATCCCGCATCCATCAGATTCTACGCTCGATGACCTGACCCTAAAAATGATTGATGTCAGTGAGGAACTCATAGCAACTCGGTTGACCGTTGCCGAAATCGGTAAAGAAGTGAGATTGGCTTCCAACAAAATCGATGGAATACCCGATCAAATTCAGTTCCAGGCTAGTTCCCGTACAATGTCTCAATTCATAATGAATTAGTAGACACGGAGTCTCATTTGCCATCATTCTCTAATACTCCACCCGCCACCCTAACAACAGAAACCGAAACCGTCTTGCCTTTACCAACTAAAATCCCGCCCGTCGCCGCTCCACGCAAACTGCTCAATCAATTTGGAACTTCATGGACCCCCTCCGAATGGAAAAATAGACTCGAAAAGCTGAAACAGGGAAACCATACGGCATTCTTCGTTGAAGGGGCCCCTCAACACGCTGATGTTTCTTGGGTGCGGAATTTCTTTCACCGAAGTTACGCTATCACCATTAGCGAGTGCCAGATGATTTCCCCCGCTGACGCCAACAGTTCCTGCAGCTTCAAAGTCAATATCCCAACCAAATATTCGTGGTTGTTCCCTACTCCTCCTGGTAAGAAACTAAACCTGGGAAGATAAGAATTACAAAATGCTCTGAAGAACGAGAAAACGCACATCTCGAGAGTAATGAAAGTGTTAAAAATAATCGTAGTCTTAACAATAAAATTAAAAAAAGACCCCTGTCCAACTCCCTTCCAAATGAAAAATATGCTTCCAAAAAACGAAGCTCTAATCTCGACCCCAACTGGAGCTTCAAAACAAACTTATTCCCCAATTTTAGTCCTCCCTCCTCACTTATCCGACACAAAGCCCTTACACACCAATCTTCTAATCCCCCAATTCCCCCCGTTCCACCGAAGTCCCCGCGCCAACGCGTCTCTTTCAACTTAACCCCAACCACCCATATTATTCCTTCTCAACCTTCTACGCCACCAAACCTAGCTAGCAACCCAATTCCCAACTTCGACCTTAAAACTGGAGCTAAGTACCCTAACTTCATTAACTCCCATACCTTAAACCCCACCTCTCATCCCTCGTCCAACTCCATATCCAATCATTTATCTCTATCTCCCTCCTCCAATGCTCCTATTCTTGATCCCCTTTTTCCCCCCCACTGTTAAACTAACACAGCAAACCAATGGCACTACAGAAAGTCGATATGCTCTCTCTAGGCTCAGAGAACGAAAGATATACGAAAACATTCGTCTCTTTCTTGCCTATTTACATGACAAATCTGACTCGGTCTGCTACGAAGGGAAAACCAAAACCAGCGTCATGGTTTCCATCCAGCAGGAAGGCCTCCCTACCGACCCTATCAGTCTCAGGAACCTTTATGTCAGGTACCACGAGATATTTAACATGTCCCCTCAGAAAGTAGCAGACGACCTTGCTGCATTCGGCAACTATGTTCACTCTAAACGAGTATCACACCTACAACGAAGCCGAGCCGACCACGACAAATTTTTTCGTCCATAACGTGCCTCCCTTGCCAGCGCTTAAACCATCCTGCCTCACACCTCCAATGTAAGAGGTCTTCGCTCTAAAACCAATGCTGTCCTACGTCAATCGCATGCTCTTCCCTTTGATATTTACGCCTTGACCGAAACCAATTTGATTCCCGACATAAAGAACCAGGAATTGTTCCCTCCTACTTTTAATGTTTTCCGCGACGACGATCCTACCCGCACAAATAAAGATTCCCCCTGTCGAGGCGTCCTACTGGCGATGGACAACAGCCTTAACTCTTCTCCCATTACAATTTCTTCATCCTCTAAAGCCGACTTTGTCGCAATAAAAATATCACTGCCTCTCAAGTCCCTTTACGTTATATGTTGCTACATCCTACCAGCTCAACCTATCGAATCTTACCAATTTGTTATTGATGCGATCGATCATTTAATTGACCTGTCAGACCCTACTGATGATATCCTTATTTTCGGCGACTTTAATCTTCCTCAGCTACAGTGGACTCCATCAGATGATCAATCGTTTTTCATGGCTTCAAATGCCATCTCAGCTAAGGAATGTCTCTTCTTAGATCGCTTAACAGACTCAAGTCTATGCCAAGTCAGTGGTATATCCAATTATATGGGCAGGCAATTAGACCTTATTTTCACAACAGATCCAATTAACTCCTCAGTCTCACTTTGTCCCCTATCTCTCTCAACAATCGATAACTACCATCCCCCCTTCTACTTTCATTTTTTCATAACTCTTCATTCCAGTCCACTCCCCCCACAACTCTCTCATCCCACGACTTTCATAAAGCAAACTTTCACAAAATCAGTGAATATCTCAGCAGATCCCACTTTAACTTTCACAACTTAAGTATAAATGATACCTTATCCATTTTTTATAAAGAAATATTTAATTCTTTTTCCCTTTACGTTCCGTTTTCCCGCCTTAAAACATCATCTACTAGTCCTCCCTGGTATAATCGCAAGCTTCGTTCCTTACGAAATAAGAGAAATAAGTTATGGGCTGTTTTCCTGCGTACCAGATCTTTTACCGACTATTCCAACTATCTTGGTGCTTATCTTCATTTCACCGAACTTTACGATTCCCTTTACCAGCGCTACCTTAACAATGCGCAAGTCAACCTTATAAACCACCCTAAGTCCTTTTTCCAATTTGTTAACTACAAAAGAAAGTCCGATGGTTACCCTCCTTCCCTCTCTTTCAACAACAGGTCATCAACCGATCCACCACCATTGCCAACCTATTTGCCACATTTTTTAAACAATCCTTCACCAACGACTCCTTTGTACCAGATCCATCCTATTTTAGTTACCTACTGAACTTCTCTAATGGCCCACTTCTCTCTCATATTTTTGATCCGTCTTATATCGAACATAAATTACACCAACTCAATGACGAATTCACACCCGGCCCAGATGGCCTCCCTGCCATATTTCTTAAAAAATGTTCTTCCTCTCTTTCCCTTGCCCTTTCTAATCTCTTCCGTCTATCCCTTTCACAAGGAGAATTTCCTCAGGTTTGGAAAACCTCCTTCATAACCCCGATCCACAAGAAAGGATCAAAGAATGAAATAACCAACTATCGTCCCATCGCTAAACTCTCCCATATACCCAAACTCTTCGAAAGTATTTTGTATGAAGCTCTAAGCTTCCAATGCAAATCACTTATTTCCCCTAGACAACATGGCTTCTTAAAGGGTAGGTCAACCACCACAAATCTCGTTGAATTCGTATCCTTTGCCCTCTCTGCCCTAGAGAATGGCAATGAAGTCGATGTAGTTGCAACCGATTTTAGCAAAGCCTTCGATAAAATCTCTCATCGGTTAATTATCTTTAAATTGTCTGCCCTCGGCTTTGAACGCATATTGTTAAAATGGATATCCTCTTACCTCGAAAACCGTTTTTACAGTGTTCGTTTTAGGTCAGCCCAGTCCGCTCCATTTTTGGCCACCTCTGGAGTTCCACAAGGCAGCCATCTCGGTCCCCTTCTTTTTATATTAACCATAAATGATCTCGATATGATCATCAAACACTCGTCTGTCTCCCTGACGATACCAAATTTTTCAAAACCATTTCCTCTCCCCATGACTCTTTCCTCCTTCAACAAGATCTTGATAGTTTTTCGATCTGGTGCCTCAAAAATTCTTTGGAATTTAACATCGCCAAACGCCAATCCATCACCTTCTCACATAAGCGGAACCAATCTCCTCCCCGACTCTATCTTCTCCATAACCAACCTATCTCCTCCGTACAGTCTCTTCGCGACCTCGACATTTTGTGTGACAGCGAGCTCAACTTCCGTTTACATATGGATGAGATAATCCTCAAAGCCAACTCTGCACTAGGTTTTGTAAAACGGTGGTCCAAAGAATTCACCAACCCATACGTGACCAGGTCCCTCTATATTACATTTGCTCGCCCCCTCCTAGAGTACGCCAGTCAAGTATGGTCCCCATATCATCGTATTCATATCTCGAGAATTGAAAGCATTCAGCGTCGTCTTCTTCGATTTGCTCTTCGAGGTATGCCCTGGGACGATCCTTTTAATCTGCCCCCTATCAAAATCGTCTCAACCTTATCAACTTAAACACCCTCGAAGATCGCAGAGATGCTGCAGACTTTCTCTTCATTCATCGACTCCTTTCAGGTCACGTTGAATGCGCGTCCCTTCACAACTCCATTTTCCTCAACACTAACCCTCGTAATCTACGTACCCCTCGACTCTTCTATCTACCAACCCACCACACCTCCTATGGCGCGAACGAACCAATCTCCCGTATGCTACGTCAAATCAACTCAAACCCTACCGTCTTTGACTTTCACCGCACCACTTCCTACCTCAAATCTGTTCTCTTTCACCACTCCAACCAACCTTAGTTTTAAGTTTTAGTTTAAGTTTAATTTGTAAGTTATAGCTTGTATTAAGCCGAATAAATGGGGGCATTCGCCCCCACCAAAATTAAAAATTAAATTACAAATAGGACTTAGTTTCCATGCCAGCTGAACTTTTATATGGAAAAACACTTCGCTTGCCTGGAGATTCACAAAATTTTGTAACATCAGAGGAATTTGTAAAAGATTTACGGAAAGCTATTTCTATGTTAAGATCAACTGATATCACAAAGAGCAATTGGACAAGAGTCGTTGGACAACAGCCGTATGCGGGACGTTATAAGGTATACGCAGGAGCATTCTTTCCGAAAGGTAAGAATCAAAAATAGGGCTAGAAACATTTCTATCAACAGGTAGATAGCGGCATTTGTTAGCTTCGATGAGGCATCCAAAAAAAAGGATTCACAACACGTAAGGAAACAAAGCATCTCGAAACTGTAGTGTCTATCCAATACCTAAGGACAACTTGGTCAGGTCAAAAAGTTATCGTGCCATCAAAGTTCCGTTAGTATGGCGTACTTATTAGCGGGCGAGTACTGTAGGGACTCCGTGTACCTCAGCATATATCTCACATTATTTTGTAAATCGTATTACTCGCCTTTAAATATTTTATATTGTACTTGTTTCTGCAGTCCTTAAAAAGATTAGATGATCAGAGTGGAAAAATGTTATCCAAAAGCCGGTCCCGACTACCGAAATCCGTAGGGTGCCCACACTCGACAGTAATTGCAGGTGATTTGAGCTTCATAATCCGGGACAAGTAATAATTACTTATGTATTAATTAGTATCAAGAAAAAGGCTCCGCAGAAGAGGAGAGCAGCATTTCCTCTATAAGCGTATTTTAAATAAGAGATGAATCCGTATTACTCCCGATATGCACAGAAAGACCATAACCTACGATTGGAAGTCGGCTATTAGGATTGATTGACAGGCTATACAAATTAAAAATATGCCGGTCATAGAGGCTAAGAATATATCCCCTCCTGTACAAATCGACTAGGCTGCGTACAGCTCCATCTGCGCACTCGTTTATTTCTTTGAAAATATTAGATTAACTCAACCAGCAGTTTCTCTTTTTGCCGTAAGAATGTCATGGGTTTCCATTTTTGTCAGCTCCAATGTTGATCCAATCGGAGAGCCAACAAATACTTAAGAATAGCTTGTTTTCCTCAGAGAAAATCAAGCGATTATGTTTAATGACACAAACAAAACTCAAACCCAAATAAAAGAGTAAAGATCTATGCGTAGCACCTCCATTATGCCATTGCTCTAAGAGCTGGGTTGTTTAAACCAACCTGGCCGTAGCAATGGATGCAAATGACGAATACCATTATCTCACAATTTTTCTAGTAGGACTCTACAACTACTAATAGAAAGTCGCTCCCTAGTAATAACCATTGGGAACAAGTACGCTACTTCGCCTATTGGACCTTTCAGGGCATATACAGAAGAAGAGCATTAGTATCAAGACAAATTTCTCACTATTGTTGCACAATACCACGAAAGACTGGCTTCCAAAGAAACTAAAAGGGATAAATTATACCGCAAAGAAAACAAAATGAAACTTTCAGTAATGTCAGGCTATGGCGATGAAGAAAGCAGAATTACTCCTTACATTATAAAAGGTGATAGTGACAGTAGCCAATTTCTTCAAAGTCTTAGGTAAAAAAGTCCTTGTACAATTCCACTTTTCCTTAACGCCGGATGGTACCAAGGCCAAGTCAAAGGCTCTGCAAACTTTAATATACATTAGATACTCGTACCAACCAACAGCACGTTAGCGAACTCGGAGGTTTCCGATCATCCACTTATCAAAAGGGAAGCTAGCTTTGAAATTAGACGCAGAGGATACTAACCTCATGTTAGTAAATGATAAGCTTTATGACAGAAACATCATTAGTAGTGCAGATCTTCTTCCACCTCTCAAAATCCGAGGATAATATAGTCCAACATCCTGAGATAGTACGCATCCAGGTTAACAGATTCAAATCCAGAAACTTCAACAATTTAGCAGCTAGCACGTGGAAGCAATGACACCCAGTAATAGTTTCTGGCTCCAGAAAACATTTCTTGGTTGCGATTTATCAGGAAATATTTGGTGGGTGATATACTTATGTCAAAGCCGAGGTAAGTTAGTGTATGACGAAAAGGATATTACTTCTATTTTCTACAAACTGAACAACACGTTTTCAGATAACAGATACCTTCTACTTAATCTAAACGACAATCCTCACCTGCTCGGAAATAAATCGGGTAAATATTGACATAACGTAGAGCTTCCATTGCTCACAGCGCGGCGAAGCGAAATTAGGGAAGAAAAAAAGATAAATATCCATGTACGTTGGTTTTAAATGTGTAAATGTTATAATGACTAGCAAATAAAGAGCTTAGCAGGGCATTCCATAAGCAAATTGTGTTACTTAGGAAGGAATTACGGTATTTTAGAAAGTGGGTTTGAGGGTATACTGATGAGCATAGCGAGACGGGTGTTTCGGTTAAAAGTTTGAAGGGTCGGAATGCTACTGGCAATTTCAGTGCAGCACTGGTGGTGAAAATGGCTATAGAAAAAGATGAGACCGGGCACTTTACGACGGTGTTCGAGGATGTCAATTAACTGTGTAATATTAGCGCCACCTGAGTTTTATAGCACGGTTTTGGATCCTATTTAACGAGTGCAGAGATGTTTTCGGCGCACCTGACCAGATGTGGGCATTGTACTTAAATCTTGGGCGCATGGTTGCTTGATATAGAGGCCAGATCAGACGCTTGAAATATTGCTTACATGGTTTCAGGAAACCTAGGTATTTTTGGCGACATCGGATATGTATTCATTCCAACGTAAGTTGCCACTGATACACATAGGTACCGTAAATGGAAATAAATGATGCAAGTGCCATTCACGGATAATAGCTGGGTATTTCAACCTTGCTTTAACGACAACAGATAGCATTGTGTTTCGGAAGCATTAAATTCCACTCTGTTGGTGGTTTTCTATTTAGAAAAGCTGTTTATATCGGATTTGGGATTATCATACGCTGCCGTTCCCGTTCTACAGTCGACGGGCAGGGATGTGGGTCTGGGAACGAATATGAAAAGCACAAATTACTATCGTCAGCAAAGGAATACATATATTGGATTAGAAGTAGCAGCCAGGAGATCATTGATGAAAATTGATAAGAGTGTTGGAGGCAGAACGCAACCGAACGTTCCGAAATGTAATTTGTAATGCATTAAAGAAGGCAGTCGATAATCCTTGTTCGGAATTCAAAGTAAAAAGCACACGAGTCTGAATTATATGAGTTTTATTAAAAGACTGAGCTAGATATAGTGTAAGTTAATATACACATGTAGTTCATATATGTATGAAGCAAGTATGTATATAAGTTATTATAAAATGTAAGAGTAAATGTAATGAGGAATTGCCAGTAATCCATTTTTAACAATCCAAAAAGCTTGCATTTTCGACAAAAGATTTTGATGTCAGTCTCTGTCAAATGCCTTCGAATTATTAACTACAACTATCTTGCTTTCGCCTTGGTTACACTTTTCGTAATACATGCCATCGAATCTGTTGGGGTGTGTAGGGCTTTTTGGGTTTTTTGGGTTACTGTGTTATGTGTGGGGTAATGGGTTAAGAAAAATGCGGTTTTAAATAAAACACGTCTTTTCGATTCCAAGGTTACAGCAAAGAGATTTTATTAGTCTTTTCCGGAAATTACTTCCATTTTTACCTTAACAAACTGTCATACTAAATGTACTAAATAATAATACGTAATCCTACGTTACGTTTTATAGGTTACATTATTAATAAAAAATAGAGTTCAATTTAGTTCAGTTCTAACAGAAATTACAATTTTAATAATTATTGTAACAAAATATATGTTGTTATACATTTTATTCACGAACATTCTCCCGCCCGGTGGACGAATTTCGTCCGCAAGTGTCCTCGCTCTTGTACCGTACTGTACCTCTTCTGACATAAAAGTTGTGTGTTGTGTGAGTGTGTTGACTAGACATGTAAAATGAGACAAAATCGTGTAATTATTAATTTGAGACATTACATGTAGGTGACAAGGACGACGATATAACAAACGAGCAACAAAGGGAGATAAAATATGTGTCATTGACAAATTGCAATAGTGCAACAGTTTGTTTTGATCGTTGACCAAATCTGGGTCAATTTCCTATCGCGTGTGTTGTTCGGTTCCTTTTTTTTTTAGTTTATTTTCGTTGGTTTTTCCCACTTTTTTTTAGTTTTTTGTTTGTTAAAAAGGTAAGTGTCTTTATTTATATTACTTGTCTGCTCCCCTTCCTTCGCGCAGTTCGATTTCGTTTTGAATTGTGTACATCGGCGCGAGTACACAATTGTATATATGTACGTGCGTGTGTACATATTAATGTGCATCGATTTTTTTCGGTTTCGCGCAAGTGACATTTCGTGTGCAGTGCAACAAAAAAAAAACAAAAGAGAAAAAGAAATGGGAAAATGAGAAAAAAATAATAATAATAAAAGTTCATTGTAATTATTTTCCCAATAACTCGGTACAATTTGTGGTGTTATTTTGTACGATAACTGTTCTCCGCGTACGCAATTTTTGGTTGTGCAGTGCGATGCTGTGCGACGAAATTTTCGCGAACGGTTAGTTGATGATGATGGCCGAATTAGCCTTCCTAGTGTGTGTGGTGTGTGTGTGTGGTATTTACATTTTTGTGTAAAGCCATGAATCCGCCTTCGTATAGAATTGTTGTTGCAATTCATCTTCAGTAAGTTTTTTTTTGACATATTCATTTTTTTTTTATTTACGTATTTATTTATTATTATTTTCTCTATTTATGTAATTTATGATTATTTACCATAGTTTAAGTTATTTATTTTTACATTTGAGTGTTTTATGTTGAAATATTTGTAAAAATGGGATAAATGTTAAAGTGTTGTGTTGTGTTGAGTGGACAACGTTGAGTGTTCATGTGAAAAATTGCAAGTGCCGTCGGGATTTTGATTCTCCAATTCCCGTCGGCATTCTGGGATTTTGGAACTCTGCAACGTTGTCTGGTATGAATGATGTGTTTTCTGTGGATAACGTTGAGTGTTCACTAAGAAGCTTCAAATTCCGTCGGGGTTTTGACTCTCCAATTCCCGTCGGCATTTTGGAGTTTCGGAACTCCACAGCGTTATCCGGAATGTCTGATATTAATGATTTTGCGTGGTCTAGAGTGGACTGTATATGTGTTGTGTAGTGTAGGGAATCTAGGATAGAATAAGTTTGTTGTCATTATATTTTATTAATTTAATAAATTGTTTTCAAAGAAAAGAAATATCTTTAATTTTCCATGTGAGTTTATCAATGTTGTGTTGTGTCGTTTAAATGTTGTGTTGTGTCGTTTAAATGTTGTGTTGTGTTGTTTAAATTTTCTCGCTTTTCGCTTGCAATATTTAATTGCAAGTAGCAAAATTTTCAAAGCGACCGATTAAGCAAGTCCGTCTTTTCCGGGATGTGCGCCAATAATTCGTCGAAATCTCAACTGCAACGGCGGTAGTTTTTCGTCCAGAGAATTAAGGTGTCCGCGTTTCGATCCCGGCTTCCGTCTTGTCCACTTCGGGCGCTGTCTCATCCTATGCAGATATTTTTCGCTCGACATCTCCACGGCAGTGTCTTCTTCACGAATTTCGAAAAGTCTTGTGCCGATTGCGTCTACCTTTAGTGGACCTCTGTTTCTTTTTCCAGCTTGTGCCCGGCAGTTTCGAACAAAACGTTTGTAGTATACACAATTGCGACGAAGCTTCGTGGTTTTGTTTGACTTCTTGAATACCGCATGCTGATGAACGAAAAAGTTGTGTGGTGTATCCAGTAAGGTATTCTTTTTGTCAAGCTTTTGCATCTGACGAAGCTCCTTGCATTCCTGTAAACACTTTGAAAGCTCCTTGTGCTGTGTGGAGTTTTTCTGGAATCTTCCTTCCAGTTGGTGAAACCTACGTAAGGCACCTAACTTCGAGGCACCAAACCCAGGCTTACATTCCGGTTTATTGAATACCACATGGTGAGGAGTAAAGAAGTGGTGTGGTGTATCCAGTATGATATTCGTCTCGTCAACCTCTTTCATCTGTTGAAGCTCCTTGTGTAGTGTGGGGGTTTCCTGGAATCTTCCTTCCAGTTGATGAAACCTACGTAAGGCACCTAACCTCGAGGCACCAAACCCAGGCTTACATCCGTCTGTAAATGGCTGCGATACCTCATATCGACCATCAGGCGATCTTGTTATTGTGTTGTTATTCTTTTCAGAAGTTTTCTCTTCCGCAGTTTTCTTAGTGGTGAACTCCTCCAGTTCCCAGGATCTTCGCAGCTGAGTGTCGTTATCGAGAACCTGTAAGAAGCTATGGACAGGTTTTTTATTTTGTGAAATAACCTTCCCAAGGATAAGCCAACCTAACTCTGATTCCTGTGCGATTGGCGATCTTTCATCATCACCCCGTATAATGGATCCTAGAATAAACTCAGAGTAAACGTCAGCTCCCAGGAGAATATCAACAGTCGCAGGCTTGTCGAATTGTGGATCAGCTAACTTCAAACCTTGAATATGTTCCCAGTTTTGCAGAGCTAGAGGCTTGGACGGCAAAAGACCAGTCAGGGACTTGAACACATAAGCTGGGGTATTTGTCTCGAAACGTGTTACCAGAGACCCAAAGGTAAGACTTACATACCGTTGACATGAACCACTGCTAACTTTTCCCAATCCAGATACCTGAATGATAGTTCGTCGCTGATGAAGCCCTAATAACTGGACAGCGGATTCAGTAATGAATGTTGCTTCAGATCCAGGATCGACCAGTGCCCTAAGATGATAATAATTACCATTTGATGACCTAACTCGAACAACTGCTGTTGCCAGAAGAACACTTGGCTGATGTACTTCAGAAGAGGCTACTTTAGGTGGGTTAAATTTTGACCTTATATGAAATGTTTGTGTACCTGTTGTTATATTTTTATAATCCCTTGTAGGTTTAGAGCTGAGATTATCAACATGCAGCAGAGAATGGTGTGCCTGCTTGCAGTAATAGCAGCGCACACTGCTTTGACAATGGTTCGTCTTGTGACTGTACGCCAAACAGTTCCGACAAACCCCGATTCTGTCCACTGCCTTAGATCGTTCACAGATCTCCATGGCAATGAACTTCTGACAATTTCGAAGGGAGTGCTGACCTCTACCACATACCTGGCATGCAAACTGCTTCTTCCTGACGTGCAACACCGTTTTCTTCTCGACCGCAACAGTCTTGTGTACAGAAGAACCGCTGACCTTGATGCTACTCGTTCCAGCTACTGCTTCCAAGGTTCGAAAACGTGTCTCCAGGAACTCTGTAAATTGTCTCAGTGTTGGCAACTCCTTCGAACTACCCAACTTCTCCTCCCACAAACGCTGAGTAAAAGCAGGTAATTTTTGCACCAGAATATAAATTAAAATATCATCCCAAGAACCAACCGGCAATCCTAAGTTTCCCAGGGCGTGGAAACATTCCTGGGATGTGTCCAGTAGAGATTTGATGTTGCTTGCCGTCTCCTTCATCAACTGCTGCTGCTCAAAAAAAAGTTGGAAATGAGCGTTTACCAACACTCGTTTGTGGTCGTATCTGGCGACAAGCAGTTCCCATGCTTTGTCATAATTGCCAGCATACAAACCTAAATGCTGCAACAGACGAGCAGCTTCACCTGTAAGACATGATTTTAAATAGTGAAGCTTTTGGATTTCACCCAGCTTTTTATTTGTGTGGACTAACGACAAAAAGACATCGTGGAAAGCCCGCCACTTCGTGTACGAGCCCTCAAAATGTGGTATTTGAATTGGGGGCAATGAAAGTTCATTGCAAGAAGCACCTGTGGATTCACCTTCCACAATCTTCTCCTTGGATGCTAACTTGGCATTGTATATAGCGTCGACCAATTCACCTCGGTAAGTGAAATATGTTTCTTGAAGCAGATCAAAAATTTCATCAAAGTCTTCTTCTTCCAGACCTTCTTCGATTTCTCCTCGTCGAATCTTCGCTTGAAGACCAAGCGCATTCTTGAAGTTCCCTTCTAGAATAAGAAGACGAAATGACAGATAGCTGGCTGTACGACGTGATGCTCCAGTCTTTTTGAAGTTGGAGTGGTCACGAAGAATCTGCTCCAGAACACCTTTTTGGTCTGCACCCGTGGACAATTTTGACATTTTAAATGGTTTTTATTTGAAAATGTAATTAATTATAAACCAATAAGGGTGTATCAAGTATTTATTATTTTAATTTTATTAGATACAGTTTATTAAAATGATATTTAATTAAATATTTTATTTCAGCAACTTACGACCTTTGGTCAGCTTTGCCCAGCTGGTGACAGTTGAGGTTAAAGATGACTGGTACTTAATTTAATTTTTACACGGCGCGGGAATTCAAATCAATGCACAACCACCGAGAGTCTTTAAGTCTTTAAAAGGAGCAAGAGAAGGGGCAAGACACCGACCGCGAGGGAGTAAATGTATGTACTTTTATTGTTTTATATATGTATATCTATATATATATTGCACACTTGCACTTGCACTTGCACTTGCACTTTGTTCTTGCACTTGCACTTGCAATTTTGATTAATTTTTCTTTTAAATGTTTAATGTTTGTAGTCTCTAAGTATCTTATTTATATATATATATGTATGTTTTGCACTTTTTTTCTTTTTTATAATTTTTTCTTTTTTAAATTGTTTAATGTTTTAAATTTATCCGGTTCGTAAAGGACCAAATGTTGGGGTGTGTAGGGCTTTTTGGGTTTTTTGGGTTACTGTGTTATGTGTGGGGTAATGGGTTAAGAAAAATGCGGTTTTAAATAAAACACGTCTTTTCGATTCCAAGGTTACAGCAAAGAGATTTTATTAGTCTTTTCCGGAAATTACTTCCATTTTTACCTTAACAAACTGTCATACTAAATGTACTAAATAATAATACGTAATCCTACGTTACGTTTTATAGGTTACATTATTAATAAAAAATAGAGTTCAATTTAGTTCAGTTCTAACAGAAATTACAATTTTAATAATTATTGTAACAAAATATATGTTGTTATACATTTTATTCACGAACAGAATCACTACCTGTTACAATGAAAACCGTACTGCCGCTCATTATGAAGTTTTCGTGTTTCGAGGTATTTCATGACCTGAAGGGACGTAATTGCAATCGATCTGTAGGAGGAGAGAGAGGAAGATTCGCCTTTTTTAGGGACGGGCTGGACAAATGCTGTTTTCCATCTGCTCGGAAAGAGTGCTAAAGAGTAAGATTGGTGAAAAATCTTAGGTAGTGGTGTTGCCAGAGTGGAAGAACACCACTTCAGAAGAATAGACCATCAAGGCCTTTTCCGATCGAGTCTCATTTAGCTTCTCGATTAGTCCGATACCGCCAGCACCAAAGGTATAGAACCAATGGCAAGCTCTGCAGAAAAGAACGAGGTGGGCTATACGAGCAGAAGTGTAGGCTAAATCATAGGCTCCTCAAATGAAAAAAAAGGAGCGCGAGAACTGCTCAATCGAGCTCAAATAGCACTTTTTCTATCAGAAGAATAAAGCAAGCAAATTCTACCAGAAAGTAAAACGAGTACACCACAGCTGTAATAACAGAACAGAAATCAGCGAGGTGTAGAACCAAATCTCATAACGGAACCACAGTCCTAGCTAAAAATCTGTAAGAGTTATAAGCATCCCCAAAATCGCATATAAAATAATGTGTACCGCATTTTGTGAACGGCTTAGACCTTTCGTCAACAGTCTGGTCGGCCTCTATCAGTATGGTTTTAAGCCAGGAAAGTCTACCAAATTGTCTCAGTGTTGGCAACTCCTTCGAACTACCCAACTTCTCCTCCCACAAACGCTGAGTAAAAGCAGGTAATTTTTGCACCAGAATATAAATTAAAATATCATCCCAAGAACCAACCGGCAATCCTAAGTTTCCCAGGGCGTGGAAACATTCCTGGGATGTGTCCAGTAGAGATTTGATGTTGCTTGCCGTCTCCTTCATCAACTGCTGCTGCTCAAAAAAAAGTTGGAAATGAGCGTTTACCAACACTCGTTTGTGGTCGTATCTGGCGACAAGCAGTTCCCATGCTTTGTCATAATTGCCAGCATACAAACCTAAATGCTGCAACAGACGAGCAGCTTCACCTGTAAGACATGATTTTAAATAGTGAAGCTTTTGGATTTCACCCAGCTTTTTATTTGTGTGGACTAACGACAAAAAGACATCGTGGAAAGCCCGCCACTTCGTGTACGAGCCCTCAAAATGTGGTATTTGAATTGGGGGCAATGAAAGTTCATTGCAAGAAGCACCTGTGGATTCACCTTCCACAATCTTCTCCTTGGATGCTAACTTGGCATTGTATATAGCGTCGACCAATTCACCTCGGTAAGTGAAATATGTTTCTTGAAGCAGATCAAAAATTTCATCAAAGTCTTCTTCTTCCAGACCTTCTTCGATTTCTCCTCGTCGAATCTTCGCTTGAAGACCAAGCGCATTCTTGAAGTTCCCTTCTAGAATAAGAAGACGAAATGACAGATAGCTGGCTGTACGACGTGATGCTCCAGTCTTTTTGAAGTTGGAGTGGTCACGAAGAATCTGCTCCAGAACACCTTTTTGGTCTGCACCCGTGGACAATTTTGACATTTTAAATGGTTTTTATTTGAAAATGTAATTAATTATAAACCAATAAGGGTGTATCAAGTATTTATTATTTTAATTTTATTAGATACAGTTTATTAAAATGATATTTAATTAAATATTTTATTTCAGCAACTTACGACCTTTGGTCAGCTTTGCCCAGCTGGTGACAGTTGAGGTTAAAGATGACTGGTACTTAATTTAATTTTTACACGGCGCGGGAATTCAAATCAATGCACAACCACCGAGAGTCTTTAAGTCTTTAAAAGGAGCAAGAGAAGGGGCAAGACACCGACCGCGAGGGAGTAAATGTATGTACTTTTATTGTTTTATATATGTATATCTATATATATATTGCACACTTGCACTTGCACTTGCACTTGCACTTTGTTCTTGCA
Source organism: Volucella bombylans (assembly GCA_949129095.1). NCBI lineage: Eukaryota > Metazoa > Arthropoda > Insecta > Diptera > Syrphidae > Volucella > Volucella bombylans. Next base: position 65,204,600 of record OX422143.1, on the reverse strand, counting down.
CTTGCACTTGCAATTTTGATTAATTTTTCTTTTAAATGTTTAATGTTTGTAGTCTCTAAGTATCTTATTTATATATATATATGTATGTTTTGCACTTTTTTTCTTTTTTATAATTTTTTCTTTTTTAAATTGTTTAATGTTTTAAATTTATCCGGTTCGTAAAGGACCAAATGTTGGGGTGTGTAGGGCTTTTTGGGTTTTTTGGGTTACTGTGTTATGTGTGGGGTAATGGGTTAAGAAAAATGCGGTTTTAAATAAAACACGTCTTTTCGATTCCAAGGTTACAGCAAAGAGATTTTATTAGTCTTTTCCGGAAATTACTTCCATTTTTACCTTAACAAACTGTCATACTAAATGTACTAAATAATAATACGTAATCCTACGTTACGTTTTATAGGTTACATTATTAATAAAAAATAGAGTTCAATTTAGTTCAGTTCTAACAGAAATTACAATTTTAATAATTATTGTAACAAAATATATGTTGTTATACATTTTATTCACGAACAGAATCACTACCTGTTACAATGAAAACCGTACTGCCGCTCATTATGAAGTTTTCGTGTTTCGAGGTATTTCATGACCTGAAGGGACGTAATTGCAATCGATCTGTAGGAGGAGAGAGAGGAAGATTCGCCTTTTTTAGGGACGGGCTGGACAAATGCTGTTTTCCATCTGCTCGGAAAGAGTGCTAAAGAGTAAGATTGGTGAAAAATCTTAGGTAGTGGTGTTGCCAGAGTGGAAGAACACCACTTCAGAAGAATAGACCATCAAGGCCTTTTCCGATCGAGTCTCATTTAGCTTCTCGATTAGTCCGATACCGCCAGCACCAAAGGTATAGAACCAATGGCAAGCTCTGCAGAAAAGAACGAGGTGGGCTATACGAGCAGAAGTGTAGGCTAAATCATAGGCTCCTCAAATGAAAAAAAAGGAGCGCGAGAACTGCTCAATCGAGCTCAAATAGCACTTTTTCTATCAGAAGAATAAAGCAAGCAAATTCTACCAGAAAGTAAAACGAGTACACCACAGCTGTAATAACAGAACAGAAATCAGCGAGGTGTAGAACCAAATCTCATAACGGAACCACAGTCCTAGCTAAAAATCTGTAAGAGTTATAAGCATCCCCAAAATCGCATATAAAATAATGTGTACCGCATTTTGTGAACGGCTTAGACCTTTCGTCAACAGTCTGGTCGGCCTCTATCAGTATGGTTTTAAGCCAGGAAAGTCTACCAAATTGTCTCAGTGTTGGCAACTCCTTCGAACTACCCAACTTCTCCTCCCACAAACGCTGAGTAAAAGCAGGTAATTTTTGCACCAGAATATAAATTAAAATATCATCCCAAGAACCAACCGGCAATCCTAAGTTTCCCAGGGCGTGGAAACATTCCTGGGATGTGTCCAGTAGAGATTTGATGTTGCTTGCCGTCTCCTTCATCAACTGCTGCTGCTCAAAAAAAAGTTGGAAATGAGCGTTTACCAACACTCGTTTGTGGTCGTATCTGGCGACAAGCAGTTCCCATGCTTTGTCATAATTGCCAGCATACAAACCTAAATGCTGCAACAGACGAGCAGCTTCACCTGTAAGACATGATTTTAAATAGTGAAGCTTTTGGATTTCACCCAGCTTTTTATTTGTGTGGACTAACGACAAAAAGACATCGTGGAAAGCCCGCCACTTCGTGTACGAGCCCTCAAAATGTGGTATTTGAATTGGGGGCAATGAAAGTTCATTGCAAGAAGCACCTGTGGATTCACCTTCCACAATCTTCTCCTTGGATGCTAACTTGGCATTGTATATAGCGTCGACCAATTCACCTCGGTAAGTGAAATATGTTTCTTGAAGCAGATCAAAAATTTCATCAAAGTCTTCTTCTTCCAGACCTTCTTCGATTTCTCCTCGTCGAATCTTCGCTTGAAGACCAAGCGCATTCTTGAAGTTCCCTTCTAGAATAAGAAGACGAAATGACAGATAGCTGGCTGTACGACGTGATGCTCCAGTCTTTTTGAAGTTGGAGTGGTCACGAAGAATCTGCTCCAGAACACCTTTTTGGTCTGCACCCGTGGACAATTTTGACATTTTAAATGGTTTTTATTTGAAAATGTAATTAATTATAAACCAATAAGGGTGTATCAAGTATTTATTATTTTAATTTTATTAGATACAGTTTATTAAAATGATATTTAATTAAATATTTTATTTCAGCAACTTACGACCTTTGGTCAGCTTTGCCCAGCTGGTGACAGTTGAGGTTAAAGATGACTGGTACTTAATTTAATTTTTACACGGCGCGGGAATTCAAATCAATGCACAACCACCGAGAGTCTTTAAGTCTTTAAAAGGAGCAAGAGAAGGGGCAAGACACCGACCGCGAGGGAGTAAATGTATGTACTTTTATTGTTTTATATATGTATATCTATATATATATTGCACACTTGCACTTGCACTTGCACTTGCACTTTGTTCTTGCACTTGCACTTGCAATTTTGATTAATTTTTCTTTTAAATGTTTAATGTTTGTAGTCTCTAAGTATCTTATTTATATATATATATGTATGTTTTGCACTTTTTTTCTTTTTTATAATTTTTTCTTTTTTAAATTGTTTAATGTTTTAAATTTATCCGGTTCGTAAAGGACCAAATGTTGGGGTGTGTAGGGCTTTTTGGGTTTTTTGGGTTACTGTGTTATGTGTGGGGTAATGGGTTAAGAAAAATGCGGTTTTAAATAAAACACGTCTTTTCGATTCCAAGGTTACAGCAAAGAGATTTTATTAGTCTTTTCCGGAAATTACTTCCATTTTTACCTTAACAAACTGTCATACTAAATGTACTAAATAATAATACGTAATCCTACGTTACGTTTTATAGGTTACATTATTAATAAAAAATAGAGTTCAATTTAGTTCAGTTCTAACAGAAATTACAATTTTAATAATTATTGTAACAAAATATATGTTGTTATACATTTTATTCACGAACAGAATCACTACCTGTTACAATGAAAACCGTACTGCCGCTCATTATGAAGTTTTCGTGTTTCGAGGTATTTCATGACCTGAAGGGACGTAATTGCAATCGATCTGTAGGAGGAGAGAGAGGAAGATTCGCCTTTTTTAGGGACGGGCTGGACAAATGCTGTTTTCCATCTGCTCGGAAAGAGTGCTAAAGAGTAAGATTGGTGAAAAATCTTAGGTAGTGGTGTTGCCAGAGTGGAAGAACACCACTTCAGAAGAATAGACCATCAAGGCCTTTTCCGATCGAGTCTCATTTAGCTTCTCGATTAGTCCGATACCGCCAGCACCAAAGGTATAGAACCAATGGCAAGCTCTGCAGAAAAGAACGAGGTGGGCTATACGAGCAGAAGTGTAGGCTAAATCATAGGCTCCTCAAATGAAAAAAAAGGAGCGCGAGAACTGCTCAATCGAGCTCAAATAGCACTTTTTCTATCAGAAGAATAAAGCAAGCAAATTCTACCAGAAAGTAAAACGAGTACACCACAGCTGTAATAACAGAACAGAAATCAGCGAGGTGTAGAACCAAATCTCATAACGGAACCACAGTCCTAGCTAAAAATCTGTAAGAGTTATAAGCATCCCCAAAATCGCATATAAAATAATGTGTACCGCATTTTGTGAACGGCTTAGACCTTTCGTCAACAGTCTGGTCGGCCTCTATCAGTATGGTTTTAAGCCAGGAAAGTCTACCATAGAGCAATGTTCAGATTACAACTCAAGAACTCTGTGACAGTGTTTATAGGCCTCTGGACACGAACTATAGAGAGCCACGTCTAGTTTGGCATCCCAGCAAGCTCAATCGAGTGTGCAAGATGACGATGGAGAATGCTCTCCTCTCTCCCAGAGTTGGTAATGAAGAACCGTGACCTCCAATGTTAGAAAACGACTTAAACCAGGAGATGCATTGTCATGTAACTTTTTCAAGGCATAATGAAAAGATCACAGCGAGTTGTCAGTGCAGCGTTTGCGAAAGTTTGGCGTTTAGCGTTCAAAGAAATAGAAAACAAAATTTATACGTATATGTATGCTGTCAACAAATAGAGATACACAACACCAACGCCTAAGACAATACGGCATGAGTGACAGCTACAACTTTGAAGTAGTAAGGAACTTTATCTACCTCAGCGCCGCTATCAACTCCAACCACGACACCAGCGCGGAGATCATTCGAATAATTTTTAATGGGGGAGACGTTTCAACAGCGTATGCGCTGTATAGCGATGCCGACTTTGGCAGAAAAGCTCGGATAACCAGGCTTTGATAGCAAGGTACCTTGAGTTCATGAAGACCAGCGCCCCGGTCCGGAAGTATTTTTATTATAATTCAGAAGGACAGCGCACTAGAGGACGGCCTGATCTTAGGTGAGGCACAAATGTTGAATAAGACCTTAACCAAATTTGTGTGCACAACTGAAGGCAGTCGGCAAAAGAGCACGCTGGCTGAAAAGGCAGCTAAGGTACTGGCAGCTGACTGTGGGGTCATCGTAGTAAATAAGGAAATTAGTAAATGAGACTATCCTCATATAGTCTTTTCTTCAAAAACGCTCTTGAATATTGACTCGAATAAATACAGGGATGCCTTTGTGGGCTATATCTCTTCTGTAGAGCTAGCACCTCTCATAAGGAATTACTGAGAAACATGACATGACATCTTTCTATCTAAAATTAAAAAGATCTTCGATATGCAATAGATCTACTACGGCTAGAAGTCATCCTAAGAGACTGACGGGAGAATCTTAAGAAACCACTGGTTACTCACTTGTATACTTATCTAAAGCCTATCGTCTTTAAGAGTGCCTTCAATAATATCAAACCAGGGTCGGCAACAGCCGCGCTTTCATATGAAAAAAAGTACTTGTTCTACTACACCTGTGTCGTCTTCAGTATAACATATATTACGGGTGGCCGTTGTGTAGTGGTACTAGACTATCAATCGCTTCTCACTCGGAGGGTCCAGGTTCGAATCCTGCCCATGGCAAGTCAGTTTTTCATTTGTGTAATTGGAACTCAGACAGAAAATTTCTGCGTGTGAAGGCATAACACTGACACGTAGATTTGGCTGTTGTAGAATGTCAAGCACAAAAAATACTGTGAATTATAACCTTTGAATCACTCTGAGTGAAGAAAATATTCTCCGTCCTATTCGGATTCCCAACAATGGAGAGCGAATATCAAAACCAAATACACCTGAGTTTCAAACCACTGCAAAGCAATTTTGCTTTCTCCTCCTTCTTCCTTTCCGCCCGCGCCCAGGCATCAGTAAAAGGGTATTTAACCCCTCAGGCCCGCGTGAATTATAAAAAAAAAGAAAAGAATAGCTGAGCATAGCTATCGGAAAGACAGAATCCATCCGCATATTTTTTTTTTTTATAATTTACGCGCGCCTAAGGGGTTGATACCCTTTTACTGTTGCCAGGGCGCGGGCGGAAAGATAGAAGGAGGAGAAAGGAAAATTGTTTTTGTAGTGGTTTGAATGAAACTCAGGTGTGTTTGGTTTCTATGTTTGCTCTCCAGGGGTGGGAGTCCGAATAGGACGGAGAGTTAATTCTTCACTCAGAGTGATTCGAGATATAATTCCCAGTATTTTTTTCATTGCTTGAAACTCTTATAACAGCCAAAATCTACGTGTCAGTGTTATGCCTTCACACGCAGAATTTTTTTGTCTGAGTTCCAATTATACAATGAAAAATTGATTTTGCCATGGGCAGGATTCGAACCTGGACCCTCCGAGTGAGAAGCGTTTGCTACTACCACTACACCACCCCCACACCCATATACTCGTATGTACATGTACTTGCATATAATGTTGACTCAAAAACGAAAAAAGGAGTGACGACTGTTTATACCCTGAACAGCTTGCAGTAAATATCTCATTACATCTCTGTTCGGAAGTTGCCTCAGACCATTAAGGTCTGAAAGTCGCATGTGTTTTGACACTACCATATACTTATTACGCCAGTTTGATAGGCGCCTTTTTTTGTATTAGTCATTACTAATTTTTTGATATTTTACTTTGCGTAATAAAATACGATTTCGTTTGCCAGTTGGCTGGCTTTTTATATACTTTCTTCAGTTTATGTTTAACACTCTCTAAACAATTTAGTCGTAGTCTCTACCAGCGACGGTTTAATGCATTCAGAATCTATTCGAAATGTGCCTCTGATGACAAATCTGCATCAACATTAGTGCTGTTACAGTAAATCATAATTTCTAGCCCATATCATCCAATATATTTGGAAAGTTATGCCTGATTTGTGGCAGTCCAGGGAGAAGTTCCACTTCTGCTAATTTGAGAAACTAATCCTCGTGGAAAAAACTGACGTATTTGAATCCATATATTTTGATCCCTTAAGCTGATTTACTCCCATATAAAGTCCGGTTGAATCGTTCATTGCATTCAAGAACCTAATATAGAAGGTCATGTTTGCCAATCCTTTTCTGTTGGCGACAATGGGTTTTCTCAAGCACGAAATAGAATCAAACTATTCTACAATGGAACTTCTTCTTTCCAAAGTCAGTTCCTAAGAGCACTTGCTAACTCCTTTAATATGCTCATTTTATCAACTTGACAATAATTAGACAGAGCATTCAAAAATCACCTTATAAATTTCAGATTTCTTTGACATCTCCTTCAATATTGTTTGTCATTAGATTTCGTTGTCAAGACGGACACAGATACCTTATATACGAGTATATGTATGTGCATCCCTGACGTACTTAACCGCGCATCCTTGATCAACTATCACACTAACTTGCAAATCTGTTGGCATAGAGAAGGAAAAAGGGATATGAGAAATATTACAATAAATGTTAGAAACACTAGACGCAGGGATTTTGGAATAAAAATGCACGTGACTGGAATAGTTATTCCCTCATCAATAAATGATGGGCGGTGAATCTTTTTTCCTCACACAAAGACACAATCTCCACAGTCTATGCGCAGTCAATGCATAAAGATTCATCAAGATACTACTCGTAGGTACAGGGATTCATATTAGATTCCATTCAAAACAAAAAAATCGATAAACAAAGAATCTCTCTGACTACAAAGAACAAGTATCCTTGTACACAGAATGTGTCCTTTCGAATGGAGTTTCAAGGGTTTGTATGCCACATGAGTATAACGAGCATAAGTGTGCACCACCTTCATTGTCAATTTGTACGCATTGTTGCAAGGATGTTATTGGCACAAGGACACACTTCACCAATGTATCAATGGGGTAGAACTTTTACCCCAGTGCCAGCGGATTATGTGCGATTTAAATTGACTAATTCGAATAGAATCGCCCTGTACCAGAGGCAAACAATGCGAATACGAGTACGAGAACGAGTTCAAATACGAATACCGGCAGCTCCGATATTGGTGCAGTGGAAACATCTTAATGCATGCGACTCTCTGGCCTAATCTTCCTGTGACACTTTTGTTGCGATCTTGTGGAATTAACCCGTAGTTTGTTTGCTTTTCAGTTCAACTAGATACTTTCGTTTTTTTTTTAGATTTTGCTTTTATTTTTTGAATTTTCCTAGTGTAGTCTGCTGCAACCAACATAAATCCCAGGATTTTGTTTGGTCGATTAAAAATGTCCGTGTGTCTCTCGTAAATGGAAAGTCGAAATCCCATATCGATATTATCGAAGTATATGTACGAAGAGGACCGACGAAATGGACAGTGCTAGTGCTAGCAAGAGCAAGGAAATTCCCCTTTCAAAGCATTTTGTTTTTAGAAAAAGTAAGAAAAAACATAAATTGTTTACTCTAAATGGTTTATTGTTTTTCAGAGTATTCTCATACAAGATTTATACATTTTTCGATTCCATAGAACCAGTTTTCGAAACATTTATTCCACTCTGAACCCGACGTTTTGGAAACATGCTTTTTGAACGCCTCTACAGCCTCTTCTGGTGTTGAAAAACGTTGACCAGGTATTTTATTTTTTATGAATGGAACCACAAAGAAGTTATTAGGCGATAAATCAGGAGAATATTAGCAATGGCTCATTAATTCGACGTTTTGAGACTTCAAAACTTGAATTGTCTTTCGTGGAACTGGCTGTGTATGAACTAGCATTTTCACGATGGAGGACGACACGTAGTTTTTTGTTTGTTTTACACTATTCACTGATGACTTCCGGCAAACAAATTATTGTGTACCAACATGACCCCATTTACCGAAAAAACAAACGATAATTTTTTTCGAAGTGCTTCGAGAAGGATCCACTTTTATCGGTTTTCGCTCACCTTGGAACCCGAATCTAAGCGACAATCGGCTGTTACCCATACATTCGAGTATATGCAGGTTTCTTCTCTGGAGAGTGTTTTTTTCTTATTCTTTTTTTTTATTATTTTTAAAATGTGCTATTTTCGTACAATCCGTTAGTACATAAATTAAATAACCAAAATAATTTTTACAAAAAATATAAACAAAAGAAAAAAGATACTGTTTTCTTACGAAGAAAATTTAAAACACGAACCGTGCCGGTTCCCAAGAGGCCCAAAACTGATAACGCTAAAACCCCTGGGCCCTTCAATAGTATATCTCTGAGGTCATTTAGTGAAGAGCTAAAAGCTGCAATAACGATCGCAGTAATTGACAAAAACGACAACGACGGATCGATAATACCTGAACGGTGGCAGTTGGTTGAGTAAAAGCTTTCGGCAATTTCTTAATTTCTTCACCATCATACGGGAAAACCCCGGGCCACCTCCCATCACAAGTGACGTCGGTAGGCTGGTACCAAGGCCACGCCAAACTTATCGCATGTGCGTATCAAAGATTTCGCGATCTTTGCACCAAAGCCATAGGTAGATTAGGAGAGATTTGGCCAGGTGCAAAACTCGAAGTCATGGCTAAGGAGGATATCCCTAGCAGCCCTAGAACCCGCACCTGGATCCCAGCCGAACCCTCCTCCCCAGAAAGCATTCTGGAGATCATCAGGCTCAGCAACCCGACCCTTCCGACTCATGACTGAAAAGTCGCAAAACTGGAATAACTAAAAGGCCCTTATAGATGCGCGTTAATTGCGATCAATAAACAATCCCTTAAGCGTCGAGTCAATTCACCTAAGAGTTTATATGGATGCTGATAAGCAACCTCCTCCTCCTTTAGCAGAAATTGCAAATTCAATCTTAGATCTTGGAGCGTCAATATCCTTTCCAGAAATGGATAGCGACGACTCCAATTTAACCGAGTCGACAACTAAGCCGTCGGTATTCTCCTCTGGAAATCGAAACCGATGACGAATTAAAAAGAGAGTCTTTACGATCAGAGGAAGAAGACGAGCTCTTGGACATTTGCTCAGAATTGGAGGACTCGAACAGCACTGTGATGGAGGGTACTCTGGTAGATTGTAGCAATGATACGGTTTCTCCTGATTAATCTTTATCACTCAAAAAAGGCTTCGGCCGCACTCATTCTGCGACTCGTCAAAAACGCCGAAGACATTATTCTAATTCAGGAACCGTGGATTGTTGGACTTGGGACACCTATGCATACTACAAGAGACAAAGGTAAGATATATGATATATGTTTATTAGTGAAACGTAGCCTTAATGCATTTTTACTTCCTAATCTCAGCGACCCCGACTTAACTGTTGCCAGACTAGAGACTGCCAACGGCTCCTACAGGCTGGCATTAGCATATCTTGGCCACGATCATGTGGCCCTCCCCCTGGTGATAACCTAGAAAGGGTGGTACTAGAAGTTGGAAGGCTAAAAACTGGACATCAACGAACGATGTGAATCACTTTTTGTTTATATTATAAGTATTAACCTCATTGTTTGCAACATTGGCAATTAGCCAGCTTTTATAACAAGAAACAGACAGGAAGTGCCAGATATGGCCCTTGTCTCCGACAACATCACTCAAATGCTAACGAACTGGATGGTATCGCCGAACACTCATTTTCAGACCACAGATACATCCAATTCAACCTGAGTTATGCTCCTCCAGCCAACCAGCATTTCTGGATTATCGGAAAAGTGATTGGCCAAAATAAAGAAGAATACTGTTATAAACGCTATCCTCTGCACTCTCATGTCCCCCGTGTGACACCAACGAGCTTGACATGAAAGCCAAGGATATCACCCTGACTCTCAATTAGGCTATGACTGCTTCCTGCCGTCTTATTCAACCTAGAGGCAAGAAAAATCCACACTCGTGGACATCAGAACTGCGACCGCTTAGAAACGTTTGCAGAAAGCTTTTCAACCTAGCAACAAGCACAAGAAAACTGACTGACTTGGACTCATACAAAAACTGATGACTCTTGGACAACCTCAAGTGATGAATCACTCAACCTGCTACTGGGCACCCACTTTCAATGTAGCTCCATATTCACGGCCAGTAGCAACCAAAACAGGACTACTGCAATCGCAACCAAAATTCATGGTCTGATTACAAGAGACAAACTGCTTTGGGCGCAGTTTAAAACCATAAAAGTCTGCTGGTTCGCATAGTATAATACCTGTCGAGCTACAAACGTCTTCAGATATTATCGTGCCTAAGCCAGCAAATATCATGCATAGCTGCGTAAAAATGATTCACTTTCATCTGACTTGTAATGGCAATACCTTCTGCAAAATCCCAATTTTTTTCAAATCGCCTTGTCCCCTTTAGCTATGGGAAAACATTCGCCAAATCGGAATCGCTAATGGCGAAAGTAATTAGGCAGGTCACATTGACTGTGATGCGCTAAATCACAAATTTGTTTCCTTCCGGTTCCCCCAGTTTCTAACTTTATGAGAGGTTCAATTGATTCTTATTTGAACCTAGTAACCACAGTGTTTAGTACTCCTTTCACTTTCAGGACAATAGATAGCACATAAGTGGTTGAAAGCATACTTTCAGTCAAGTGGAATGCAGTTGGTTTCGATCAGACGCAACTACTCGCCTTGATTTCACCTATCCTACTTCCTTTTATTACCCATGTCTTTAGTGTCATACTGACAACATGGAAAACGTTGGTAAAAATTCCGGGGTTGAAGAATTTAGGCTAATTTTAATTTTACCATATTTATCAAAGGTTTTTGAAAACTTATTACAAATACAAATGACTTTTTGCCTCAATAGGTATCAAAGACATCTGGTTTTCGTAAAGCTGCATTACAACCTTATCAAGTGTCAGCGAAAATATACGGCAAGCGGTCGATGATGATAAAGTAACCTTTCCAATCCTACTAGACTTATCAAAAGCATTTAATACAATAGGTCACTCTATCTTATATCACAAACTTAAATGATTCTCTAGTTTCACAACTTGCACTGTAAAGCTTCTTAGTTCTTATTTAACAGATCGGAAGCAAGCAGTTGTATTTAATAACTATTTATCAAGTTTTCTGCCAATTACACGTGGTTTCCCAAAGGGTTCTACTTTGGGACCTCTATTAGTTTCCATATACATGTATGTACGTGAATGAACTGCCCATAGTTACCAAACACTGTACGCTGATGATGTACAGTTTTACATGAGTTGCACCCTTGGCCTAATCGAGCATTGTGTAAGTTGTATTGTAATAGTGACGAACTTGAAAAGGTAGTAAGTTGGTCTCAGAAAAATTGTTTTTTATTGAACCCTAAGAAGACCGTATCGCAAGTGATTTCTAAAAACAATATCGACCTTTCACATTTTTCCCCTATTACGAGTATATTAAACAATGCCTCCATAGCGTATGTCGAAATAATCAAAAGCCTTGGCGTGGTGTTCAACCTATTGTGTACTAAGAGCGTTATGGCCAACTCAATCGTTGACTTCCATCATTAGCCTTACCCACCTTCGTCTAGCATTACCCACCTTCGTCTATGGGTGTGCAATTATTTCTAACTTTGATTCCGGCAGTCGGAGAAAACTAGATGTTGCATTTAATAATCAAATTCGTTATACCTTCGGCTTGCGTAGATGCGACATATTGTCAAACAATTCGATATTTGATAATTTCCTCCAGTTCCGTGATTTAATTCTGCATTCAGATATTCTGTTAAACCAGCAATACCATTATCTTTATGAGAAAGTACGAACAGCACCCTCCCACAGATCTCGAATGCTTATTCATCCGCACCATGCCTCTCTCACATCCGAACGGCAATTGTTGTGCATTCGCTTGTGGAATTCCTTGTCGAGTTCTATTAGGGAGATAGAAAATAGGACTAAGCTAAAAACCAAAATACGCATAATTTTAAGAAGACTTCTATTTACATCGTGACGATGGTCTTCATAAAGAGGAGAATTTATATGGCCTGGTGTACTTCTACCAATACAATCTCGTCTCGAGTCTAGACCCTTTAAAAATAGTTCACTGCATTTTTTGAATTCGTTTGCGCTAGAGTTCCTATTTGCAAGCGCAGCCTATATATTTTTTTCTGCTATATTCACCCTTCTCGACCAATTCAAGGTTACCAGATAGTTTTAATGCTGCTGATCCCAACGACGACGTTGGGATTTGCGATTTCTTCTACAACCAGTCTTCCCAAATAAATTTCTCTGTACTTTGCCAAACTATCTATGACAACTATTTAAACCGAAGGGACCACACACCAATTTCCGACCCCAAACGATTGTTTCAGTTCATCAAAAATTGAAAGTAAATCGGATAACTATCTATCATCTCTGAATTTTCTTGATAAGTACTCGGGCGATCCCCAAACTATTGCAAATCTATTCGTAATTTTGTTTAGCCAAGCGTTCGCCATCCATTTCCAAGAGCCAGACTACTCTTACTTTTCTTACTTAAATAGCTGTCCACAAACAACTTTGGAATTTATGTCTACAACTGTAAAGTAAGTTAAATATAAAATAATAAACCACAAAAATGACTATTCTGCTGGACGTGGTGATCCTCCCCCTATAAGTTTAAAGAAATGTGAAATGCACCTAGCCCAACCGCTTACAACTCTCTTTCAGCTTTCTATCACCTAGTGATTATTTCCCTCATCCTGGAAAAAGTCTTTTATTATTCTCCCACATAAAAAAGGTCGAAAAGACGATATTACTAACCTGTCCTGAATACCTAATGCTCTCGAGAGCATTACCTATGACATAATGCTTTTCTATTATAAATCTATTGTTTCCCGAAAACTGCACTGATTTCTTAAAGGCTCTATGTAGAACCACAAACCTAGCGGAATTCTTAAGAAGCACTTTATGTGCACTAGAATCTGAAAATGAAGTTGACGTGATTGCCACCGATTTCAGCAAAGTCTTTGATAGAATTTCTCATGATATAATCCTTCTAAAATTAAAGACTCTTGGTTTCCAAATAAGTTTTATAACATGGGTTCAATCCTACTTCAAATGTATGTTCTTTTTAGGTCAATGGACTCTGACCCAATTAAATCCTACTCTAGTGTCCTTCAAGGCAACCACCTTGGTCCCTTATTATTTATTCTGACCATTAATGATGTTAATTGCATCATTGAAAATTCATACATATCTATTTATGCAGATGATATAAAAATCTTTAGATATATATCATCTTCCTCAGACAGCCTACCACTGCAGGAAGATCTAGACAGGTTTTGTATTTGGTGTCAGAGGAATTTTCTTGAGTTTAACGTCAATAAGTGTCAGGCTATAACTTCTCCTACTGTTCGTGAATAAAAATGTATAACTAATATACATATATTTTTAGTTAAAATAATTAGTTCATTTGAATATTAAAATATTGTAATCTATGTTAAATCTATGTTAAATTAATGAACTTAATCTAATGTAACAAGGAAAACGTAACGTAACGAATTGGAAATATGTTATTTAGTACAAATATTTATGTATGACAGTTTGTAAGTTGAAAATGGAAGAATTTCCGAAAAAGACTAATAAAATCTCTTGGCTGTAACCCTAAAACCGAAAAGACGTGTTTTATTTGAAAAACCGCATTTTTTTCTTTCTATTAACCCCACACGTATTTAGCAAAAACCCTACACACCCCAACATTTGGTCCTTTTCGAGCCGAATAAAGACTACACAAAACATTTAAAACATTAAACATTTAAAAAAATTTATATAAAAAAAAATAAGTGCAAAGTGCAAAAGTACATATATATATATATACATATAAATAAAGATAGTTAATAGACTACACACACAAAAATTATAAAAGAAAAAGTGCAAGTGCAAGTGCAAGTGTACAAAAAATAAAAAAATATATATAGATATATAGATATATATAAAACATAAAGTACATACACAGATTCCCTCGCGGTCGGTGTCTTGCCCCTTGTCTTTCTTCTTTTTAAGACTTACAGACTCTCTCGGTGGTTTTGCAGAAATCGCATTTCCCGCGCCGTGTAAAAATTAATTTCAACTTTAACCTCAACTGTCACCAGCTGGGCAAAGTTATTCAAAGGTCGTAAGTTGCTGAAATAAAATATTTAATTAAATATCATTTTAATAAACTGTATCTAATAAAATTAAAATAATAAATACTTGATACACCCTTATTGGTTTATAATTAATTACATTTTCAAATAAAAACCATTTAAAAATGTCGAAATTGTCTATGGGTGCAGATCAGAAAGGTGTTCTGGAGCAGATTCTTCGTGACCACTCCAACTTCACAAAGACTGGAGCATCACGTCGTACAGCCAGCTATCTGTCAGGTCGTCTTCTTATTCTAGAAGGGAACTTCAAGAATGCGCTTGGTCTTCAAGCGAAGATTCGACGAGGAGAAATTGAAGAAGGTCTGGAAGAAGAAGACTTTGATGAAATTTTTGATCTGCTTCAAGAAACATATTTCACTTACCGAGGTGAATTGGTCGACGCTATATACAATGCCAAGTTAGCATCCAAGGAGAAGATTGTGGAAGGTGAATCCACAGGTGCTTCTTGCAATGAACTTTCATTGCCCCCAATTCAAATACCACATTTTGAGGGCTCGTACACGAAGTGGCGGGCTTTCCACGATGTATTTGTGTCTTTAGTCCACACAAATAAAAGGCTGGGTGAAATCCAAAAGCTTCACTACTTGAAGTCGTCTCTTACAGGTGAAGCTGCTCGTTTGTTGCAGCATTTAGGTTTGTATGCTGGCAATTATGACAAAGCATGGGAACTGCTTGTCGCCAGATACGACCACAAGCGAGTGTTGGTAAACGCTCATTTCCAACTTTTTTTTGAGCAGCAGCAGTTGACGAAGGAGACGGCAAGCAACATCAAGTCTCTACTGGACACGTCCCAGGAATGTTTCCATGCTCTAGACAATTTAGGATTGCCAGTTAGTTCTTGGGACGATATTTTAATTTACATTCTGGTGCAAAAATTACCTGCTTTTACTCAGCGTTTGTGGGAGGAGAAGTTGGGTAGTTCGAAGGAGTTGCCAACACTGAGACAATTTACAGAGTTCCTGGAGACACGTTTTCGAACCTTGGAAGCAGTAGCTGGAACGAGTGGCATCAAGGTCAGCGGTTCTTCTGTACACAAGGCTGTTGCGGTCGAGAAGAAAACGGTGTTGCACGTCAGGAAGAAGCAGTTTGCATGCCAGGTATGTGGTAGAGGTCAGCACTCCCTTCGAACTTGTCAGAAGTTCATTGCCATGGAGATCTGTGAACGATCTAAGGCAGTGGACAGAATCGGGGTTTGTCGGAACTGTTTGGCGTACAGTCACAAGACGAACCATTGTCAAAGCAGTGTGCGCTGCTATTACTGCAAGCAGGCACACCATTCTCTGCTGCATGTTGATAATCTCAGCTCTAAACCTACAAGGGATTATAAAAATATAACAACAGGTACACAAACATTTCATATAAGGTCAAAATTTAACCCACCTAAAGTAGCCTCTTCTGAAGTACATCAGCCAAGTGTTCTTCTGGCAACAGCAGTTGTTCGAGTTAGGTCATCAAATGGTAATTATTATCATCTTAGGGCACTGGTCGATCCTGGATCTGAAGCAACATTCATTACTGAATCCGCTGTCCAGTTATTAGGGCTTCATCAGCGACGAACTATCATTCAGGTATCTGGATTGGGAAAAGTTAGCAGTGGTTCATGTCAACGGTATGTAAGTCTTACCTTTGGGTCTCTGGTAACACGTTTCGAGACAAATACCCCAGCTTATGTGTTCAAGTCCCTGACTGGTCTTTTGCCGTCCAAGCCTCTAGCTCTGCAAAACTGGGAACATATTCAAGGTTTGAAGTTAGCTGATCCACAATTCGACAAGCCTGCGACTGTTGATATTCTCCTGGGAGCTGACGTTTACTCTGAGTTTATTCTAGGATCCATTATACGGGGTGATGATGAAAGATCGCCAATCGCACAGGAATCAGAGTTAGGTTGGCTTATCCTTGGGAAGGTTATTTCACAAAATAAAAAACCTGTCCATAGCTTCTTACAGGTTCTCGATAACGACACTCAGCTGCGAAGGTCCTGGGAACTGGAGGAGTTCACCACTAAGAAAACTGCGGAAGAGAAAACTTCTGAAAAGAATAACAACACAATAACAAGATCGCCTGATGGTCGATATGAGGTATCGCAGCCATTTACAGACGGATGTAAGCCTGGGTTTGGTGCCTCGAGGTTAGGTGCCTTACGTAGGTTTCATCAACTGGAAGGAAG
This sequence comes from Volucella bombylans, assembly GCA_949129095.1. Taxonomy (NCBI): domain Eukaryota; kingdom Metazoa; phylum Arthropoda; class Insecta; order Diptera; family Syrphidae; genus Volucella; species Volucella bombylans. The sequence continues at coordinate 65,188,045 of OX422143.1, read as the reverse complement.
ATTCCAGGAAACCCCCACACTACACAAGGAGCTTCAACAGATGAAAGAGGTTGACGAGACGAATATCATACTGGATACACCACACCACTTCTTTACTCCTCACCATGTGGTATTCAATAAACCGGAATGTAAGCCTGGGTTTGGTGCCTCGAAGTTAGGTGCCTTACGTAGGTTTCACCAACTGGAAGGAAGATTCCAGAAAAACTCCACACAGCACAAGGAGCTTTCCAAGTGTTTACAGGAATGCAAGGAGCTTCGTCAGATGCAAAAGCTTGACAAAAAGAATACCTTACTGGATACACCACACAACTTTTTCGTTCATCAGCATGCGGTATTCAAGAAGTCAAACAAAACCACGAAGCTTCGTCGCAATTGTGTATACTACAAACGTTTTGATCGAAACTGCCGGGCACAAGCTGGAAAAAGAAACAGAGGTCCACTAAAGGTAGACGCAATCGGCACAAGACTTTTCGAAATTCGTGAAGAAGACACTGCCGTGGAGATGTCGAGCGAAAAATATCTGCATAGGATGAGACAGCGCCCGAAGTGGACAAGACGGAAGCCGGGATCGAAACGCGGACACCTTAATTCTCTGGACGAAAAACTACCGCCGTTGCAGTTGAGATTTCGACGAATTATTGGCGCACATCCCGGAAAAGACGGACTTGCTTAATCGGTCGCTTTGAAAATTTTGCTACTTGCAATTAAATATTGCAAGCGAAAAGCGAGAAAATTTAAACAACACAACACAACATTTAAACGACACAACACAACATTTAAACGACACAACACAACATTGATAAACTCACATGGAAAATTAAAGACTTTTCTTTTCTTTTGCCAATAATTTATTAAATTAATAAAATATAATGATACAAACTTATTTTATCCTAGCTATCCCTACACAACACAACACACATACATACAGTCCACTCTAAACCACACAAAATCATTATTTCCGGATAACGCTGTGGAGTTCCGAAACTCCAAAATGCCGACGGGAATTGGAGAGTCACAACCCCGACGGAATTTGAAGCTTCACTTTAACATTTATCCCTTTTTTAAAATACATTTCAACTTAAAACACTCAAATGTAAAATAAATAACTTAAACTATCATAAATAAACAAAATAAATAATAATAATAAATACATAAATAACAAAAAAAATGAATATGTCAAAAAAGAAAACTTACTGGATGAATTGCAACAACAATTCAATAGGAAGGCGGATTCTTGGCTTTACACGAAAACGTAAACACCACACACACTAAGAAGGCTAATTCGGCCATAATCAAAACATTAACCGTTCGCGAAAATTTCGTCGCACAGCATCGCACTGCACAACCAAAAATTGCGTACGCGGAGAACAGTTATCGTACAAAATAACACCACAAATTGTACCGAGTTATTGGGAAAATAATTACAATGAACTTTTATTATTATTATTTTTTTTCTCATTTTCCCATTTCTTTTTCTCTTTTGTTTTTTTTTTGTTGCACTGCACACGAAATGTCACTTGCGCGAAACCGAAAACAATCGACGTACATATGTACTTCAATATAGACACACGCACGTACATATATACGATTGTGTACTCGCGCCGATGTACACAAATCAAAACGAAATCGAATTTCGCGAAGGGGAGCAGACAGAAAAGATTAAAGAACTAATTATTTAAAAACACTTACCTTTTTAATAAACAAAAGGGGAAAAGGCAACGAAAATTCACAACACAAACTAAACAAAAACCGAACAACACACGCGATAGGAAATTGACCCAGTTTTGGCCAACGATCAAAACAAACTGTTGCACTATTGCAATTTGTCAATGACACATATTTTATCTCCCTTTGTTGCTCGTTTGTTATATCGTCGTCCTTGTCACCTACATGTAATGTTTCAAATTAATAATTACACGATTTTGTCTCATTTTACATGTCTAGTCAACACACTCACACAACACACAACTTTTATGTCAGAAGAGGTACAGTACGGTACAAGAGCGAGGACACTTGCGGACGAAATTCGTCCACCGGGCGGGAGAATGTTCGTGAATAAAAATGTATAACTAATATACATATATTTTTAGTTAAAATAATTAGTTCATTTGAATATTAAAATATTGTAATCTATGTTAAATCTATGTTAAATTAATGAACTTAATCTAATGTAACAAGGAAAACGTAACGTAACGAATTGGAAATATGTTATTTAGTACAAATATTTATGTATGACAGTTTGTAAGTTGAAAATGGAAGAATTTCCGAAAAAGACTAATAAAATCTCTTGGCTGTAACCCTAAAACCGAAAAGACGTGTTTTATTTGAAAAACCGCATTTTTTTCTTTCTATTAACCCCACACGTATTTAGCAAAAACCCTACACACCCCAACACCTACTTTACCACGATGCTATCTAATCTTTGATCTGCCTGTCCCCTTAGTAAATGAGTTGCATGATTTAGATGATATCTGTGATAAAGAACTCAATTTCCGCTCTCACATAATAGTATAATGATAATAAGATAAAAGAATCAAACTCTGCCCTTGGCTTCATCGAGCGCTGGTCTAAGGAGTTTTCCAATCCTTATGTTACCAAATCCCTTTACATAACCTTTGTTAGGCCTCTTCTTGAATATGCAAGCCAGGTTTGGTCAGCCTACTACAAAACTCACATCCTGCGGATAGAAGCTGTTCAACGCTGGTTTTTACCATTTGCTTTACTTGGTCTTCCCTGGGATGATAGGCAAAACCTACCACCATACATTGACCGGCTGAAACTTATAAATTTAAAATCCCTTTCTATACGCCGAAATTCATCAAATTTTAGTTCGTAATATCGATTGTCCTTCTTTACTTCAACATATTTATTTTAACAGCAACCCACGCAATCTTAGGTCTGTGCCAATTTTCCGGCTCAATCTTTATATTTAGAATGAATTACGGACACCTAGAGCCAATGTCTAGAATGCTTCGTGAAGTACGTAGCTTTCACAGCTGTAATCATATATAACTTAGCACTAGTTTAAAAGATATTATATCTTAAAGTGTATAAGAATCTCATTTTCAATTAAATAAATAAAATAAATACGAGTACACGTAGCTCAAATTTGACCACAATAACTTACTTACCCTCGATCATTGGAGTGGTTCTAATTGAGACATAACAGCCTTAAAATATATTTAAGGGATCCTACATTACATTCGTTAATTTTTTATAGCTTGGTCTTTAAATGTCCTCGAGTATGGTATGGGGCTCCTCTGGGCCGGACCATTGAAAGACACTCTATAGTGCTCACGTTTCTATCTTCTTCTTTATTTTCCATATGAGGGATCTATATTGGATATATACTTATGTACGTTAGAGCGAAACTGAGTACTCTTACTTTCAAACTGTTGATCGTCAGCACGATTCTTGGTCATTCTCAATCCAAACTGATGCACACCCTCCATGTGGCATCACTTAGATATCCACGGATGCCAGTGTATGCAGCGGACTCTCCAGAATTAAAAACGGATACGGATCGCGGTTTACGAATATGCTCATGGAATGTGTTATATTTCTGCAGACACTGCCCCATACATAGGTGAACCAATATAGACGTAAAACTTTCCAAATTTTGGCCGTTCCGAAAATCAATTTCCACTGATTGCCACTATTCATGTGACCCTGTCTGTGAATTGTCACCAATTCTCCTCACATTTTATTGCACACAAAAACTTCATCCATATTACACACACATAATGAACTTTACGTGTAAATTGATCCCAATCTAGCAAATTCTGGCAGTTTACAGGCTCATACGAGGCTTGATAATTCACTTGCCGTGTATCTGTGATGGGTTTAAGGCATTACAGTAAAGTATTAGTAGAGCTTGCCATGTATATTAGTTCATCTATGGGCCGTTTATGCACCGACTGTCCAAAACTGTTTCTCCTGCAATGAAATATCCGAGAAATTTGACAGCACCATGGAGCGTATGATGATAATTTGAAACACCAGATTCGATCATCGAAACATATGTATATTAAGTCTTCTGGTCATCATCTGATCAAAGAATGCACTCTCAGATTAATCCATGTACTCTTTGTGAGTATCGGCACTATTATAGATTTGGACCACTAACTTGTAGTAAAAAAGTTTCGCACACGTCTCTGTGCAGGTAAGAATGTTCATAAACGCACAGTGCAATAGCTCGACGTCGAAAGCTGCAGTCATATTGGTGAACCAGAGACATCGATGCTGAACTCTTATTTAAGCTCGCCCAAAGCATAGTATAAGTGAACTCCCACTCCATGCGAAGCCTTGCCGAAAAGGTAATTGGTTTGCAACAGCATAGAGCGATTGGCATGACCAAGAGTGCTATATGCGATAGAAATGCAACTTGTGAAAGAGTAATTACTCCGTAATTACGGAGAGTTTAGGCATTCCTATATGGATGAAAACGAAAACCTGGTGTTAGATATTTAGTCTGGCTTGGGTTATGGTGGATCTATTTCTCTCATCTGCTAAACGGTCTGCTACGGTCTACAGTGGAGACTGGCGGTGTACTGGCTGCACTATTCAAAACACTGGAGAAGGTAAACTGCTGCATTGCATACATCAACAGTTTCTCGACCTGACGGAATAAAGGATGCCTAGCAACTAAAGCAAAGCTCAAATCAAGTTTTACGCAAATTACTTCGGGTTCGGCCCATTAAATATAGCAAATAACTTCCTAGCGAGTATGCTATATGAAAAATTAAAAGCCATAAAAATCAACACACCCTATGTTTTTGTCGATTTCGACTGCACGAATACGAACCACCTGGTGCCATGAAATAGCGCCAAGCGCAATAATGCCGAATTCCAAAATTCGGCTTTATTTCGCTTTGTAAAAGTGAGCGGTTGTAATTACGGCAATTCTGTAAATTAGAGGCATTAACATATAGCTGACATTTGTCACTTTCTCATTCTTCCTTCTTGTAAAATATATGTTACGCGGTTAATCTAACTTCATTTTATATCACTTCTCACTTGTTTGTTAAAGAAAAAGATCGAGTTTTATTTGCAACAAACACAACACACTCTATAAAATCTTCATCATAATCGTATACTGTCGTATACCCTCGACAGGTATCTAATTTGATTGAACACGTATTATGTAAGCTTTACAGCATATTGTTACCAAAGCTAAAACTCAGCAGTCAAGCTGGCTGTCTAGAATACATGATAAAACAATGCTCCAGCACGACAAAGTTTCAAGACGAAACCCACTAGAAGACATCATGAAAAGTGGTGCCCCCATCTCAATTGGAAAGCTCTGTTCATGTAGGGATTATCAGTGCTTGGAAGCTCCAACTTGGTCCAGCATGCATAATAGATCATAGAGAAGGCTAGACAGATTTATTAGATTCGATCAAGTGGCATACGAGTATTTCTGTGCAGTACAGTATTTTTTTCGTTGCTCGAGATAGGCCTTTGCTGGTCGATTGTCTTTTTAGCCTACAGAAAACAACTGTTGGCAAGAGCTTTTCTTCGTTTAATATCCCCACATCAGTGCATACATCATTACTGGAGCTCACTGTTCCGTTAACACCTCAAAATTATGATTGTCGGCACTCACATTTTGCCAAGGCATCAGTGTTTATTGTCCCATTTTGGCGACACCATATATTTTGTTTACATTGACCGGTAGAACCAATCCACTAACATTCCATTGCTTTCTCCCGATTCCCGACTCCCCGCCCAATTATCAAGGCTTCGCCCATTAATGACGTTGTCTAATAATAAACGGGTGCAGAGCAAAGTGCTGGTCTTATCATAAACATCTTCTGATGACGCTACCGAAGGTTGCTACGATGTGATCAGTCACAAGTTGCCGATCATAGGTCTTGTTGGCGGCTGGACCACCGGTAGTCCCTTCCAAGACTTAAATCACGGTACCATGGGCGTCAGGAGACCCCGGATCTCGGTCCGGGCCTGACTTGAAGAGATAGGCATATAATTTGGCAAGGATGCGAAGAGATACCCGACTCTGTATAGCTCGTTTCTATAGATGTTTACATATGCAACCTTAAAATTGGTCAACAGAGTAAAATTTTATCGACAGAGGACTTACTCGGTCTAAGATCGCATTAATATAGACTCATCAAGTTGACGAATGGCTTAAGTCATTCAAATACTAGAGCAGCAAAGATCTTGCATACGATGTTTAACTTACGCCGATGTAGTGGATGCTATTCAAAGCGTCTCTTTTTTCCAGAAGCATTCCATTCAGATGGCATGCGTTCCTCGGACCAAATTATACATTTGAGCTGACGCATGCTCCTTTCTAGATCATTTCAAACATCGTTAAACCGTCCAGTGCAGAGGATATATTAGATTTAAGTTTGGATATACGAGTATGTAGCTATCTTCACTATATTCTGGTCAGGTAGGCAGGTGTTTTCGCTGCCTCCGTCCAGATTGAATAGTGTTTCCTGTCTAACAGCGGTATTTTCATTGTCATCGCTGTTATCTGTTAATTTGGTTCTTCCAAATTGTTAGCACGAATTGCGCCTCAATTGCGAACCTCATTTCAATAGTCAAATCTGTTCAACGCGTTTTTGGAACTCCCTCATTGTCCTTTGAAGAAGTTCGTGTTCGATTTTCCTCCTTTCCCGGACTCGGCATTCATCGTCGAATCTTGGGTTTCTTGTTTGTGGCCACCTAGTGAAAAATGGCATATCAAATGCAGCATTTGTAATTGCCTCCTTGCAGCGTTAATATGAACGTGGTTGATGGAGAGCGAAATTGAGGACCCGCCGGACATAAAAGCTCAATATTTTTCTAGAGTTTTGCTTATTAATTCCTCGGCAATTCTCTGAAGGCGTACTCGTATATCCAACAAAATGATATCCTTGGATGCTCTTTAAAGAAAGATCGATTCGCGAAATTTTCTAGGGAAATTCTAGGCCATACAAGTGGGAAATTTTGCATGGTGACACTAACAATACTGCACACAGCACATCCACCAATATGTGATACAATTTTGCCACAGCTCCGCACCGCCGAACACGAGAAATGCAATTCCATTTGACCTGGGGACGTTTTAATTACAAATTCCCCTCAAAGTGACCATTAGAAAATTTAAATAGTTAACAACAGATAGATAGACAGACAGAGACAAACAAACAGACAGACGGAGAGTCTGTATATGCAAATCGACTGTGTGCAATCGAGTTAGATGGATGCCGTGTAAATCCTCTAACTGCAGCAAACCCATCGACCAACACTGGATATAGTGTAGTCTACTCAGTATGTGGGTAGATACAATAGAACTCTCACGTATTTAGACCGTAGAAGGGATAAGCTCCGATGGCAAATATTAGGCAGTAGCCAGAGGCCAGTTACAGCGGTGGGAATAATAAACGAAGGGCTATTTACATGTTTCGTTGCACTTCCGGTTCCAGTTGGAAGCATGAAAGTTCTACGTCTACACACTGCCACACAAATCGGTGGTGCAGAGATGGTTTGATAGCTGGACGCAAAGGAAGCAAATTTCTCAGCAGTTAATTTCACAAAGTGCTGGTCCCAAATCTCTTAAGTGTTTCCTTGTTTTTACGTTTGAATCCTTTTTTAGCCTCCCTCTATTACCCTTTCCCTGTTTTTTTTTTTTTTCTTTGAATGACCCTAGTGTTTTGGGAGATTAATTAGAGAACCAGTTCGAATTTATTTCAGGGCTGGTGTAGTTTATTTCCGCTGCTGTATCTCAATTAAAGAACAACTTGAAACAATCACAGGTACCCGACTCCTAGTACTCGTACTCTTATTTGTGAATCCTTGCAACGATAAAATTTGAATTTTTATTCAGATACAGATTCGACTTTGGTGGACATTTTTATCAGTCGTTTCCCCTTTTTTTCTACTTGTCTGTGCCGCTAAGTGTTTTGGCAGAATTTCAAAAAATATATAACTCTGCACTTTTGTTTCGAAGTACTTATGGATGGTAGTGATAGTGGTAGTGATGTCCCCAACTCCTACACCCGGATGTCCGTGGAGGATATTTTCATCGCGATGGACAAACTTTTTGCTCACATCGATGGTATTTTTCGCTAGGCTTCTATTATCATCATCATCATTTTGTTGAGGGTTTTTTTCTTGTTTTTGTTTGTTTTACTTTTTTCATTTTGGTTCTCGAAAATATATAAAATATAAGAAAAGATACTTTTTTGGCCAACATTACGGATATCTGGGAAAATGTAGATTTTTGCTTTTATGCAGTTTCGTTATGGAATTGTGGGATTCGAATCGGTAAATTTCGAGTCCTTAGCTGTAATGGTGGCACTTCTATTTAAGTTTTTGTTCGTTTGCTTGTTTTTTTTTCCGAACTTTTCTTTATTCGAAGAGTTTTTCATTTTTCTGGGGCATATTCATAGTGGTGATGCAATCACAGCCAAATGGGAGCTAGCTGTCGAAGGTAAAGAAGAGAATTCTTAGTCAGAAGTGAATACTTGAAAAGTTAAAGCAACTTAAGGTAGTTTTGGAACTACCGAAAATCATCATGGAAATGGTAATAAATATGGCGAATAAATACAAAAGGGCAAGTTTTGAAAATCGATTTTTGAGAAGTTAGAATGAGTATGGTTTTACTGTTGTGCTTTTGTAATGTTCAAATCAGTTAACTCTTACTCGATGTTGAAGAGGTATCGTGTGTGGCACTGTCTCGTTATGGCGTATTATGGGATTTTTTTTCGGGGATTGTGATGTGTCTTTTCGTACAAACCAAGCCCTCCAAAACGGATCGCAACTTGTAATGCAAAGGATTAAGATCTAGGCTGGAGCAGAACCCTGATTTAAAGTCCACGGCTTGTTTTGTAAGATGTATTGGTTCAGCGCTTCCACCACTCTGTCCAAAACAGTGCCCTGGTAGACTGCAGCCGAAGTTTTGACTCCCTTCTCACGAAAGTGAACTTTTGTGACGACTTGATAGGATGCTCCCCACAAAATCATGACAGACGCAGGATGATGTCCTTTTTGTACTCTTGACACAAGCTCTTCAACTTCCTTTGATGACCGGACATAGACTCTGTCATTTTGCTTACTAAATTTTTCTTTTACGGTGACAATGTTTCCATTTGTAAACAGATTTCGATGGAATTCAGCAGCAGCGTAATCAGCTTCGACTTTTCTTTTATTTTCTCTTTAAGCGCGTTAGTCAGCAAACTGCCAGTATGTCTTTTGTGTGCCCCCAGACATAAATCTTGTTTGATAGTGCGGGAAATTGAAATTTGTAAAATGTCCATTTCACGAGATAGATTTTCTGTTTCCGCACTAGATTTCACGCCTCACACTTTTGATAGCGTCTGTTGTTCTAACGGTACGCGGTCCTCCCGTCCTTTGTCTGTCTTTGACATCATTAGTACCCTCAAACGATTTAATGGTCCGATAGACAAACATGCGGCTGATTCCTAGCGGCTGCAGCGTTTTAAAGATTAGCCCTTTTTCCATACCGCACTTGTGAAGGGCAGTAACCGCATTCCCGTTTTCCTTATCGCTCCGGTCCATGTTAATAACTTGTAGAAATTACAATTTCAGTTTTCGTATAAATAAAACAAATGTAAGGCCACATGTGGGAGGCCATGGCTCAAGTGGTAGTGGACTGGCTTCCCAACCTCGCCCGAAAAACATATTAATTTTTTCAGTTAACGAAAATCTAGAAAGATGAGTAGTTGACTAGAAATCAACAACAAGCCAACCTCCACTAAGAATTTAGTCTCCCCATTAAATGTTGGATGCCAGCCATGGAGCGAAATAACCACTGAACCCAAACATCTTTTTCTATTTCTCTCTCTACCCCATTTTCTAAAAAGCTTAACACGTGCTCAGGCACTTTAAGTGTATTCATACCCACTTGAGTGTTAAGTTCTTTAAAAAACAAATGACGCAAGCAAAATAAGCGTGCAGGCAATACCAGAGGCTATAGGGAATCGTTAAAAGTTGCAACAGTATTTACGAAAGTACTACCCACGTATACGAATAACGATCGAAGTCGTGAAGTCCCTATCCGGCTAACGCAAAGATACAGCTTGAGCACTGCGATATAGATGTTTGGCATGTTTGGGAAGAGCCATGTAAGTGAATATACCTGGCCAATCAGAGACATTGTTTTTTTCTGGCACAAAACACTCTCATTTCGAAAAACCTGTCCTGTGCCCTTATATTGCCCACCAAATTACAGAGAAGGTGTGACCAACTTTATACAGTGCCACGAACAAAAGTAAACCTCGACTGGAGGATGAAAAGGACAACTTCTACTCTTAACTAGTTGCCATATGCAGCCTTACTTCTGGAAATGATTGGGGGTTTTAGTGCCATAGTAGCATATAAGAACATATGTTGAAACATCTAATTTATGGCCATGGCTTCTGGGATCAATATGGTAGCGGCAAACGAGTATATCGAGTTATACTGAGTTAAACGCCAGACTATTTTACGAGGAGAACTTTAGAGCTTGCCTTTCTATAGCCCGAATCAGGAGAAGTTCCAATACCGGTATGGAACGCAACCACTATCTTTTGGTGCCCAAAGAACACCTCTGTACTGCATACATAAGTAACAACCGCGGCAACATGATTACAATACCCAGGTACCATATGGATACCGGAATGTGTTCATCAGGGACTATTCAAGCTTAGTATCGGAAAGAACTGGCAGACGAAGAGCATATAACTGTGGATGAATAGAAGAGATTTATGAAAACTGCTTAAGCAATCAGAGGACAGAAGTAGGTTGGTAGCAATAATAAGAAAACATAACACATGGGTAGGAGCAGACACTTGGAGGCAGTCACGGATTCTATTTCAACCAAAATTCAAATTGAAGCAGCTTGATCAGTAGGGAAAGGAAGTTTATCATAATGTAAAACATTACAATCGTGCATGCTGAAGATATAATAGTTCACCGCTCATTCTAATACCAAGAAGCTTACCAAAAGAGACGCAACTCAGAACAATATTCTGTGAAAATCTTAGAAGGTCTCATGTTGACATCGTTGCTGTTGCTTTCCCTGATGGATTCATTGATGGTACGTATCCAGGCAGCTCCGAAGAGAATCTTCAATTCCAGCTTGGGATTTGCATACAAAGAAACCCCTTAGAAGCTACCTGGTCTGACTCATCTAGTGCTCTAAATTATCACCATTCGATTCTCCAATATTTGGGTGTCTCTCTCTAAATATTTGAGTGTCATTTTGTATATCAAACTTATTTGGACCAAATAAGTAACGTCGAAAACCTCTAAGTCGATGTCGGCTTTTTGACAGTGTAAAGGAGGTTTCGTCACCGAGGAAGGTCCTTTAGATCTAGATTGCCTATGCACTGATTTTTTTTTTTTTATAATTGGAGCGCGGAAAAGGGATCTATGCACCCTTAAGAGGTCTGCACATAGCACCGGCGAAAGGAAGTTAGGGAGGGAAAAAATAGAGATACCGATTTGCGTTGGTTTTAAATGTTTGTAAGTTATACTGGCTAGGAAATAAAGACCTCAGCAGGCCATTCCATAAGCGAGTTGTACGGCTTATGAAAGAATCACGATATTTCAATGTACGTCCGAAAGTGAGTCTGAGGGAGACTGACGAGCATCACAGCGAGGCGGGTGTTACGGTTGAAGGTTTGAATTTTATCGCTTGAGTTTTGTCGCACGATTTTGGATCCTATCTAGTAAGTGCAAAGAGGTCTTAGTGGCACCTGACCAGATGTGGCCGCTCTACTCCAGTTTTGGGCGGATAAACGCCTTGTATATTGAAGCCAGCTCAGAGGGGTGAAATATTTCTTACATCGCTTGAGGAAACCTAGATATTTCGCAGCATTTTTGGCGACATCAAATATGTGGTCATTCCAAGTAAGTTGTCGTTGACACAAATATCGAGAATGGAAAGTTTTTCGGTTTCGACGATGCCATTCATGGATAACGGCTGGGTGTTTAAATTTCGCCTTAACGAGAGCAGACAGCATTGTGTTTTGGAACCTTGAAATTCCACTATGTTGATAGTTTCCTAATTGGTTATGCTGTTGATATCGGAATTTAATGAGCTTAGCATACGCTGCTGTTCTCGTTCTATAGCCGAAGAGCAGGGCCGTGAGTACGAATATTGTCCGCAAAGGAATATATTGGATTAGAAGTGGCAGACAAAAGATCATTGATAAAAATTAAAAATAGTGTCGGAGACCTGGGTAACACCAGCATTTATTTAGTGAATATCAGACCTGAAACCATCAAAGAAAACTTGAATTGAACGTTACGAAAGGTAGTTTCTAATCCAATGAAAAAGAGAGTCATCGACCCCAAATGCACACATTTTCGAAAAAGAGCCTGATGCCAAACTCTGTCAAATGCCTTAGAAATATCAAGTGCAACTATCTTGCTTTCGCCAGATTGATGTAAGCTTTGGGATCACATTTCGGTGAGACATGCCGTCGAATCACTAGTGAATCTGTTTCTACGAAAACCGTACTGCCAGTCATTGAGAAGTTTTCGTGTTTCGAGATATTTCATGAGCTGACAATTTATCAGCGTTTCCTTGACCTTGGAAAGAAGGGACGTAAGTGCAATGGGTCTGTAAGAGGAGAGAGAAGATGATTCACCTTTTTTAGAGACGGGCTGGACAAATGCTGTTTTCCGTCTGCTCGGAAAGAGTCCTAAAGAGTAGAATTTATGACAAAGCTTACGCAGTAGTTTTGCCAACGTGGAAGAACACCTCTTCAGAAGAAGAGGAGATATACCATCTGGACCATCTGTATGTTGAGATCTTTAAGTAGTTTTGCTACTACACGAGTGCGGAAGTGTATTCGTCCCATTGAAGATTCGACGTACTCAGGTGTAGGCGGAGACAAAGCACAATCTGGAAGTGTTGAGCTGGCCGCAAAGTATACAGCAGATTGGCTTTGTCTAAAGAGCTGACAGCAAGAATGTCATTGTAAATAAGCATTGGGATGGAGGATGAGGCAGAATTTCTGATGTTTTTGACAATTGACCAAACGCTTTTACTACCTTTAGGCCGTCATAGTTTTTTTTGCCTCAACTTTTGGTCGTATTGAAATTTCACGCGCTTGAGGGAGACGTTGCTGTCATTCCTGGCTCGTTGAAACTTTTTTCGGTTTTAATTTGTTGGGTTGGCCTTGAAGGACCGAAAGAAAATATCTCTAACCTTGACTGCCTTTTTACAGGTCGAGTCGAACCATGCCTTTTCTTTTGGTTTGATACTCTTCATCCGATGAGGGATAAATAATCTCATTCCAAAGAGAATAGTGTATGTGATCATATCAGCAGCGGCATCCACCTCGTTATCGAGGAAACATAACGATCAGTTAAAATTCCAAAAGAAACTCTTAAGTCCGTTCCAGTTGGCTTTCTCGTATTACCATACGGTTCTTTTAGGAATCTCTTCTCTAACTGTGTGGTCGGTATACGAGAAATTAGCTGATATAATACGGTGGTCCGACGAGCCTAGAGGGGAAAGCACTTCAACAGTGTACTTGTCAGAGTGAGAAGTTAGAAACAAGTCCAGGGTGTTGGCGGTATGATTATCAACGTCTGGTATTCGCGTGGGCTCATTTACAAGCTGGGTTAGGTTATTTTCCGCAGCGAAGTTCTCAGCACACCGTCCTTCGGGTGTTGTCTGTCCAGAATGTCGAAGCCAGTCAGAATTGTGTATATTGAAATCGCCCGCAATAACGATTTCAGTATGTGGATAGAGTTATACAATTCTTTGTATGGAGTCAGACAGCGCATTGAACTCGTTAAAGGTCGAATTACTGTCCAGTTTGGAGATGGAATTTTAACCACATGAAGTTGAATTCCGAATTGGAACAAGGATTACATTGTGGTGAAATTTGGTAAACAACATTACTACGCACGTAAATGTCGAGACAGCGCTGAGAAAAGAATAATGACACTAGTTCATAGCGAGGCAGCTTCAGATCAGAGTGAAGAGAGCTGTAGGAGATGATCTACCTGTGTTTCACTAAGTGCCAAAACTGCTGATTGTCTTTCAGTTTTTATGTATTTTTATTTTTATAACTTACTCGTAAATTACTCTTATATGCTAAACAAAAAACTCTAACAAAAAACCTAACACTTAAACTATGTCTTTCGAATCTTAGAGTCTAATTTTATTTCTGTTTTTACATTTATTAATACTAAAACTAAGAAAATAAATTTTAAGCAAAAACATTTTAATTTTTTATAAAACTTAAAACTAAAAGCCTACAAACTACCTAAAAATAAATCTTAATGTACTTAACCTACTTACATCTAACACAAGCACAGCTGATTGTCTGGTGGAAGGAGTATTCACCAAAATACGTCACTACTGCTCTTACCAAACTCAAAAAATGATCCGTCTCGGTTGCATGGGACTTTCCGTAAAATGTCTGGCTCTGCTCTAGACGCACTTATCAATTGTAAGGAGTCAGTTGGCCACGGAGGTATCCATGATGCAGGAGTAGTTGGCAGTGGCACGCTCACGGTTGCTCGGTTCTAGCTCGTCGGGTTGGGTTGGTTCTTGCCACTACCCAGTGCATCGCAACTCAACTTACCTTTTTGTTTCGTGCCGAATTATAAAAAAAAGAAAACAAGGATAGCCTGGAGGAAGCTACCTTATTTCACGGACGGACTTAAAAGAGAGGAAGAGAAAAATACGATAGAAGAAAGAGGAAATGAAACAGCAAGATCACGTCTGTGCACCATCACCACTGTGCAAAGCCGGAACTTTCGCGTTTAAAACTAACTAATCCTACACTAACCTAAACCCTAAACACCGAACTTAAATAACGACTTATAACTAAACCTAAAGCTAACTTGACCCTTGGTACCCTACACCGAATAATGCGTCCTAGTATCACACAGTGATGACAGCTCGTTATGGCCTGAAATAAGCCAGGTGTTGTTGGCTAAGGATGGCCAACCCACCCTTATCGCACTTGGATGCGACCAATTGCCACCATTCTGGCCAGATCTGTGAATGGTAGCCCCTAAAACGAAATTCCTCCCAGTCGCCACCTGTAAGAAAAAAATCAGCGGAAGTCAGTCACGTCATTTCCTGTCATGTCGTTATCGTTTGTACGTCACGTCCGGTCACAGTCGCCCTATCGAAGGACGGTCGGACCGCCCATCCACACACCACTTGTGTCAGATTTACTCCATCATTTTAATAGAAAAACTAATTTCAACTCATTACAACTACAATTGATTTTATTAAAAGCAGATAAATTCACAAAATAAAACTTAATAATTAATATGTATAAGTTTTCTTTTTGAATTCTATTTTAAGAAAAAACAAAAAACTTCTGTATGGCTACTTTTATTCTAGCCAAAAAACGTACATATGTACTCGTATATATTGGGTTGTCCAATGCGGTTTTTTCTTGGAAGTGGCGTTATCGATTCAGAAAATCTCTGTGTATAAAACCGTTATGAAAACTTTTTTTTTCAGTAGAGAGGATTATTCTTTACATTGTTACGAGAATTTGTTTTGATCGGACGTGTTTTAAGTGCTAAAATTTTTTTTAAAAATGGAAGATAAAAAAGCGCATTTTAGGTATATTTTGCTTTTTTTTTTTTAAAAAAGGTGTCAAAAAAAAGGTGAGATTTGTAGGGTATATGGAGATTCGGCAGTTAGCGCTGACACTTATCAGCGCTAATTTACACGCTTTCGTTCCAGCAATACAGACCTTGCTGATGCTGCTCACTCTGGACGTCAATCCACCACCGACGACGATCAAATCTTAGCTGCAGTTAGCGTTGACAGACATTTGACGACACGAGAGATCGGTCAGAGGTTTAGGATTGCCCATACAACCGTTTCACAGAGACTAAAAAGGCTTGGAATATCAAAAAAAAATGGATGTTTGGGTTCCTCACGAACTCAGTGAAAAAAACCGTATGGATCGCATAATGATCTGTTGAGGTGGAACCCGCTGGATACTTTTTTGAAAAGAGTGGTTACGGGAGACGAGAAATGGGTGGTTTACAACAACATTCGACGTAGGAGGTCATGGTGCGCTCCTGGTGAAACACCGCAATCGGTTGGTAAGCAAGATTTGCATCTCAAAAAGGTATTGTTGAGCAATTGTTGGGATTGGCGAGGTGTCCTTTACTGCGAGTTGCTTCCACGCAATGAGACAATAAATGTTATCAAATATTGCTCTCAGCTTGACAATTCGAAGCAGGCAGTGGAAGGCAAACGGCCAGAGTTAGTGAACAGGAAGGGCGTTGTTTTCTACCATGATAATGCCAGACCACACACAGCTTTTGTGACAAAATAAAAGCCACCCACCGTACTCTCCAGACCTTGCGCCGCCTGACTACCACCTATTCCGCTCTCTCCAAAACGATTTGGACAAAAGGCAATTTAATTCCGAGGAGGACATAAAAACGCATTTGGAAAACTTTTTTGGCCAAAAGTCTACTGATTTTTACAAAAGAGGAATCATGTCTCTTCCAGAACGTTGGAAGAATGTAATAGATCAGAATGGACAATATCTGATTAACTAAATATATGGTTTTAAACAAAACATATGTATTTAACTTTAACCAAAAAAAAAACCCCAGAACTTATTGAACAACCCAATACATAGGACTTACCGGGTATACATTGATCCCACGTAGTTCTGGCGCCAGCACTTAGAAGAATCGCTTAGGTGAAAAAGAAAAAAACATAAAATTAAAAAACAAAACTCTTAACCCTAACCTTACTCTAAACAATTTAATTAAAAAAAAAAACTGAAATCTATGTACATACAATATAAAATATCTTAATCTAAATTCGAAATATGTACATGTAGAATCGTACTCGTATACCATTGGAAACCAAAAGCACCAAAGCGATGTTGCGAATGCCTCGCTCTAACCATCAGTCATATATATATAGGCATAATTTCAAGATATTTTCTGAATATACCGTAGCTCAAACGAACACATCAATATGAGAAAACGGTAAGGAGATGAAAGACTTCACTATAGCGTGAAGGAAATTGTACGGCCATCTTAAGGTGAGAATCACAGATATGACTGCTGAAATGATTGACAAATCGTTCAATTTCTGCGTTAAACCCGTATCTACAAAACATAAATTTTTCAGGAATCAAAAATATCGAATGGTTTCCCTCAATTGAACGCAATACTGAAACTTTAAGCGGGCAAGGTCCGAAATTTTTTACTTATTCTACAACATCTCAAGAAAGTCTCTTTGAATTTTCAAAGCAAAATCTTTATTCGTTTGGAAATTTTCGGTAGCAGGTGCACGCTCGATTTTAGAGCGCATAGCAGGCGGTTCCGACCGCATTAACAGGAGACGCTCCGCCTGCTCCTTTTCTTAACAGAACAAAAAGGGATCTTTGGCCTCAAAAGAAGCCCGTACACTTTGTAAACAAGGAAGAGCAGCTCAAGATGAGTTTTACGAAGAAATTTTGAATGCCCCTGTCGTTTTTTTTGCTCCAAAAACATTAAATCGCTTTTTCTCGAAACTGCATTTTTCATAACGGCATGCAAAATATCTCAAAAAATAATTGTCCGATCGTTCTAAAATTTTGAGGAGATCTTCTTGACACTATTAGCTATACTAACAGTCTATGCACGGAGCCTTACGGTCTACCCCCTCTGCGGCATTAGATATTCTGCTTCACTTGGCACCCCTCGACATTTTTAGCAAGCAAGTAGCTGCGACTGCAGCTATTCGCCTTAAAGCGACTAAACAGTGGACAAATAATTCATTTGGCCACGCCAGCACTCTTAATACATTAGGAATCCTCACAGAGAACATCGATTACACCATACCTGAACTTTGGTTTGACAAAAACTTCCATGTAAGCTTCCCCTCTAGATCATTCTGGGAGGAGGATGCTTTCATAGAGGACAAGTCAGTCCATCTCTACACAGATGGATCTAAAACCGATAGCGGAGTTGGTGGCGGTGTTTTCTCAGATAAGCTAAATCTAAGCCTCTCTTTCCTCCTTCCAAATCACACGTGTGCCAGGCGGAAATTTTGGCGATTAAAGAAGCTCTGTCCTGGCTGAAGAAAAACGTGATATCTGCAAAGGATATCCGCATATTTTCGGATAGTCAAGCCGCCATCAAGTCCCTGGACTCGGTCTCATTATATTCTGGAACCGCCCTTGAATGCCGATAATCTCTCATGGAGATGGCAGAGCAGTTCAACATTCACCTTTGTTGGGTGCCGGGATATAGAGACATTCCAGGGAACTGCAGAGCCGATGAACTCGCCAAAATTGGAAACACTCTACCTATCCTACCGGACAAAGGTAGTATAGGTATACCAATCGCTACGTGCAAACTAACACTAAAGCTGGATGCCAATAAAAGAACAGACCTTAGGTGGACTGCTGGACAAACATGTCTAGCGACCAAACAGATCTGGCCAAGGCTGGATCTGAGTCGCTCTAAGTGTCTGATCCTTTTAGATAGGAAATATCTCAGTGCCATAATAGATGTCATTACTGGACACTGCCTCATAGGCAAGCACGCAAGAAGGCTTGGCGCTTTTACTAATGATTTCTGTAGAAGCTGCATGGACGAGAAAGAGGAGGAGACAATCCTCCACCTACTCCGCACATGCCCAGCTCTCTCCCAGAGAAGGAATCTTCATCTAGGAGCTTTCTTTTACAACGACCTAAACGATCTGGAAAAATTAGACGTTAACAGTCTCCTACGCTTTATTATAAGCTCAAACTGGTTCCAGTAGTAAGAAGATCATAGATCCACGTGGCATCACAATGGGCCAATAGGCCTAAGTGGGTTGGTATTTCCAACAGCCACTCTTACCTAACCTAACCTAACCTAGCTATACTCTAAACTTTTGAAATATGATTTTCAATATAAATTCAATAAATTGTTTAAACAAATTGGTAAAAAAAAGGTGACTTTTTTCTGATCTCTATAATTTTTCCAATTTAATTTTTTTTTGTTTTAAAGGCTTGGAGTAGTAGAAACAATGTTTACATCAAGACCTATTTTGATTTTTTATTACAGATGAAAAATAAAGTCTCCAGCTTGCATGATATTTTCAAAAACACTCGACTTTGACGCCGTGCAGCGGCGCATTCTTGGAAAAAAAACTAAAATTTTTTTATAGTTAACAGACATTTCTATCTGACAATTAAAGATTTTGTTTTTAATAAAACACCAATTTATCACTGATTAAAAAATCCTTAAAAATTTACCTTGTTTCGGGACTTTCCGCCCTTAAGTATTTTTCATTTATACGGATGCATGTAACGTTTGTTAAAGATTAACAGTTTGCATTCTCGTTTGAATACAATTGCATACATGTTATACATGTTTTTGTTATATACGAGTTTCCGTTTCATATGTTTTAGCAGATACGAGGTTTTTGCTTACATATGAAACACATTTTAATGATCGAGACTGTAACCTCCAGGCTAGGCCAACTGCTATATTATAAATAATGCAAAGAGCTTACTGATACATGTTTATTTATTCCTGAAATACGAGTATTATAATCTTATTATAAAATGGTTGGGAATGATTGCTTTGTTACATCCATTGTTAAAGCTCAAATAGTACGTATGTTATAAACATTTAATGATATGAAGTAGTTACATAATTCGTATCATGGGTAGGTACTTTTAGTAATAATCAATTTTTTAAAAAAAGAACTTTTATTTTTTAAAGGAAAAAACTCAAAATGTTTCAACAATATTTTTTATTAGAATTAAAATTAGAATTTATTAGAATTAAACGGTAGGTTATCATGTCTATGATAGTCTTTTGGAATTAATTTCTTTAAAGTTTGTAGGTCGGTATATTTTTTTAACGGTAAATTAATTACATTGGTTTTAAAATAATTTTCAAAATACTTATTTTCATTTTTCTGTGGGGTGATAATGTCCAATCATTGTCGAAGTCAAGTTTATAGTACAATCTCGTGGAATCAAAATTTTATGCATTTAAGATCTGTAACTGTTTTATTGCCTTGTCTTATCGATTTAGAAAAATTAATATTCGAAAAGTTTCTAAAGAATGTATAGTCTACGTAGGTCACATTATACTGTTCTGGAATGGTTCTAGCTTCTAAAATGATTCGAATATAATCAGCAGGAAGGTGCATCTCGTTTGACTTTTTTTTTCTTTCTATTGTTGAGTGGACAGAATCACATTCCATCTGGGTGTGTCCAACACTTAAATGCTTTTGATAAATTGTCGCAATGAACTGTAAAAGGTTAGATAAGTGGACGTTTCAATTTTGTGCGCTACAACCTTCGCTAAATAGAGCTGTTGGCACGCTCAGATCACAATAGTTTTCTATGACATGAAAAACACACGAAGCAAAAGCATTTGAGTCCATTCCACCTTCTCCTTCATGACATAAGTAGCAATGTTTTTAAACTAAAAAATGTAAACTAATGCACAGCAAGCTTTTGCTTGAAATAAATTGCTAATGCAGCTATAACAGTCACCAATTGAACAGTATGGACATCTAGTGTAAATGCATTTATTTTTATAATATAATAATGTCAAGTTTTATTGGACGCATCGAATATTTTAATGCGGGGCACAATTTCAATGAGTACATCGAACGGCTGACTCATTTGCTAAAATTAAATTAAATAGAAAAAGTTGAGGATAAAATGTCGTTTTCAATTGGAATGCGAGGAAGTGATCTACTTATATGCAATTGGTAAGACTCTAGCAGCACCACAGAATCCGGACAAATTTAAGTACGATGAGCTGATAAGCAAACTCAACGTCCATTACCAACCTAAAGAAAACACAGTGGCGGAACGATTTAAATTCTTAAATTGTAATGAGGATCCGACAGAAAACAATTCCGATTTTATTGTGTCCATAAAGCAACTAGCCACTAATTGAAAATATGGAGAATTTCTGGAGGAGGCTCTCAAGTTGACGGGTATCAAAAATAAAAATATCCAGTCAAAATTGATCGACATTGGTGATCTTACCTTTGAATAGACATGTGAAACGGCGCTTAATATGTAGTTAATCGAAACCGAGATGATACATATGAGTGGAACCTCGATTACAGTGCATACGGTGAAGTCAAAGTGTTCGAGAGAGGTGAGTACTCGAGACAGGAGCAGAATAAGGTCAGTGGCCCAGAAAACATCGGACTACAAAACATATGGACAAGCGTCAAGGCCGGCAATGGGAACCCTTGAGAACATACTGTTATTTTTGCAAAAAGTTGGGACATGTTTAAAGCAACTGTTTTCTCAAGAACAAGCGGTACCAAAACAACTTCAAAAGCAGATCTAGACACCATTATTGCGGAAACAAAGGTAATGACATTAGTTTTATTAGAAGTGAGCCGCAAGTAGAAAGAGACCTAGAGATAGACGTTGGTTATATACATAATTTGCAGGGCTGTAATACTCCATTATAGTAATTGTCACGTTATTTTGTAGCGGCAAGTGTTTTAGGATGGAACTTGATTCGGGTGCATGTACGTCAGTGATGCATGTGAAAACATTTAATGATTTTTACCCAGGAAAAAATATTGAAAATTGCAGTCGTGTTCAAAATGTAATATCATGAGATCAAGTGGACGTTGTTGGTTCCGTTAAAGCGTCTGTTAGTTTGTCATCCCAAGGCAGCCTTTTTGAATGAGAATTGGTTATGGTCCGAAAGCATTTTTTCCATTGTTAGGTAGGCTGTGGCTTGATAAACTTTTTCCGTATTGAAGAAACGCATTGTTTAACGTAAATGTATGTTTTAGTTTGAAGGGTAACACTCCGGCGGAAATGGATGACTTGATTCGAAAATATAGATGTATGTTTTGCGGAGATAAAAAAGATTCAATTCGAGAATACAAAGCGACAATACTTTTAAAAGAAAAAAGTACCCCGGTATTTTTTAAGCCATATACGGTCCCCTTTGGGTTTCGGGAAAAGGTCGAAAAAGAGATTGAAAGGCTTTTATCGACACATATAATATATCCGGTACGACACAGTGAGTGGGCCTCGCTGGTGGTAGCGGTTACAATCGCAACATTCGTTTATGTGTCGACTGCAAAATGACAATAAACCCTTGTGTACGCACTGATCATTATCCATTACCACGGTGTGATGACATATTTACAAGTTATGGGCAATTCATATTACTTGTGTATCCTAGATTTAGAAGGTGCCTACCAACAAGTGGAAGTTGAAGAGAACCGCCAGGAACTGTTAACTATTAATACCCATAACTGGCTTTTTAGATTTCGCCGTCTCATTTTTGGTTTCAAATGTGTACCTGATATTTTTCAATCCATAATGGATGAAGTTCTAAAGAATATTCCTAAAGTGCAGTGCTACCTCAATGATCTTATTGTCGGAGTTTCCAACTTAGAAGACTGTCTTTTTTATCTTCAGCGATTGGTGATAGCAGACGTCTTACACAAACGATTTTAGCGCTTCTTCATGAATCACATGTCAGCATTACCCAGATGAAATGTTAGCGAGAAAATATTTCTGGTGGCCCGGAATCGATTACGACATTGAGGCATATGTGACAGAATGCAAATCATACCCTCTTTCAGGAAACAAACCAGCGTCACAGCGCTTTGATCCACGGCCGGACTTGAAAATATTTTTCGAACGTATACACATTGATTTTTTTTACATTAAGTGGCGCTATTATTTGATAGTTATACAACGTGGATTGACATCAAACCACTGAAACAAACAAACGTCGAAAGTGTGATTTTCGTTTTAAGATCCATTTTTACGTTATGCTCCACTAGTAACAGATAACGGACCATATTTTAACTCAGAGATTTTTATTAGATTTTGCAATGATAATAGCATACAAACCGGGCAGTACAAACCACTAAAATTATTCTTAAGAAAATGCTTACGGATCCCAACGGCAACAATATCCCGATAGAGATACTTATGAATAATTTTCTACGCAAATACCGATCAACTCCTACAACAACCTCAAATTTGTGTCTGTTAAGAAATGTAAATTAGAGATTGTAAATTAACGTAATTAATTTGAACTTCACTTGTGTTAAGAAATGTAAATTTGAGATTGTAAACTAACCTGAATTTAAAGTAATTGATTGGAACTTCATTTGAATTTATTTAACTAAAATATTACAACAAATATTGTAGAGCTTACCCTATGTAGCTTTTCTATATTGATTGTTCCCAAGAGCAAAGATGTTCCGTAAATTCTTTATATGAAGATTATGCCTACATTAACATATGTATGTACACTTGTACCCTCGTACGATTTCCCACCGCATCTTACTGTGCATATTGCAGTGCAAAGTTAGCGGATCATTCTTACGGTTTCGTTTGCCGATGCTTTGCATATGCTTTGTTTTGGTGTGTGCACTTGTGCTGTGCTGTGGAATCAAAGCGGGACTTTTTGCACACGCTTGTGATCTTTGGCAGTGCGTCGTTTGCAAATCGGCACTTGTTTTTAGTCTTTCTTTCTTTTCGTTAGCAACCATCAACAAGGCAACATCTTTGCTCGCGCCTCTTAAGTCAATAAAATAATTTATAACGTAGTAGTTCGGCGTTTTCTTTCAAGTTGTTTTTGTTACCTATCTGAAACAGTGTCCAAACGAAATTATATTTAGAACAAGCCCAAGCACACTTGAAGATGATGTAAATCTTAAAATTCGAAATGATAGTAACAACGGGTCGAAAGATAAGTAAAATTAAAGCCTAAAAAGAAAAAAATACCACCCCTAAAATTAGGCCAAAATAAGAAAAAATTTAGTTTTAATCCAAATGACCAAATATTGTATAAACTTAAAAATAATCATGATTATAGTTGGGTTCCTGGTATAATTGTAAGACAGAGAGGAAATGTTATTTTTACTATTAATACAGATGGTGTATATAAATCCGCACATATTACACAGTTAAAAAAGACATTTAAGGAGTCATATGACAAGAGAAGGTCTGTATATTTAACAAGTTTGCCACGTAGATCAAAGAGATAAAAATTGAAGTACAAGTAGCCATAAATACCGACAAATATACAAATATTAATTGAGAATTTATATAATACTTTAAATTATAAATTTTTGAAACACGTATTTATATCTAAGCTGAATTTAATTTTATTTTAATTTTGATTTAAATTTTGAAATATATGAAGAATAATAACTAAAATCAAGCCTTTTAGAATGGCAAATAAGATAGAACATAAATACTTAATGGCCTGCCTTAGGGCTTGTCTTCGCTTGTACAGAACACCAGAGTCGGAGTACAAGAAATTTTATCCTAATGAGGTCCTTTACAATAGGGCGAACCTAATACGAGTGGACAACTTCGTAATTAAGCTGACTCGAAGGCACATTGCAAGAGCAATGACCTCGATGAATAACCTGATATCTGGGGCTTACTACCCCAATTACCTTTACCACGAGAGTGTGCGATCTGACGGCTTCGTTCCACCGGAAGCATTCCTCTACCTAGATCAGATAGGGTTGATCCAGGATAGATCAGCGGTGCCGTTAATCTTCCATGTCGCTCGGACAGCTGGGGACAGGCGACTCAACTACAGCAGAGACGTCGCACACGGCAGTGTGGATCGCCTCAGGTTCAGTAGGGCGGTGGGGAAGCGCGATAAGAGGGATGTCGTTCGGCAGCACCAGCATTTCTGGTGGTTGAATGATGGGGAAGATGTTTTGTCGTCGTTTCCGTCAATTACGGACCAGCCTCACTAATGAGGCAGAGCTGACCAATCCGTTTTCTCTGTGAATAGCGATGGCCAGCTTGCATAGGTTTAGGTTAGCATTTAAGAAACATATACATATATCAGTGTATACAAAGGTGTATATTGATGTATGTATGTGATTGTGTATAATGTCTATGTGTGTTTATGTGTATATTGTACATTTAGTTTAGGTAGGCTAATGTTTATTTTAAGTTAGATACTAATTTTTAATTAAAAAAAAAAAAAAAGTCCATATGCTAAGTTTTGTTAACAATTTTTTTTCTTAGCTTTAAGTATAGAAAATAAATATCCATAAAGAAAATGTAAATGAGGTCGAAAGACATAGATATAAGAATTTAGATTAGCTTAGAGTGCCTGTGTAAGTTAGTATAAGATTGTTAAGTAATTTTAAGCTAGCATTTAAGCATTTTTTGTTAGTATGTAAGAGTTATTGATTAGAAAATAAAATGCGTTTAAAACTAAAACTAAATAAATACTTAATGAAAACTGTCTTGAAAAAAAAAACACTTGCAATGAATTTATGATTAATTAATTGAAATTTTATATTAAGTTTGGGGGAGTTTCATAAATGTAAAAAGAAACCATTCTTGTATGCCACAATCTATAACAGTATACTATATATTACTTAGGTTTCATGCAATTGAGCATTTTTCATATTAATAAAGTTGGTCTTCAGTTACCGATGAAAGTATTTAGTCTCTTCCTCCTTCGAATGATTAAATACCAAACATTCATCATTCTACGTTGTTCCCAAGTCATATTTTTACAAAAAGAATAGAATAATTCTTTCCTTTCTGATTCGGTAATTTCATTACATTTAAAATACTTGCTGTATTTACACTCGCTTGAATTACAACTAGGCTTAAGCACACGTGTTTCTGTTTTGTGTTTTCCTACTATTTAGCCTTATATTTTTTTTATCATTGTAATATTGTTTTCCTTCTTGCTTAGCTCTTTTTTAAAATATTTTTCTGCCACTTACCTGGATTTCCCTTTCCTTTCTTCCTCATGCTTTTAGTAATCAGACCAGAACTGCCATCCAATTCATTGTTTCAGTAATCAGAATGGTTAGAATCATTAGAGTAAGATTTTACTGAGGGTTGGCAACAGCTTGATAAATCATTAATAGAATTTCGATAATCATTTTGCTCAATAAATAATCCTGTTTGATAATCTAAGATAAGACCTGAGTAATCAGATTTAGTAATATTTTCTTTGACTTCACATTCAATAAACTTATATTTAACTGCTGTTTCATCTACGAGTAACACCAAAATGTGTTGAGTCAAATGGTTGATATACATGTATGTATGTATGTATAATAGAAAAAGCATACTTACAGCTTACCGATCCATACGAGTATTTTGTTTTGTACTTGGTATTTTTTTAAAAGAAGTTTAATTCTTTGAGGTGAAATTAAATCCTAAGTTCACATAAAGTATAATCCGCAGGCTCAAGTACACTCGAATGAACACGCGGTAGTACTAAAGGTTATTAACATTTCTGATGACAAAACTAGTCGTGTTGAAAAGTATTATTATAAAAAGTAATTGTCACTATTGCCCCATATCTGGCAATACCAACGCTAGATAACATATTCATCGCAAATGTCAAGAATATGTCATTACATTAATAATCTTTCTTTTCGCTTCTTCTCAAGTTATCAAAAAAAAATCTTCTTCCAAATATTGCCATCCCTTGCGGAGAACCTGATTCGTCCGTGTAAAATATTCGTCTTTCATAGTAAAAAGGTTTTTTCAAAGAACAATGGCACTGGCTAAGGAAGAATCTATTGCGAAGCTAATTTGTAACTTCTCCTCGAATTCACAAAAAGTCACCAAGGCGAAGCAGAATAAGGGTACCTCGTGGGCCAAAGAAAACTGCTGGACGACTACTGGAGCAAATTCAATGATGCCCATGATTGCATCTCATCAACACAAGTAACAGAACATAATGAAAAAGATCTTCAGAGGTTGCTATCGGGTGAGCATTTTGCCAAAATTGAATCTGCGTATTGCGAAGCCTTAGGAGAACTCAATGATCTCATAGACGAAATGTCCACGACTGCGCATGATACCGTAGGTATGTCTCATTCAACACCAACCAACCAGTGGCTGAACTTCAAAGACATGTTTACCAGCTGTGTAATCAATTATACAGTGCTCTCCAATGTGCAACGATTACATTATCTCAATTGTAGCCCTCGTGGTAGTGCTGCGAGCGTGTTAAAAAATATTCCGATTAGAGATGACAACTTTCAAACAGCTTGAGATATTTTACAAAGTCGATATGAAAACAAGCGTAGGCTTATTAAACAGCACCTTCGTGCCATCCTAAAACTGCCAATCATGACTACCGAGTCGTCTTGGGGCTTACGTCAAATTCTTGATGGAATCACGGAAGCTGTTCGGGCTCTGAAGCAACTAGGGTGGCCAACCGAGCAGTGGGACGATTGGTTAATTTTACATGTGACAGAAAAACTAGATCCTGTCATAATTAAAAACTGGGAAACTTCACTTTTTTTTTTATAATTTACGCGCGCCTAAGGCGTTAGATACTCTTTTACTGTTGCCAGGGCGCGGGCGGAAAGATAGAAGGAGGAGAAAGGAAAATTGTTTTTGTAGTGGTTTGAAACTCAGGTGTGTTTGGTTTCTATGTTTTCTCTCCAGGGGTGGGAGTCCGAATAGGATGTAGAGTTTTTCTTCACTCAGAGTGGTTCGAGGTATATCACAGTATTTTTCTTTTCTGTGCTTGAAACTCTACAACAGCCAAATCTACGTGTCAGTGTTATGCCTTCACACGCAGAATTTTTCTGTCTGAGTTCCAATTACACAATGAAAAACTGACTTGCCATGGGCAGGATTCGAACCTGGACCCTCCGAGTGAGAAGCGTTTGCTACTACCACTACACCACGGCCACCCCACTTGATAGCCCGAATTCCATTCCCACGTACAGAGCTGGAAAAGTTTTTGGAAAACTGCATTCAAGGACTGGATGCAATGGCTGCATACTCTCGACAAAATCTAAGGGAAGTCAACAAAAAAACCATCCAAAACACAACTGGTCCACAGCCATCAAGCAAATGTCAATCGATGTGCAAGTTGCTTTGGTAAGCATGTTCTAATGTTTTGCCTGATTTCAGAAAACAAACCCCAGGACAGAGACTGACGTGTATGATGAAAGCGAAGGTATGCAAAAATTGTCTCAAAGCTAACCACACACAACAGCACTGCCCATCGGATTTTACCTGCTTAAGATGTCACCAGAACCACCACACAATGTTACACGACAGCATACAGGTTCAAGAGCCCAACGTAATCACAAACCATTTGCGGACAAACAACACCTGTGATCCCCGTCACCCTCGTAATTCACTCTGTGAATGTGTCGACGAAAATTCACTTGTAAAACTAGAACCGGTTCTACTAGCTACAGCTCAAATTGGAGTACGATCTGCTACTGGACATCATTTAAAACTTCGAGCTCTTTTGGACAGCGGTTCCCAAGCTTCACTTATTAGTACGCGGTTCAACAACTTCATCTTCGACGTACAAAGCTGCTTGTGCCGGTGACTGGGGTAGGGGGATCGATAGTTGGTAAATCAACAGGTCTGATCGATATCTCTGTGAACTCTCTCAGAGAACCTGATTTCAACATTAACATTAACTGCAAAGCACTAATTTTACCACGCTTGGGTCATCTCATGCCCACTATGCGAATTGACATCAAACCATTTTCTAAATTGTTGGATTTTTATCTGACTGATCCAACATTTCATGAGCCCGGCTCTATCGACGTAATTTTGGGAGCTGATCTTTATGGCTCCCTTCTACACCGGGAAATTACGCAATCATCTGCTGGTGGTCTTGTAGCACAATGTACCCATTCAGGGTGGGTCATCTACAGGCGCTTACCCGCATCAGTAACTCGAGAGTTGCCTTCAAGTCGTTGTGCATTTTCGCAAACTGAACTCGCTAACTTAATTCAGTGTATGTGGAAATTCAACGAGCACGAGGACATGAAAACTGTTTCCAAAATGACTCAAGATGAACTCTACTGCGAAGAATTCTTCAAGAAAACGGTACAACGGACCAGATGTGGACGATACATCGTCAGATACCCGTTTAAGGATTCCATCGAGGTAACAACACTGGGGAATTCAAGAGGAGACGCCTTGAAACCTTTTCATCACCAGTTACATCGCCTAGACCACAATCCAACAATGAAGACAATGTACCAAGAATTTATGTCGGAATATCTGAAGCTTGAGCACATGGAACCTGTTTACGAGGATGTGTCACCTCAAGGTGTGTGCTACATTCCCCATCATGGTGTATACAAGGAGTCAAGCTCGACAACAAAGGTGAGAGTTGTCTTCAATGCATCCAGGAAGTACGAATCAGGTAAATCACTTAATGATTGTCTTCATAGGTCCGAAGCTTCAGAGTGAGCTCTGTGCAATTATTTTAAAATGGCGTATTCATCGAATTGGCTTTATGGCAGACATTGAAAAATGCTACAGGCAAATACTTGTGCAGCGATGATGCCGATATGCAGCGAATCATATGGACGGATAACGAGGGTAGCCCAGCTATTTTCAGACTACTTACGGTCACCTATGGTTTAAACTGCTCGCCGTATCTTACATAAAGGTGCTCCACACCCTGGCCAATGATGAAGAAGCGGAATCATTTTACATGGATGACTGCCTCCACGGCACTGATTCGGCTGAGACTGCTCAACAACTACAGATAGAACTACAGAAATTGCTACAACGAGGAGGTATCTTGCTACGAAAATGGAACTCAAATTCGACAGAGTTTCTAAAAGGAATAAGTTACGACAAGTTGAGCGACCCTTACTGTGATTTGAATTCGGACCGTGCAACCAAAGCACTTGGGATCTACTGGTATTGTAAAAGTGATTGCATAGGCTACAAGGTGAACGTCACAAAAGTCTCGTCAGCAATTAAAAAACGTCAACAACTTTCCGATGTCGCCAAAATTTATGATCCAACTTGCTTGCTGGCTCCAGTCCTAATAACAGGCAAAATAATCTGTCAACAATTGTGCCTTTCTGGTATTTCCTGGGATGATCCACTTCCGGAACCTCGTCAGTAGAACTGCGTTCGATTTCGAGAAGAGCTTCCATGGATAGATGACATCAAAGTTTCTAGGTGGATTTTCTCGTCACCAGAGGCCTCGAACTACATGTTTTCTCTGACGCATCTACCTCTGCTTATGCTGCCGTTTCCTATCTACGAGTCAAAACAGTTGATGGTGAAATTAAAGTGTTGATTCTCATGGCCAAAACTAAAGTAGCATCGTTAAAGAAGATCACTGTCCCGGGTTTGGAACTCAATGGAGCACTTCTTGCTTCGAAAGTAGTTACCAAAGTGCTCGACACCTTAAAGCTGACGTCAATTACGACTTACTGCTGGTCTAACTCGAAGACAATTCTCAGCTGGAGCCGGTCAAATACTGGAAAGCATAAGCAATATGTTGCCAACCGAATTACCAAAATCCAAGAGCTGACAGCTATTGACGGTTGGAGGTATGTGCCCACTGATAGTAACCCTGCTGACGTAGTTGGAGTTACATGCTGGTGCCATCGTTTTATTGACATCAAACTAGGAAGACAGTATTCTAAGTCACCCTGGTGCACAGGCTCTGAACGACGAGTGGCCTTACATTTCTGGATAAGGTATGTTCAAAAAATAAATTTTGCTAATGAAGTTTCTTGTCTCTCTCAAGGTAAGCCTATCAGTCCAAAAAGCAAGTTACTAACACTAAATCCTATTATCGACGAAAGTGGCATCATACGATTGAATGGGCGACTAAGAAATGCTTGGCTGCCTATGTGTGAACGATTTCCTATTACACTACCTAAGGAAAGCAGATTTACTGAGATGCTTATAGATCAAGGACATTCGTGTACTATGCATGGTGGCAAGCAAACAACGCTAAACTTTCTCAGAAGACGCTATTGGATAATCGATGGTCGGGCCTCAGTTCAGAAGTTCATTCGTCATTGTCTGACATGTTTTCGTCAAAAACCACTAATTACAACCCAAATTATGGGAAGTCTTCCCACTCCTCGTTGTACAGCTGCTGCTCCGTTCAAGCATTCTGGGTTAGATTATGCTGGACCTTACGCCATTCGAAAAACAAAAGGCCGTGGTCATCGCAGTTACAAAGGATGGGTTGCTCTCTTTGTCTGCCTGAGCACTAGAGCTATCCATCTCGAACTCGTGAGCGACATGAGCACCGAGACGTTCCTTGCGGCTTTGCGACGCTTCTTTTCTTCACGATACAGCTCTAGCATCTATAGCGACTGAGCAACGACATTCTCTGGTGCAAATGTGGCACTCAAGGAGGATTTTGCAGCGTTTCGAAAGCAGTTAGAGGAAGGTACGCGGTCCATTGCGCGCAACGGTGTTTCATGGCACTTCATTCCACCAGGGTCTCCGAACTTTGGAGGCATATGGGAGGCCGGCGTCAAGAGCATGAAACATCATCTGAAGCGAACCATCGGCAAAACAAGTCTGACTTTTGAGGAATTGTATACCGTCCTCAAGCAAATTGAAGCTGTGCTTAACTCGAGACCTCTGTCAGCACTGTCTGATGATCCTAATGACTTAGCCGCCTTGACCCCTGGGCACTTCTTGGTGGGTGGCCCCATCACTGCCACTCCGGAACCAAACTTGTTAGATATCAAGACCGGTAGACTTTCACGGTGGAAACAGCTCCAACAAATGCAGCAGGATTTTTCGAAAATGTCGAGTTGTGAGTATTTATATGAGCTCCAGGTAAGAAACAAGTGGAAACAAGCCAAAAGGAACATTAAAGCGGACGACCTGGTCCCGGTTCGAGATGAACGTGCACCACCCACTCAATGGCCACTAGGCCGAGTCTTGGAGGTACAGTTTGGAGACGACGATCTGGTGCGAGGAGCTACGATCCGTACACAATCATCGACATTGAAACGAGCTATCTCAAAGTTGGTGGTGCTTCCAATTAATGGTGAGTCTACGGATGAACACGGTGGGCGGCCAGGGGTTTCGTCACAATAACCGAATGTCAAGAATATGTCATTACATTAATAAAACGTGTTTCAAGCAAGAGGTTAGGTTTCTTTCTTTTCGCTTCTTCTCAAAAAAAAAAAACCTTCTTCCAAACACATCGAAACTCAATAACACGAATGTAGTTACGAGGAAGAAGAATTAACTGTAAAATATGTTTCC
This sequence comes from Volucella bombylans, assembly GCA_949129095.1. Lineage (NCBI taxonomy): Eukaryota > Metazoa > Arthropoda > Insecta > Diptera > Syrphidae > Volucella > Volucella bombylans. The sequence continues at coordinate 65,156,105 of OX422143.1, read as the reverse complement.
CAGTGTTGTTATTGAAAAAGCCAAATTTCACAAGGTTAACGCAGAAAGCGAACGAAATATCTTTTCAACTGTTTTTGAAATTCGATATGGATTCCGTTTGTTTTAGTTACTCTTTCAAGCTCACTTTTTCTCACCACTGCCATTACTTTGTGAGTAATATTCGCAAAATGTGATACTGTCGGGAGTACTCGTATATATCGCCTTTAAAGAACTGCTTGTTGAGAAACTGTATCGCTGAAAAATGGGCCTGTATATAAGTTTAACCACTTGGTTTTTGCACTTGGAATACTTAGCGAGGTTCAAATAAAATATCGACATGTCTGTCAAGAAAATGAATATTGAGTGAGCCAGATCAGTGTCATCAATGAATCTGTCAATGGTTAGTAGTGCTGGAAAGAAAACAAGCAATATACCAAAAAGGACTGTTCCAAATGGTGGATGGATGGATGAACTAGAAAGTTCTCGGAGCTGCTTATCCCTCACCAATCCTATTAACGGATATAAAAACAGGTTGTCACTGATGAGAAATACATATCTCCGGCTGATAGAGATGGACAAATGAATAACATTGGCGAAGGAAAGTGTGAAAACGGGGGCACCTGATATTCCATTACTTTTTCTTTACCTTTGAACTAAGATTCGAAAAACAAGTATTTGACTAGATTGCTACGGCAACGATTAAGTGAGAGTTGAACTTCACTAAGTTCAAGGAATACGACATTCAAGACGTTTTACTCAAACCGCCTGCCACGATTGCTAATTTCAGATTTTCCTGAGTTCCAGCAAACGTCTGCAATCAGCTTACCCGCATCTCTGTCACGTCTTGATAAGGTCTTACTAACTGCTAATTCAATGTTTTCCATAAATTGGTAATACTCATACCAACACACCCATACTATTACTTGGCTACGAGATTAATTTGACACTACGTTTTTGTATGACGGTTTCTCAAAAGAGTTAAGAACAACTACAGCTTTTGGTTCGGATACCATTGCATCAAAGATGCCATCTAGAAGCCTTAAAGGATTAAAGTAGAAGTAATTTGCAGATATTTCTTCCATTCATCATTATATTGTAAAACCTCAAGGTATAGCATGGCAATGATCCTGCATTCTTCTGAGTTCTAGGCCAGATTCAAGCCAGTTTTAAACTCCTTTTGACACTTTTTACGAAATACCTCTTTACAGTATCTACATCTAGTATTCCAACATTCAACTTTATGGTGTCCTCTTAAATAATTTTCTAATTTGATGTTTACTACTATGTATGCGTTCATTCCACTTTAATACAACAACATTGCGCCCAAATCCCTAATGGAATTTCATTTAACTTAATATCTTCATCACGTGTCACATCATTTCTTAATCCGCGAATGACGTTGAAAATTTAATACCCGCGCCTTTTACGATCAACTTTCATTCGCTGCTACTCATTCTCATTAACCAAAAACCGAAATCGTAGCATAGCGCACGAAATCGCAACAAAACGAGAAACTGCCTTTGCCCTGGTTTACCTGAACACACAAGTAAGCATCCTGGCAGCCTCCAAATTGGCAACGGAAAACAACCAATTTCCAAATAAATTACCCCCAAACTCAAATGCCTCTGCCCGCAGCGGGAAAACAAAATTCAATAATGTAATAGAGTAATGATCCATGTCAGGTTAGGTTGGATTGGAGCTTGGGCAAATGGTAAAATAGGACTCAGGAACTCATAGTGGCTGTGTAGCGGTTCTAGCTAGAAGGTGACGCACATATCATATGTGGTACACAACCTCACCATTATCGATTCTCGGCAGCACAAAGTCAATTCGGAACATCTTATGGGTCGATATCTGCGATATCTTGGCGTCGTTAAATCGGCAAGCTGCTCCCGACTCCCGAGAAGCCGAAATTCAAATGCTAATGACATAGCCCATATGTGACTTGTATAAAGCCCCTCTCACCGCTTAATGGAATACTGATACAATGTTTTACCTTTGCTCCCACTTCTTGTCATTGCCATTGTATTGTTGTTTTTGGCTACGTTCACATCGCTCCCACTGTCCTCATCATCCCCGTCGTCAATTTCAACGTCGCATATCAATTCAAAGGTACGCTCCCTTGGGAATGATTCGCAAAACAATATTAGATTATGGAAATTTTACTGCTTTCCATTCGGAGACAGGGTGCTGAGACTGGCACTCGTACTGATACTGACATTGGTTCTGATGGCGATGGTGAATTTCCAAATTCAAGCCATCTTCTCGGTGGATGGATCAACGAACATAGCTTTCGATTTTGCCACGCATGTGAGTGTTAAAGCTTAAAACGGTCATTGACCCACGAAATATGATACAGGAATAATTAGATTGAATTGGTTTCACCCAGGAGCATACGAATATGTACGAGTACGTACTATGTAACCAGTGCAGAATCCTAAATTGAGGGCTTCCCATGTGGTATCTACCAAACTCGTGTAGGTAAAAACACTGTTTTTGAGTGGGGTTCCATACAAATAGGCAAAGAATCGCACCGATATCTACTTCAATTGCTTTATAACGACATTTTTAAAGGTGTAGAACATAAATACCACTCAGCTTTTTAAGATCTTACCCACCATATGCTGCGCATGAGATAACATGAATATATATCTCTTGGTGACATAATAAGATTGTCATCATGTGCAAAAGGTATCTAAGAAGGCAAGCGCGACCAAAATATACATATTATGTATATGTAACAATTTGCTAGATGACACATTATTTCGCGCATGCCTGTGTGTTGATCTCTGTCATCGTTAAGGAACTATCTTAGCCATATGCACTCAAGTGAACCATAAGCACAAGACTTGAGATTTATATACATTTAATGCTGTGTCGTTCACAGTACGTTCCTCCACTCTAAGACAGAAGATTACTGTATTATCGACGTCTGAATTTATAAGCCCACAGTCTCTTCTCTGACTTTGTTTTGGCTTGTAAAACTTCAAAACACGACTTACTTTGGACAGCAAAATACTAACAAACAACTTGTAGAAATAAAAACATCCAATAGCGGCCGGCTTGCAAATAAGGGCCTCCAATATGATGTGCAAGATCCATGTCTTTAGTAAGTTTAATCTACTTTTTAAAGCTACTTCGAAGTGTTCGCCCTAAAGGGAGCACCATGATTTTTCGGGTCCTTGAAGCAGAGATGGCGGAGGAAAATAACTTAATAGGCTAACGGAAGCTTTCACAGCCCACTGACCTTGGGTTGCTCGTATTTGCAACTAGTTTTATTAGAGAATACGACGAACATGGCAATCTACAAATCCAGTATAGTAGAAGCCCTGGAATATAAATATGAACATCGGCAAATACAGGGTAATTTTTTTGACATGTGTCAAAGTCATACATGCTCAGTTAGCATTGCCATTTCATTATGGAAGGACTTACACTCGATCGCGCACTTCGCCCGTAAAATAGTCATCATAATCGATCTACTGAGCAAGCATTTCAAGCCATAGCGACCACATTTCGCACCAATTTCACGCTATTGGACATCAAGCCACCTTCCCCTTATCCGTAGAGTGTGTACAGAGGACACATCCGCCAGTGTTAATGAAGACCGTGATTTGTACATTCGTCGCCGTTCGCAACAATTGCGATTATGTTGCTCGACTACGTGGGAGATTATACCCAAGGATCTTGATCTAAAATCTTACACAATGTAGCTCGTGCAAGAACTGAAGTCGAATGACCTGCAACAGCGTTGAATTTTCGTTGAGTGGACCTTAGAAAAAACTGGAGCAAGATCCGCTTTTTTACCGAAAAACTATTATCTTCAGTGACGAAGCTCATTTCTGTTTGAAATACAAGAGCTGCCAATGCAACCGGAAAAATTCACTTTTTGGTGCTGTTTATGGTCCGATATTTTTTTTAAACATGATGACGTGAGAACAACGCTATCGTTCAATGATTTCGAACTTTTTTCGCCCAAAATTCACGAGTTGAACATGCTCGAAAAAGTGATTCAAAATTGTACTATTCTTATGGACCATTTAAAACGTAGTCGTGGTTAATATTTACATTAAATAATCTCTAAAAGGTAAATGGCAAGCATTGCTTTATCAACTCAAATAAAAATTTTATAGACTTTTGCAATGTGCTTGTGCTTCTTTTGAAAATTAAAAACCAAACGTGAAATAGAGTCGCAGTTAGTGTTGAGAATATGGACTGAATAACGCCGGCAATGGTCAAAATTCAAATGAACCATTCACCATCGAGGCTAAAATCTAAGAGAGCTGCTGGTTACTGTCTAAAAGAGGAAACATGCCGAATGATTGAATCTCAGCATCGTTTGTCACAAGCATTACCTATAAAATCTTTTTTCCATATTATCTGAGAGTCTGAAACCATTCGGAAACAATTTGGTTGGTCCATATCAGTGCGGTTTTAATCCAGATATTCACACGACGGCAGATCTTGGAAAAGACCCAGGACCTTCAAATTGGTACTTACCATCTATTTGTTGACTTCAAAGCCGCATATGTCAAGGTTCATTGGGACGAGCTATACAACGCCATTTCTAGTTTTGAAATCCCTGGCAAACTACTCAGATTGAATGATTATGGAGAATTATCCCTGCTCCATCAAGGTAGGTAGTGAATAAGCCGAGACTGTCAATATCAAAAAAGTTTTCAGACAAGGCAATGCGTTTTAGAGGTTTGTTGGTTGCGGCTATTGTGCCCACACATGGCGCAGGTAACACAACTCATGTGCAATCGTACGAAAGTGCCCGCAATAAATCAACACAAATGTCACATGTGACGTATTGGTCAGCTATGTATGCAAGTATGTGCATAGCAAATTTATGGTGAAACGAGGTGGAAGATTGTTGTGGATCAAATCCACGTTTGTTGCCCACGCTGGATGGTTTGGATGGTTTTGTTAGGTTTGGATACTTTGGATGCGCCTTGCGAGGACTTGGCGATAGGTAAAGTATCTGGGGTTGGTATATTTATAAAGAATGGGTGTTCTATTATTTTATTGATCAATTTCTAGTGTTTGTGTTTACGCACAAAAATAATAATTTTATAAATTATTTTTGATTGGGTACATTTCATGTTTTTTGTTACTTTAGTCACTTTGGACGCGTCTGGCAAGAACTTGGCCGCGCGCAAAACGTCTGGCGTTCATATTTTCGTAATCTGGAAGATTTGAACTAACTTTTGCGAGAAAAAAAAATTGGTTATGTTAGTTATGCAAAAATAGAATAGTTGCTTATTTTAACAGCGTCTGGCACTGCTTTCAACGCACCGTAAAAGTCTTGGAACCATATATTCATAATAATATAACTCTGTTCTATGTTTTATGTAAAATTGACATGGTTACCTTAATTATGCCAAATTGGGCATAATTCAAACACTTTGATGGCGTCTGGCGTGGCCTTCGCCGCATCCTAAACGTCTGGCATAAATGAATCTAAAGCAAGCAAATTCTGCTATATCGTTTTCAATAAAAATTAAATGGTTATCTCCTCTATTCCTGTTGGGCATAATTTTGCATTTTAAAAGTACTGTTATTTTCCTCGGCCATCAGTGAGGACTCCCAGACTGCCTTATTTGAAATCACACTAAAATACTACCTATGAATGTACATATTTTTTGGTTATCCTTCACTGCCAAATCTATACTGCGGGCTCTTGGTCTATTACTCGACGATATGGAACTTCAAGTGCCTGTGTCAAACATAAATACGCCAACCAACACCTCTGTTAGTCATCGACCCAACACGTCGTCCGTTGAAATAGATAATCAACTCGCTGGAAATGCACCTAAAATTATTAACAATGCCCCTTTCTGCCCACCAATATTTGTATTCGGTGCCAATTGTGAACTTATAAGCGAAATTATTAAACTCGATGCAAATGTAAAGTTAAGGATGTAAAACATAAATTTGTAAATTTGAGCTACCGAAAAACAAAGGTATACATAAATGACGCTAAAATTAATTCAACTATTATTAATAGATTACACGGGACGGGTATTGGTGCGTTTTCTTTTGCGCCTAAGGAAACGAAAAGGGTTTCAGTTATGCTCAAGGTTAAGGTTATAGAACAAGCTGTGGAAGCTACATCTCCTAGTATTAGCATTTGTAGGAGAACACCTTTTTTTACTTCGAAATCAAAAGAAATGGGTATGAAATTAAATATGTTTATTTTTCAATTAGAACCAGGTGTCAAAAATTCGGTCATTCCGGTGAATGCTGCTCATATAACAGTATATGTGTCCTGTGCGGCGAGTCTCATGATTCAGAAGTGTGAATCGATTCCTTTAAATCGCTCAGAGGATCTAATCAGGAAGTTCCTACTCTTAAGTGGGTCAATTGTAATGAAACCGGGTACGCAGCTAGTTATCATGGCTACCCATCATATCTAAAATATAAAGAAAAGCGGGATATATCGACACAAGGCGCAAGGCAGATTGCGATCAAAAATAGAGCGGTAGTACAAGGCGCTATAAATACGCTTATGAATCAACACGTTACATATGCTGACATGGTCAAGAGTAACTACTCTCACCGCGCGATTAACACGCAAACAAACTTCACGACAAAGAAACAATCTGGTGATCTTAATAATTTTTTTTTTTTAAATTTTTTAACACACCTTTTAAAGAACTGCTATCAAAAATCAGACAATTCTGGCTCACTTATCAACAACTTTAGTCTACAGAAGACAAAATGTTCGCATATCTTGAGTTTGTAGCCTCTATAGTGGTATAATGCTGACAAATAACTTCAAAATTATGTCGATAAATTGTAACTCCATAATTTCCCTTGAAAGAGCACTAGATTTATTTAACACACTAAAAACCCGGAAGCCCCAAATATGCCGTACCATAAGCCCGCTTTTGATAGCTTTAATTTCATCCCTTGTCACTCAGGTAGAGGAACAGCAGTTATCTTAGACAAAAGGTATAAGTATACTGAAGTTCCTTTCCAGGGTGACGTTTTTTCCATTTGCCTTATCACTATTACATCACGTAGTAGTAATAGTTTACGAAGGAATATTTTAATAGGAAGCATTTATATTCCTTTCAATGCAGGTCGACGTTTGCTAAACGAACTTAACCGGGTTTACACGTTTATGAAGTCATTTGACGCAGTCATATTAGGTGGGGATTTCAATGCACGTAATATAGATTGGGGTGACACAGTCCAAAATGGGAACTCGTTACAACTGCCTTTACAACGGCCCATATTTAAATTTAGACTTAGTTGCTCCGAACAGCCCTACATTTCCCAGATCATCAGCTGTAATTGACTTTTTTCTTATATCTTCATTTCTCATCTGCAATAACCTGAACCCTCTAGTTTGTTCAACATTTGCAATGAATTCGGGCCATGTCGGGATTGAGTTACTAGTAAGCATAATTTACTTCCTCCCAATCCTACAGCCACCGGCAACATACAGATACCTGGATATCAAAATTAAATGAACAAATTAACATCAACGTCCAATTGCATTCCTCCATTCGCAATGTGAAAAATTTCAAATATCACAATATTCAGACACTACAAAAAACTTGCTTAAGATACGTTTTGCATGGCTTACACAATTGAAAAGACTGTATAACCGACATCTTAACAGTGTCAATGATGAATATCACCAACTTTATGCTAGGATCCAGTGCTTAAGTAAAATAATTAAAGAAAGGGTTCGGATTGATAGTAACACTGTTTTTAAGGGCCTCATGCTTTTAAGGAAATCGATAGGATAACCGGAAGAAAATTCATCGGAACTAATATTTCCAAATAATAAATAACGGAGGGAACCTAAATGATGTGCAAATTCCAGATCAATCTGAGGCGAATGATATCTGCTCGACAGTAGAATCATTTTGTAGTAACCAGTTCAATCAAACCCTGACCATCTTTTCGCCCTCAAATACCGCGATAAATCCCAACAATGTGCAAGCATTTACATCCCCAAATAGTGTGATAGTGTGAGTTTGTTGAGAGAAGCCCTCAACAACAAAAAGTCAGCTGGAATAGATAATATCTCAAACTCCATTCTTCGAGAATGTCACATTTCTCTTAACACATCTTTCTCTACTTTATTCAACCACTGCCTGAATAATGGCTATTTCCCTTCAATTTGGAAGAAAGGGAAAATATTCCCAATAACTAAGTCTAAGAGAGCAAGATATATAAAAGACTTTCGACCGGTATCTTTGCTATCTAATATAGGAAAACTGTTCGAGAGGGATACTATAGTAGGGCAGTTAAGTATCATGTGCGAGGACTCCAACATTATTCCAAGTAACCAGTTTGGTTTCAAAAAGGGTCATTCAACGGAACATGCCTCACTGGTACTGCAGGATATGGATAAGATTTGACACTGTCTGGCACAAGGGATTAATCTATAAGCTAATTGGTCTAAATTTTTCTAAGTGTTTAATTTGTATCATTTCCAGCTTTCTAAAAGATAGGCTCAGCTTTGTTATCATAGGTGATGAGCACTCAGACTATATCTCAGTCCTTTCCGGTGTGGCTCAAGGATCGAGCCTAGGACCAATCTTTTTTAATATCTATATACATGACTTTCCTTTCCATAAGCACGATGACCCTAGTGCTATTTTATACGCAGATGACAGTCTGATATTAGCAAGTGCCAAAGGTCAAATGTTGAGCTTAATAAGATTAAAGGCAAACTACCGACTCCAATAGCTTACTTCAAAAAGTGGAAGCTATAAATTAATACAGCTAAATGTGGCCTAACCTGCTTCAGAAATGCAAGCGGGAAAGGACATTATCTTACAGTAAAAGAAAGTAAGACCTTGAAACTAGAGATCAATGGAAACAATATTACACTACGAGATGAAGTCAAGTACCTCGGTATTGACTTTCATAATTGACTCATTTTCAACAAACATGCACGCAGAGTATTGAATAAAGCCAAAATGGTCACAGCAATTCTTAAGCTACTGCTCAATTCTAAACAAGTATCGCCGAATGCCAATATGCTAATGTATAAGACCTTAATAAGACCGATAATAACATATGGGTTTTGTACTTGGTTTACAATTTCGCCCATTGTAGCCGAAGAGCTCCAGATTTTTGAGAGAAAAATTTTAAGATTCCGCTGCGGTAAATTTAGAAGGCCAGATAAAAAATGGTTTTCTAACAAGACCTTGTATTCCGAAACGAAGATTACACCCATAATGACGTACCAAACCGAATTATTTGTAAAAAAAAAGCTAGAGCGTATACGTGATCATTCCAATGGTTAAGTCTTTGCTGGACTCAAATATCAACGATAGTTTGGAGGAAAATTATTACCTTTCCCCATTTAATCTTTTAAACCCGAGATGCTTTCCTTTGTTGAGACCAAATGCGAATTGAAACCTTTCAGTTCCTTTTTACGAAAAAGCATCCCCTTTAAATCTACGCAAATAACTTTTCTTTGTTTTTGGTTTTTAATTTTTAGTTTTTAAGTGTCATGTGAAGCAACGTCGATGTAATACGCCGGGAACAAGCGTATACTTCAAAGCTATATAAACTTATTTATAATTTCGATTTAGTTGTTTATAAAACTATTATCTTACTTTTAAGCCAGACGCAATCTTAGTCTTAGCTCTTAAGAAACAAATATTGTACACACACAAGTGTATTGACTGGAAAAAGTCTCAAAGTCTCAAAGTCTCAACAGTCTCAAGTCTCTCTCTCAGAAGATGTAAGTACACACACTTTTAACATTTCCAATCTAAACTTCATATACTTTCATCGACACGTAAGTTTTTGAAGCAAAAAAAGCTCCCGGGAAAATCATACGCTGAATGGATAGCAGACCTCAAAGATCTGGCTAGAGATTATGTTTTCGTTTTCCCGAAGCAAGATTGCAACACATCCTATGCTGAAGTCATGATCAGGTCGCATGGTCGCTTTCTATATGCCTCATGATTCTGTAAGAAATGCCGCAACACAAAAAAAGGACACGACACTGGAGGAAATCGAGGAACTAGCGATGGCCTACGAGTCGACACAGCTGGTATCGAGCATACTTAAGGGAAGCAGTACTTCTACCCCATCGGCGTTCACCGAGGTAAATAAGTTGAGCCAAGCAAGTTTCCCGAGATCCACAAGTTAGTCGCATGAAATTTTTAATGTAAGAAAATCATGTCCCGGCTGTTTCACAACCGGAATCAGTGTAAACACATTGACTCAGTGTGTCATATCTGTCAACGTCGTGGCAATATTAGTAGCGTTTGTTTGTCGGCAAAGTGTGCCGATGGTCCTTCCTCAGCACAGTCTCGCCATCGATTTAAAAGGCGAGAAAGAAGACGTGCCCCTAACACAGCGATGAATAGCAGACAGGACAGTCAATCGACTTTCGGCTCGCACTTTAGGCAGACAGTATCTGCTCACTCAATCAACATGGTAGCCGACAGTGAACCCCCTTTTATAAGAGTTTCTTCGGCAGAGTTAGAGGCTGAAAAAAATACCACAAAAATGTTTGTGTTGCTTCACGTTAATCAGCCCCTTTTAAATTTTTAATTAGACACAGGTGCTGCCTGTTCACTAGTAAGTCTTGACGAATACCGTAACCTAGGTAGTCCAAACTGTAAGCAGACCACACGTACCCTTAAAGCCTATGAGGAAATGAGCGTACCTATAAAAGAAACCATAAATGTCAGTGTCCAGTGGAAAACAAAAATATGCATCCTACCACTAGTTATTTCCTCGAGGAGTAAACATAGTGGGTTTGGATTGGTTTCAAGCGTTTGGTTTACAGATACTTTTTGCGGAAGAGGAAACCGTACTGCAAATTGTGTCAGAATCCAGAGAACGTTGAAACCAAACAGCCAAACCAGGTACTTTAAGTACCGCCCTGTACCATTTGCTCAAAAAGAGGACGTTCATCATGAAAACGAGCGATTGCGACAGTTGGATACCTTGCGTCCTGTGGAAACGAGCCAATGGGCAGAACCCATCATGGGCGTTAAAAAGGCAAACGACAATTTGCGCATATGTGGTGATTTTAAAATCACTATTAACCCATAGCTAGAAATAGATCGTCATCTTGTTCCCCGCATTCATCTTTCATAAATTACAAGGAGGACGGTACTTTACAAAGATTGATTTGTCCAATGCATACCTTCAAATTCCCTTAGACGAACAGTCAAGAAAGATGTGCGTCGTCCATACTGAGTTTGGTCTTTTTGAATACCAGCGCTTACCCTTTGGGACGTCCAGTTTTACAGGAATTTTCCAGAGATACATGAAACAGCTGACTCCTGATTTGGATTTTTGCGTTTCCTATCTCGATGACGTCATTGTATCCGGACGTACCAACGACGAGCATTTACGTAACTTCCAAACCTTCCTCGAGCGACTGAAACATTATGGCCTGCGGTGTCGACTTGATAAGTGCAAATTCACAAAACCCGAAATCGAGTACCTACTTAGGCCATATCATTGACCAAACTGGTATACGACCATCGGAGTCGCGGGTTAAAGCCATGCAGAATTGCCCACACCGAAAGATACCAAAAACCTTGAGGCTTTCATCGGTAAATTTATATAATCAATTTATCGAGAATTTTGCCCAGTTAGCAGCTCTTCTGAATAAACTTCGCTCTAATAGTGAGAAATTAGTGTTGGAAAAGGATCAACAGCGCTCTTTCGATCTATTCAAAACAAAAATTGTAAAAGCATCTAGATTGGTTCATTTCCCGAACAACTTACCTATCACCTTGGATACAGATGCTTCATCATCGTCGGAGCGGCTATCTCCCATATCTATCCGCATGGAACAGAAAAGCATCGAAGATATTGGATAAGGCGCAACGGAGATATAGTCACATCGAGATTGAAGCTTTCTCTATTATATTTGGCGTAAAAAAAGTTTCACCAATACTTATTCGGACGTCAATTCGAGCTGATAACCGACCATCAGCCACTGGTAATCATATTTAGCCCTAATTAGAAACTGCCTCACATGACCATTCAGAGACTCCAAAGATGGGCAATCATACTAATGGGTTACATTACATTTACAGTCCAACGGAGCAGAACAGAAATGCGGATTGCCTTTCGCTTTTACGAATTGCTCTCGATATGAGGAACATTCATCGATCGTGGAAAATTTCCTAATCAATGCCGGAGTTATTTCTAGGCTCTCTAAGCAAGATTCCACGATAAATAAAGTTATTGCTTACGTCCAGAATGGTTTGCCAAATCGCTTACCATGATTCGTTGGCAACTTTCTTCTCGACCTACCATTCAACACCGGATGATAGTGGCATATCTCCAGCAGAAAGGCAACATCGAACCTTACTCTCCGCTATTTTTCCGGAATTTCGAAGCAAAGGCGAGATGAAGAAGACCGCGAATTTGAGGTTCTCCGTTGATCGACCGGTATTCCTGCGACAATACCTACGTGACAAGAAGTGGATTTCTGGAGTGATTAAGAAGACTCTTGAAAGACGTATGTATCTGATTAAGACTAGCAATGATATTTGGCGGCGTCATCAAAACCAGATCCAACCTAGAAAGTGACGGAAAGATCGCTGTTCCTGCGGATGACACCATAGATTTACAACAGGCAAGTAGTCAATATTGCAATTCTTATCGTTTTCAAGTTCACAGAGACTCACAGCTAAGCAATCAGCGAGAGCAACTTGATGATTCTAAGGTTTTCTCGTACCCACAATCTAGTCCTCAAATCGTGAATTTGGATTCAAGGGTGGAACCTCGCTCATCAACTCAAGAGACTGAAATATCCAAAAATGTTTCCTCACTAATCCACTCACGAGCAGCAGTCACGCCAGTCTAATAACAATGCGCATTCTAACTGTCTAACGTCTGTGTTAAATTTCCATCTCTATTACGGAAAAAAGCCGTGATGATCAAGGTGTAAAAGAGCGGGAAAAGATCTCAGCTAATGTTTTTGGTTCTCATAGCAACAATAACAACACCAGCAATGATGACGACGGCAACAACAACAACACGTACGATTGCCTTACTGGCTTCACAAGATCGTTACTGACTACAACTACAAACGTAACCATAAATGTAAATTTGCTTGGGTTAGGAATTCATCTGTGGCTTATTTGAAAAATGGAAGGCGGCCAAGTTATTAAATTTAAGTAGATTTGAGGATTTTGCTAAACTTGGCAAATAATTATGTTTAACTGTAACGTAAATAATAATCAATTTTTAAATCCAAATTATAATACTAGTATTAATAGCTTTACGTCTCTAATTTCCAATAATAACCTTAAATGGCTTTGTATTGAACACCTTATTAATGTATTGTACAATATTCAGATTTTTCAATCACCCATCAAAATACTTGCAGCATGAGAAATAATTTTGATACTTTTCTCATTCATCTGGCATCTTTGGATCATTTGCCTGATCTCATCTTTCTCTCTGAAATTTCGATTTTTGATGAAAAGACTTCAGTTTTCAAAATACCAAATTTTACGTTTGAGGCAAACTATAACAACCCCTATTCAGCTGGAGATGTTGCGGTTTTTTACCGAAGCGATGTAATACGTTGAGAAATAGTGAAATATAAAATGGATAGTGGCTACATTCTCAAAAGTTTTTGCGAAATCTCTGCAGTTCGTTACTGCTACCTATGAGCCCGAAATATTATAGGATTGATTTTGTTGCTCTTAAGTCTAATTTAAATGCTGAATTCTTGGATGATGTTTATGTTGTATATGATCCATCTACTGATTTCAATCTGTGTTTACACAAGTTACACTTTCATATATTCAATTGTAGACAGAACATACATACCATCTTGATCAACAAGTTCCCGAGATAACCACCGTGTGTCGCTCCCATTGCTCCGATTTGAGTTCTGTTTTTTTGTTAAGTTGGCACATCTGTTGTTGACATTCCCTCTAAATCTTAGCGTTATAGCTTGACATTTCCAAAAGTTATGTAGCCAAGAGTTCATCTATCTCTGTGTGTGTTGGCGATTTTTTACAATTTTAGAAAAAACGGATTTAATGGTGCGCGAACGTTGAAAATGTTGGAAAAGTGTTTCGGCAACGATTCTCTAAAGAAAACGATCATTTACAAGTGGCACGAGCGGTTCAAAAGTGGTCGTGAGTCAATCGAAAATGATGAACGCAGTGGCAGACCATCGACATCGAAAACCGACGAAAGTATTGATGAAGTAAAAGAAATTAATCATCAGAGAGATAGCGGAGGACTTGAACATTGCCTATAGATCCGTCCAAGACATTTTGGTTAATGATTTGGGATTCCGTTGTGTAGCAGCAAAGTTGATGCCAAAAGACCTCAATTGCATGCAAAACAGAGACTGTGTTGACGCCGCAAAAGAGATGATTTGCGAAGCTGAATCCGATCAAAAGGATCATTACTGGAGACGAGACGTGGGTTTATGAGTACGACACGCAATCCAGACATCATACAAGTGAATGACGTTCACTAAATGAGCCGAGACCAAAAAAACCACGTCGTTTTCAGTCAAAAAAGAAGGCAATGCACGGTTTTCATGGATTACAACGGTGTAGTACATCATGAATTTTTGCCAGAAGTCCTGACAGTAAAAAAGAGTATTATTTGGGCGTTATGAGACATTTGCGTGAAGCAATTGGTGGATCTTGCACAATGATAACGCACCGTTATTATTCGTAATTTTTTGACGAAAAATGATGCAACAAATACCATCCAACAACCACCGAATTCACCTGGTTTGGTTCCCTGTGAATTCTTTCTGTTCAATCGAGTTAAAAAACCACTACGGAGAACGCGTTTCAGCAGCCGAGAGGAAGTAATGGAAAAATCGCAGGAAGCACTGATTGACGTACCGAAAACCGAATATAAAAAATGTTTCGAGAATTCAAGATCAAGCGCTGGCATAAGTGTGTTGCAGTCGATAGGGACTACTTTGAAGGGGACAATATAGATTTAGATAAATAAACTTGTATTCTTAATTTTCTGAATAAATTCAGGGAACTTGTTGATCAATGTTGGTATAAGTATAAGAATAATAATAAGTTAAAGTGTTTTAAGCAATGAATGACTATTACTATTACATTCTGAGAATGTTCCATAGACTAACAGAATTTTATGATAAATTCTGTTCAGAGGTAAAAACTGAAATACCACTCTGTAAAGATGCCTAGTTCGAAAATAGATTAGCTGCATTTTTTGATAATGCAAAAAGGGAATGAATGATTATTACGAAATTTTAAGCAGGGCTAATACAAATTCAGATATTGTTCTAAAAAATAATAACACTCCCGTAACTGAACCCCAAGAAATTGTTTTTTCTTGCGAATTTGAATCCTTTTCAGGATTATTCTAAAAATGATAACCACCAAGATTTATCTTTAAAATACATTCATTTACAATCTGAAAGTTTTTTCTTCGAACAGTTTACGGCACTTGAAATATTTACAAAACAAATTATATTATCACTAAAAAAACAGTTGTGTGTTGAAAAACATTTCTTATCAAATTTCTGATGTCTTATATTTTATATTTAATCAATGCTTGCGTTCAGAGTTAATTTTTCCCAGAATCACTAAAAACAGCAGTAGTAATACCACTCCACAAAAGGGTGATGCTACGGTACTAAATAACTAACGTCATATTTCACTATCTGTGTTTTGAAAAGTTTTTGAAAGAGGTATGAAATCTATAATTCTATGTTTCCTAGATAGAACAAACTTACTTAGTGTTTCCCAATTTGGGCTTAGAAGCGGAAGATCTACTGAAAGTGCTTTGTTAAAACAAACTGGTAAAATTTATAATAGTTTGAATATATCAGGAATTTCTGCCACACTGTTTTCATAGTCATTACTAAAGCTTTTGATATGATGAACTATTCTTTGCTGCTAAACAAACTTCATAATGCAGGTTGCAGAGGTTTTATTTATGACTGGTTTGCTTCATATTTAAAAAATCGTAGGCAAATAATAGAAATCAAAAACTGTTTCAGTTCACAGAATTTAATTATCATAGGGGTACCGCAAGGTCCTGTCTTAGGTCCCATCCTGTAATTACAGCTTTTGTCGACGATAATGCTCTGTCCTATTCTAATAAGAGCTATCTTAGTCTTTTTCTGTATTTTAACAATGATTTACGAGTAGATATACATATTGAGTAGATGGTTCAATCAGCATAGAATGGCAATCAGCAATAAAACTAAATTTACGATCTTTAATATCAAAAGTTCAATATGCGATGTCCTCCCTTTACATTACCATTCACTGTTCCTTGAGATTTCTTTTAGGCTTCCATGATCCTATTATCTTCAACAGTAACGTAAGTTGCAGTGATGCCTGCTTCAAAATTGATCGCGTCGGCAAATGGGTGTTATGCTCGATAATGAGTTCAGTTGGAAAGACCATACCTTCTACCTAAAGCAGTCTCTAAATAGAGTTATCAGGTACCTATATCATTTTAGCCTTTACTGTAGTCTATCTATCTTAGTGGCACAGAAAGTTGATGACATCCATCCGTGTACACGCGTTCCCATAGACCCTGCAGAATTCGTCGTCGGCAAGACGCAGCTTTATTACATGCGCCTCCAGAACAATATTCTTGTTCTGAATTTACTGAGTTTCGGACAAAATTGTCTTGAAGTTTTACACGTTGGAAGGTTTCCAACTCTGATTAGTGTTGTTTTGTCCACTTGCATTCTTAGAGTGCCGTGTGGAGGTTTGATACTTTGATCTGCCAGTTCTTTATCAAAGGAGGATCCCTTTTGAGCTAATTCGTTTGCGTGTTCGTTGCTAGGAGCCCAACGGAGCTTAACGTTATGCAGAACGCAAAGAGCATTAAGCTCTTCTCCACAGCGCTTTAGAGGCTTTGATTTAATCTCGACTGGGGTATTGCCTTTATTGTTTATTGGCTGCTTCTGCTATAGTCGGTGCCCATTATCTGAGTGATATTAGCATCCCCTATGCGTTTTATCGCACGGACGAGTTATGATCATTTTGGGCGGATAAATGCCTTATATATTGAGGTCTACTCAGAGAGTATGAGGTCATTACAAGCTAAGCTGTGATTGATACGCGTACCGTGAATGGAAAGTTTTTCGGTTTCGGAAAACTGAATGTTTTGGATTCCGCTTCAACAATAGCAGACAACATTGTGTTTTGTTTCCCAATGAGTTATGCTGCTAATATCGAAATTTAATATGCGTTGCGTTCTCTATAGCAGAAGAACAGGGACGTGAGTCCGGGAACGAATTGAGAAGCAGAGAGTATTGTCGTCAGCAAACGAATATATTGAATTAAAAGCGGCAGACAAGAGATCATTGATAAAAATTAAAAAGAGTGTCGGAGACAGAATGGAGCCCCGGGGCATCCCAGCATTTATTTTTTGAATATCAGACTTGCGACGTTGCCACTGGTGTTCGGTACTTAATGATGGCGGTATAGGAGTTTAAATTAGATTATAGGGGTCCTTTTTCATTGCAGCTTTTGGAGATTATATCTTCGCACAGTAGTTCATCTTTGTTGTGACGCTTAGATCCGCATTCATACCTTAGCTGCAACAAGCTGCTGATCCGAGTCATTCTTGGACGTCCAGAATGTCGAAGATAGGCCTTTCATCTATTGCAGCATGACCAATTGGATTTAGTCTTGTCCTCTTTTATATACATATTGAGACAAGGAAACCGTGTGCATGATATAGTGATATGTTATTTCGTCCCACCGTAAAGTCAATAAGCCTAAGTCTATTGCTAGACGTGGTGTCGTGAGAGCTATGCTTTCCAATTTCAACGTCATACCTAGGACATTGCTCATATAATTTGTCGTAGAGGTCGTAGAAATATTTTTTGGGGGTGTCGTCCTTGTCTTCCATAGGTGCACGGGCACGCATATTACACCCATATTAGCGAATTTAGCCTTGATGCGGATTGTCATAAGATCCTCACTAACATATCGGAAGTCTACCGCATCTGCCGCGTATGACAAATCCGCATCTGAATAATCGCTGTTTCTGTTTCCCATAGCAATCACCATAGTATTATAGATGTCGCACTTCCTGGATAACGCTGATATCTGCATGATAGTAGTCAATGCCATCTGATAATTGTTCGGCTTGCCTGCTAAGGGTCGGAATATTCCACATGCAGATCAGAAAGTCGCTGTCATTTAAACCTTTGCCAGGGTCGTCAATAGTGAATCCGTTTTCATCTGGCTTTTGCTTAAGTTGGCACTTAAAACATATTTTTAGCCCAAATCGAAGGGACTTAAAGTATATATTTAGGTGTTTTCTCATAGTATAAACTGCAGTGTCATCTGCATAAACGAACTCTTAACAGCCTTCCGCTACTAGAACTGAAAATAATTCGTCTTATGGTGTAAGCCCCGCACCAAATGCTTCTATGGAAAAAGAAAAGGAATGCAATCCTGAATGAGTCCCGATGTTACAACTCCGATGCGAGGGAATCATGTAAACGTTCCTATTAGAAGAATGTAACTCGCAAAAACATAAATCTTTTTCTTAGCATTCAAGACATTAACTTAAATTAAACAAAACATAATCAAGAGCAACCAATAAACCATTCCAGGTACCCCATAAAACTCCAATCCAATGAGCACAATTCTGCACACATCCTTCACATGCAATTACCTCCAATTAAAAGGGAATCCACATCTTCACAGCAGGTCTTCCTAAATTAAATTAAAATCCAAGTCCCATAGGCAACAACATCGAAGACGTGAAATCATGAAATTTCTATAAATACGAATATTCTCCGGGATTCACATTTGGATTATGACTGTTTGCGTCGGTCGGGTGTCATGGCCAATTATTGGAGTCCCTGGCGGAAGCCACAAATAACAGCAGGTGTTGACGCATTCAGCTGGCGTAGTCCATTTTAGAGTTGAGACGTTTTTCAACTTCGATCACATCAACTGAAAATCTCTGTTTGCCGTTTGCGCAAATTATGATCCATGGCCACATGCCCAGATTTAGAATTCCAGGGAACGTGCGTGCATGCGTTTTTTAATTATTTATTTTTATTATTATTATTTTTTTCATTTTAGAGAATTATTTGTCAACTTCAGGAAGTTGGATGTCAGGAGAGGAGAAGCTAAATAAAGAAATATTCTTGTTAAGCAATAGCTGTGCTCTGTTCATTGAATGAATCTGTAGAGCTGTGAATGGGATAAATTGCTTGGAGTAGATTTTCGCCGATTATAATGCGAAATTTGTCTATTTTGGGGTGATGAAAGGGGCTTTGAAAATGCGTTTTCAACCAAAAAACAATGAGGAAGCGCTTTAAAATAACTTTGGGATTTTTCGCAAATCTCAGATAATTCGCACATTAGTTTGATGTTTCAGAAAAGTCTGGATTTGTCAGTTTCGATTTTAAAAGGAGAGTAAATGAAGCATTAGCATCTGCTGCCTACTACCACTACTATCAGCAAACCAGATTTACTTAAAAAGCAGAGCGTTGTTTAGAGAAGCTTCCCATTTCCAAGCCGGATTCACTCTATACGATTTCTTGGCAAGATCTAGAGTTGGTTCTTTGGTTGGTTGGTTGCTGCCGGTTGGCTGCCTGTTGAACACAGGCATGCTTAGGCCAAAGTAAGATCGATTGTGATACCTCTGGATCTTGATCCGTTTATGTTACGTGGAAAAAAGCTAAGTGTTAAGTAGAAGGTTTAAAACCAATTTGAGGTTCTGATGAAGCGAAGAAGATCGACAACATTGGTTTTTGTGCAATCACCACGGTTGTCTAGAAAGTATGATCTGAAAAAAGGTTTCCTAGTGCGAGATAGGGCTGGGCAATTGCAGAGGAGACGAAGAGTCGTTTCCTATGCTTTCTCATCTCATTTGAGAGGCATGATATAGCTTAGGCCAGATCTGTCCGGTAACATTACACGAACCTGCGGTTCGCCTTATTAATCGTATCCTGTACGATTACAATTTTACAGGTAGCCAGTTACACTGTTAAATTTGCAGTGTTGTACAATGTATAGCAAATTCACCAGCTCTACAGTTTCTTGTAACAGCAGAGGTGAATATTTAACTGCTCAGCCATCTCGTTAATAGACGCGCGGCAATTGAAAGCGGTTCTTGATTTCAAAGTGCCTGATTCCAGGGACATAATAGCTGTCTGGCTGTCAACTATAGCCTCCGCCTGATAGACATTTCAGAGGCTTGGGAGGCGGAAGGAGAGATCAAGATTTTATTTCTAACTGAAGATACCATATCCTAGCCCTTCTTCCGTTTTTGAGCCGTTCGTATAGATGTGGATGGATTCTTTATCAGGTAATGTGCCATCCACCAAGTCTTAACGAAATATTGTAGTAGCTTTGAAGCACCTATCGAAGCAGGTTACCCAAGATTGTGGAGTGCCCCGTGTGTATATAGGACCACAATAAAGAAACTTATGACTACGTTGGTAGGTAGTTGTTTGGCGAGATGTCTAGGAGGGTGAGATAGAGCATGGTATTCGGTGCACGAGAGGAAGTGACCCTAAAAGGGCCACTGTTGCATATTCAGGCCAGACGCTGCACCTTCTTCAGATTGCGAAGGTGAGTTGCTTTGTCCAAGGCAGTCCACTAGACAATAACACTATACATTAGTATGGCCCTTATGACAGCTAAGTACAGCCTGTACGTGATACGGAGTTGCATACCCCATGTCTTCCCAACCGCTCTTTCACAAGAGTAATTCCTTCTTATCTAGAATGCGATCAAGGTATTTTGCACATTCCACAATAGGAGTACGTGAACCGTGCACTTTATGAGGGTCGAAGTGTAGAATCTTGTTTTTCGTTGTGAAAGGAACAAGTTCGGTTTTGTGTGGATTGATGGCTAAACCACACCGAATAGCCGAATTTAGGAGCTTATAAAATGCGTTGTTCATTAGCTTGCTTAGAGTGTAGGGGACTTTTCTGGATATAACTGTCGCAACGTCATCCACATAAGCAACGACTCTGCAGCTCTCTACAGGATTTTAAGGTTCATTTACCTCTAAGTTCCAGAGAAAGGGAGGCAAGACACCACCCTCAGAAGTATCCCTACGAACAAATCTTCCGGCCGAGGTTCCGCTCAGTTCGGTGGTGATAGCAGGCGATGTAGCAGTTAACTTATCAAACTTCCAAGCGACTCCAACATTTAAAAGTTCGGTAGTGATCGACCCTGGTTTGACGTTGTTGAAGACTCCTTCAATATTAAGAAAGTCTACCAGAAAATATTCCTTAGAAGAGATTACTCTGTGGATCATACTAATCAGTGCAATGTCGTCTCAACCGACTTTCCTGTGCAGTATGAATGTTGAAAAGCTGACAACAGATTTACGTCTGTGCTGCAGCGAATCTGAATGTCAATCAGTTTTTCGAAAATTTTTAGGAGGAAAGACGACAAGCTGATAGATTAAAAGTTCTTAGGGCATAAGTGCGAGGTTTTACCCGCTTTAGGTATGAAAACGACCTTTAATTCGGTCCAAGTTCTAGGAATTTAGGAGAGTTTCATACTGCCACTAAAGATGGTTAACAACCATGGAGATCTAGAGTTGAGGCAGTGGATTCTAAGCATGAAGGTATGAACAGCATTGTTAGGCAAACAAATCTTTGATCTCTGCCTAAGATAGCCTATTTTCGAAACTTTTGGTTATTTTGAGGCCTACCTTTGAACTAAAACTGAAAATCGATTTAGTTTCCTTGTAGCTTAATTTATTTTTTTTTTATTATTTACGCGCGCCTAAGGGGTTAGATACCCTTTTACTGTTGCCCAGGCGTGGTCGGAAAGGTAGAAGGAGGAGAAAGGAAAATTGTTTTGTAGTGGTTTGAAACTCAGGTGAATTTGGTTTCGATATTAGCTCTCAGGGGTGGGTCCGAAGAGGACGGATAGTTTTTTCTTCACTCAGAGTGATTCGAAGGTTATAATTCACACTTGTTTTTTGTGCTTGAAACTCTTGACCCAAACACTGACACCAAATCTACGCATCAGTGCTATGCCTTCACGCGCAGAATTCTGACTGAGTTCCGATTACACAAATGAAAACCTTGAAAAACTTGTCATGGGTAGGATTCGAACCTTGACCCTCCGAGTGAGAAGCGATTGGTAGTACCACTACACCACGGCCACCCCCAAATTTCAATTATTAAGACTTCAGGGCCCGAACCGTGGGGCAATGGCTTAGAAAAAAAAATTTTCAGCATTTCCTCAGCTTAATTACCGCAGAACGCGACTAAAAGACGAAAAATCATATTCAGGCACTATCCGGTCTCCGTATGAATGATAGGACTGCTACTTTGACAACTTTAACATTCTTTTCAAAAATCTACTACTATCGCAAGCTAGTAAGTTGACACAATAATGGTTTATAAGTTTCGAACAAGAAAACACATTATCGCAATATATTGTAAAAACAATAAAATATGGCCTTAAGGGACAAAATGTCAAATATCGACAACAGGAAAAATTAGAGACCGACTAATTCTAATAAAATTGGCATTGACAACGAAACGCGCCTAGGCGGAGCTATTAGGCAATTAGCAATCAAAAAAATATTTCGGTGCGACTTCGATGAAGTTTTGAAAACAAACATTTAGGCAGTGTTGTATGTATAACTGGTATACAAACGTATGCTAGTTCTAGTATTACACATATCACCATATATGTATTCTATACTCAAATGCAATTCTATTTATATATGTATATGTATATTGTAAGAATGGAAGAATATAGTCAGTGCGATCGGAGATGTCTTAGCACTAACATTGTTAACATTTTATTAAGAAAGACAACATGGTGTCAGAAGTAAACTAAAAAAAAAACAAAAAAGTTTAAAAGTTTACAATTAAATTTTAAATTAAAATGAGTGATTTTGAATCCTCAGAAGAAACGGGCAGTGTCAGTGAAATAAAAAATAAATCACAAACGAAAATGAACGAAACGGAATCAAAACTCGGCATATCACCAATCATAGCTCCATTGGATTTCACATGCGGTCAACAAAATCTAGCCGATCTATGGAATAATTGGATTCTCCAATTTAAGATCTTTATGAGAGCGTCGAATATGGAGAATGAACCTGAGAAAAGAAAAGTTGTTATATTCCTACACTATCTTGGTCCGGAAGCCTTGATAATATTTAGTTCGTTCGGTGTATCAATAGAAGATATCAAATATGGTGATGTCATTGACAAATTCAGTGAATTTTGCACACCGAAGAAGAATAAAGCCGTGGAGAGGCACAATTTTTTCACGCCTAAGCAAATGCTCGACGAATCAATAACTGAATTCGTCACAAGCTTAAAAAAATTAAGCATATCATGTGAGCTTGGAGCACTGCAAGACGATATCGTAAAAGACATACGAGAAAACCCCTTACAAGAAGGAAAGGCGCCATTGTCTAAAGCCATTGAAATTGCACGTGTAATGGAGCAAACTAAAACACAGACGAAACAACTTGAAGACCCAACTACATCTATCATAGGCAAAATCGACAAAAGGCTTTCGCATACATCTACATCTACGTCAAGTGGTAAATTTTACTTTAACACCAAATCAAATACTTTCAACTTTGCATAAAAGAACGGCAGTACCAAGACGTCATCATAGGCAGATGAAAACAGCAAGCAGCATGAACCCAATTCATCAAGTTCCTGCTATCGATGTGGACAACAACACCGATTTAAATGTCCAGCAGTGGGTGTAGTTTGTAGAAATTGCGGTAAACCCAATCATTTCGCAAAAATGTGTAGGAGTAAGCTGAATGTTAGAAATTTAAGAAAGAGAAGATTTGTTCTTGGGATCCATACGTCAAAAAATTAATTGCAAGGAGGACAATCAATTATGGACAGTAGATCTAACTGTTAATAAAAGAAAAGTTAGTTGCTTACTTGATAGTGGTGCACAAGCAAACGTATTATCTGTAAAGACACTAAAATTTTTGAAATTACAAAATATTAAATTGAAACCATGCATGTCAAATATAGTTTCCTATACTGGTGAAAAAATAAACTCTGTTGGAATATGTAACATAAACTGTGATTTAGACAAACATAAAGGAGTGGCTATTGAATTCTATGTTATAGAAGAAGAAAGTGCTCTTCCAATTATTGGTTTGAAAACATGTAAATCACTCAATTTGATCAAAAAAGTATGTAAAATCAGTAAAGCAACAAGTAATAATCTAGATATATTAAATAATTTCAGTGACGTTTTCACAGGCCTAGGTCTATTGCCAGATGCCCCTCGAAAGGTCCCCGTTTAAATTGATGAGTTCTTTTAAGGAAGAACTTGAGCGAATGGAACGTCTAAATGTCATTACAAAGGTAACTGAGCCCACTGCATGGGTAAGTTCTATTGTACTTGTTGAAAAAGCAAATAAAAATCTAAGAGTATGTCTAGATCCAAGAAATTTGAATCAAGCAATATTGCGTCCTCATTTAGAAATACCTGATTTTGAATATATTCCTTCACATCTTTCTGATGCAAAATACTTTAGTCTTCTTGATGCGAATTCGGGTTTCTGGATGCTTGAGTTAAATGAAGCTAGTTCTAAGCTCTGTACATTTAATACCCCTTTTGGGAGATATAGATTTCTGAGGCTTCCATTTGGCATTAACGCGGCATCAGAAATATTTCATGGTCGAACTCCTATAGCTTATGCATCCACTACTTTAAATGAGGCACAAAAGAATTATTCCCAAATAGAAAAAGAACTATTAGCAATATATTTTGGCTGTAAAAAGTTTCATAGGTATCTATATGGTCAGACTTTTAATGTCGAAACAGACCATAAGCCATTAATTTCAATAGTTACAAAACCGCTCTGTAAAGTAGCTCCTAGATTACAAAGAATTTTGTTGAATCTTCAAATATATAATATGAATGTAACGCATGTTCCTGGTAAAAAGATGTACGTAGCTGATAGTTTGTAGAGAGCATGTTCCATTCAAGATCCTCAATTTGAGCATATTCAGCATGATATCTCAGTATATGTCAATTTAGTTCTATCAAACTTATCTGTTACAGACAAGTAACTTCAGCAAATACAAAATGCTACAAATGAAGATCCTTCTCTTCAAATTTTCAAAGATTATTGCATGAGTGGATGGCCAAAAAAAAGGAGTTTAACAAAACAAGAAGCTCAACCATATTTCCAAATCAGAGGTGAAATAAATGTTCTAGATGACATACTTTTTAAAAACAAAACAATGAGAAAAGATATTCTAAGTAAAATTCATGAAGGCTATTTCGGTACAGAGAGATGTTTAAATCAAGCTAAAGACATTGTTTACTGGCCAAACATGCAAAATGATATACAAAACGTAATTTCAAGCTGTAAGATTTGTTCAAAACATAGACCTTCAAATTCAAAAGTTCCCCTTACTCCCCATCCATCAACAGACATTCCTTGGGAAAAAGTAGGTATTGATTTGTTTCATTTCAACAGTGATATTTATTTGATTGCTGTTGATTATTATTCAAAATATGTTGAAATTGCCAATCTAAATAAGAATTCGACTGCTAGAAACGTTATAACTCATCTCAAATCATTTTTTGCCAAACATGGCATTCCAAAAATTTTATTTTCGGATAATGGACCACCATTCACCTCAAGTGAATACAAACATTTTCTTTGCACTTGGGATATAGAACAGGTCACTTCAAGCCCTTATTATCCGAGATCAAATGGCCTTACAGAACGAACTATAGAAACAATAAAAAATATTTTCAAAAAATGTAAGGAATCTAACACAGACCCATACATTGGACTCCTTCAGTATAGGAATACTCCTAAGGGAAACCTTGAATCTCCAGCTAAATTGCTCATGTCAAGGAATCTTCGCTCAAATTTACCGGTTAGAAGAGAACACCTGAAGCCAGAAGTTATTGATTCGAAAGAACACCAAAATAATGTGAACAAATATAATCATATGATGAAAAAATATTATGATATGCATGCTAAAAGACTACCACCAGTTTATATCTCCATGGTCTCCTGGGAAAGTTATTGATCAATGTAAAGAACCTAATTCGTTTATAGTAGAGGATTTTGACGGGGAAGGTCGATTTAGACGTAATAGAGAGCATATAATCTTAGAATATAGTGGGTATATAATGGGTATAGTTACCCAAAATAGTAGTACATCGGAAAATGAAGATGACCGAAATTTTGTTAACTTGTCCAATTCACCTGGAAGAAGCCCTAAGTCCGTGGAAACGCTCGAAAAAATCCATAGAACGCGTTTTGGAAGGGAAATTAAAACACCAACAAGATTTTACTACGAATAAAAAAATAAATAAATAAAAAAAAATGAAATAAAGGGTCCGCCATCTAACGTTTTTTTTTTTTCAATTAGTACTTATTTCGTGAATGATAACACTTAGCTCATGTCTGATTTAACAGATAATTAGTTTTATCCTTCCGGTTAATAATGGAAAATAATTTCATTCAAATGGCTGCCTCGGCGGGCCATGCAGTAGCCTACACGACGTTAGATAGCGGACCCTTTATTTGAACTGTAATTTATATATCTAAAAAAAAAATATATAAAAATTAATTTTTGAATTGTACTTTATCTAAAAACAAAACATTAAATATTTGAATTGTACTTTATCTAAACAAATGAAATATCTGAATTTTGAATTAAATTATAAAAGGGGAGATGTTGTATGTATAACTGGTATACAAACGTATGCTAGTTCTAGTATTACACATATCACCATATATTCTATACTCAAATGCAATTCTATGTATATATGTTTATGTATATTTGTAAGAATGGAAGAATAAAGTCAGTGCGATCGGTGATGTCTTAGCACTAACTTTGTTAACATTTTATTAAGAAAGACAACAGGCAGGAAATGTTTTTCCTCAGCGCACTGACTTTTGTTCTCAGATTTTTTTGAGACAAAAGCAGAGCAAATTTAACGAAAACATTTAGGTATCGGTCGAGAAAATAAACTGGCACAACTTACATAAGGCTATGGGCGCTAAATTTGCCAGAATTAAACGGGGTCGTAGAACAATGAAACGAAAATAGAGGTAGGTACAAAATGAAAACTTTTTAACTTTTTAATTTTTGTGGATTTAATACAGAAGGAACCGAAACCCGATAGCGACTTAAGTTAGACTATAAACGTTGCGATAGGTGGTAGCTAGGGTACATGCGACAGCAATACAAACCCTATAAGCAGGCGACAAGCACTACAAGACATTCAACGTTTAAACCCGGGAAAACGAGCTCATTGCGGAAAAATGAAGAAAAATCTCACGAAACATTCATTCAATGAAATATATTGAAGATGAGCAAGAAAGCCTTCTGTCGAGAAACAACGAGAAATAGACGAAAGGCGCACTCTAACGCTTCCTTTATTTCAAGCATTCCTCTGTTGTCGCGGACGAAGAGAATACAGCGGATTCGACGGAAGCCGGAGCTAGCGAAGAAAATGAATAAACCTGGAGCGTACAGGATAACATACCATCTGAAGTATGAGCGACAATCGGAATTCTTGGGCATAAGTGGCTCGGAATTTTGTTCCAGTTAAATGACGAGAGAGAGCTGGGCATATGCAGAGTAGCTGGAGGATTTTCTCTTCTTCCTCCTTGTCCATGCAACTTCTACAGAAGTCGTTTGTCAAAACACCAAGAGTGTTTGCATGCTTGCCTATAAGAC
Organism: Volucella bombylans; assembly: GCA_949129095.1. NCBI lineage: Eukaryota > Metazoa > Arthropoda > Insecta > Diptera > Syrphidae > Volucella > Volucella bombylans. The sequence goes on along the minus strand of OX422143.1, from coordinate 65,128,489 downwards.
GATGTCGAGGATTGACACCTTTGATAGAGTAGAGATGCTTCCTGTTTAGAGAGATGAAACTCTTAGAGCTATTCACATCCAGTTTTGGTCAGATTTTATATATTTTTTTTTAAAGAACTTAACACTTGTTGTGTATTATGGAAAAGAAGAACACACTTTACTCTCTGTATTCTCGTTTATTAATTTTTAAACAATTGGTTTTACATTTTCTAAAATATGCTAAAGCAAGCGGGACAATCTAACGACCGAGGTTCAATGAACTTTGCTATAACTCAAGACAAGCGGTTTGGTATTTACTTATGTACATGAACATAGATATCTGTTCTTCACAGGGTGAACGTATTTAGTATTTAGACGAAATATGAATAGCAGATTTCAAAACGCCTATACACTCAAGACTCTATTCTTAAAATGTCTGCTCAATACCTGCAGGTATTTCGCTCCATGGGTGACATCAAACATTTAATTGGGAAACTAAATTATTAGTGTAAATTGAATTGTTGTTGTATTTTAGGCAACCAGTCTCCTCACGAGATTTTAATTGCCTGAAAAAAAAATACCTTTCGGGCGCGGGTGGGATTGAACGCCTAACCTTTCGAATTTTCGAATTTCGTGTGAGGTGTCTGGTTTCAAATTTCTGCTCAATATATCAGAAAGTCTGAAAATCTAAAAATTTCTACGTCTCCTTATGCGGTCCATTCGGAAATGGGCGTATGTTGTAGTTCATCGTCCCGAATTGTCATCGCTCTTATACAATTTGGATCGAAATTCAAACGAGCAAATGGATCTCCTTAACAGTTATAGGTTTTATTTAGTATACGAGTACACTAATCACTGCTCATCAACCTACAACGAATCCTTATTTGTGATTCTCAAATTTTTGTGTGACTATTGGATTGAAATTTTAGCCGTTTTAAGTTTGAAAAATACAAAGGATCAATATTGTAGGCTTTATATCTACAAAGCCACACACATACATTAAAATATGTATCAGAAAAGAGAAAGGATAAAAAACTGTTGTAACTCTCGCTGCTCTCACTACAAAATTATGTATTTACCACATTTATGTATCATCTTATATAAGAAGCCGCTCGAAATACAGTTGTAACCCAGCTGTCAGAGTGTATAATTTACTCTTAGTCCTATTGAACACAGTTCTCTAATAAATACCGCTGAAGGGGTTAAAGATTTGTATGTACAATAATATGTAATTTTGTCAACCAACAGTGATAAAACTCACCATTAAGACCCACATCATTCATAAAACTTCTTGATTCATTTAAAATGCAAGTAAGAAAGAGAAAGGAAATATAAATTACAAATTGTTATTGAGTTATGAAAAACGAAAGACAGCTTCAACAGTTGAATACGAATGAATCATTCATCTGAGACGCAACTTGAAGTAGATCCCATCAGAATCTCAGTCATCCAGAACAAAGGAAGCTAATTGCACGTTAATGCGATATTCATACGAACATCGTGTGCTTCTGACACATTGTCTGTGTTCGTACCAGAGGAGCCTGCAATACATATCTTCTCTCTACCATAACCAGCATAAGTCAGTCTATCCTTCTGTCATGTCTTTTCCATTTTGGAAACGTTTTGTTGGTAAATCGTAGTTAGCTTGAGTACGATTATATTCGTACATATGTTATGCATGTGCAAGCTGCATTTCTATGGTCGACTCTTACTACATAGGCTTTCGTGGAAACGTAAATCACCATTGTACAGAGGAGCTGAGGAAGCAATGTCTGGCATATGAGTTCGGCTTAACAGTAACTGCATTATGCCTTTATACCTACGATATCTGTGTGATTCTGTGGAACATTAGATTAGCCAGACAATATGATTGCAGCTGTAAGTAAACGCACGTCTGCAGATGTGATTACACATATGCAGACCAGATACTGTCTAAGGTTTAAGGCAGATGGCACAAGATATTCATAACATTCGAATAGTGAAACTACAAAAATCAACAAGCAGCAATTAATTTGGATGATAAACAACGGTTAAGACTGTGAATGTCAATGGATTGAAAGAATTTTGTTTGTTTAATCTGTTTCTACAGATTGTCAATAAGACAGATGAAAGTTGATTTTTGGTTAGTACGTTAGTAATAGAACAACGCGTGCAAATTGTGCAAACTTATTTTGCAAACCATGGATCGGTTTGCAAAACTTATAGTGCGCTACGTACATTTTACGGTCGACATAGTTGTCCATCTGAGCAAGTTATTCGGAACACGATGAATCGTTTTCGCACCACGTACACTTTAGTGGATAATATGCATCCCCAAAGATGACAAACAGTGCGAACAGAAGAAGTGCACAACACTTTGTGGAAGATTTTACGGAAAGATCTTGGCTTAAAAGCTTATAAGATCCAGCTTGTGCAAGAGTTAAAACCGCCATTATACACGTCGTAGTTTCGGTGAATGGGCCGAAAACATGATTCAGCTTGATCATCATTTTCAACGCAAAATTTTGTTCTCCGATGACGCCCATTTTTGGTTAAATGGATATGTAAACAAGCAAAATTGCCGAATTTGGAGTTTAGAAAACCCAGAAGCCTTTGTCGAGACGCCCTTATAACCATTAAAATTCACTGTTTGGTGTGCTTTATGGGCTGGTGGAATCATCGGCCCATATTTCTTTAAGGACGATGCCGGTCAGAATGTTACCGTGAATGGAGAATGCTATAGAAACATGATTTCTTACTTCTTCGTTCCTCAGTTGAATGACATTTACGTGACGAAGTTTTGCGTTCAACAAGATGGCGCAACATGCCACACGGCGCGCGACACCATCAATTTATTGCGGGAAACATTAGCTGAGCGCATAATTTCGCGTAATGGACACGTGAACTGGCAGTTTTTTTTTCAGTTTCTATGCATTTTTATTTATATCACTTAAATTACTTTTACTTTCTAGACAAAAAGCGCTTAAAAATTAGCTTAAATAACTTAAAAATATATTATTAAAACTTACTGGACCCATACGGGACCTCTAAGTTAAACCTAACACTTCAACTAGATTTTAACATTGATTAATACTAAAACTGAGAAAACGTTATTTAACAAAAAAAACTTAGTAACATGTCCTTTTTTTTATTTTAGTGTTGGCTCTAAACAAGTAAAATCTACGACATTATTATCAGTGAAATCTGTGTAAGTAAATGCATCAATCATTCTTATTCCGGAGAAGTTTACGTCGAGCGTGACTCTACGGTTTTCATCACGCACGATAACACAATCGACAATCTGGCGTTGTTCTGTTATCTCTACCACAGCGATAACAGAAAAGTTGTCGGATAGGAAATGGGCATGTTACAAATGAATGTCCTTCTTTTTGCAGTTAAAGCAACGCGTTGAGTTTTAACTATTGTGCGAAAAGTCTTCAACATCAAATGTTTGATCAAATTCTAATCTATTATCAATTTCATTTATATATCTGTGGATTGAATTCACTCGTCCTAGAAATATATCGCGAGATATAATGAATTTCACTGCCCAACTACATTCCTCTCGGAACTGATCTAAAGAGAAGAGAGGTATAGGGTATATAAATGGTATCAGCCTGTTACTAATATTTCCTTTAATGATATTGAGCTAGCTCCGCAATCGGTTCTCTGAGCTGATTTTTAACGTGCAAAATTGCGATCAAGAAATCATCGAAACCTTCTGTGCTGAACTGACGACGCTTAATAATTTGCTTAATAATTTCAAAATCGGTTTCATGAGTTTTGAATTGTGTTAAAAAAAAGCTTTTCTTAACTCATTCCGATTTGTTCTCGGCTTCGAACGTAAGTATTGCCAATACCAATTTTGAGCACTACCTGAGAGAAGCAGATGGAAATTTTTGATGACGACTATCCATGGCATGTTATAATTGTCTTTCAAAACATCAACTCGGAAAATTAAATCATCAACGGCCATTGTTTTTGAAGTACCATCAAATCGAATTCCCACCTATCTAACTCAAGCGTTTTCTCAAAATCTTGTAAGAAAAATTGGCCTTGTAGTAGGTTGCAATGGATTAAATGCATGCACATCTAACTCGTCGTCTTGAAAAATCTGGTCACGTGAAATTCTCGTACCAGAATGATTATTTTGATTCCAGGAAGTATACAAGGCCACTGATACCACTGGCCCTAATTATTATTATTTTTTTTTTTTTATAATTTACGTGCGCCTAAGGGGTTGATGCCCTTTTACTGTTGCCAGGGCGCGTCCGGAAAGGTAGAAGAAGGAGAAAGGAAAATTGGTTTTTTGTAGTGGTTTGAAACTCATGTGTATTTGGTTTTGATATTCGCTCTCCAGGGGTGGGAGTCCGAATAGGACCAATGTATTTGCTCTGTAAATAGTGATGGGCAGCTTACATAGGTTTAGTTTAGCATTTAAGAAATATATGCATGTGTTAATATATACAAAAGTGTATACTAATATATGTATATTATTGTGTATAATGTCTATGTGTGTTTACGTGTATATTGTGCATTTAGGTTAGGTGGGCTAAGGTTTATTTTAACTTAGTAGAGCCTGTAGCTGAGTAAAGATTTCCTGAGTTTGCTTCATTATGGAATTCTAGGCGATTGAAAGGTTCAGATTCAATATAGAAGTCTCGAATCGATTCAATGACCACTTGACTTTCATTCAATGATCACTACTTGGCTCTAAATTCACAACGTTCTTAGAAGAAAGCTTTGGAATACCTGAGGCTATTGGCGAAGGCATGACTAAAGGCCTAGAAACATTGTGTGGAGTATCGTTTTGTTCACTCACACTTATATTTGCTTTACTATGGATTTGTGATCTAAGGTTTTTACGTTGTTTCGGCAATGCACCTTGAAGATCTATTACAAAGAAAATTTATAATGAAAACAAAAAAAATTCAAAAAAATTGAAAATGTACAATCAAAAATAAAAAGATTTTAAATTGTTTAACAAGAAAACAAATTCAGTGTGAAAATGTAATACCAAATAAAAGAAAAATATAATTAATTACTAAATGTGTTGTAACTTGACTCAGGAAAATTCTGTATGCAATTTGACAAATGTATCGAAAAATGAGTAAATTTATTTAATAAATGTTTTGAAGTTTATTCTGACAAAGTGCTCTGCAAACCACGTCCGGCTGTTCTGGCAACCTTCAAACGAAGTGGGAAATGTACTCTGCATTGTACTTTTCTTATTTTATCTAAAAAAAAATACTGTATTTAAATTTATCTTTAAGATGTAAATCTCAAATGAATTGGTTCCTACGAGGGGCGTTCAACATATTCTCGGTATCGGTGAAGCTGTGGTTGTATATATGAATTGACTTATTTATCAAGTAATACTATTATTTTAGTGCATTCATGTAAAATTTCATATAAATGTGATTATTAATTCGCGTTTTATCTCTAGTTAAACAGAATCATAATGGCAACTGAGACGATGATGGTCAAAATTGAGCATCGCGCTGTAATTAAATTTCTCACTAAGCAAGGAAAAAGTCAAAAAACTATTCATGAAGAGATGGTGGCTGTTTACCAGGGTTCCGCACCTTCATTATCAACTGTGCAAAAGTGGTCAAGTGAGTTCAAGAGAGGCAGAGAGAGCATTAAAGACGACCCCCGCTCCGGCGCCCCGGCTACTGCTTGTGCGGGAGAAAGCATCAAAGAAGTCGAAAAACTTGTTTTTGAGGATGCCCGAATAAAGGTGAAAATGATGGCAGAGATCACCAAGCTTTCAATTGGTACCATTCACACCATTCTTCATGACCATCTTAACCTTTCAAAGGTCAGTGCAAGGTGGGTGCCACGAATGCTCACAGCGCCTCAGAAAAAAGTGAGAATCGCATGCTGTAGAGAGCTTTTGGAGATGTGTAGCGAGAACGCGGACGGTGTTATGGATCGAATTGTTACTGGGGACGAAACATGGGTCCACCACTATGACCCTGAAAGCAAACAAGAGTCCATGCAGTGGCATAAAAAAGGAACAGACCCCCCGAAGAAATTCAAAGTCACTCCGTCTGCCGGGAAGCTCATGGCCACAGTTTTTTGGGACTCAAAGGGAATCTTGCTTATTGAGTACAAAAAAAAGGTGAAACCATCAACGCCACATCCTACGCTTCCACTTTGCATAATTTGCGGGAGGAAATTAAAAAGAAAAGACGGGGTAAACTCGCAGCGGGTGTGTTGCTTCTTCATGACAACGCTCCTGTTCACACGGCGCAAGTTTCCAAGGCTGCTGGGCGAGATTGTGGTTTCGAAGAAATCCAACACCCACCCTATAGTCCAGAACTTGCCCCTAGTGATTATTTCCTGTTTCCGGATTTGAAAAAATGTCTTCGTGGAAAAAGATTTTCGGATGATGAAGAACTCAAGTCGGCAATAAATGGGTATTTTGCAGAGAAAGAGGAAATTTATTTTTTTGAGGGTTTAAAAAAGCTTATCTCAAGATGTAACAAATGCATTGATGTTAGGGGAGATCATATTGAAAAATAAAAACAATTTAAATTGAATTCGCATTTTCCTTCATATCGATACCGAGAATATATTGAACGCCCCTCGTATCTTGATAAAAGCTCAAATACAATTGAAACAATGTTCCGATGGGTCTTTTTTTCGTAGTTATAGAAATAAAATCACACCGAAACTTGTCTCGAAAAAGTTTATAAAAAAAAATTCTGCCTCAAAGGCGCTGGATGTCCTCAGTATTCTAATACCTTCGGGCCCCACGTTGGGCGCCGTAAATCTTTGTAACGGTCTGTCTCTAAAAAGGAAGTCACACATCTGTGTGATGACCTTTTGCAGGAAGCCATGCTATTGGCTAGGACTCGGTCACATTTGTCCCTATGTTGAGGCGAGTTTCGGAACGTTTGATAGCACTGCTTAGCTCGTCGGATTGGGGTGGGATCTTTCGCCTCTCAACTGCCACACAAAGCCTTAAATACGTGCCTGTTGGTGTATCCGTTGATCCACAGAGTCGGTAGCTTATGATGGTACAGCTACCTTGGGTATGCCCTCAACCTTGTGAGTAAACTCACCACATATGTCATCCATCCACCCGTTTGTCTTGTGGATGACCCCTAATCTTATCATCAAACTGCAAACATTAATCACTACATAGTCATGTTACACCAGAAATTCTCAATAAAGCATTATAGAAATAAAAAAAATGTGATACGTGAAATATATTAAAGAACGACATTAATATTTATATTACAAAAGATAATTCAAATATGCTTATTGGTATAGATATGTATAGGTAGATATGTAAGTATATGTAGGTTGTCAAATTCTAAGTTTCGAAAGACGCGCGAAAAATGTATGTACTCGTATGATTTATACACGGACACAATAAATTATGAAATTCAATATTAATAAAAATCTTGGAAAGATGTAAAAAAAAGAAACAAATGCAACATACCCGTTATTGTCCGGATGCAGATGATGTGTGCACAAGACCTGTTGACTGTTGCCGATGAATTATTGAAGTGTATATATATATATGATACCGCTTACAAAATTTTATCAAGTGCATTATTAAATGCCTTATCAAGTGTAAGGTTTACAAATTCTTGAGCATGTCATAAATATGTGTATATTTACATACATATACATTCAGTATTGTTTTTACAAAAGTACGAATTATCTGTGATAGAAATCGAATTCTATGATTTTATATTAATTCTTCAAATTTTTACAATTTTTATATCTTTTGACAACAAAAATTTTGAGCAAACATGATTCATATGAATAAAACATTATGTATAAAAAAAAACATTGTTCAATCAATCAACCGGATGACCAAGTTGAATTTATCCACACAAACATAAACCACCTTTTTGATACAGACGTCCCAATAACAACGATGGAACGGTAAAGGAAAGAACAAGGGCATGATTTACGAAGGAAATCTGACTCTTAATGTTACAAAGCGATCAGGCTTACCGCCGATGGAAACGCTTTCGGGTAGACGAGCTCCACCAAGTCTACAAACACTTAAGAAATAGTGTTGTTCGTGAAATAAGAGTTGCCAAGTCACAGTTTTATGCAAATCGCCTGAATAAGTTAGATGGCCGCAAATTATGGAGTAACAAGTAAAATCAAATGCTGTAGGAGTGGATGGAGTGCATCCTGTTTTCATTAAAGCGATATTGCCATTACTGCTGCCATATATGTTATTACACACGTAATGAATACCATTTTTATGGCCGGCATCTTTCCCCACCAGTGGAAAATGGCTAAAATAATACCAATCCGTAAAAACTCGACAGGTGATGAATTCAGACCCATATCAATCTTACCTTTTCTTTCCAAAGTGTGTGGACGAATTATGCATAAGCAAATAAATGAGTATCTCACACGTAATAATCTTATAGTTCCAGTTCAATCTGGATTTCGTAGCTGTACCGCTGCTCTAATGAGAGTGGTAGAAGATATAAGAGAGAAATTGGATAAGGATCATGTTACCTTCCTCATCCTTCTAGACTTCTCCAAAGCTTTCGATATGGTTGAACACCCCACTCCATAATAAATCACGTCATTATTTTAATATATCTCACATTGCTATAAAATTACTTTCGTCGTATCTGAGAGAAAGAAAACAGACGGTGTCTCTGGGGGGTGCTCTGTCAGGATTTCTTCCTTTAGTGCGAGGTGTTCCCCAGGAATCGATTTTGGGACCTCTCTTATTTTCACTCTACATCAATGATATAGAAACTGTTATTTTGAATTCATCAAAACACTTTTACGCCGACTATGTTCAAATTTATAAAAGTTGTACTCTTGGACTTATCGAAAACTGTTCCAGTGATTTGAATGTAGATCTTCACATCTTCACCACTGAGGATAAGATTAGTTCTTGCTCTTATTCCTGTGTCAATTTATGGCTCTGAAATATTCTATAACTGTGATGTTGAGAGCAAAAGGAAGCTTCAGGTAACGTTCAACAGCACTCTCCGTTATGTCTACAGTCTCAGAAGGTTCGACCACATCTCAGACTTGGCAAAAAACTTGTTGGGGATATCGTTTCAGAACTACGTCAAGTTTCGTACACTTGGTATTCTGTTTAGCATTATGAAAACAAGGCAACCGACATACCTTTATAACAAAATCCAGTTTTCGGCTTCAAACAGATCTGCATGTTTGATTCTCCCGCGTTTCTCCTAGCTAACATCCGAAAGACAATTTTTCGTTGCTGCTAATCGCCTTTGGAATTCACTACCTCGTAATCTGAGAGAACTGGATGTTGCACGTCGATTTAAGGGCGAGTTACAGCTTTTCTTTCCAAGTCAAAGCAACTAGATTTTTAAATTCCCTACCTCCTTTTCAAGCAAATACAACTTACAAACTTCATATGTTTAATTAAATAAATAATATATATACAGAAATTATAAAATGTAAATATTAATATAATTACTAATCATCTGAATTTTAATTCTCTTCACTCTATTCAATTCAATTTTATTAAATGTATCTTTGTCTTAATTACTTAAAATAAATTATAATTAATCAATACCAATTGTTTATCTCTCACAGACTTAAAAGGGTATTCTTACTATGTTAGAAGTACATAATAATAATAAATAAATAAATAAAACAATTGATGATCGTGGCGATGATGGCATAGCATCCGAGCGAATAAAAGTTGCACCTGATTGCTTATCAGCACGATGGTCTGCCACAAATTCCCAAAATGCTCTGCTCCAAAGAGAATCAAAAGATAGAAGTGTGGCTGACGATTCAATTAATTGTACGTATGTATGTACTTGTACGGTTGCGAACATCACTGGATCACGTGTTGCTAGTGAGTTTGAGTGTGGTTCAATTCTGCCTATAAGCTTTTCCAAGTTGGATTTTTTTTTTATATATATATTTTTGCATATTTTTGCTTGCGCTCGAATATTGCACTCCACATTTACCATACTTTAAGAATTACGATTCATCGTAACCTGATGATTACGTTTTACACACTTGTGTACGCGTGGGCTCAGATGGCCTGCTCTCCAAAGTGCAGAGCTTAAGGTCGGTGCGCCCTATTACTGTGACGACTTGATTAGAAAAGAGGAAAAGTACTTTGCGGAAATCATCATCGAATTTGATATCGTATATGCCATGGTTTGTTTTGTTAAGGTCAGGGATGTTGTTATGAAAATCTTATTTTTCATAAATAGATTTGTTTGTATAAGGTGGCTACTACATATGCGAAGAGTGAAGTTAAGTTTAGCAAATAGTGTTAGTTTAGTAATTGATGAGAGTTTTATATTTTGGAACAAAGCAAGAATTCCTACTCGTGATCGATGTGATTGCTTAAAACAATTGTATAAACTTGTAAGGAGTCAGTTGGCCACGGAGGCATCCATGATGCAGGAGTAGTTGGCAGCGGCAATCTCGCGGTTGCTCGGCTCTAGCTCGTCGGGTTGGGTTGGTTCTTGCCACTACCCCGTACATCGCAACACAACTTACCTTTTTGTTTCATGCCGAATTGTAAAAAAAGGAAAACAAGGATAGCCTGGAGAAAGCTACGTTATTTTACGGACGGACTTAAAAGATAGGAGGAGAGAAAGATGATAGAAAAAAAGAAGAAAAGAAACAGCAGGATCACATCTGTGTGCCATCACCACTGTGCAAGACCGGGACTAGCGCGATGTAGCTAATTAAACCTACACTAACCTAATCCCTAACTACCGAACTTAATTAACGACTTATAACTAAACCTAAAGCTAACTTAACCCTATGTACTCTACACCGAATAATATGTCCCAGGGTCACACAGCGATAACAGTTCGTCACGACCTGAAGTAAGCCAGGTGTTGTTGGCTGAGGATGGCCAACCCACCCTTATCGCACTTGGATGCGACCAATTGCTACCATTCTGACCAGATCTGTGAATGGTAGCCCCTAAACGAAGTTCCTCCCAGTGTCCACCTGTAAAAAAAACTTCAGGAAAAGTCAGTCACGTCATATTCGTTATGTTGTCTTCGTGTGTACATCACGTCCGGTCACAGTCGCCCCATCGAAGGACGGTCGGTCAGCCCATCCACACACCACTTGCGTTTGATTCACTCCATCATTAAAACAAAAAAACCGTTTTTCAACTCACTACAAAATCCATTAAATGTTATTTATTTTGCTTAAAGAAATTCGCAAAAAAAAGGGAACTTAATATCTATCGTACAATAATTGATTTATTAAAAAAAAATTTACAAAAGAGAAAAACTACAAGCCTTTTGAATTCTATTTTTTTATTATTATTTTTATTTTATTTTTTTTTTTAACCACTATAAGGCCACTTTTATTCTATCCACAAAGCGTATGTACTCGTATATGCATAAGACTTACCGCCAGCACTTCATCGAATCGCTTATGTGAAAAATAAAAATTTTTTTTTGTTTGCGCGCACATAAATAATAAAAAATAAAATTCAAAAAAAAAAATTAAAAAAAACCCAACTTGTAACACAACTGTTTTAATTTAATTTATTGAATTGCATTTATTTTTATTTTTTTTTTTTTTCCATAAATTTGTCTGTTGAATTTCATTTAATTTTACCATGAATTGCTTATAAATTTTCGTTTTGACTGTACATAATTTTCTAATCTGTGTTTAAAAGCTTTTTCTAAGTTAAGCTCTAAGTATCATTATAAAGCTTGATTAGACTTTCTTTTAAAAGCTCCGCCAAAGAGGTATAAATAGCCCGCCCTAATTAATTGGCGGCCACTCTTGATCAATCGGGAGTTTAAACTGGTGAACGGTGATACGGGTGAATTCCTATTGCCAAAACCAATTTACACTCTCTGCGCGTTAAGATTAATTTTCTTAGTTATGTTTTGGGTGATTCCCCGTAACTCCCCTTTCAGGATTTGTACGCTTCAACAGGTACTGCAGTTCTCGAACCGCATACTCGTGGGTGAACAAGTCTTTAAAGGAATGTAACTAATTAATTTTAAAGGCATTTTTTTTTTATTTCATTTATATTGTTTACGTTGCAAGAGTATTGTAATAAAGGAATTAACCGAACATTTTGATGTTTCATTGCGCACGATGGAGTGTGCTACGGGTTTGGAGGGGAAAAAGGAACGGACTCTCAGCTCTACCGCACCAACCGTGCTACAAACTTACTTAATCCTAACCTTACTCTACAGAATTTAATTAAAAAAACTGAAATCTACGAGTATGTACATACAATATAAAATACGTTAATCAAAATTAAAAATATCTACATATACATATGTATCTACTAAACTAATCCACTAATTTCAACACTGTTTTTTTTTTCAATTAATGTTTTTGTTGTTGTTATTGTTGAGGTTGCGGTCCCGCGGAGCACCTCTTGCAGGCGATGCAGCTTTAGGAGTATATGCGGAAATCGTACTTCGCGCTACGATTTTTTTTTTTGCGTGTTTTTATTATTTTAATTCAGCAAGGACTTTTCACCCACCAGCTTATTTGTGGGTTGTCCTTATTGCACCGGTAACCAAAAACATGGCACCGCGTAGGTGTAATGGGGGGGGGGGGGGTGGATAGGGGTAGTTAAATTTTTTTATTTTTTTTTCTGCACCGCGGCACTTTGCGTTATTTTTTTTTGGTTTTTTTTTGTATTTCCCGGGGAGAAGTTTCACCACTTTTCGCGCCGACTGCGTAAAATCCTTTTCTTTTTTTTTTCGTTTCAACACTTTTCGCGCAGACTGTATAAAATCCTTTTTTTTTGTAACCACTTTTCGCGCCGACTAAATCTCAACAAAACAAAAAAAAACTGAAAAGGGGCTCGAATCAAATGCGACTGAATCAAATGAGAGAGTGAGCCTACGAAGAAAGTGGAATGAGGGAATTCGAAAATAGTGGGACGTTTGATAGAGTTAGGTTTTGTTGTAAGTTCGGAAAGAGAGATTAGTAGGACCAATTTATAGATTGGGAAGGGAAAAGGTCTGTTTTTAAAAAAAGGGTAAATTTATTGGACTTGGTACAGTGACGGAACACAAATAGAACATCAAAATGAAACATATTAATTTTTTTGCTAAAAGGCTGACGCTACAAACTTTACGAAGAGCTACGAAATATTGAGAAAAGTAAAAACAGAAACACTGAGAGAACGAAAAAAAAATATTTTTGCGGAAACCTTAAACGATTTATTTGCGCATGCATCAGACTTGGATTTGATGAAAATTACGGACGATAAAAAGTTGTTGCTTTTACAGAAGAGTAAAAAACTAGAGTATATTTTAACTTCCAGGCTATCGGCAGTGCTCGATAAATGTAAAATAAGTGACAGAGATGCCGTTCACCTCTTGACAGCCTGTATTGAAGCCACTTCCTTGGATCCTTTAAAATTTGTGATTAAACGCACCTCTATAAGGCTTTCTCAGCTCCAACAGCTCCAACAGCTCCAACAATTTAACAACTCCTTGGAATACGGAAATGAAATCATCTGCAGTGTATGAAGTATTGGAAGATTGATGGATAAAGTGCAATCTTTTGTTTTTGATACAACTGCATCTAATACCAGGCGTTTGAACGGAGCTTGTGTCCTGTTAGAAAATAAAATTGGTCGGAACATATTCTACCTAGCTTGCAGACATCACAATTTTGAAATTGTTCTTCAAGGAGTATGTAATGCATATAAATTGGATCCATCTTCTAGACCTGATATTCTTTTATCTAAAAAATTTAGAACTCAGTGGAAAACGATTGATAAAAGTTAGATTTTCAGATGGCCCATGAAAAAAAGGGCTGTGAACGTCCTTGCAGATCTAAGAGAAGAAATGTTGGTATTTGCTATGAAAATGCTAGAAGATAATTACCCTCGGGGTGACTATAAGGAGTTTCTAGAGGTGATAGTTATTTATTTGAGAGGAACTCCTCCAAGTGGCATTAAACTTCGGGCACCAGGAGCTTATCATCTGGCTCGGTGGATGGCAAGAGGAATATTTTGGCTTCAAATAATATTATTTCAGAAACTAATCGAGCTGAACGCGAAAGATAAAAGAGCTTTGTCAACTATTTTCTACTTTATTATCAAATGCTAAACACGATCATGGTTTTCTGCGCTAGATGTCTTACAAGCACCATTAAATGGCATACATTTTTTGAAAAGACTCAATTCCTATAGAGAAAATGATAAAGCTATAGCTGAAATTGCAATAAATAAGTTCCTTAATCATTTTTGGTACCTGAATGAGGAATGTGCAGCGTTTTCGTTTTTCGATGACAGGCCGCAGATGACCAAAAGGAAGACGAAGCAAAGAAGAAGTTAGATCTGAAACCAGCAGATGTTTCACACTTCGTTACCAAAAATCTTCCATCAGATCTAATGTCAGCTAAATCTATGAACATTTTCGAAAGATTTGGCTTATCTGCAGACATTTTGCACATTGATCCAGCAGTTTGGAATGACCCACCGGATTATAGGCGAGCAAAGGAAGCAGTCGGATCATTAAAAGTAGTCATTGATACAACTGAACGTGGAGTTAAACTAATGTAAGGATTCAATAACAAACTCACTAAAAACGAAGATCAAAAGCAATTCCTACTTCAAGTGAGTACCGTTTTCTTTCTTAATTTATGCTCTAAATTATTTAATTCTGAATAATATGCTTTAAATTTTAAATAACTTCTATTCAAATTTAAAATGTTCAGACTGTGAGAAATTATCGCCAAAACTACCCAGGATGTAGTCGAGAAAGTCTCAAAACTCGTTACCATGACTGAGATTCATTATTTATTTGTGTATAAATTATTTGTACAAATATCATCTATAAATCTATTTATTACAAAATCTTCACTTGCTTATTATTATTTATGAAAATATCGCTTTAAAAATAAATTTTTAAAATTATTTGGATGTTTGTTTTTTTTTTCATCTAGAAAAGAATTCTTAAGATTTCAGGTTCATTGCGGCACGTATTAATACAAGCCGATTTTCTTGAAATTTTTTTTTGTATGCTTTTTGAATATAGTGGAGCGAAACAGAAAGGGTGCTCAATAAAAAAAAAAATTTTTTCTTTCATACCAATAAAAACCACCCTAATGTATGTACATTACATTTTCTAGAAAATTCAATTGTTTACAAAGAAATATATATATCAGTAAGAGCAAACATAAATTCATAAAATTAAAAGTTAAGAAAGAACTCAAATAACGAAGCGTAACAAAATTTCGATTTCACTGTGATTAATCGCAAGAAGCCACGATTTTACTTTTTTTAGAAATACAGAAGCAGTTCTAATAATTCGTAAATTCTCGGGTAGACTATTAAATAGATTGCAGGAAACAATTGAGAAAATTTGTTAAAGCTTGATGTGTGAAAAGGCGGAATATGTAAGACGGTACCAACCAGTATTGCTTCATAGATTATGGGTGTCAGATATAGGGCTCTGCATATAGCCACCTCTTTTGAAGAATATTTTGAGGACTTTAAAAAAGTATAAATATCTTACAGGCAGGATATTCATTCTTCTAAATAATTCTATGGAGTGGGTTAGGCGAGCTGATTTGCATACTTTTCTTATAGCGGACATTTGTAGAACAGTCAGCTGCTGTAGTTTGTTGAAGAATGTACCTCCCCATGCGCTTATTCCATACTGGAGTCTGGAGTGAAAAATCCCAAAATAAATTGTTTTTAGGGTCTGTGTAGAGCAGTAATTCCTAGGACGGTAAAATATGCGTAGAGAAGATTGCTTATTCCATATTGGAGTCTTGAGTGAAAAATCCCAAAATAAATTGTTTTTAGGGTCTGTGTAGAGCAGTAATTCCTAGGACGGTTAAATATGCGTACAGAAGATTGCAGATACCTTTTCAAACTTGAGATGTGTTCGCTTCAATTCAAATATCGATCAATAATAGCACCTAGATATTTATAGTGCTCAACTAATTTTATTTTGAAGCAATTCGAATTGCAGCTAATATTTTTGTCACATAGGACATTGGAATTTTGCACATCAGAAACACAGTTTAGCAAGATATGTCTACAACAAGTAGATGCATGAAATATAATTTCATCAATTTAGACTTATTGCTTACTACTAACTTGTGTTTGGTGAACCAGAGTCTTAGCAAGTGAACGTCGTGGTTTATGTCAGCAACTAGATTTAAAAGGTTGGTTGATCCCTATGCAAATGCAAAATCGTCGGCAAAAGTAAAAATAGAGTTGATATTATGAACAAAATAGGGCCAAGAACGGGGTATACCTATATTGATTTTCTTTGAACAACTTAAATTATTCCCGATTTTTACCTTTTGTATTGTTTTTTAAATAAGATGCAAACCAATCTAATATTAAACCGCGAAACCCCGCAGAATGCAATTTTTCCAAGAGAATGGTGTGGTTAACCATGTCCAAGGCTTTTGTAATATTTACAAAGAGTCCGGCGCAACATTTTTTAACATCAAGTCCTTTGTAAATAACTGCACAAAAGTCTAGGAGAGCATCTTCCAACAAACTGGGATGGTTTCAGAAGAAATTGCAAGAAAAATATTGCTTTAAGGGTTCCACTTACGACGCCGTTGCAAATAGAAGACGAAGTTGACAAGTTCATGGAAACCCATTGACAAGTTTTTCAAGTTTCTCATTTGTGTAATTGGAACTCAGACAGAAAAATTCTGCGTGTGAAGGCATAACACTGACACGTAGATTTGGCTGTTGTAGAGTTTCAAGCACAAAAAAGAAAAATACTGTGATATACCTGTGAGTGAAGAAAAACTCTCCATCCTATTCGGACTCCCATCCCTGGAGAGCAAACATAGAAACCAAACACACCTGAGTTTCAAACCACTACAAAAACAATTTTCCTTTCTCCTCTTTCTAACTTTCCGCCCGCGCCCTGGCAACAGTAAAAGGGTATCTAACCCTTTAGGCGCGTGTAAATTATAAAAAAAAAAAAAGCACCGAACCCTACACTGCTTGCAATTCCGTTACTAAGTTCGGACTGTAAATAGATAAAACTGGTGACGCTACAAGTTTATCTTTTAAGGTATTAAAAGTTTGCATTTCTTTAATGCCAAATGCAAAAGGTGTGTCTCTTTTTAACAGCTCATAACGTCGCAAGTTAGCAAATTTTTTTATAAATTTTCTAAAGTAGGAGCAGAGTCCTAGAAAACTACTCGTATGTACATCCTTTGTCGGTATAGGAAAATCCTTTATAGCGTTAAAGTTTCTTTCGTTAGGTGTGATACCATTTTCAGTAATCAGGTAGCCCAAATAAACTATTTCTGTTTGCAGAAACGTGCATTTGTCAAACCTAAGGTAAAGGCAGTTTTCTATAATTATCTTCATAATTTGCTTTAAAATATCTAAATGCTCTTCCACAGAATGCGTTGCGATAAGAATATCGTCTAGGTAAGTTATGATCTTACCCTCACAAATCAAGTTTCGAAGAATGTATTTCATGAATCGGTCAAATACCGATGGTGCATTTTTTTAGCCCGAAAGGCATTCGAGTATATTCATACTGGCCCACAGGGGTAATGAACGAAGTGTATTTCATAGATTCATCAGTCAACTGGACATGATGAAATTCATTTTTCAAATCCAAGGATGTGAAATACTTTTTCCCTTTAAGACGGTCTAAGTGATCCTCAATAAGAAGCGAAGAGTAATTATCTCAGACGGTTATCTTATTAAGTTCGCTAAAATCTATGCATATTCTTAGTTCCTTATTCTTTGTCTGCACCAAAACTATAGATGACACATAATGTGAATAATAACTTTCTTTAGAAGATCATCTATGATCTTTTGTAGTTCAACCTTGTGAACATACGGAGGCTTTCTAGACGAACAATGAAATGGTGTGTCTTTAGAAAGAACTTTATGCATTTTAAAATCTGTTTTTGGTAACTGGTTATTTAAGAAAAATCTTTTATTCTTTGAACAAAGTTTAAGGGTTTCATCGTCAAACGTATTTTGAGAAATTTGTAAACTGAGTCATGTTGATAACTATAGGGTCTTGATTTTTGTTGGTACTGTTGTCTAGTCCATTTCTTTTGAGTGTTAAACCAGTCTTTCCAATAGAATTTCTTCCTAAAATGACGGGGTAGGTCATTGAAAAATCTTTTACCACCAAAAGCTGTAAATTAGTACTTATACTCCCAATTGAAATAAGAGGACTGCCGTTGACACCAAAATATGAATTTGAAGCTTTATCCAAAGTTAATAGTAAGACCGGTGGAAGGTACTTCTTCTGAATGAAGCTGATAGGGCTACCAGAATCCAGCAATATCAGCAACGTCGTAGAAGTTTCAATCTTCTTGTAAGTAAACTTATATTGAATGAAGTTTTCAAATTCATTATACGTTGGCCGAACTCTATCTCCACTATGTTGCAATGCCATGACTGAATCCTTGTTGGGGCATTTTGTAGAGAAATAACATTGCTTCCCACACTTAAAACGGGTGAGATGATCGGTTCCTTTTCATATTTTTTCATACTGCACTGCTTTGACTTGGAACTGGATCGCCAGAGTTCTTAGCTTTGTTTTGCGGATAACTAAATGACATGCACTTTGTAAGTCTTTCTGAAGTGTTCCTTTTTTTGTTTCTCATATTTTCGGAGAGCGATTTTAAGTTCACTGATGTTATTTGCCCCATACAGAATTGTTTTATTTACTTCCGAATCAAGTATTCCTTTTATTATAAACTGTAAGATGTCTTCTTCCTCAATGGAGCTATGCGAAGCGATCTCTTGCATGTGAATCACATACAGCTGTCTCCACTCCACTTCTTCCGCTTACGAAGTTCATTATATACATCAGATTTTGTCACATGCACCGTTCTCACAAACAATTTCGCGGTACCAGATAGAAGGCCAGATTCCATAGACGAATCTATCCCTTTCAGCCAGTTTTAAGACTTCAGACAATTCGTCGAATTGTTCTATACACCGCTTTATAGGGTAATTGTCGTCACCAGTGAATGGTTGTACAGCGTCTTCTATGTCCTTGTAGCTGTGACTTGCATGAGGTCTGAGATTGGTTTCTGTGTCTTCCAATTGAAGGTTACGGATCTGTTGTTTCAGCTTTAAAATTTCCTGCTTCTGCTGGTGCAGTCTTCGGAGTTTTTCTCGTTCAGCATCTAGGCATTCCTCGCTCTCACTTTCAGATTGAACCCCACCGTCCCCCACATGGTCGTGCATAAAATTTGACTCACCTGTGCATTGGCTGACATTTCCTGAAGGTTGTTCTTCCTGCATCAGCTTGAGAAGTTCGCTTTCTGCCAGTTCCTGAGTTGCTTCTTGAGCGCGAATTTTTAATTGCGCTTTTGTGCCACTTGTTTGAAGTTTCAAATGTCTGAGGACTTCTTTAAGCCATAGCCCGGTCGCCGACACTAAAAATTGTGTTAATTCTTCAGACATAACTAAACAACTTTTCACGGCTTTGCACAACGAAAAACAATTAAAAGAAAACTCACGAAATTGCGGTACTGACTCTTATGGCTCACACAATTTGGTACAGTCGTCGCGCTGCTTACTAATCCCACTTCTGAAGAAACTGTGGTAGAGAAAATGCGAGAAATGTGAAAAAAAAACGCCAATCTTCGTCTCCACGTTTTAAACTTTAATACCCCTCGAGTGTTCAATTAAATACATGTTTAAATACATTGGACAATTTCATATGCATATTTAGAGGGTTTTCGGTAAAATCATGCGATCAGGTGGCCAGACTAAGAGTGGTAAAATATAGAGAGAACTACTGTGTGTCACAGTCTCACAAACAAGTTGCTAACGATATTATTATTTTTTTTTTTCGACTACAATAGCTAAATTGACAGGTGCAGGGTTTAACTTTCCTCTAGAGAGGATTTTACCAGAAATAGAGTTCACTTTGAATAATACCACTCACGATAGTATGGAACAACGCCGAGTGAATTGCTCTTTGGAGTTGGAGAAAGGGTGGGTGGATATAGATTTCCTAAAAGAAATCATGGACGAGAGGATTATACCAGAAATCTGTAGAGATTTAGGGACAATGAGGACTAAACCAACGGCAAAAAACTACTAAGAGTCAAGACTATAATAAGCAAGTACAAGATCGTTATCGGATTCACAAAGAATGCAAAGGGGGGGGGACCACGGCATGGCAAAGAGTTTCATTAGTAAGAAAGGCGCCTCTAAGAAGATTGCTCCAAAATTTAAGAGACCATATAGGGTAGCAAAGGTTATGCCTAATAATAGGTATTTACTGAAAGTTGTTAAGGGATTTCAACTCAGCTAAATTCCGTATAAGGGGATATGGGAAGTGGCGAACATTAAGTCGTGGGTTAGTAATGGAAAAAATTATTTATATTCACTCGAAATCTGGGCGAATACAAGTCAGGGAAGCCGAGCTATGGCAACGAGAAAAACAGAAGAAAATGCGACTGCCAGTTCAGTATCAACAAGATTCTTATACAGTAAGGACGTGTGGAAGACAATAAAAAGTAAAAATAAAAGAAATAAAGAAAACTCAACCATTACAATATGTACTTTATCGAAAGCATGTGCTACGCCTAAGAATGCGTACGCCTTTAATGCTCTTTCGATTTCAATTGTTATTACGAGTATGTGTTCTCGTTCTGCTGTGGAGTGCTTGCTACGAAATCCAAACTGGTAACATGGCATTATATGGCTTCATTGTGCGATTCGATTGGTTTGAAAAGCTTAAAAGTCAATATTTCAAACAACTTTGATGCCAAGAAAAGTAGAAATATTGTCCTATATGGGGATACCTCGTGACTATCCGTACCGAGTTTAGAGATCATAATCACATCAGCTACTTTCTAAGCGCTTTGTATATACTCAAGGCTAATTTTTTTACTAATCAACTGTAAGATTTTAACTAATCCTTTGTTTGGTAGTTGCTTCAGGACTTACGTTTACTACGTTACGTAACTACTCGTACGTCAAGTCAAAAAATGGAGTTTTTTTTTTAATTTTTAAGGCATCTAATCTCATACTTAAGCTCGCATATTGTGATTGGAGGAACGTCTCCAGAGTTTCACGTAAGCACATGTCATTGAATGACTTAATTTCACGCGATTCCCACACATGCATAGGGGCCAGGATATGCCTTACCGTCATTTGTTTAATACCAATTTAGTTGAAGCCGACCTTAAGCCTCTTGCCGATCTTAGAGTCACGATACTCATTACTTATTGCAACTCTACATCGGATCAACCACATGTTGAAGACCCTCCCTGCGACTTCAATTTCAAACCGCAACCACCATGATGCTAGGAGGGGGATACCAAGTTTTAAGTCCTGGTCGGGACTACCGGTACTCTTGCTACCCACCGAAAAGGAACTTATAACCAGCCGCTTGTTACTGGACAAATCGTAGCAACATTCAGTGGTGTTAAAATCTGAAATCAAATTACGATAAGACCAGTATTGCTCTACCCCCTTTTATTATATTATTACAATAGACAAAGTCATTGATGGGATTAGCCTTAATAATTGGGCGGGGACCCTGTGATTGACGAAATCATAGAACTGTAATTTCTATTGAGACTCAGAAACTCATCACAGACAGCATCATACGGCTTAAAGGTGTTAGCTAGGTCATCCACTTTCGCTTTTTTCACATAGCTCTTTATTAGGTCTAATTAGCGGAATGTGATTTATTGGGCACTTAAGGTACTTTGTACTTTTCTCAAGTGAATTATCAGTGCTCTTATCAGAAGTTAGTTCTGAGATATAGTTTTTCATTGACTCATTTCGGATTAGCTTTATTTCGAATTTAGGAGAGAGACCAAGTTTCTTTTATGTCTTATGAGCTCTGTTTTTTTGTTTTGGATAATTGCTAGCCATCATTTTTCCCAGCCGTATATTTTATTAGCTGTAGGTAGAATGTATATTTGTTTATTTAATAATTTTTTATATTTAATTTCATTATATTTTTTTAAAAGATTTTACAATTTTAGTGAATTTAAATGATTATCAGGCAGAAACCACAAGAGCAAGTAATTTGTTATTAATTACATTAATTCTATGGTACAAATTAAACACCTACAAAATCGTACTTAACTTCCTAAATCATTTAAGATAAATAGGATGATATTATTATCTATACTTTCTTATCTCTTACAGAAACGTCTGGGGATGAAGAGGAGCATAACAAATTTCTGAGAAGAAATACGGTGACTGTCAGATTCCTTTGAATTCACAAGTGGGGGATTCTAAGAAAAAAAGAAATCGAAAACCTGCCTTATGGAAGCAGAACAGAGGAATAGTGGAATCTTAAGGAACGAAGAACTCGACAGGGCATTCTATAAGCGAGCTATACGTCTTAGGAAAAAATCACTATATTTCAATGTACGTCTGAAAGTAGGCTTGAGGGTAGACTGATGAGCATTCATAGCGAGACGAGTGTTACGGTTAAATGTTTAAAACCCAGAAATGTGGTCATTCCAACGTAAGTTGTCACTGACACATACATATACCGAGAATGGAAAGTTTTTCGGATTCGACGATGTAAGTGCCATTCATGGATAATGGCTGGGTATTTAAATCTCGTTTTAATGACAGCAGACTGCTTTGTGTTTTGGAAGCATGAACTTCCACTCTGTTGATAGTTCCCCAATTGGCTATGCTGTTAATATCGGAATATAATGAGTTTAACATACACTGCCGTTCCCGTTCTACACCAGAAGAGCAGGGACGTGAGTCCGAGAACGAATTTGAAAAGCAGAGAGTACTGTCGTCAGGAAGGGAATACATTGGATTAGACAAGAGATCGTTGATGTAAATTAAAAAGAGTGTCGGAGACAGAATATAACTCTGGGGCACACCATCATTTATCTTGTGAATATCAGATTAACAACCATTCAAGACAACTTGAATTGAGCGTTCCGAAAGGTAATTTCTAATACATTGAACAAGTGAGCCGTCGATCCCAAGAACGCGCATTTTCCACAAAAAACCTTGATGCCAAACTCTGCAAAATGCCTAAGAAATTTCATTGAGAAGTGTTTTGTGTTTCGAGATATTTCTTGAGCTAACGGTTTATCGGCGTTTCCGTGACCTAGGAGAGAAGGGAATTGGTGCAGTGCTACACGCATCCAATTGATGAGAACATAATTTGCATTTGCCATCGGCAAATACATTTCGCAAAAGCCGTCGGCCAATCAAGCGTAATCAGCAAATGCAAGCAAGTGCAAAAAAAGGCAAAAACAATTGCATAGACAAAATTCTATGTTTTTGTTCGTCAATCTCCACCTCCATCTCTCACGACAATCAGTAGATGTGTTGGGACATTTGCACGAATTAATCAAGAGCACAGCACACAAATGTAAGCATGTAAAGAGTGTGCCTGGAAATTGGTCCATTACCGATCTCAGCTGTGATGATAGACGATAGTATTCAAGCAGTGGAATCGTGTTCCTGGATGCTGCAAACAGCAAAAGGCCAATAACCGATCTCAGCCGAGATGACGGTGTTGAGCTCGAAAATCAGCGTAACAGCAGATTGCAGTAGTGAGGAAGCTGATCGTAGCTGTACCAAATGTGGGACTTGAAGTCAATGGCCACGACACTATATCAAGTCCAGGGAATAGATAGTTTTCCTCTACAAGATGTGACTATTTCTATTAGTCAATCCCAATCTTACCAGTGTCCGTATCGGTCGACAATAAACTCAATAAAGTGGATTTCGCTAAAAGAAACTTTACATTGAAGATTCGACGCACTCAAGTGTAGGCGGGACAAAGCACAATCTGGAAGTGTTGAGCTGGCCGCAAAGTGTGCAACAAGCAGATTGACCTTGTCCAAAGAGTTGACAGCTGGAATGTCATTGTAAATAAGCGTTGGGATGGAGGACGAGGCAGAATTTCTAATATTTTTGACGAACGACCAAAAATTGTTACTACCTTTGAGACATTGTAGTATTTTTTGCCTCAGCTTTTGGTCATATTGGAATTTTACACGCTTAAGAAAGACATTGCAGTCATTCCTAGCTCGTTTGAACTTATTTCGGTTTTTCTCTATCCGGTTGGTCTTATAGGACCGAAAAAATATTTCTCTAACCCTGACAGCCTTTTTCCATCACGAATCGTAACAGGCTTGTTCTTTTGGTTTGATACTCTTCATCCGATGAGGGATAAAGGATCTCATCCTAAAGAGAATGGTGTCTGTGATCATATCAGCAGCTAAAATTCCTAAAGAGACTTTTAAGTCCGCTCAAATTGGCTTTTTTTCGTATTGCCATGCGGTTTAGGTATCTTTTCTCTAACAGTGTGGTGGGTGTACGAGAAATTAGCTGATATAATACAGTGTTCCGACGAGCCTAGAGAGGAGAACAGTTAAAAAGAAGTCTAGGATGTTGGCAGTATGGCTATCAACGTCTGGTATTTGTGTGGGCTCATTTAGAAACCGGGTCAAGTTATTTGCCGCAAAGAAGATCTCAGCACCCCGTCCCTCAGGTGTTGTCTGTCTAGAATGTCGAAGTCACCCAGAATTGTGAATATTGAAACCGCCCATAATAACGATTTCAGTATGATGATACAGGGATAAAATTCTTTGTATGGAGTCAGAGAGCGCATCACGCTCGTTAAAAGTCGAATTGCTGTCCAGTTTGGGGCTTCTCTAAATAAAGCAATAGTGGATAATTTGCTTTCGGAGATGGAATTTTAACCACATGATATTGAATTCTGGATTAGAACAGAGGCTACATTGTCCTGCATTGACCTACCTGTGTTTCACTAAGCGCCAAAACAGCTGTTTTTTATTTACAGACCTGGACGTACGCAGAGAAGTGATTACTTGTTAGCTAGATTCCCGAGCCATTATAAAAAAACAAACACAAACACCTATGATGCTACGTAAGGCTGCAAAGTGAAATATAATGAAGTTGGTTTAGAGAATCAAAGTTTGAAAATGATCGCTAAAATTTTGAAAAATTAACAAAAACATTTTTTTGGAAATTGACTGATTTTTCAAGGCAAAATCCTTACTTTTGTGAATGGGTTAAAGTGAGCAAAGTGGCCAGCGCATGTCCGCATAATGGTAACCGACCTAGCAAAGCCAAATCATTTAGATACTTATTACTTGGATAGAGACAACGAAAGCTACAGAGTACGTAAAGGTATATATTAGTAAATACTCATAAAATTACAATAGTTGGCCTTTGTAGATGCTTATTAAAAAACGAATTGCAGGCGGTCGGTCCTTGACTGCAGTGGCCGTCAAAAGTAACAAAAAATAGACTATTATTTTATAGTAGAATGCATATTATAGCATTATTTCCAGCTGTTCAGAGCCATTACAATCACCACCACACTCTCAAGAAAACATATCTAATTTCTGAACTTACAATTCATGAAATATCAGAGCTGTACGATAAGCTTTGCGAAAAAAGAGCAAATATTTTCCTTCCTACAAAGGAAAAGTCTCATTATCATATTATTTCTACCAAATTTAATCTGCAATTTGAGCCACCTTCAAAGGGCACGTGTGAAACTTGTAACACGTAAGCTATCTATGTCGCTAAAAACAAAAACAGATGAATCCGAAGTTGTTGCAATTAATTTGGAAAAAAAACATTAGCAAAGGCAGAAACTATTAGAAGCTGTTTAAAAAACCCAACGGCTTCATCTGATCACTAGTGAGCTACTTCTGACTTGCAAAAGGCCTTAGGGTTTCCAAAAATTATAAGTCCTTCTGTTGCTTATTATAAACGTAACTTGTATCTGTAAAATGTTGTTGTGCATATTCTGAACAATGGAGAGTGATAACAGTGATTTACACCTGGAATAAGATAGAAGGTGGAAGGGACTCACACGAAATAACACCTCCGAAGAACCAAAATTTGATGGTAGCTCTGACGCTATTAAAACTGGTTCATGAACCAGAGATAAAAGCATAAACTATAAGTCTGCAATTTATGGTGCCTAAGCATTATTTTTTACCAAATGATGCCGACTTTGACATCGTAGAAAAACAGTAGAAAGAGCCATTTGATTTAAACACCCGATGATTGGAGAAAAACAATTTCTACTGCCCAGAAAAAAACATCTCCCATTTCAAATAACGGAACTAAACCACAAGGACTTTGTATCAACAAAAAACTTCGCGGACCGTATTAAAGGAACACTAATTAGAATAAAAATCCAATTAACTGGTCAAAAATATTTTCCTTAAGGTTACAAAAGGAGCATCCCTTTACACTGTTCTATAAAAACTGTTTAAATGAATTAATGCCTTCGAAGTGGTTGATACAAGCAAACAAAAATGGGGTAGGTAACTACAATCATTAGCTACTGTAAGTCAAGATGCATTATAAACAGAAAGAAGGCCTGTGACCGGTGAAAAAAAGCGATATGATAATATTATTGCTCCCTTTACTTTACTTCAAAAATCTTCCTTTACAAAAGGAAGGCATTCCCTTTACCTTTAGTAGAGGAAGGCATTTTAAGTGACGAATTTTTTCCAATTTTTATTTTAAAACTTTCACAGTGTTATTCATAAAGCATAATAAACTTCGAATTAACCTTGATTTAAGTTTAATTATACTTTAAAAATATTCGTTATTCATTACAATTTTCTTCACTTATCAACGTTGAGACTTGATCAACATTAACTTAAATGCCGAATTCCGCATTTAAAGCTCAATCAATTTGACATCCAGTAATTTAACAAAATATTTTTCAATAATAAAATGGATATTTTTTTATGTTTTATAAATCATTTAAACATGTTGAATGATTTCAATAATACGCGACTCGACGAAAAAAATACAAAAAACATATTAAGCCTCTTCAAGACTTCTCTGACAAAACATACCACATTGATCAAAACGTTCCCGGAACCGGCGTATGGCGCTCCAATTGTTCCAATTTGAGTTCTGTTTTTTTTTCTTAAGTTGGTGAATTTGTTTTTGGCATTACCTCTAAATCTTAGCGTCATAGCTTGACATCCATCTCTGTGTGTGTTGGCGATTTTTTACAATTTTAGAAATGGGTTTAAATTTGCAACAACGAACTTGTATTAAATTTTGCGTATAAAACGGATTTAATGTTGCGCGAACGTTGGAAATGTTGGAAAAGTGTTTCGGCGACGATAAACGGTCGTTTACCAGTGGCACTAGCGGTTCAAAAGTGGTCGTGAGTCAATCGAAGATGATGAACGCAGTGGCAGACCATCGACATCGAAAACCGACGAAAACATTGATGGAGTAAAAGAAATGTTGGTCAATAACCGCAAATTAACCATCAGAGAGATAGAGGAGGATCCTATGCCTATGGATCCGTCCAAAACATTTTGGTTAATGATTTAGGTTTCCGTCGTGTAGCAGCAAAGTTGGTGCCAAAAGACCTTGATTTCATGCAAAAAAGAGACCGTGTTGACGTCGCAAAAGAGATGATTTACGAGGCTGAATCCCTTCCCACATTCATCAAAATGATCATCACTGGCGACGAGACGTGGGTTTATGAGTACGACACGCAATGCAGACATCAGGCAAGTGAATGGCGTTCACCAAATTAGCCGAGACCAAAAAACCACGTCGTTTTCAGTCAAAAAAGAAGGCAATGCTCACGGTTTTCATGGATTACAACAGTGTAGTCCATCATGAATTTTTATCAGATAGTAAACAAAGAGTATTATTTGGGCGTTATGAGACGTTTGCGTGAACCAATTCGCCGAAAGAGACCAGAATTGTGGGCAGAAAATTCGTGGATTTTGCACCATGATAATGCACCGTCGCACAGTGCCATTATTATTCGTAATTTGTTGATGAAAAATGCAACAAATATTGTATTTTGGTATGCCAAAAGTAATCGATCTAGTTCAAAATAATTTGGAAGGAGATAATAGAGGTTGATGCATCTCTGATGAGTTGGAGGTAATGGCAGCGATTTGATGCTGGGGTCGGAATGAAGTAAGTTGATCACTTTTGTGTACAGACTCATATGACATGACAAAATTGTTCAAGATTCAAGATGATGCTGCTGATATTTATAGCTTCAGTCAGTTTACAATGAGCAGGATATGTGCTAGAGTGGCAAATGCTTTTGCTTCAAAAAGGCACTTGTATGTGAATATGCCAACCCTAGTTGAGGATCAATTGGGTGTTATATATAAATTCTATGGAATAACAGGATTTCCAGATGTAATTGGTGCAACCGATTGCAGCCACATACGTATTCAAAGACTCTAGCATCTTCAGAGAGAATAGAATAAAGTTCAAAGGACGCCTGTTGAGAGATAGTGGATATGCTTGCACGCCGTATCTATTCACTCCTTTACTTAATCCCAAACCCCAGAAAAGCAGCGATATAATAGGGCTCATGTTGGAACTAGAAATACTATTGAAAGATGTTTTGGTGTGTGGAAACAGACATTCCGCATCTTTCTTAACGGCATGAGAGGTCCAATAGAAACTGTGAAAAGGACAGTAATTGCTCTAGCAGTCTTGCACAATTTAACCATAGATTTCGATGATCAACTTATTGGTAAGTACAATGGAATTTAACTGGTCTTACCTTAACAAATATTATTTCCTTCTTTTTTTAGAAGATCCGCATGATTTAAAATCCCCGAATGAACATGTATAACCACCTGTAGAACAGCAAGCTTATATACTGGAAATAAGCCGCAGAGCATTTATTAACCAACACTTTTGCTGAGAAATGCATAATTGGTCCCATTTCTGAAATGTATACGTGTAATAAAAACACTATTCCGTTTACAATTAACGTTTTTTATTTAAAATCTTAAATTTTTAATCATGTTGTTCCTGCTTAAGCCGAAGTTTCAGTTCTCTTTCCATCTCAATGCTCTTCATCTGAGCCTTGTGTACTTTTTCATGTACTGCAGCTCCTTCTCCCTCACATTCTTAGAAGTAAGAAAAAGTTCTCCTTATAATATTCGTCTTTCGATTGAACCTAAGATGCAAACACATATACGTATGTATATTTACGAGTATGTATGTCTTAATTAAAACATACGTATTTGGCTTTGTTTTTTTTTGGGATGGGTGCAGGACTGCGAAAAACTGTGGAAGTATTCAAAGGTTGAGGTTCCTGTTTTGGAAGGAAACTATTTTACTGGCTTTCTTCGAAAGAGTGATCTTAGTAACAATCAACTGAAACAAAATATGTACCTTTTTGCTGAAATTTTTCAATTAATCATACATTTTAATACCTGCTGAGCTGGTCCATCGTTGTCAAAAATATTGGAGTCGACCTCAAACTGATTCGGTATTAAGGCCATTATCTCCACATCTTCTGCTTCCGGAGATAAAGGTCTTGGACCACCACCGGTTTCATTTACCAAATGACGATAGCTGTTGCCTTGGGCCTTAAGTCGCATTTTTGTATACTCCATTGGAACTGCAGTTGAGTAAGACCACGCTCCTTTTTGTTGACCTTATTGAATCTTGAATTGGACAATTTAGTTGTATCAGTAGGTATACATAAATAATATGGAATTTTAAAGTTAAAACAAGATGTTGGTTAGACAAATTCAAAATCAGTTTCAATTTAGGGAGAAAATTGTATTTTCTGCAAAAACAAAACTTCAGAGTCATATTTCTCAAAATCAGTTAAACAGGACTTGGTTGACTTTATTTCTGAACCACTCATGTGGTGGCGGGGATAAATAGGGATTGACCGCAAGGCGGCGTTCTGTCCCTACTGCACCATATGTTGGTCGACTCACTACCTAATAGTTCCAACGTTTACGCACAATCATACTCGGATGATGTAGCTGTACTATCTGGAAATGGAGTTTCAGTCTACTTTTGTAATCAATTAATAATCTGATTAAATGTAATCATAATTACTTTTATTTAATAATTAATTAATTAATAAGAAGAAGCGGCAGAGTTATTACCTTTCATTCTTGTCGGCAAGTTGTGTATATATTCTAAAACGGAATCCACAAATACCAAAAAGGTTGTAATTTGTACATCTTGTCGACCAAAAGAAGGGGAAATTAGCGGTTTTAACAATTCAACATCAAATTTCGTTACTCAAACGAAGACACGGAGAAGATATATACAAAAAGTATCAGAGTCACTTGGAAAACGGAAAAAAAAAATAGAACATCTAACTTTCGTCGGTCAGAAATAAGCGATCAACTATTTAAGCGGACGGTTTCACAAGAGCAATTTAATGAAAACATTTGGAATTTTTTTATTAATTCTATGATTCCTTTGCAAGCCATAGATGACCCATATTTTTAAGAAAATCTTTAACAATTTGGATATCTCTACAAAAGGACTAAATGTTGTCAGCAGAAGAACTTTGGGACGCTTGATCGAGAACTATTATATAAAGGAAATTACAAACATCAAGAGTGAATTGAACGATATAAAGGAAGTCTACACAACTCGAATTTTTTTTGGCTTCACGGCACACTGGCTAGGCTTAAACCTAGAAAGGATATCTAAAACTTTGGCATGCCGAAGACTTTCAGGGACGCGAATGAATAGCTCTTTTAGTTGAAGCAATACATGCTGAATTTGGTCTAGACTCACAAAAAGTACTAGCCACGGTCATTGATAATGGCAGTAATCTCGTCAAAGAGTTTAAAGAATTTGGCATCCATATGGATACTGAAATTGCAGTATCCAAATTGCATCTATACAGGATAAGAGTGTACAGTTGCATGTGGCACTGGGACTGACGAATGTTTTACGTACCAATGATTTTCAATACATAAATGAATACTTGCGCTGTTCAAAACCAATAGCAGAGGCCCTGGACATATTACAAGGCGAACAGGATATGCATTATTGTATTTTATTGTCATACACCCCTACACACAGAATCTTCATAGTACACTGAGTTAATGACGATGACGAACAAACGACCCTGAGAAGGGTTATGCCTTAGTCGTCTGGTGAAAACAGCTCTCACGAAAATACGCGATTGATAGACAGACTCCAAAGAACGGTCTGTCTCAGCTGCATGTGGCCTTTCCCCAGCACGCCTGTCTCTACTCTAGATTCATTGATAAATCTTCCTATCGACTTTCCATGGTTTCGATCGAGATCTTATCCATCAAAGTCATACAATCGGGTCTTTACGGAAGCCTTCAAAACCGATCTAGGATGCGACGCTGGTGTCTTTTTTGAAAACGACCACATTACATTTCACTCCTCATTAGGAAAACTTACTTTAGTCCACCTAACGGAGATGTATGCAATCCTGATGGCAATGAACTATATTTTGAAAAATTGTTGGAGGGGGCGAAGAATTTCCAACAACCAACCTGCGCTTAGAGCCTTGATAAAAACTCTTACGACTTCGGCCATAACTTACTAGGCTCAGAGGAGAGTTTTTTTGAACCCGAACCTGCGTTAGATCTGCCCGCGTCTTTGTTTAAGGCTTCCACTAACAGTTTGGTTATTTATGAGCATAACTGCAGATGGAATGACTCTCCAGGGTGCCAGCAGATCAAACGAATGCTTCCCGACGTCTCTAAAAAGCCAGGGTCTCTCTTGCTATCCTTTAGTTGGAAAGACTGTAGGTTGCTTATTGTCATCGTGACAGGGCCGCCGCCCAATTTTCAAAGCTTTCCCCATTAATGGCGTAGTCTACTAATAGAAGGGGGTGGAGCAAATACTAAGCCTATTGTAAACGTTTTAAGATTAACGGCACCGAAAACTGCTACAATTTGACCAGATATTCCGGTATTCCACATCAGCACTTAAAAACGGTACCGTGGAAGTAAGGGCCCATGGACTTCGATCATCACCAGAGACATCTGTCGTCGTGACGGAGCACTGCAATTCTGTTAAAAAATTAAATGTGCTTGACATACCACTGTAGTGTCTGCAGTAAACGCCATCTCGACGCTGCCATCTGTGTTACGATGACGAAACTATCAAGAGCGACTCTCACGCCACCTGACGTGTATATTGCTCTTTGAGTCATTAGTGAGTTGATCGTGACGGCGGGCGGACGTGTCGTGAGTGTGCATGGCAGACGACTTACATACAGTGACAAGTATAGTTTGATTGTGTTGAATATTGAAATTAATCAACTTTACAAAGTGACGGCGAGGTAAATAAAAGGAAAAAAAAATAAACGAAAGCAAGTATATTTGTAAGAGGGACGATCTATGTATGTATGTGTCTAGTAAACTGTGCGCCGTTAATTCAATGAAAAGTGTTATCTGTTTAGTGGAAAGATCGAACCTTGTTGTGTGTGAACTTGCAAAAGTGCATGAATAAACAGGTACAAACAAGATGCGGGCACATAGGTCATCTTTCTAAGGGCCACGCACTATATAACTGGTATATATGTAAATACCAACAAATATTTGTATTAAAGGGCCATGCATTAAAAAGAAGGAAAATGATAATAAATAAATAAACAATAAAATTTAACAGGTCCAGACTACTGTTGAATTGTGTTTGCACAGTGGAATCTTAATATAGCCGACATGCGCACATTACGTATTGTTACACTTATGTAGGTACATGGATACCTACATACTCGTAGGTTGGGCACTTATATATACATTTTTTTTTCTCTCAATATGTTCTAGGCTTTTGAGGATTCCATTGTGCATTAAAAAATAAAAATAAAAATATGTACAAGGGCCATGCTAATAAACCTGTTATAAAGGGCCATGCAATTTATTGTTAGCCAATGCTAAAGGGCCATGCAATAAAATAAGTTTACAATTATTTACAGATCGTTCAAAAATGACACATGTAGGATCGTTACTTCCTAGTCTTGACAGCTTCGACTGCGACGGAGACTCAACTTCAGTTGGAGTACGCTGGGAGAAGTGGAAGCGAGCGTTGGAGATATATCTCGTGGCGTTAAATGTAGATACGCCCACAAAGAAGCGAGCCACTTTGTTACACGCTGGAGGGCTCTCTTTACAAGAAGTGTATTATAATATACCTGGAGCTCACTCTGAGGAAGCAGGTGTCGACGTGTACAAAGTTGCGCTCAAAAAATTAGATGAATTCTTCACGCCAAAGCAAAGCAAAGTCTATGAAAGACATCTATTTAGGCTCATAAAGCAAGAAAGTGGAGAAAGATTTGAAAAGTTCTTACTCATATTGCGTAATCAAGCTGCAAAATGCGAATTCGTTAAAAGTGACGAACACTTAATAGACCAGATCGTGGAGAAATGTAACTCTGTGGATTTACGCAGAAAAATTCTGTCAGCAGGCGATTCTATTACGCTAGACCAAAACATATCAGAGGCAAACGCGATTGAAACAGTTGGTAGGCAGCTAGACCATTTTGATAAAAAGGACCACGTTAGACCAGAAAATAGCATCAACGAGGTAAATAAATTGTACTCAGCGAAATTCAGAAATGCGTACAAACAGGTAAAAAACCAAACTGGTGATCGAGATATGCACCAACTGGTATGCACCAGATGCGGCAGTAATAAACATTCCCAGGATGACAAGAAATGTCCTGCAAGAGATAAAAGGTGCATAAAATGTGGTCTTATTGGTCACTTTAGGGAGCATTGCAGGACGAGGCAGAAGAGAAAGATGTTTAGTAGAGGAGTAGATGTTCAAACTAAAAAACAAAAAAGTGAAATAAACGAGACCGAAGAGGCCGACTATGTATTCCACTTGGATGATGATTCCACTATAAATTGTTTTGTCGGTGGCGTTAAAATAGAAATGTTGATCGACTCAGGAAGTAAGTGCAATGTTATTACCGACAAAACTTGGAAGTATTTGAAGAAACGCAGCGTAAAAGCGTGTAACCAAATGAAACATCCCAATAAAAGTCGTCTGCCTTATGGAAGCAGGAAGCCTTTAGATGTTATGGGATCGTTTCAAGCTGACATGTCCATTAATAAAACACGCAAGCAGACCATCTTTTATGTTATCCGAAATGGCACATGCAATCTTCTAGGCAAAACCACTGCGGTTGAAATAGGCGTTTTAAGGATAGGACTCCAAATAAATGCGATCCAATCGTTTCCTAAATTTAAAGATGTTCTCATCGTAATACCTATTGATAAGACAGTGGAACCTGTGATTCAACCATATAGGCGGATACCTATACCCCTTGAAAATAAGGTAAATCTGAAACTTACAGAATTGAGAGACTCGGACATTATAGCAGAAGTACATGGACATTCACCTTGGGTATCCCTTTGGTTCCAGTATTGAAAGAGAACGACGATGTCCGAATCCGTATAGACATGCGGCGTGCCAATGAAGCAATTGTCCGAGAAAATCATCCATTGCCGACAATGAATGAGCTGCTTCCAAATTTTCGACAGGCTACATTTTTCTCTCGCTTAGACATAAAAAATGCATTTCATCAACTCGAAATTCACCCAGATTCACGGTATATAACAACATTCAGCACCAGTAAAGGACTCTTTAGATACAAGAGACTAATGTTTGTCATTTCATGCGCCCCCGAAATATTCCAAAAAGTCCTTGAAAAGATGCTTCTCGGGTGTGAAGGCACAGCCAATTTCATTGATGATATTATTGTCTATGGGACAAATGAACAAATCCATGAGAAAAGACTTGATAAAGTACTTGAAGTTTTGAGGAACAATAATGTTCTTTTGAATGAGGCAAAATGTGTCTACAGAGTGAAAAAGTTGGAGTTTCTTGGGCATGAATTGTCAGAAAAGGGTGTAAAGCCCCTCGGGAAGTACATACAAGTTATACAATCAAGCAGACGGCCTATTATTGTCGAGGAAGTTCAGAGTTTCTTGGGACTAGTGAACTTTGTGGGCAAGTGGATACCAAATTTGGCAACCCTAACTGAACCGTTCCGCCAGTTACTGAGGATTAAACTGTCGAGATCAGCAAATATTGAGAAGCATTGGACATATGAGCATGACACAGCTTTTCAGCAGTTAAAAGACAGCTTATCACATATAAATACACTTGGTTACTACGACCCAAATGATAGGACACAGGTGATAGTAGATGCATCTCTTGTAGGTATCGGAGCCGTACTTATACAAATAGGTAAAGATGGTCCTAGAGTGATAGCATATGGCAACAAAAGTCTAACTGACTGTGAGAAACGGTATTGCCAAACAGAAAAGGAGGCCCTAGCTCTCGTCTGGGCAGTGGAACATTTTAAGATGTACCTATTTGGCAAGGAGTTTGAGCTTATCAGTGATCCCCTTCAAACAATATTTGGCCGGAAATCAAAACCGTGTGCTAGAATCGAGAGATGGGTTCTTCGATTGCAAGCTTTTAAATATAGAATCATTTATCGTCCTGGTAAAACTAATATTGCAGATCCCCTCTCGAGACTATGCAAAACAAATACTGGGGAACCATTTGAGAATGAGAATTACATAAACCAAGTCGTTGAATGTAGTCGGCCAATCGCAGTACCATTTAAAGAAATAGAAAGCGCTTCCTCGACCGATGAAGACATTTTAAAAGTAAAAAACGGTGTGTACAACAATGACTGGGATGAGACGGTGAACAACTACAAAATCTTTCAAACAGAACTGTGTTTTCATAAGGATATTTTATTAAGGGGTAATAAAATTGTAATCCCACAGTTATTACGTAAGAGAGTCATTGACTCTGCACACGAGGGGCACCCTGGCATAGTAGCAATGAAGAACCGACTAAAGACAAAAGTTTGGTGGCCTAAAATGGACAAAGACGCTGAAACTATGGTCAAGTATTGCAAAGGGTGTACACTAGTCTCGGCACCAAATCCACCTAATCCAATGAAACGTATAGAGCTTCCACGAGAACCTTAGGTGGACGTGGCACTCGATTTCTTGGGTCCTTTGCCTAGCAATGATTATTTACTTGTCTTGGTGGACTATTTTAGCAGGTACAAGGAGATCAAAGTAATAAGACACATTATGACAATAGACACTGTTAGAGTCCTGAAGGAAATATTCTCTCGGCTAGGTTTTCCAGCAACGATAATATGCGATAACGGAAACCAGCTCACAGGTGATGTATTTACAAAATACTGCAATGAGTGCGGTATAAAAATCTACAATACAATACCGTACTGGCCACAAATGAATGGCGAGGTCGAAAGGCAAAATAGAGACATATTGAAGAGATTAAAGATTAGCCAACTAGAGAAAAGAGACTGGAAGGAAGAGATATTTGCGTACTTGGTGATGTACAATAGTACACCACATTCCACTACAGGGAAATCGCCTTCATAACTTTTTTATCGACGACAATTCCGTGACAAGATACCAGCTGTGAATGATATTGAAAATAAAATAGTCACTGATATTGAAGTTAGAGACAGAGACAAGGAGCAGAAAGAGAAAGGAAAGGCGTATGCTGACCGGAAAAAGAGAGCTTCTTATAGTGACATGGAAGTAGGAGAGAAGGTGTACATTAAGAATATGGCAATTCCACGGCGTTCTGAAAAATTGGTCATCGCTCAGAGCACATTATGGCGTATTTTGCGTAAGGATCTTGGTTTACACCCTTACAAGATCAAGCTGACTCAAGAATTGAAGCCGATGGACCATTTGAAGCGACGTACGTTCTCCGATTGGGTTCTGGAGAAGATGCGCCAAGATAATGAATTTCATCGCAAAATCATCTTCAGTGACGAAGCTTATTTTTGGCTCAATGGGTTCGTCAATAAGCAAAATATGCGTTATTGGTCGGGAGAAAATCCACATGTGCTTCATGAATCACCACTTCATCCACAAAAGATAACTGTTTGGTGCGGTTTGCATGCCGGCGGCGTCATTGGGCCATATTTTTTCGTCGACGATAACGATCGTCACGTTACTGTGAATGGTCAGCATTATCGCGCCATTATCACCGATTATTTTTGGCCCGAATTGGAAGATATGGACTTGAACGACATGTGGTTTCAACAGGATGATGCCACACAGCACACACTACAATCGATTTATGGAAGAATAAGTATGGTGAGCGTGTTATCTCAAGAAATGGGTCAGTCGATTGGCCGCCTCGTTCGTGCGATTTAACGCCGCTTGACTATTTTCTGTGGGGCTACGTTAAGTCATTGGTTTATGCCAACACGCCGACGACTTTGGAAGAGCTCAAAGCCAATATTGAACGCGAAATAGCGGCCGTTTCGGCCAGAATTTGTGGCCGAGTCGTTGAAAATTGGGTCCAACGAATCGACCTCTGCAAACGTTCCCGCGGTGGCCATATGAAAGAAGTCGAGTTCCATTCATAAATGTTTTGATTGTACTTCAAGCCGATAATAAAGTTTTTGAAATATCTCAAATGGTTTGCGTTTTATTTAAAAAAAAATTTGTCAAGTAGTTATTGGAAAACCCTATACAATAAGTTACGCTTGCATATCAATTCTGCAATCTGTTGGGCGAACCAAGCGATATTTCTATTTTCTATTTTCTTAGTTTTGACAGGCACGTGTTTATTAAAAAGATAGTCAATGTTTTTCTTACTCAGTGTTATAATGGCCAGTAAACAAAGTGGCTACATCAATGGAACAATGGAAAATGAAATACTCGTTTCATTTGAACAAGGAGACATCAGACTTAAAAACAACATAATCATGCCATGGTAAGAGAATCCTTGGGAAGCAATTTGGTCATAATGCTCTACTAAGTCCATTTGGAAAACAAGAAAAACTTCGATCAAAGAGGGTATTTTGTCAGGTTGAAAATGAGTGATGTTGATGTCATTAACGAACTGCAAACCCAGTGATTCCACTGTGTCAATAAATTGCTTATTTTTCATCCTTAGAACATCAAGATTAAAATCACCACATAACATAATTTTGGAATAAAAGTGTCCCAACTGTCCAAGATAATTCCTCACTTTCGTGTAGTGCGAATCGTCAGGTACAATATACAAAGTTGCCATTAGCAGCAGCATATTTGCTGCAACAATTTCTATAAAAATAAATTCAGTATCGTCTAATATCGTTGATTGCCTTACTAATCTAGCCTTAAGAATATACATATGTATATAATCTGTATAAGAATTTATATATATATACACACCCCCACAAGGCCTACTAAGTCGATGTACGGTATGAAGAAGTCAATTTCTATCGCAGAAATTGAAAGTTTTACTACTTGAGTTATATTTAAAAGTAATACTTTAACATATACATATGTATGTATGTAAAAAACATGGAAAAATGAGTTCAAAAAAATTAAAAAATTGTAGATTCACTGACAGGATGAGGGAATGATTTTTAAATATTCATTATTGTATAAAAAAACGTTTAAAATTGTGTAATTATTATCATATTAAGTTCTAAAGAGACGTTTATGTATATTTTGTAGTGTTTTTTTTTAAGAAAAGCTCAAAACTTTGTACTTCAAACTAAGAAAAAAGCTTAACATACATATCTTCTTAGAATTAACCGTATTAAAATGTAGAAAAACTTAAGAGATATATTTTATCGTGTAAATAATTAATTAATCTTTGTTAATCAGACTTAGTTTTGGCCTTAAATCACATTCTTAATGGATCAGTCTTAATTTTAACATAATGCACTATAGTTTCCCCTTTTTACCTAGTTTTGGCATCTCTATTTTCTGTCTTACATACTTCCAGTGATATAATAGTAGTCCTCACTTCATACACTTTACTATTGCGCCCTCTTCAAAAACAAAAATAAATTATCCGGGATACTTGTCATTGTCTCATTTAACCAGGACATAATCTCCAACGAACGGTTAGCCAATGAAAGAAAATCTTCCCACGAAGAAAATCAAAGTACGAATTAAATATACGAGTACTTCCAGTGATATAATTTTAGTCCTCGCTTCATACATTTTACCATTGCGCCCTCTTCAAAAACAAAAATAAATTATCCGAGATACTTGTCATTGTCTCATTTAACCAAGACATAATCTCCAACGAACGGTTAGCCAATGAAAGAAAATCTTCCCACGAAGAAAATCAAAGTACGAATTAAATATATAACTGAATCTCTATTTTCCAATTCACAAAACGCTTAAAATCGCACAAACTGAAAAACTATGTTGATCCTCGCTATACCTAATTATTTCCCCTAACATAGGATTTTTTTGAGGAATTTGCAAGAAGCAGTGTTTGCTTTGTTTATCACCCGGATACTTTTCCCGAATTAATAAAAAAATTCTGAAATAAAACAACGAGAAGGAGAAAGGAAACTCGATCCAAAGACAGCTGGAGTGTTGGGACGAAATAAGGAAGGTGTAGATCTAATTCAATAAGAGATTTCGATCCAGTCATCTTCTGAATCGTGCCGCCCAAGCATTAGTGCGTCTGCAACTTTTTGTTGGTAGTCCCTAACTACAATACTTCGGTGCATCGGCGTTCAGATTTGGGTTATTTATTTGTTTGTATGTTTCGTTTGTTTTGTGGGCTCTTCTGCCCCTTTGGGCTCGGGCGGTTTCATATCTTTGCTTTTGGTGGCTCCTTATGTTGCTCTTCTTTGTTGTTGTAGTTTCTTTTCTCCCTTATAGGAGGCTCTCAAAATATATGGGCCATCCATCTATATGCCTTGCTGCTCCTTCGGTGCTCCATCGGTGAGATGCTAGCTTAAAAAGGGGTTGTCGTCCTTCTTCCATCCATCGTCGTCTTTACACCCATAGATCGATTCGTTTTCTAATAGCTCTCCGACTAGTTGCATTCACATCAATTGTAGGGACGTAATGCGGTGTTTGTACCCACATCAATTGCAGGATGTAGTGCTCTTTAAGCTTCTCTATTACTTGACTTTTGTTGGGGTGTAAGCTGCAAGGATCGTCCTCCAGCAGCTATTCGCCTTAAAGCGACCACAAAGTGGACAAATACACTATTTGGCCATGCTAGTATTCTTAATGCATTCAATTCTTCTAGAGACCTTCAACTACATTTTATCCTAACAATGGTTTGACAAAGACTTTCATGTAAGTATCTCCTCTCGATCTTTCTGGGAGGAAAATAGCGATGTTTTCTCTGATAAACTTAACCTACTCGTAAGCCTCTTCTTTCGACTTTGAAATCACTGTAGCGTATTCTAGGCATGCATTTAGGCCATTAAAGAAGAGCTGAAGTGAAACGTGATATCTGCAAAGGATATCCACATCTTTCGGATAGTCAGTCTCACGAACATCGAAAACTGCCTTTGACTGCCGATCATATCTAAGGGAGATGGCGTAGCAATTCGAAATCCATCTTTATTGGATGCCGGCCACAGAGATATTCACGGAATTGTAGAGCCGAAGAACTCGACAAAATGGGAATCACTCTAATTATTGTACCTGAATAATTAGATATAGATGAGATATAATCGGTATACCAATCGCTACGTACAACCTAATATTAAAGCTGGATGTTAATAAAAGAACAAACTTTAGGTGGATTGTTGCATGGACATGTCTAACGACCAATCAAATCTGACCAAAACTGGATCTGTATAGCTCTAAGAGTCCGATCTCTCTAAATTGGAAGTACGAGTATATCAACGCTATCATAGGTATTTTATCATCCCTGGAAACTTGCTTGTAGTGAAACATGCAAAAAGCCTTGGCGTGTTTTCAAATGACTTCTATAGAAGCTGCATGAACAAGAAGGTGGAAGAGACAATCCTACAGCTACTCTGCGCATTCCCAGCTCTCTTCCACTCCACTTAGGAGCTTTCTTCTACAATGACTTAAGCGATCTAAATAATGTAGACGTTAACAGTCGTCTGCCTTTCATCATAAGCTCAAATTGGTTCCAAGAGTATGAAGATCATACATCTATGTGGCACTACAATGGACCAATACGCCTAGGTGGGTTAGTCTTTCCAATGTCACCCTAACATCAAAAGGTCAATTGAAAACCTTATCTGAGTAGGATCATGCTATCTATCATTGATAAAATCTGGAGAAAATTGCAAGGACGCAGTTGACTCTGTGATGTGTCAAAGCCAAGTGAAATGAATGCCCATCAAAAATCCTAATTCTTTCTAATTCTATACATAATCTAAAAATTTTTATTGAAGATACACTTGCTCGTACTTTGAGTGTACTGACGTGTTATCAATATTCTGATTGACACTGCTCTAGAATCTGCTTTGGAGTCTCTTAACCATGCTCCTAAAAGGAATTTGGCTCTTTTTCCAGATTTCCCTAATTTAGCTGTTTCAAAGTTCTTTCTACACTTGCAGCAAAATTGGACCTTTACGTGCGAAGCACCTGATATGTATCTCTCTAAATCGTCGCAGTTTTTTTTTGAAAACTCGTCCATCTATCCATCGAAAACAATCTAATATACAAGACCGCCTGTCTAAATTATATTTAGTGACAAATCCGCATACTAGATTCATCGATAGTACTTTTTCTTTAAATCCGATGCGGTTTGCGCCCTCACATCTTATAAAAATTTACAAGGTTGAGCAGTATGACCAATACAACCCGTATTTTTGAGCACCTGCTCTTCAAAATAATTGTACCAGTAGCTCCCTATTTGTGCATTAGGAAGTTCACCTAAGTGTTCTATTTGGTTGTACCATGTCCGATTTTTACTCCAGTCCGAAATAAGAAGCTCTCGAGTGTAAGTTAAAGTTAAAAAGGCACGTGTGTTTGACGCATGAGATTTTTAGGGCTCTTTACAAGTACAACCAATCCCGGTATTCACAAAAAAAAGGTTATGGACTGGACACAATCCACTTTTCATTTCCTTAATCGACAGAAACGATCGGCGCCGTTAAGAAATTGACACAGTGCATGCAAAATTGACTGAAAAGAAGCCTGTTCTGGTCAATAGGCATGGACGCAGACTATTGCATAACTGCTGCAGTTGCGATTTGAAATTTTCCTTCATCCAGCGTACCATCCTAATATTTCCCCATAGGACTATCACATTTTCAGCAATCTGGAGTCGTATTTCAGTCGGAAAATCTTCCGAAACCGAGCAGAAGCCATACGAGCTTTTAAGGATTTCATTGCGTCAAAAAGTCAAGACTTACAGGCAAGAAGTGTTTGACCTCGAATTATGTATGTTGGAAGAGAATCAAGGATGCCAACGGATAATATTTTAATTAAATAATAATGTGTAAACAAATAAATTTTAATGGCGTTTAAATCAAAGTAGGACATTTTATGCTTTACAGCAAGACCGATACCATAAGAAATTTTGTATTCAGTGAACGTACTTTAGTAGTTGGGTCATTGCTCTTCTCTGTTAACAGACCAACAAATTACCGCAAATGCTTACATCTCTGTTAAATAAATTAAGAAGAACATCACTGCTGGCTAACACTTTCCGTAAAAAGACAATATTGCTGCGACGTCTAAGGCTTCACAGAAGATTAACTAAGCTAACTATCTCATGAGTGTTTAACTCAATCGCTTCATCATCCTTAACAAATATAGAAACAAAATAGTTTCCCCACTCTGCTATATGTATCTCAGTTGATCCGGTGTACCCATTCAGTCTCTAATAATCAAAAAATCATGCTGCCCACCATATTTTTTTCATTTTAATCTACAGAAGGACTCCCTTTCAATTCGATCCCCGTAGCCTACACTGGTGAAGAACAAGCTCGAAGCTCACTCGCTGATGTACTCCTTGTACAATATATTCGTTCTACTGAAATTTCTCCGTCTTTCGAAGAAAGATGAGTAAGCGATTCAGTGATAAAATGCCTACAGTACCAGCACCATCACATTAGCAATACCTGCAGGGTACCTGCAACCGTATTCGAGCGTAGGTCCGACAGCGTAGGCGAAATCGTGTTTCTGCATCACGACGTCAGTAAGCACCCTACAGTCTTTCCTACTATCTGATGACAGGAAAGTCGCTGACCTCTTAGAGACGTCGGGAAGTATTCGTTTGGCCGTAAACGAAAATTAAAAAGTACAAAATAATATTAAATCTTCTTAGGACCTAAATGCGTTACACAATTTAGATGCTTTGAACTACTAAGAGCTTTTGTCAGTAAATCTGCTGGCATATTTTAGATTGGCATGTACGTAATATCAATTTGTCCATGTTGGTAGCAATCGCGTATGAAGAAATGTCTAATATCTATATGCTTTGTTTTTGAACTATGGCTGGTATGCTGTACCAGCTTTAATGCACCTTGGTTATCGTTATATAATTTGATGCAATCAATTCCCACACCGACCTCATTTAAGATATCTTGCAAATAAAGTGCCTCCTTTGTTGCTCCACTAAGCGCCATATATTCGGCCTCAGTGCTAGATAGTGTCACAGTGCGTTGCTTTGGTGCTTCCCAAGAAATTGCCCCACCAGCAAGAATGGAAGCATATCCAGAGTACGATCTAAGGTCCAAGGGGTTTTGGCCCCAATCAGCGTCAGCAACACCATACAACTCTAGACCTGTGTGTGAATAGAAAAGACCATAGTCAGCTGTTCCTTTTATATACCTCAGTATCCTTTTCAACGCCTTCCAATGCTCCTTGTTGAAATTGGAATTAAACTGGCGCATAAAACTAACTGCATAGGCTATA
Source organism: Volucella bombylans (assembly GCA_949129095.1). Taxonomy (NCBI): domain Eukaryota; kingdom Metazoa; phylum Arthropoda; class Insecta; order Diptera; family Syrphidae; genus Volucella; species Volucella bombylans. Next base: position 65,085,199 of record OX422143.1, on the reverse strand, counting down.
TCAGTCCCTGTCGTTACCGTCAAATAAATCAAAGCCCTGATTAAATGCTGATAAAGATATTTGTTCATTTCCGCATAGTTGATATAGTCAGGTTTCCTTAGCTTGTGACTTAAACAAATTGGCGTGTCCGCGTAGCTTCGTTGTGATAACTCAATGCAAATATGTTTAGAGTTTTGATGAAAATCTATTCCAAGACATTTGTTAACTTTTCCGAGATTCATTCATTTCAAAAGTTTTCGCTGGTGCTTGTTTAATTTCTTGCAACCAGATTGTATTGTTTGATGCTATTAATAAATCGTCAACGTAGACAGTAACTAATAGTAAATCCTTATTACGTGCAGAAAATAAACAAGGATCTGGTTTGGAGGGCTCTATGCCAAGTTCTTTAAGGCGTTTGGTTAATTTTAGATGTCATCTTAATCCAGATTGCTTGAATCCATAAAGAACTTTTCTCAACAAACACACTGGATCTGCATGCGATTCAAAATCGTTTAACCATCTTCTAGAAATTGATTGAATTTTCAGCTTGTCTTTAACTGTCAGTTTGTCTGCTACGATATTTCCAGATATAATTTGTCTTAAAAAATGTATAAAGTGCTGCGGGACATCCTCCTCCAATTCTCCGTTAAGATAAGCTGTCACAACGTCTATATGATGTATTTCTAAATTATATTCAACTGCTAGCGCTGACATAAAACGTATGGATGTAGAGCACAGGTGAAAATGTTTTATCGCTACATTACATTACATTCCCTTGCCAAAAGTCTTACCTTTTTCACACTATTGTCTTTTATTCGAATAACCTTCCGCCTTTTAGGACGCTCGACGATATTCCACGTTTCGTTTCGTATTTGCGCCAAAAATTCGTCTTCTATTGCAGTCTTCCAAAATACAGCATCAGGGGCTTCCGTCGCTTCGTGAATCGTTAAAGGTTCAGCAACACTTACTTGTTTCATCACGTCAGTTTCGCCGTCTAGAATTAAGTCTTCTTAATTATTATTTTTCTCGTGCTTGGAGGCCACAACCTATATGCTTTTGCTTCTGCTGAGTATCCTAAGAATGTAACCTTCTCTGATGTTGAATCGAATCTTTGCCTCTCTTGACCCTTTCCCAAAACCTAAGCTTTTGTCCCGAAAACTTTCACATGAGTGACAGTGGGTGTTTTACCTGTCCAAATCTTATATGGAGTCTCACTCCGAGAGACTTTGTAAAACATCTGTTGCGAATATAACATGCGGTTAGGATTGCCTCTGCCCAAAAAATTGGAGTCGGACCTGCAAATTTCATCATGCATCTTGCCATTTCAATTAATATCGTATTTTTTCTTTCAGCCAAGCCGTTTTGTTGAGTCGTATACGGTGCTGTGAGTCGTCTTTTAATTCCGTTTTTTAAAAGATAGTTACACTGTATGTCTTTCGATGGCAACTTTGAGAAGCAGTTTCGCGCGAAATGTCCAACTTTTCCGCATCGATTGCAGGACCCTTGTCGACCTTTTTTTTTTAATTTCTTACCGAAACTAGTGCTTTCCTTTTCTACCGGTTTCCTTTCATTAAGCCTTTTTGTATGAATTGCCACTTGATCTTTTCGTCCTTCCTTTGTAATTCGGGGCACGTACTCTTCAAGAGTTTTCACTGGGAGAACATCTGCATGAGCTCATCTCTTGTTTCCAGAGCACAACGAAATGTTTCAAACAATTCTGGCAAACAATATAAAAGGAGAATCGCATGAGGCTCATTACCAACAACAACACCAATTTCCTTTACTATAGTCTGCTCACTGATTCGAAAAATTCGTTTAAATGATCACGCACTTTTTCACCTTCCTTCATCCTGGAGAGCGCCACCTTTTTAAGTAAGTAGGGCGGCTTTTCTCGCTGGTCCTTTTGATTGGTAGGTGCCTTTGAACATTTCGCAAATTTGTCTTGATGTTTAACCTTCCTTTATAAGTCCCAGCTCTGATGGATTCATTGCTAGCGTTATGTCCGCGCATGCTTTCGCATCGTGATGATTCCATGCTAATACGTTCGCTGCTTCTTCGTCTTCTGCTTTAGGGCATAAGATACTTCCATCGACGTATCACCACAAATCATTCTTGATCAGAATCGCCTGCATTTGCAGCTTCCACGTGTCGTAGTTGTCCGCGTTTAATGGCTCGATTCCTACTGCACTTTCCGCCGTGTTCGCAGTCAATAAATATTAAATTATATGCACTACTTTATTTTTCCTTTATTCTGGCATGGACCCATAACCTGTTAGGCCAAAATAAAACAACTCGACACTTTTCTTATAAATTCTATATTTAAACACGTTCACGCGTCTCTACAGCCAAACAGGAAGTAGATAGAGAAAAAAGATATAAAAGTAATAGCAAGTAACTTAACAAAAAAAAATAAATAGGTAATTCATAGTTCAGTTTCAAAAGCAGTCTTGCCACTTTGTTATATAATTCAAACAGCCTCAGCCCCTCCAACGATTGCCGCGCTGAGTCATCAAAACTCCAGCATGTGTTGTATCAAAGACCACATCTCTTTAAACGGTTGATGGAAATCAAGGGGAAAAAGTGCCGACTGGCGAAGTTAAAGGGTTAATACAGTTCTTAGATGCGCGAGCAGAGCGCCCCGTAAATAGCGATTGATTAATCTTTAACACGGATGACCAGTAAATCTTTTCTTTTCGGACCAAATAGCTAGGAAACAACAACTCTTTGGAGTAGAAGATTGTTGTCTACTGTGACAGAGCCGAGCGGGGAAACTCTGCCTTCCTGACTATATCCGCATTTTGGTACAGCTCTCAGAATAAGCCCTAAACGCCTTCTTCGCATGAATGAATAAAATCGTTGATCTTTCTTAATACTGCTGTGATGTTAATTCATCCATAGATACGAGTACTTGGGCAATTTAATGCCTCCGCTGGTATTTTACATGCCTGTATCTCCTATTTTCTTATCGATTATCTTACTCGTATGCTCAGAAGCTCGTTAAAGTAGCAACATTTATAAGGATCACATTTTGGCTGACCTTAAGCATTGCCAAAATCTATTTATCATATCGAAGAACCGTTTAACACCAATGTTACCGAAAAGTTTATTGCTATCCAAAGCAGTCCTTGGCGCATTAAATTTCTGTCCTGTGGCACTAGCCGATATCCTCATAACTCATTGGCATAGTCGACAAGCAAAGTCACAATTGGATTTTTTTTTTTTTTTTGCTAGCCATAGTCCGTATTACCATGAACGTATTCTGACATATGCGAATACACCCACCCTGAGGTGAATTCCACAAATTCACAACATATTCAGATTCACCCAACAGCAGTAGCAGTCGTAGTCATAGGAGCAACAATAGTTGAGATACGCTTTGAAGCCGTCTGCAGACATCATCGCCATACAAACCCACAGAAACCATTTATCCTTTTTGGAACAGATAAAACCGCAATCGTCTAATGACATGAACCAGTTCTCTTCATATTCAACCCCCAAAAAAGCCCGTAAGGGCAAACAAAAACAGAAAAACCATCCCCACCCCTGACAAAAAAAAAAACAAAAATCAGAAAAGAGTCCACCCCGAAAGATAATCAATTTTCAAAAACGAGCATAGGTGGAACAAAGGAAGCTTCAGGGCGCATCCAGTGGCATACTCGCATTAGTATGTCGTTCGCTGGGTGAGCTGGGGTTGGAGTTGAAACTGGAGGTTGAGCAGATAGAAGGGCAGACGTGTATAGCCAGGATTAGAGTCCATACACAGACGTACCAACATATATATGTAGTTCGTATCCTTGTTTTTTATCAGACAATATTTGCCAGCACATTAATCAAAGGGATGCAGGCAAATTTACGTTGCACTTCTTCACACTCTGCCGGATTTTCAGTCTACAGACTGAATACTGAACAGTGATGCCAACGTTAGAGCTACGTTCATCGACGTCATCATCATCAGCATAGTCATTGTGGTTGTCGTCGTTGTTGTTGTCGTTGATGCTGTCGTTTGTCGCTTGTCGCCTCCGTCGCCAGCGACATCATCATAAGCATATACTCCAATGTTGGTATGAACGAGTGTGCACCTACGACGAGGACTTCTGCTCGTATTCCCTTGTCCTTTCGCCATATCGTAACTAAGTGCTTAGAAAAAGAGCATAAGACTTTGAGTTTTTTTTTTGCTCCCTATTCCATTGCAGTTGTCGTTTGATGGGAGAGAAAAATTTAGAATCAATGAACCCTCATGTCAACCTTGTTTCCTTTCCAATTGGTCCTAGGTATTAGGTATTAGATGAAAATTTAGCAAACATTCGTGCAGAACATTAGATCCAGTCCGATTTAGACCCGATCTGCTTACGAAACCGCCTTCAGTCAAATTTGTATTTTTTTTAAGCGACAGTACATTGTTGAACACAACAGACGGACAATCATATCATACGAATGCACATATGTATGTATATGGTAAATATCCTGGCCTGTCATATGCATTTGCAGACCAACACACTATCAAAGATGTATTTGGTCCAAGCACAACGCACTCATCCAATTGTGACCGCAATAAATTCGTAGTGGTGGCTGCGAGGTATTGGAGAAAGGCCGAGAGTCCTTCCTGTTTTACCGTAGGCATTTATTTGTTTCTTCTTCTTCCTTTTCTTTTTTTTTAAGAATTTTTCTCTATCGAACATCTGTGTGGTTGTTATGACTCCTTTGGTGGGGTTGTCTATGCTGGGTAATGAAACAACATTTCTATCCCAAAAGGAAAACAATCTCAAATTGAATCTGATGAAATTTTGATTTCATTTCGAATGAATTCTAAAATAACATCGGGGGCTGTGATTGAAAAATATTGGTCAATGTATTTGATGGAGGGCTGTCAGCTCCCGGATGGGGTGTTTTGCTCAAGTTTATATTTGGTACGTGGTACTCATGGCAACCGGGTATTTATCTAATTCCATTTCGGGGCTTGTGCAAACATTTTTTCGCATCGATGCGTTCGTTAATACAGAGAGATACGGCCAGTGTATCTGCACGGAGTAGATGCGAGTTTAGATTTTGTAGAGACGGTGAAAATTGAAGTTCGACAGCATCATCAATGTTTCGAGTTGATATTGATTTGTTGAGGAAAAGTTGTGAATGGATTGGGTTGTGTACAGAATCAGACACAACAGCCTGCAAGAAGGATTCTATTGGTTTTGATATTAAAATTTTTTTTTGAGGATGAGCTCTTTCAAGTTCCTTTTCCTAAAGCTGTATCCAAGTTTAGAAGAAGGAAGTATAGAGTAACCCATTGTGGCCTCCTTAAAAGGAAATTCTGTAGTTAACATTCCTTCCATTGTATTGTAGCTGATTCTTTGTCCCTTTTAATGTTGCAGTTGTCAACGTCTACATTGACCATATACAGACCCAGTTTTTCAGTTTTCAATGCATTTTATTTTCTTACTAATTAACTCTTACATACTAACAAAAAATGCTTAAATGCTAGCTTAAAATTACTTAACAATCTTATACTAACTTACTGGCCCCACACAGGCACTCTAAGCTACTCTAAATTCTTAAAACTATGTCTTTCGACTTTATGTACATTTTACTTAGAACTATTTATTTTGAATACTTAAGGCTAAGAAAAAATATTTGTTAACAAAAACTTAGCATATGGACATATTTTTTGATTTTTTATAAAAACTTAATATCTAACTTAAAATAAACCTTAGCCTACCTAACCTAAATACACAATGCAGACATACACACACATAGACATTGTACACAATTATATACATATATTATTATATACAAAGGTATATACTAATATATGTATATATTTCTTAAATGCTACCCTAAACCTATGCAAGCTGGCCATCGCTATTCACAAAGAAAACGGATTGGTCAGCTCTGCCTCATTAGTGAGGCTGGTCTGTAATTGACGGAAACGACGACGAAACATCTTCCCCATCATTCAACCACCAGAAATGCTGGTGCTGCCGAATGACATCCCTCTTATCGCGATTCCCCACCGCCCTACTGAACCTGAGGCGATACACACTGCCGTGTGCGACGTCTCTGTTGTAGTTGAGTCGCCTGTCCCCAGCTGTCCGAGCGACATGGAAGATTAACGGCACCGCTGATCTATCCTGGATCAACCCTATCTGATCAAGGTAGAGGAATGCTTCCGGTGGAACGAAGCCGTCAGAGCGCACACTCTCGTGGTAAAGGTAATTGGGGTAGTAAGCCCCAGATATTAGGTTATTCGTCGAGGTCATTGCTCTTGCAATGTGCCTTCGAGTCAGCTTAACTACGAAATTGTCCACTCGTATTAGGTTCGCCCTGTTGTAAAGGACCTCATTAGGATAAAATTTTTTGTACTCCGACTCTGGTGTTCTGTACAAGCGAAGGCAAGCCCTAAGGCAAGCCCTCTCAAACACCCGAATCTTTTCCATTAAGCTTGCTCGTACATTGAACCACACGGGACAACCAAATACCAGCATGGGCCTAATAAGGGCCATGTAGCAGATTACCTTTACCCTCGCATTCATATACAGACCCCTGGACTCTTTTATGTTCACTTAAAGGCAAACCCGTATCGTAAATCGCACTAATTTTGGCCAAGACTTGAATTGGGACCGGTAGTGTAACAATCGTGTTTGTGATAAATGCTTTCAGTTCTGAAGATAGCGATTCTCTAGAAATTCCAAATGAGAAGCGCCATGTCTGCTTTGTTTTGGAATACATCCAGAATGACCACGCGATGATCAATTTTGACTGTCTGGATAACTAGACTAGTTTCTGGAATATCAACATGCTCCTAAAAAAGTCAGCATCTTCTATTTTTAAATATAAGTACGGAGTGAAAGTATGGAAGTACTCGTATAGAATTAGAATCGTAAATCTTGTTGTGCTCCAACTAATCTTTTTACTGAGGCTAACTATATATCTCTCGCAGTAAGTGGAAGCAGTCAGTGTCTCATCAATCCGTGTCATCCAGCATGGAAATAATGATAAGAAAGCGATAGATTGATCCTTTAAACAAGTGTTCATTTTTCCTTGTTCTTGAACTGCCGTAGAAGTCTCTATGACGGCACCTTGTGAGCGACTAGTAGTCTTAATGCCGCCAGTGTATCCCAGCAGCTGTTGGAAATAGTGCCTTCAGCGTTAATATTTGCGCGCGCGCTATCTATTTCAGCACTAGATTGAAGAAATCATAATTGCCGAAACCCGATACACATTTGTAACGGTTGGATAGATCGCATCGTGTCTTTTCTAACGTCTCGCGGCTCAGCTGGATCAGTTTTGCGAAATCTCCAATTCGGTCTTTGGCTTGTAGAGCTGAAGACTATGAATGCTATCATATGCGGCTTTAAAGTCGATGAAGAAATGGTATGTCTCGATTTGTAATTCGTTGATCGTTTCTAGGATTTGTCTTGATGTGAAAACTTAATCGGTCGTCGATCTGCCGGGCCAGAAACCACATTAGTTGTGCCGATTGGTGTATTGGATATAATCATATGATATATGTGCCATTAAGCAATGATATGTCTCAATAGTTCTTTTAATATATAGGATCACCTTTCGTGAAAATGAGGCATACCTGATTTATGATATGGCGCATAGATCCTGCCAAAACATCACCTCTTTGTTGAGGAGAGGATGTAAAGAGTATTCATAGACTGGAAGCGAGTTCTTTTCTTACCTTATGAGTCTCTCTTCCAGATGTCCATTAAATAGCTACAGGGAGTACTGCTAGAAAGTATCTGATATTCCTTGCACTGCGTTGACCAGATTTTCTTCTCTCTTTCGAAGAGCCTGCGTTCCGTGATTGAGCGCAGCTGCCCGATTTTAGTTTTCCTGAATAACATATTGATATCGATACCATCGCGGGATCCTTCAATATCCTCCTTCGTTTCTTTTTGTCTGCGCTGCGGCATCTGTAAGTGAGCAGAACTTTATTGTATTCCCTCGGAACTATGAAAAGCAGCTCCAGCAGCCCCTAATTCCAATAGAAGAGAGTACCTAGAAAGCGGAGGCTTTTCCTGCAGAGAGGGAAAAAGAATAAACGTTAAACTTTACTCACTTTTTCTTAAGGTGGCGCTACACTCCGAGCCTCAACCAACAAGCGTGTCCAGCCAGCTCGGTATTAGTTAGCTGCCTCCAGTTTCGCATGCCAAGTTGGTTGAAGTCTCCTTCCGCTTGCGTACACCATCTGAGTCTTCGTTTCTGCGGTCTTCCTTTACTGCGCTATCCCTCGGAGAAGGATTGGAAGACTTTATGGACCGGAGCATTGGTGTCCTTCCGCTCTACATGACCCAGCCATCTCAGTCGTTGGATCTTCACTCTTCTGGCTAAGTCGATGTCATGTTGTATCTCCTACTCCACCCATCGTTTATGCAGACTGGACCGAAAATCACCCGAATTTTCCTCTCAAAGCAGCCAAGAGTACCCTCATCCATTTTTAATACAGTCCACGCCTCTGCGCTATAGCATAGGACTGGAATTATTAAGATATTTTATGGAGTCACTTTCGTTTTTCGAGAGAAGGCTTTGATAATCAATTGCATTCCTAGCCCAAAGGAGCAGCTATTGCCAATAGTTATTCTTCGTTTGATCTCAGCGTTGGTGTCGTTGTCTGAATTGATAGCGGAGCTTAGGTAAACAAAGTTCTTAACTATAAAGTTATATCTGTCGAAGGTGATGTTCTGTACGAGACGTTGGTGTTGGGTGTCCATCTCAATACTTACAAAAGTATCATCGGCGTATGCGACTAATTCAGCGGACATTTGAAAGATTTTACCTCTTGTGTTAGCGCCTGAGCTTTGCGCTATTCTTTCAAGAATGATATTAAAGAAATCGCATGACAACGCATTGCTCTGTGTAAATTCTTTTTGACGTTAAAGGTCTCAGTGAGTTCTCTACCGACCTTGATCATTTCTCCTCCACAAATGGACGAGTTTCTATAGTAGTACAGCTTGTGTCTATAGATGCTGTCATACGCGGAATTAAAATCGGTGACTACATAGTGTGTATCTGTTAAAAGCTCATGAGTTTTTTTTGAAAACGTGCCATAGTGTGAAGCCACACTGATATGGACTAATTGGGTTGTTGACAAACGGCTTAAGGCATTGACACAATACAGGAGATAAGATTTTGTAGGCGATGTTAGGAAGATTGAGGCTTCTGCTTGGCGCAGTTCAGAGTTTCTTTCTTGAGAATCGGGAAAGCAATGCTGAGGTTCCCCTCATAGGGCATACTTTAGTCCGACCATATTTTACAGATGAGTTGATGTAATATATGCTCCTTACCAAGTCATCGTTTACCGCTTTGATGAGCTCAACAGTCAGGCCGTCTACTTCAGCAGATTTGTTGGACCTATGTTAATATGGACTCACATGGTGGTCTATATCGTTCAGGTTGGAAGGTATATTCTGCCTGACAGAATCGTGATCGCAATTATACAGTCTACTGAAATGCTTTTTCAAAATCCTCAACATCGACTGCGACTCTGCTACTATGTTCCCTTGTTCATCTCTACAGGCTTCGGTTTGGGGTTTGTCTCCGTGGCCATGTGTTTTTTTTAACTTTTGGCTTTTAAACTTTTCTCATTCCTGGAGTAGCATCTCTTAATTTCCTCGACCGTGTGCTTCTCTTGTTCCTTCTTTCGTATCTCTCTTCTCTCCTCTTCTGCTCGTAGAACTCATGAACAGCTCAAATTCTTCTACGCAGTGCTGCTTTGTATGCCTCTTGCTTAGCTGTATGTGCTTGCTGGCGCTCATCGTCGAACCAGGCTTTTCGTTGTATTGGCAGAGTGAAACCCAGCACATCAGAAGTGACATCTTTGTTGGCAGCATAGGGCCTTTTAAGAGATTAAGGGAGACCCGGTCATTCAACGTCAAACTATTCACAGCATTAGCCTGTCTTAGCGATGTTTGGGATATCCACAATTGTACCTTAGATACAACGAGGTAATGGTCCGAGTCAATGTTGGCCCCTCTGAACTTTCGCAATGTGGTTAATGTTGGTGACGGTTAATTGATCAGGAGTTCTTCAAGTCCCTTTGTGAATATCGGGATGCGGGGACCGCCTTCTAACTACGACAATGTTTCGCCCCGCCGCAAAGTCGATTAGCCTGCCTCCAATAATCTGTTATTGGAGGATAGGAATAACAGATTATTGGAGGTGGTGTTGTATAGGCTATACTTTCTGATAGTACTACCGAAAATTATCTCTCTTCCAACCTTTACATTAAAGTCGCCGAGTACAACTTAAATGTCATATGTATGCACCGCTCGTCGTATGTCTTGTCCAAAAGCTCATAGAAGCCATCTTTGGTAATCTTTCTCTTTTGTCGACAATTTAGTCATAATACAGATTGTCATGAGGCGCTCATCCACATACCGGAAACTCAAGACTTCTTGAAGTCTTCCTTTAAAAACACATCCGTATCTATGCCCTGCTTTTGCGGACATCTTAGTAGATGTCGTAGTTTTGTATCCTCTTTATGTTCAGCCCATCCCATCGTATTTCTTGGATGGCAGTAGCAGCTGCTTTGCAGCAGTTCAGGGCATCCGCTAGTTGTTCGACTGCATGTGACCTATTAAGGGACCCAACCTTCCATGTGCAGATCCGAAGTTCGGTGTCCTTGTTTCGTTTGCAGGGGTTGTTAGTGGTATATCCGTCCGTATCCGAGTCTTGTTGTTGCTTCGTAACTTAAGTGTTTTTTTTTTTTTCATTGGTCGGGCAGTTAACCTGGAGAAACAGTTCCATTATAGAGACCCTATATGGGGTCCATCCATCTGGGAAATTCATTCGCTATTCCGTTGACAAGTCGAGTCCGGATGGACATCGACCAGTATCCGATGGTTACCACTTGGAGGTAAAATAAGCACAATTAGTGTATAATTGTTACACCACTAAACATCGTCAAGTTGACACCGCTCAGTACCTACCATATTTCTACAACATCCAACCACCTAACCCCCGAATACCCTAACTCCCTAAATAATAAAACTTTAAAAGTGGAATCCACGCGCTGCAACTGCAGGCAGTTGCATAAATGACAGCAACAATAATTCAAGAACGAATTTTGAAAACAATCTTGACGCGAAGATAGCAGTTTTTTGTATCCCTCGGTTTTAAATATTTAGAAACTGAATGTGACTTTTCTATTATGTTCCCATCTGTATCTCTGCATATTTTATTCGGAATTTGTGACGCTACGCTGGATTTATTTTTACTACTCTGAACACCGGTATTCTGAAGTATCCGAGAGAGTGCTGCCTCTGCATGAGCGATACCCTTTTGCTGGCTTCTTTGATGTGGGCCTTAAAGCACTGCTTGTTATCGAGTATGGCTCCGAAATATTTACAGATCTCTCCAGACCAATAAACTCCAACCAATCCCTGATTCTCGCAACAGCCCCATTCGTGAAAGACTCTATCTTGTGGAAGTGCTTGGCTACGTAACCAAGGCAGATCGCAGATTTCCACTTCTGTTCGAAAATAGAGTTCCCTGGACTGACCCTTGCGGGACTCCCAATAACATGCTATAATATACAACGCCATCGTTAGTATGATATTTTAGCCTTCTGTTGCTGAAATAGCCTGTGACTCTCGTCAGGAATAGTATTCATTCTGACCAAGGAGCTCTTAATGTACAACCAGTTCGGCAAGTTAAAGGCATTCTTAACTTCACATTACTTTTTTGTCTAAGTTCTTCACAGTACTTCTACTGCTGTATCATACCGCTGTACAGCTTTTATGGAAGTGACGGCAGAACGCAATTTTCTGAAGCCGTACTATTGACCTAACAGAAGCTCCCCCGCCGCTGGCAGCCTGCCATATCTAGCAGACTTATTGGATGATGCGATGACGGATTTTAGGGTGGTTTCTTAACTTTTAAAAGTAGCACTAAATGTTAGAGTTTCTGTGGTATGCACGAAGCTCCCATTTCTAGGTACCTTTGCATTCGATATGCCATCTGATCCACGCGCTTTGTTGTTTAGTAGTTTCGTCTATGCTTCGAACAGTTCCTCCGACGTGATTGTGGTGATGTACTCCATGCAGTTATCTCTCGAAATATAATCGGTGTACGTCAGGAGAGATGCTCTGCTATCGTTGTTAGACAATTTATCAAGTAATACTAAACATAAATATCAAAAATCTATAAAAATTACAACACATCTCTATTGAAAGATCTACCTTTGACACAAGGCGATTTGGCTTAGATTTTCATTGTTTCTGAGGAAAAATTCCATTCGTTCGCGATTGGTCTATTTTGCACCCTCCCTCCCATAGAACTCGCCCTGTCCTGGTCAGCACTTGATCCGAGCCGGAATACATTTTAGCACTGGCTGGATAGATACGTATAGATATTTGTTACCCACCTGAGCTTTAATACACGGGACTAAGCCGCCTCCTCCACCACTGCCACCATACTGCTAAATAGGATTTTTCTTAAACTTACCCAATGTACCTATTCAACTGCAGGTTATATGAAACACCATGCGCACTCGTATGTGATGTACATAGATCCCAATCTATTGGGCTTACATTTACTAAATCACGGAAGTTCATAACAAAAAATCCAGGATAAATCGGTGTTGAACTCGTATCTATCATCAACAGTCTGTTGCTGCAATACATTGTCCTATCCATAGATTGTTTCAGTTTTTGTTTTGATTTTTTTTTTCATTGAAAATTCATCAAAACAAACACGTATCCGTGTTTTCGTGATATATGTATATTGTCCTCTTTCAGGACATTGGCAGATAAAAATTAATCGAAACCGGAAGGCGAGTATGTATAAATTCACCCAGCTACAATGGATAGATACTCGTACGATGACGAGGATGAGTAGGATTGCCTATTATAAAAAAAACAGTATTGTACATACGAGTACCATGTCCTATCGATGCATCAGTATTCGTTTTTACTATTTTCTATTTGCTCAGGCATTTTTGTATCTTTTTTTTTGTCTTTTTTTTTTTTTTGATTTGTTTTTTGGTGACATTTTGAATTTTTCTTTTAGCGCCCTGAAAGGACTTTGGCATAGTATGTTTCGTCCCCTTTCGCCCTGGTCGAACACAATTGAATAAACATTATACGAATTATTTATTGTTTGTTTTTAATTAAAAATTAAATTGATTTTTACTCCCACAGGTGTGAGTTGACAGAGTGGATACCAGTTCCAATGCGAGCACTAGTACCAGTGTCAGGATACACTATGGGACAAAATGACAGTTTGTTTGTACAGTCTTCTGGCAGAGACCATGATCTGTTCGACCCTCTAACCAACTCTCTTTTGAAGGGGCGGAAAGCATTGTTTTATTTACTTTTTAAAGTGTACCCATAGCGACCAGAGAAACAGAAAACCGAAAACAGAAAACGGAAAACAGTGAAATTGTTTAATGTCCGCCATTGTGATATTCAAATTATTTTGAAATGATAAATCACAACGATTTATATTGTGCGGAGATACGAATATGACTATATTCATAGTATGTAGTACGTTTGCCATCTTCTCAAGTTACTAAAGTAGGTACTTACTTTGGTGGGTAAATGTCCCTTCTAAATGTCCCGCTCATTTCGCATTTTGAGTGTAATGAAGGAAAACGACCACAACGAATTTTCTACACATATAAGACGTACATATTCGCAGATACAAAAGTAGGTATATGGTATGGGAAGCATTGAAATGGTCGGAAGTATGAGAGTATCTTTTACTAATTCGTAAACCCTGCTAGCGCACAAATTAGACCGCAAGAGAACTCCATTTTGCATTATGTCAAAATGATGGATTAGATGAACTCAACCTCATTTCGAGGACATGGCGAAAAATTATGGAAAAATTACAAGTGGCAGGCAGATGATGGTTGCTAGTGTTTTTCTTGTTCCTTGCAGTTAGGGTTCGTTGGTTGGAATATTTTACTATGTGGTGTCATTCTCCATAAATGAATGTATTGTTGTAATATTCATTCATCCGTCCATCCATCTAAACGGAATGTTGGTTAGTAGAACAAAGCGGAAGTTGTGGATATGGTTTGGTAGAGTGGGGAGGGGGTAATAAGACCACTTCTTGGAAATATTTTTCGCCATGGGAATAGATAAGGACGATAGTTATTTTCGTAGTGATGGAGGTGGAGATGCTCCTTTTTTATACTTTATGGACTGCATAATCAGAAGAACAGGGTGATTCAAGTTATAAAGAGTATTTTTCAAAATGTTCTTTCAGATTTGTGGGTCTCAGCATACATTGAACTATAATACAATACATTATTTTAATCTCGAGAAGAAATTCTCCAGACGAGTCCTGAAACCAAAGGATGCTCCCCCCGAACCCCCGAACCGTTCCTTTTTCCCCTAGGCTGGATCAAGGTGTCATACGACCCGTGCCGAAGACCAAGCTGGTTGAGGGCCCAGCATTTCCAAAAGGAGCTCAGTCGCGAACGGAGTATCCAAATCCCTGGCGACCTCCGGACTATCTAGCCTTATCTGTATAAAGCGGATCTCTATACAGATGGACCACCCTTTCTCCGCTACTCGTGGTACTACAACATGGATAACTCATCAAATAAAACAAAACCCGAGGCCGGTACTCCTTTAATACCGGGCGGTAGAATGGTGACTACCAGCAAGGCTCCTGCATTGTCGACTGGAGGTAAAACTGTGGCAGGCCATGGAGCACCATCCTCTAAAGGCGAGCGCAACGAGCCTAAAAAGAAATATTCAGGGAGTGTTAAGACTGTGGCAAGCCATGGTCCTATCACTTCCTCCACCCCTAGCAGCAGCAAGTTTGTGGCAGGCCACGGACTTGTCGCTGCTACCAAAACTCCTCTCCCCAGGGAGGAATCTGGAGCCAGCCAGCCACATCGGCAAACTTCATCTAAGGCGCTCTACTCAAGGCGCCGAAATGCTTCACGTAAAGAGCAAGATTGAGTGGGCTAAAAATATTCTAAAAGACGGATTACTCACTGCTTCCACTGCTCCCAAAATTCCAAAATACTCCTCTAAGCGCCAGAGATCGTTGGAGGAAATTTAAAGGACGCAATAGTGATCGCGGTGATCGATAGAAACGATACCGATGGTTCCATAACACCTGAACGGTGGCAGCTGGTCAAGCTGAAGCTTTCGAGCAACTTCTTGGCCATCATGCAGGAAAACCCCGGATAACCTCCCATCACAAGCGACGCTGGCTGGCACCAATGCCATTGGCGTGTGCCAATAAGAGATCCCTTGATCACTTCACTAAGGCCACAGGTGGTTTAGGAGAGATTTGGCCAGGTGAAAAACTCGTGGTAGTGTCTAAGGAGGACATCCCTAGCAGACCTCGAATTCGTACCTAGATCTCCGCCGAGCTCTCCTCCCCAGAAAGTATTCTGGAAATCATCAGGCTCAGTAACCCGACCCTTCAGACTCATGACTGGAAAGTCGCGAAACTGGAAGAACTAAGGGGCTCTTATAGATGCGCATTAATTGTGATAAATAAGGAATCACTTATAACTCTAGCGCAGACAAAAGGAATGATTCGGTTCGGATTCGAGTCCATACACTTAAGGGTATACAAAAAGGATGAGCTGGATGCTGA
This sequence comes from Volucella bombylans, assembly GCA_949129095.1. Lineage (NCBI taxonomy): Eukaryota > Metazoa > Arthropoda > Insecta > Diptera > Syrphidae > Volucella > Volucella bombylans. Next base: position 65,069,656 of record OX422143.1, on the reverse strand, counting down.
GCAACTTCCTCCTCCTTTAACGGAGACACCAGCAAACACAACCTTGGATCTTGGAGCGTCGATATCCTGTATTTTTACTTCTTAACCTCAGTGACCCCGCATTCATCTTTTTTTTTTGATGTAGCACGTGCAGCTATCACCAGGTTTACGGGAAGAAGGAGTGAGATCCAAATTTTGACATTCCAACAAATTTGGCTACTGCTGGATTTCTGTAATTAAAGATGACAGCTGCTGGACTTCTGAAACTAAAGAAATCAACTGCTGGAAAGTTCACTTATCTTGGAGGTCTACGATGCAATACTTTCTTATGTTTTTTTAAAACTTTGGGCATTTCAGACTGATTTATCAGAAGTGGTTGCACTTAATATCACCAATGGCATTTCCACAAAACAGGAGAGTAAATCTGTCTTTTGCTGTCTTGAACCCTGATGCCCTTTTAACTTCCTTGGAGATATAAGTTGGACTAGGCATGCTTTCCAGTAAAGCCCAGTTTCATCCGCTTTAAAAACTTGTTGAGTTGTATATCCACCGTTGTTAAAAATTGCTTAGAACTCCTATTTGAATCTGTTTGCAGCTTCTACATCCACGCTAGCCGCTTCGCCTGTTAATTTTATATTATGGAGATTGTGGCGTCTACTAATTTTCTCAAACCATCCTTTGATTGCTACAAAAGCCATCTGTTCTACTCCAGGTTAAAATCCTTTTTCTTGCTGCAGATGATCAAAAATGTTCCTTGCTTTATTTCTAATTGCAACGGAGTCATTTCCAATATTCTTTTTCTCAATCCAACAGATTAGCATAGTGTGCATCCTTTCCAGTATCAGATCCCTGCGTTGCTTTATTTTTTTTTTCTGAAAAAGGTGTAGCATTTTTAATAGAAATCTTGACTAAATCTTGTATAGTCCGAACTGTGGACTCATTGATGTTAAAAAAGCACCCCTTTACAGAGGGCCCTTCGCCCTTTTCTAATTGTTTGATCATTTCTAATTTAGTTTCCAACACGACTATCTTCTTCTTGATTGCTTCCTTAGACGGTTCTGATGATCGTTTTGACAGTTTCAGTTTTCAGTTTTCAATGCATTTTATTTTCTTAATCACTAATTCTTACACACTAACAAAAAATGCTTAAATGCTAGCTTAAAATTACTTAACAATCTTACACTAACTTACTGGCCCCACACAGGCACTCTAAGCTACTCTAAATTCTTATAACTATGTCTTTCGACTTTATGTACATTTTACTTAGAACTATTTATTTTGAATACTTAAGGCTAAGAAAAAATATTTGTTAACAAAAACTTAGCATATGGACTTTTTTTAATTTTTTTATAAAAACTTAATATCAAACTTAAAATAAACCTTAGCCTACCCAACCTAAATGTACAATGCACACATAAATACAAATAGACATTATACACAATCATATACATATATCAGTATGCACCTTAGTATACACTGATATATGTATATGTTTCTTAGATGCTAACCTAAACCTATGTAAGCTGGCCATCGCTATTCACAGAGAAAACAGATTGGTCAGCTCTGCCTCATTAGTGAGGCTGGTCCGTAATTGACGGAAACGACGACGAAACATCTTCCCCATCATTCAACCACCAGAAATGCTGGTGCTGCCGAACGACATCCCTCTTAAGCTTGGTCGTACATTGAACCACACGCGACAACCAAATACCAGCATGGGCCTGATAAGGGCCATGTAGCAGATTACCTTTACCCTCGTATCGAGTTGGCTGCTATAAAACAGTCTCTTTGTAAGGGCAAAAGCACCTTTAGCTCTGGCCAGAGCAGCATCTACATTTTTGCCAAAATACAGAAATTTCAAGGTATCTGACTACATTTCAAAAGGCAAGAGGCTGCCCGTGTTGTCTAATGATCGAGAAACTTCGCCAATTTTTTCTGGTATCCCTTGAGGATCCAGACAACGGCATCCTAAAGAGAATGGTTTCCGACTTCTGAAAGTTGATTTTCAACTTCCAGTCATCGCAAAATCGTCTTATCTTATCAAAGTCACTCTGCAAGAGAGTATTAATGACCTCGATTTGTTTACCTGTTCTGTACGCTATTAAATCGTCTGCGTACGCAATAGTATGGGGAAGTGAACCTATATATTGTAAAAATGTTGAATAGGATCGGCGAATTGACCGCGTCTTGCTGAAGACTATTTTTAATTTGAAATATTCCAACAGAAGTCACATCACCATTCTTCACGATGAACTGTCTGATGGTTAGCATATTATAAAGAATATACAAGAGTGGTTTACTGATCCCCATCCTAGTCAGCTTATAGAAAAGACCCTCTAACCACACGGTGTCGAAGGCCTTCTCCAAGTCAACAAGGCAGGCACCAGTGCATTGTTTTTTGCCTTTATTCCATTGGATATCGGACACCAGTTTAGACGCCTATCGGACACCTACCTAGACAGAGCTCTATTGATTAACTTTTCAAAAAACTTACTGATATTCGGAAGAAGACTTATCGACCGGAGATTCGCCGGATTGGATATATCCTTTCCCCTTTTAGGGATAGGTTGAAACGCCGGCGTTTTCCAATGCGCTAGATAATGTGCATTATTCATTGCATTATTAAACAGGGTGGTGTAAATGTCCACCGCTTCTAGGGGAAGATGTCGAAGCACGATGTTCAGAATACCATCGGTCCCCACTGATTTCTTGACTCTGATTGTCTCGAAGATCTCATGGAGTTCGTCCTTCGAAATGAACGGGGGTAGGTCACCCTCTCTGGCAATGACATTATTGGCCATATTTTCGTCGCTGAACCGGGTGAAACCAGAGCCCTCGGCTCGCCAGTTCCTTATTTCATTTCGAATGCAGAAGTCGTGCACCAAGACGCGATTGTCCAGGTCATAATTAGGGCCAATGATATCAATGGCCTTGTATACTTCCTGGAAAGTCGCCCCTATGGTCTCAACCTTCTAATGCGAATCCTCGATCACAAAGAAAGCGTCATCATCAGCGGCCTCATTTGGATCAATACCTGCTATTGTCAGTAACCGTTCGTTGTCTGTTGTCCGGGCTATTTTAAGACACTGAAGGTCCTTTTGATTTTTTCTACGAAATAGTTTATTTATTTGCGGGAACATATTCAGGTTGCTGGTGTTTATAGCCCGAACCTTATTGTTCCAATATGAACTTACAGAAATTCTGTAATTCTCTTTTATTAACGTTTGCACATTTTTAATCGACGACTTCAGTGTCCTAATCTCTGGGTCTTGTCTGTCAGTTAACTGTCAATAGTAGGATTGCGGAACAAGTCTTCGTTAGTTGTCCGTCGATACCGCGGTATTGTAGTGTCCATAGTTTATTTAATTGTCTCGTCGATTTGTTTAAGGTAATTGTCGATCTCCTCGTTTGACAAATTCCTATTGGACGGTTGGTGGAGCGCGTTCGAGGAGAGCGCTCTTTTCAAGGTTGCGGAGAAGCGTGTCCATCGAGTCTTACTGTAGTTGTAAGAATATCTTTGGACAAACTCCTCCAATTCCGCAATTTCGTTGGGAACTGTAATTTCGGTGCTTAAACCGCAATGGTCACTGTCATACACGAATGTGCGCAGACGGTTTAGCGTTTGCAAATTCGTACCCGTCAGTCGTATACGTTCGTCATATAGCAGTAGATCCATGTAAGACCCGCCTCTGGGAAACGACGGGTTATCCATCGCTTTAAGACCGAGTCTGTACATGACATCGTGCTGACCCCACCAATCGAGTTGTAGGTTCCCTCTAGTATTTGGCAAATTATTTCCCCAATCTCTGTGTCTAGCGTTGAAATCCCCGCCGATTATAAAATAATTCTCCCCCGATTCCAGCCTCAGAAGTCGAAAAAGCGTGTCGAGCTCCGTAATGAATAGGGTGGATTGTGAAGCCTCAGGTGCATAAACAGAGGCCAAGTACAGCCGCTTTCCACTGCGGAGCGGGATGTAAACGGCGACTGCCTACAACACCCGGAACCTGCGCAACACGCCCTTGTACACTCTGTGAAATTTTATACCTTCTTTATTGAAGATCGCGACACCGCTTCCACCTTTGGATCTGGGCCGGTTTCTTCTTCTAACAATATAATTATTGTACTCCAGTTTGTACTTATCGGTTAGCTTGGTTTCGCTAGCGAAAAGCACATCCGGAGTTTGGTCTTGTAGCAATTTAAACATCGCGGCTCTTCGTTCGATCCTAATCAATGAATTAACATTCACCGCTAGGACCTTCAAAGTTTGCTCCACCACGTGCGTACCTATGTTGCGCTAGTCCCGGCAGCCGCGCGTAGATCTGGTCCACCCGCTTGGCCTGTTCTTGCACCTGCTTTTGCAGCTGAGCCATCTGCCCTTGGATTGCGAGCAAGATGGCCAGCATGTTAGATGCCGCTTCCGTTGTTCTCGGCATCGGCGCCGGAGAAGCAACAGTCGCTTGATGTACCGTAGCTCCCCTACCTGACGCCATTTGGGCGTAGGAAATTTGGGACGTGACGGCTGCTGTTTGAAACCTAACAGGTGAACGTTTGACCTCCACCTTCTGCTGCCGAGCCAGTTTTGCTTTCTTAATGTCAGCGAACTTTGGACAACCCCGATAGTTGGCGGTGTGTCCCATGTTTCCACATAACACGCACGAGAGCTTCGATCTATCGGATGCTCCGTCAACACCCAGAGCACACTCCTCGGAACTGTGGTTCTTAGCGCACTTCGCGCATCGAGGCTGCATTTGGCAGTTCGACGCGGCGTGCCCGAATCTCTGACAGCGAACGCATTGTATAACGCCTTCGCTCCTTTTTAGTTTTTCCCAGTGAACCACCTGGTAGTCTAGGACATTGATACTCCTTAGACTATCCAGACGGCTTTCGGGACTGAGCTGCACCAAGAAGAACGGCAGACTCCGTTTCTCCCGCCTGGCTCTAGCTGTGGTAAATGGCTTTACCCCTACAAACTTGAGTCCTTCGCACTCCTTCTCTTTGAGCAGTGCCAGGATCTCCTCAGGCTCGGAAGACGGTTCCAACCCCTTCAGCAGCATAGATTGCCGCTTTTCAAACTTCGGTGTGAATGAGAAGTGCTCCGTCGTCGTCTCCTTTAGGAGCTCTTTCACTTTCGCGTAACCCTCCACTGTATTACAGTGGATGGCACGGCGATCGTTCCCCAATCTCTTTATGTTAAAATTATTACCAATGACCAACTTACACAGGTCTTTGGTTGCATTTACCTCTAGTTTATAGGTGTTGATCGGAGGCACCTTCTCCTTCTTCTTCTGCTGCTGTTGTTGCTGTTGCTGCTGCTGTTGTTGTTGTTTTTGTTGTTGTTGTTGTTGGTGTTGTTGCTGCTGCTGCTGCTGCAATTTATGCTGTTGCCGTTTTTGTGGCTGCTGTTGTTTTTGCTGATGCCGTTGTTGTGGCTGCTCTTGTTGTTGTTGGTGCTTTTTAAGCTTTTGTTGGTGTTGTTGCTGGGTCTGCTTTTGAGCAAGCAGCGTCTGCTGTTGTTGCTGGGATTGCTCTTCTTCTTCCCTTTTCCTTTTTATCATTTGCCTTCCTTTGATGGAAAGTACCCTTTCTTGTAGCATTTTTATGCTACTACTTATGGCCTTCATCTCCTCCTCTTTATCTTCAGATTCGCTCTGTGCCAATGAAGTGAAGCTGTTCCCTTCCATCACTCCAGCAAGCAGTTGTACCGTGGAAGTTGGTAGGGTGGGACGTTGAGCTATGTTGGAAGTTGGCCTAAGCTTCCTCCTTCTCTTAGCCGTTGGTGTTTGGCTTGAACTGCTTGAAGCCTCACCTGATAACAATTCAGCAGGTCCCGCTATTATCATAGCGGACCGCTCTCCGCAATCCATCGCATGATTTTTTTTTTTGTTTTTTTCTATATATATTTTTTTTTACACTTCAATAAAAATTGGAAATGAAAACAGTTTGTCTGCCGATGGGAATCGAACCCAGGTATGATATCGTCCAGGTCTTTACCACCTCGGCTACCGAACACTTCAAAATTCACTGGCTAAAATTATACTTATTAGTTTACTGCACTACTTAAGCCGAACACGATAATACGTCTGCTCACCACTGAGGTCTATGAACGACCATGATCGTTTTGACGTGGACATCTTATTGTTACTATTGGAACTTCTAAAATTAAAAGATGGTCAAAGATAATAAATAAAAAATATCAACAACTAATAGCACACGGAATCGAGTAATTATATTTTATAATTATAATTATTAAAAAAATTATATTTTTTTGGCAACTGATGTTGCTTTATTGAATACAGTTTTAATTCTGATTACAAATTTAAATTTAGTTCTATTTATAATGAACAAAACCCAAAAGTGTAATATTATTTAAGAATAATTTGTACCACATAGTTCGTTTCCACGAACGTTTGCTGATTATGCGACGCGTGTTGAAATTCTATATTTGATAAATGCTGTCTGGGCGGTTTCTGTCAATGCAGTTCGGTTTATCAGGTGTCATTAACTATCGTAGAACACCCTTAGAACAACAGAAAAATAAAATTGTGTTGTTTTTGTTTTGCTATTGCTAGAAAGATAAAACAAGGAAAGTGAAACAGAAAAACAAAAATGAGTAAAAATCAATGAGTGAACATTGCATCATACGATTTTTTTATGAAACGCGTATAAACACGGCGTAAGCGGAGGGAAGTTCGTAAAACCGAAATCGCATATAAGAGAATTCACGTATGTTGAGACCGTACCGCGTATGTGGAGCGTTTAATGTACATCTTAACATGGAGAAAAATATCCTTGAAGCGAAAACAGTCGATACCCATGCCATAGGAAACTCTAATCAAACTTCCCCCGCATCCAATAGCCGCATGAAGCAGCATGCCGACAAAAAACGAAACGACATAAAAGAATTACTGTTGGTTTAAAGTTTTTAATAAGACAAATCCTTTTCAAGAACAATTGTTCCCTTCAAAAGTAATTAAATTAACTTAACCCTTTCGCTCCCATTGGGATCATATACCCCAAGCAAAGTTCGAAGGATCCCAGAAAGCCATATTTGAAAGAAAATGTTATTTAAATTGGTCCCATTAGTAATTTCAGGTATGATCATGCTTTTTAGCCATAACTTTTCCCAGTTTGCACATTCGATTTTTTTAACAACTATCAGAATAAATCAGTTGCCGGTCGATTATCGCACAGTGAACTCAATATTCTTGTACAAAGTTGTTATTTACATAGTTCTAAATCCGTATTTTTTTTACGTATTCATATTGTGTAAATATCATTACGTGCATTTAGTGCCGAAGAAGCACAAAAAGAAAAATATAAATATTTAGTTGTAAGTAGAATTTATTTCTAACAAAATCCGTCTGGGTATGTCCCATTGGTGTTTATCGATGGGACACATAACATATATCCCATTGGTGCTATGAATTCATTTTTTACGTAAAACAGCTTTCGAATGGCTGCACTACCTGAAGGTTTGCAACTCCTTTTGGAAGAAGACGACTCTGACTCAAATGACTTCAGTGCTTCAGAGTCTGAATACAGTCCTTCTAATAATCAGGATTCAACGTCTGAATGTCTGAATGTCTGAACAAAATTCTCAGCCAGAAATAAGGGTAATCGTTAAACATCCTACAAGTATTGAACAAAGCAACGATTTCATTGTCTGGTGTAGTCCAGTTCCAAGCTATATTCTACGCAAAAAAGTTCCCAATGATCGTCAACCTGTAATCACAACAAATGTCAACAGAGCATCTTCCGAGATAGATGTTTTCCATAAACTGTTTCCTAAAAGCTTTCTCATATTTGTAGCAGAATCTACGAATAAAAGATTTGAAATTGCCGAAAACCAATCAGGAAAGAAGTTCTCAAGAACTGATCAGTATGAAATTCTTGCTTTTCTTGGTATTTGTCTTGTCATGAGCTATAATAGATTACTAAAAATGCAAGATTATTGGAGCATGAACACATCTATTACTAATGTGATAGTAAAAAATGCTTTGTCTAGAGACCGATTCCAGCTTTTGATGGCAACGTTATATGTAAACTATCCATCAAAACCACGTATTGTTATAAGCTATACTACATTGAAGAGTCGGTAAATTGTGTAAAGACCACCTGTAATAATTGCAATGGATCGTTTTTTCACCAGCACTTTGTTATTGCAAAAACTAGACTATGCTGCAGTTGGAACCGTTATAAAATCGAGAAAAAACCTTTCCATCTTTGACAGCACACTGAAAAAATACGAGGTGGACTTCAGAATCAGCAATGGTGAAATATTAGCTGCAAAGTGGCTCTATTCAAAGGAATTAATAGTACTATCAAACCGCCACCCACCTACAATCGCTAAAGATCTAAGCAAAATGAAAGACGGTAAGAAATTTGAAGCTCCTATACCAGTTGCAATTAAAAGCTATAACGAAATAATGGGAGGAGTGGATCTGGCTGATCAAAAAATTTCAACTTATGATTTGGATCGAAGATCTGCCAAATGGTGAAAACAGTTTTTTTTCAAGATGTTTAACATGGCGGTTGTAAACGTCTCTACAATCTACTCTGAATTGCATCATAAAAAGCTAGAAGCACTCCAGTTATTCGTTTGTTTGGCTGAGCAGATGATAGGTATCGGAAAGGAGAAATCAGGAACCCTCAAGAGAAAGCGTTGTTCTGGTCGTCCATCTAAGAAACTAAGACATATAATAAATATCGGGGAGCACATACCAGAAGTTATAACACAAATACGTCGTTGTATTCAATGCTCCGCAAACTAGATTGTAAAACGTACTAAAACTATTTGCGCTATTAGCTGCAAGGTCGCTTTGTGCGTAACATGTTTTACTATTTACCATAAATAATACATTACCCTTATTAATATGGTACCTGATTTCTTTTCTAATTAATTTATTGTTTTTTTATTAATATTCTTTTTTTTTTAATAAAACTTGAATTCTTGAAAAATGATTTTTTGTTTCTTGAGTCTCATTGGGACGAATACATCCCACTCAAAAATAACAATGGGATGATACGTCCCGGCCTTGAATTTAATCCAAACCTATAAAAAACGTTTAATCTATTACAGTTAACAAAATACATAACAAATCGAATAAAACAGAAATAAAAAAATTGGGAGCGAAAGAGTTAGGTTAGGTTAGGTTAGGTAAGAGTGGCTGTTGGAAATACCAACCCACTTAGGCCTATTAGTCCATTGTGATACCACGTGGATCTATGATCCTCTTACTAATGGAACCAGTTTGAACTTATAATGCAGCGTAGGAGACTGTTAACGTCTATGTTTTCTAAATCGTTTAAGTCGTAGTAGAAGAAAACTCCTAGATGAAGATTTCTTCTCTGGGAGAGAGCTGGACATGTGCAGAGTAGGTGGAGGATTGTCAACTCCTCTTCCTCGTCCATGCAGCTCCTACAGAAATCATTTGTAAAAGCGCCAAGCCTTCTTGCGTGCTTTCCTATGAGGCAGTGTCCAGTAATGACACCTATTATGGCGCTGAGATGTTTCCTATTTAAAAGGATCAGACACTTAGAGCGATTCAGATCCAGTTTTGCCCAGATCTGTTTGGTCGCTAGACATGTTTGCCAAGCAGTCCACCTAAGTTCTGTTCTTTTATTTGTATCCAGCTTTAGTGTTAGATTGCACGTAGCGATTGGTATACCTATACTACCTTTTTCCGGCAGAATAGGTAGAGTGGTTCCCATTTTGGCGAGTTCATCAATTTTGCAGTTCCCTGGAATGTCTCTATGGCCCGGCACCCAACAAAGGTGCCATCTCCATAAGAGATGATCGGCATTCAAGGGCGGTTTTAGAATATAATGAGACCGAGTCCAGGGACCTGATGGCGGCCTGACTATCCGAAGATATGCGGATATCCTTTGCAGATATCACGTTTTCTTCAGCAAGGACAGAGCTATTGTAGCTTTATTGACTCTTTCTTGAATGTTAGGTTTCCAGTTTAGTTTCCTGTCAAAAATGAGACCCAGATATTTTGCTGTATCGGAGAAAACTAAACTGGTACCATTTATTGAAGGAGGGTCTATGATTGGAATTTTATATTTCCTGGGAAAGAGGACAGGATCAGTTTTATGGCGGTTTACTCCCAATCCACAGCGATCTGCCCAGCGGGTTAATCTATTGAGATTTACTTGAAGGAGTTATTTAATGGTATTGAGATGTTTTCCTGAGACGGCTATGGCAACGTCATCTGCATCACTCTGCTACCACCCGCTTCCAGGTATATCAGTAGGTCGTTAACTGCTAAGTTCCAGAGAAGGGGAGAGAGGACATCGCCTTGCTGCGTACCTCTGCTGACACATCTTTTAGCAGAATTCTCACCCAGTTTGGAGTTGATTATCCTGCTTTTTAGCATTAGACCGATCAACTCCCCAAGAGAGTCGTCTACCTGCAGAGTTGACAGCGCAGTCGTGATTGCTGATGTGTTGACGTTGTTAAAGGCGCCCTCTATGCCTAGGAAAGCAACCATTGTGTACTCCTTATATTGTAGGGATCGTTCGATGTGGCTAGTCAGAGAGTGCAAAGCCGTTTCCACAGACTTTCCTTTACAGTAGGCATGTTGAGCCGACAGAAGTCTTGGATTAACTTTAGCTCGAATATGGATATCAATCAGTCGTTCTAAAGTTTTCACAAGGAAAGTTGATAGACTTATAGGTCTGATGTCCTTTGGGACCACATGAGAACATTTTCCAGCTTTGGGAATGAATACTACATTGACTTCTCTCCATAACAGTGGAATGTGGATAAGTTTTACGCAACTCCTCATAATATTTTCACACTGGCAGAATAATATCTGAGGACCTCTGTAGCTCGGCAGGTATTATACCGTCCGGACCAGCAGACTTGTATGGTTTGAAGCTATGCAGCGCCCAGAGCAGTTTGTCTCTCGTAATCAGACCATGAATTTTGGTCACGGTTGCAGTAGGCCTGTTTGGGCTGCTACTGGCCGCGAGTTGGGTGCTACCTGCAAAGTGGGTGTCCAGAAGCAGGTTGAGTGATTCATCACTTGAGGTTGTCTAAGACCCATCGGTTTTTTTCAATAGGATTTGTAGAGACGATTTTTCTTAGCCGCGACGCCTCAGAGGTTTCTGTGATTTTTTCACAGAATGACCTCCATGATTGTCGCTTTCCCTTCCTCACTCTTTTTTGTATAATTTGAGGGATTCTTTGTATGAGTCCCAGTCAGTCACTTTTCTTCTGCTTTTTGCTAAGTCGAAAAGTTTTCTACATGTGTTTCAAAGCAGTCCCTGCTGATGTCCACCAATGTGGCCTTTTCTTGCCTCTTGGTTGAATAAGGGGGCAGGAAGCGGCCATGGCCTTATTGAGAACCAGAGTAAATTCCCTGACTTTCATGTCAAGCTCATTGGTGTCACGCGGGGGACTTGATAGTTCAGAGGATAGCGTTTCTGACAGTATTCCTCAGTATTTTGGGCAATCAGTTTTCCGGTAATTCCGAAAAGTTGGTTGGCTGGGGGGAGCATCACTCAGGGTGAATTGGATGTATCTGTGGTCTGAAAAGTTTAAAACGACATAAAAAAAAAACTACGAAAGACTTCACTTTAACTTAAAAAACAAAAACAAATCTAAAAAGTTAGAAATACAAAACAAAAAGTAACATTTGATTTAATTCAGTCCATATTTTTACATTAGGTATTTATAAACACAATAACAATTTTAGATAATATTTCTATTTCATTGCACACTACATAGAAGTTGTTGTTCCGCAATCTCATTCCTCTTACCTAGCAGTTTTAGGACCTAAGAGTGGATAACTACTTCTTGCCGGTTGCCCTCTGTTAAGATATTAAGTATATCATCCTAGGACTATTCTTCGGAATTGATTTGATCCTTCAGGATATGCAATTTCTCAAACTGGTTTTTCTTGCTTTATCTTTTCGGTGTGCTATTCGTAGCAGCAAAATACGATGAATTTCTGAAATACATCTTATGAAGTGGTTTAATATTATAAGTCTATGTTAGGAATGTAATGATACAGCTTAACTCTTACTGAGTTCTGCAGCTTCAAATTTTTTTTTGGCTGCGGACTTCCTGTTATTGTGCGTAATGCGGTTTCGAGATCATCTGGTCCCTCTGCACTGCTACCTGCAATTCTAAAGCGGAGTGAGGCCATCTGAATTGCCTTTTCTTCAAGTTCGAATATAGTAACTTGTTCAGATGCCCCGTGATCCGCCTTGTTGATTGAGAGCAAATTGTGACTGCATTTTATTTTTTGTTCTGTATTTGAAATCAGTCAAAACCTTCAAAAATTTTCTAGGATATTGTATGAGATACGCATATATTAATGCTATACCTTTCTCCACGAACATGTTGAGTGGTTCTGCAGCCCAGTAGCATTTATTTTTGTTTGCCAGATCACTCCAGGGTTTGTTCATCTGCGTCCTATCCTGAGCGAGCGGTTTTGGAAACCTAATTGTTGGTCCTCCTCCATGAAGCTTATTCAAAGTTCCATTTGTTTTGTTGTTGCTGATTAAATTATTTATAATTACTTACATTTCGTGAATTTCGATAAACTTGCATACACAACAAAACAGTGGAGGCTGACAGCACAGATGACATTTTTGACATCAGAGATGTTGCTCTCAGTAGCACTCACACTTTAGAAAAAATAAACGATAGACAAGACGATAGTGAACAAGTTACATGAAGCAAACTATTGACGATATCGTTCAGTTGGATCGAATAGATGATGATTGCCTGAAAAGTTACGTGATGAGAGCCCAAGCGCACAGGTCCGTTTCTGTGGAATTTGTTTTCGTCAAACACTTCCTCTAATGTAGCACCATCTTGTTGAAACCAAGTGTCCTGCAGACCGTGCAGGTGAACAAAAATATTGATTGACCATTGATTGTGATATTTCGAATTTCTTCATTTTTGAAGAAGTATGGCTAGATGATGCCGCTAGCTTATAAACTGGACCAAACAGTGTATGTTTTGCGGTGCGTTGGTAGCTACTGAAAACCTTTAGTTTTCCTCGCTCTAAATTCGACATTTCTGTTTATTTACGAAACCACTGAGAAAGAAGTGAGCATCATTACTGAATAAAATTTGACGGTAAAAAAATTATTCAACTTTCAATGGTTCAAACGCAAATCAGCGAAATCATGGCGCAAACGGTGATCTTGTCATGCTGACAGGAATTGAATCTTGTAAGAGTGTCAACCAACATTTGCACAAAATCTTCCACAAAGTCGATGGACCCAGACAAAGTTTTTGCTCACGATGACGAATCTATGAATAAGGATCTTCTTCAAGACTGACCTCAACGGCGGCGCCGATATTGTCATTTTTGCGCACCCTGTGCATTCTTTTCAGTTGTCTGGAGTCCCTCCATAAACATTTTTTTACTGACCGCTGACTTTGGAATTAAATTTCTACCTTTTGTAAACGTCCCTTTGCCGTAAATTTTGGCAAGATCATTTGCCAAACAAACTGAATAAAAGGATGGTGTCAGCTATCAAATTAACTATCCTATGTCTGAGTATTACCATATTGAAAAACAAACCTCCTAAAAAACAAGTAAAAACCCTTTTCACTGGAAAAAAAAACAAATTTGTGAGCTCGAAATGATTACAAGGCTTCATAATATGTTTCCATAACATAAGCAACTAGTAACTTTATTTAACAAATCATTTCTAGTGTACTGCAATGTTTAACCACCCTATAAGGAAGTTGTCTATTTTATCCTCTATTTTTTATCTATCCTTGTAATCAAAACTATCCCATTAATATGATAATGATAAAAATTATTTAATTGATTACAGCTCATCGTGTATCTTCTTTTTGAAAGAGCCGCATATGGATGTACAAGAATAGTTCTTTTTTTTAAAGTTCCCTGTGGTTAGATTTTTGCCATCAATCATAAAACAAATTAACTAAAGTAGTGTGGAGAAAGTTTATTTCCTTGCAACTGAGTGCACACTCTACGCAGGCCGTGACAAGAGTCACAATGTAATTTAAGTGCAGTCCATCAACATGAATAGAGGGCGCCCATTCACGCGTTCCATAAAATGTATCCGTATCTTCAACATGAATCCAGCTGATGTCAGTTTTTTTATTATAACACAGAGATCACTATACAATTTTGTTTTTTGTCTTTTCTAAAAATAGTGAGAGCGGTATAATTTATTTGGACGAGACCCGCATTACCGGCACTCGGATAACAATATCGCTCACTCCTTTGCTACTATTTATCGTGTAGTTCCCAATTAGTGAACATGAGTCTGTCATGACACAGAGAGATCAAAAAAAATTTCGATCATCTGGGTTGAGGTACACAATACCTAATAGCAAAGGAAAGGATGGGAAATAGATGTTATTTATGACTCCATGACAGATTTCCGGTTGGACTATGTAATCTAGACACAAGGACGGTGTTATTTCATTTTTTAATATTTGTGTGGCTTGATAGGGGTGGGATATTTATGACATGTTGTTTTATCTGTGGCAATATAGGATTATAAAAATTATTTAATTTGAAACAGATCACAGGAGTTCATGTTATGTATTGTATCTAATAGGGGGAGGGGGAGTTGTTGAATATTTTGGATGAAGGGTGTTTTTGATTGGAAATTGGGTTTCATCTGGGTAAAGTTCAAATTATTATGGTGAACAAGGTAAGGCTTATATGAATTAATTCAGGGTGCTTGGAGCTGAGGTCAATAAAAAAAATTCGGGAATATTCTGTTGAAATAGTATAGTTACAGATGTATCTTTAATGGGTCAATAGCAGCTCCCATATCCCCGAAGCAGGTGACTGGCTCCAGCAATTGAGCCCAAAAAATGCCATAGAAGTTCAAAGAAGTGCTTGGCCCTCTGTATTCCCGTAAAAATACAATCGTTGCGAGGCAACCTAAGTATAACCTCTTATAGGAGCAGTTTAACTGTTGATGGCCGTACAAAATGAAGTGAACACAATGACGCAGAGTGGTGCGAAAAAATAATTTTCGCGAAAAAAACATTTTAACTGCGGATCCCTTTCAAGATATTAGTCGTTCCACTTTTACATATATGGTTTATAAGGTATTGGGGAAATGTATATAGTAATGATAACCAGTTTTCTGTGTTGATTGAGAGTTTATTTCAAAACTACGAGTAGGTTAGGTTAGGTTAAACAGGAGCGTGATGGATATGCCACCACACAGACAACAGGCACAAAAACGGAACCATAGCGATTCCTGTGGAACCAGTTGAATTTGTCTTCAAATGGCAAAAACCTAAACAATCGCTCTGGTGAAACAGTCAATTTTCTTGCAAAAGCCAAGAAGACTTTTAAAGATCGTGCCGTCTAAAACCTCTAGGTTTTCGAAAAAGTATTTCACTTAAAAATTTTCTTTGAATACGCGATATTGCCTCGCATTCACACAGTATGTGTTTTATGTCCTCAACAGCTTGTAGATCACCGCAGAATCTGCAGATATCCGTATCTGACAATTTGAGTCTCTTTGTGTAGGAAACAATGTCCTGTCCTAAGCTTATCTTTGTTTAATTTTATTAACTTCCTAGATCTTTTATCGTCAAAGAGCGGCCAAAGAGCCTTGGATACCCCGTGTCCTTTAAGACTTGACCACCTTAGGTTGGCAGTCTTTGTAATTTTTTCCTCGATAGTGCAAAGGGGTGGCTTGATTTTGGCAACCGCACTTTTGTTGAATAACCTTCCTTTTCTTGCAAGCTCGTCCGCTTGTTCATTTCCTTTAATACCGTAGTGTCCTGGCACCCAGCACAGTTTTACCCGGTTCTGACTGCGTAGTACCTTAAGCGCTGTGCGACAGTCCCTGACTGTATCAGAGTTGAAGTTGGTTGATTGCATTGCCTTGAGTGCGGCCTAGCTATCGATGTATTGTAGATACCGATATCTCTTTTGGATACCGATCTCATCTGCATTGTAAAGTAATCGACTTTGGTACTCAGTTTTCACTTTATAAAACAAATTAAGAGCAACATAACAAAACGAGTTAAATAATTGCTTTATATTTTTACATAACTTAAAGCTATGACTTTTATGTAACGAACCTTCTTTAAGTAAATGTTTTGAAAGATTATTAATTTATATAGAATATTTCGCGTCACGTACAGGACAATAAAACCACCAAAGTTTGTAATTGCATTTAGTTTTGATTTATTTTAGCTTAACCTTGAGAAGTAGTAATAAAGAAGCATATTCTACATAAAGACAACATAAGGATTTTTTCACAAAAAAAAATTGGTTGAAATCTAAACAATTATTCTAATTTTTTTGCATAATAGCTGGCGTCACATGCCCGACAGTTTTGTAACGTGCTCGACATGTACGAAATTAGAACTTAAAAACTAAAAGAACTTGATTAAAAATGTGATCTTCTTTATGTAAATCGTGTATTTTAGCACGTATTGATTTCCCATCACATTTAAGGACATGAAATTTCGAAATGCCTGAAATGGGGCTAATCTTTTCCCATATTGCTGTTGTTCGAGTGTTGATTTCTGCTTCGGAAATGTAAATAACTTGAGTATTGGGTACCAACGTTACAGCTAAGTTTGCAAATTCTTCAGCCTTTTGAATAACAATTTCTTTGCCCTGAGACATACTTTTTTGAATTTTTGAGTTAAGTAATATAGGAGTCTAGCCATAAATTTGTTTTTTTGAATTCTGACGATGGTCTGATGGACCATATAGTGTCAATTATTTCTTCATTGTTATTTTTAGCCATAATTAAATTATAAATGTTGTCCTTTTTCAACTAATTGAATACCTATTTTCTTAGCTACACCTCTTATGATACATTTTTGTTTTAAAGGACACAATGGCAAATTTCGAAGTCACTTTAACACAGCCTTAAGGTATGTTTGTGGACATTTATAAATTTGAAATTCTGTTATAATTGAATCATTAATTCTTTCCGAGCTTGTGCTTGGTTTTGACGACTCCATAGTAAAATCATATAACATTAAGGTCCTGAAAAATGCGTCACGTACCCGACAAAATGTTTATCAATTGTGTTAGTAACACAATCACTTTAACCAAAACAATAGATTTAATAGTGTACCTTAAATGCTGTTTACACAATTACTTGTAAGAACCAACTTTAACTTTAACCTATATATGAACGCAATAAAAGAATGAAATTGTCACGTGCCTGACTATTTAAAAACTTGTTGTTAAAGTGATGAAATAAAGAACAGGAGAAGATATCAACACAAAAATTATTTAAGCCATTGTGAATTGTTTTTTAATTAAAAATATACTTATTTATTAGAAAAATTCCCTTAATGCATAATAATTTGTTGTTGGATTTTGCCTGACATTGTTAAAGCGTAAATAACGTTAAATAACGTTAGGAGTAGTACTTTATATTAGTCATATTTCCATTCTTTCCTTAATTAAATAATTTTTGATGATTGATGAAGGAATTTCAAACTAAGCTTAATCTTACTTAACACTGGAAACTAAACAACACTCAATTATTGCTACATGATAGAATTGCCGATTATGCAAAATGATGCTCAGCGACACTCCGTGTGTAGTGGGAAAATGATGAGGTGTTAGAATCCGGATATAACACCCCCTATTTGATGTAACCATCTCGGGTGTTTGTTTTTGTTTCTGTGCTTCGTTAGATATTAACTCGATTTTTGTAGTTAAATGTTATTTATTTCTCTTTGATTTACAGTAGAAATAGTAAGATGCACACTAATACAATTGTTATTATTATCGTAATATTAACTATTTTTGTTCGACCTATACTCTAATTAGTCTATTTTATGCCTGTTTTGGATGTTGTCTAAGTGTATTTTTTCTAAAGTAAAGTTTAAAATTTTTTTTGTCATATTAACATTTGGTATTTAAAGTATAGGCTCACTATAAAATTTTTCTATTGTAGTTTATTGGTAAATTTAAAGTCTTCAATTTGAATCTTACAATCTGAATATTTGATTAAATTATGACCTTTCATGGTTAGGAATTTGTTTATACAATTTTGTACTCTTAATTTTTTTACTATGATTAATCCAAGTTCAAGTTTTTCAACTGTTTTACTATTTATTAATAGTAAAATTACAATGCTTATTTTTCTTAATTAACTTTCTTATACAATTGCTATTGTGTAACTTACGATTTTTTTTTTACAACATCGTTTGAATACTGAAAAATATTTTGTTCTAAAGCAATTATTCGATTGTTTTCTGCTAATAGTAGCTCTTCTTGATTTAAATTTGGTACAGGGATTTTAGAGCAAAAAAATGATTTTTGGTGAACATATGAATAAAAATTCTAAAAAGAATAATTTCTTTTATATATATGGCAATATCTCAATAGAAATATTACATTTCTGAATTTCTTCATTTGTAAGAATATCATGGGCAAGTATTTCTAATCTACTATGTAAAATGTTGTCTTTAATCTATTCCACTTGCTTATTCAGGGTAGAGATATTAATCTGACATAACTCCTACAACAATTTGATTCGGTAAACCAACGTTTGAATTTTCACTTCACAGCCTTGCTTAGCATCGTCGGTGACTGGGTTTTGGTGTTTGTTTTTTTGTAATGACTAGCGAATTTAGAGTAGACGTAGCAAATATAGTTTTCTGCGTACGTTCACGTCTGTAAATACACACCAAGTGTTTTAGCACTTAGTGGTAGATCCCCGCCCACACCTCTCAGATCACGCTGATCTGAAGCTGCCTGGCTATGAACTTGTGCCATTATACTTCTGTCACCGCGGTCTCGCCATTTACGTGCGTAGTGATGTTGCTTACCAAATTCCACCACAATGTAATCTTTGTTCCAAACTGGAGTTCAACTTCATGTGGTTAAAATTCCATCTCCGTAAGCAAATTATCCACTATTGCATTATTTACAGAAGCCCCAAACTGGACAGCAATTCGACCATTAACGAGTTCGATGCGCTGTCTAACACCATACAACGAATTGTGGGTGGCTTCGACATTCTGGACAGACAACCCCCGAAGGACATAAACTCTGGTTTTTAATGTAAACACCTGTCGGGAAGACTTAAGTTTACGGGACGCCCATACATCCATGGGAGCAAGGATACGCCTTGCCATCGCTCTCCATCATTCCATTGATGGCAATTCGGAACTGTGTTTGAGGCACAAGTTCCACACTTGGTATGAGTCGAGGCCGGCCTAAAACCTCTTACTACTCTATGGGTCACAGCACCCAGTACTTATTGCAACTCTACATTGGGTCAAGCCAACAGTAAGACCCTTCCCGCGACTTTGGGTTTAAACCACAGCTACCATGACGCTCCCACAAAGGGGCCTACTTCTAACATGTCAGGCCCGAACCGAGATCCGGGGGCTCCTGACTCCCATGGTACCGTGATTTAAGTCCTGGTAAGACCTATGATCGGCAACTTGTAACTGGTCAAATCGTAGCAACCTTTGGTAGCGTCATCTGAAGATGTTTGCAATAAGACCAGTACTTTGCTCTGCTCCCGTTTTTTGTTAGACAACGTCATTGATGAGCGAAGCCTTCATAATTGGGCGGCGGCCCACCGCCGAATGACAGTGTGTTGAGATCTTCGCTACGGAAAATAAATTAACCCAATTTGTAAATGAGCCCACGCTCATACCAGACGTGGATAGTCATAAAGCCAACACCTTGGCCTTGTTTTTAACTTCTCACCCTGATAAGTACACTGTTGAAGTGCTTTCCTCTCTAGGCTCGTCGGACCACTGTATTATATCACCTAATTTCTCGTGTACCGACCACACAGTTTGAGAAAAGATTCTTAAAAGAACTGTACGGCAATACGAGAAAGACAATTGGAGCGGACTTAGCAGCTTCTCTTGGAATTTTAACTGATCGTTATGTTTCCTTGACAAGGAGGTGGATGCCGCTGCTGATATGATCACAGACACTATTCTTTTAGGAATGAGATCCTATTTCTCTCATCGAATGACGAGTATCAAACCAAATGAAAAGGCATGGTACGACTTAAGCTGTAATGAGGCTGTCAGGATTAGAGAAATATATTTTCGGTCCTTCAAGACCAACCCGACAGAGGAAAACCGAAGGAGTTCAAATTAGACAGCGTGTAGCTCGCTTAAGCGAGATAGTTGCAATTGATATTTCTAAAGCATTTGACAGAGTTTGGCATCAGGCTCTTTTTGTCGAAAATACGTGCATTTGGGATCGATGACTCTCTTCTTTAATGGATTAGAAAATACCTTTCAGACCGTCAATTCATGTTGTCTTGGATGGTTTCAAGTCTGATGTCCGCAAAATAAATGCTGGTGTGTCCCAGGGTTCTGTTATGTCTCCGACACTCTTTTTAATTTTCATCAACTATCTCTTGTCTTCTACTTCTAATCCAATATATTCCTTTGCTGGCGACAGTACTCTCTGCTTTTCATATTCGTTCCCAGACTCAAGTCTCTGCCCTTCGGCTGTAGAACGGGAACGTCAGCGTATGTTAAGTACATTAAATTCTTATATTAGCAGCATAACCAATTGGGGAACTATCAACAGAATGGAATTTAATGCTTCCAAAACACCATGCTGTCTGCTCTCGTTAAGTCGGACTTTAAACACCCAGCCATTATCCATGAATGACACTTGCATCGTCGAAACCGAAAAACTTTCCATTCTCGGTATGTGTGTCAACGAAAACTTACGTTGAAATGACCACATATTCGATGTCGCCCATAATGCTACGAAATGTCTAGGTTTCCTCAAGCAATGTAATAAATATTTCACCCCTCTCTGACCTGGCTTCAATATAAAGGGTTTTCCAATAGGGACTTGACAACTTTGAATTTAATTTGTGAACGCACTCGTTCACTAATCATCAAACTGTCACTGTCAATTTATTCAGTAAACTCAACATTTTCATGGTAAAGTACACGAACGAGCAACGTCTGCAAATTATAAAAATTTTCTACCGAAATTCGGAGTCGGTGACTGCAACTTTAAGAGCGTTAATTCCAATTTTCGGTCGTAATTCTCGCCCTAGTAGACAGGCAATAACAAGTTTAGTGCAAAAATGTGAGTCTACATATTCGTTGTGTTATTTTTCCGTGTCAGTGAGACAACGCGTTGGTCGAAGTGTCGAAAATATCGCTGCCATTCAGGCGTTCGTAGCAAACGATCCAAATCAGTCAATTCCACGGCGTTCTCAAGAATTGGGCATTGCAGTCAGTTTTCAGTTTTAATGCATTTTATTATCTTAACACTAACTCTTACATTCTAACAAAAAATGCTTAAATGCTAGCTTACAATTACTTAACAATCTTATACTAACTTACTGGCCCCACTTACTGGGTATTGCTCAGACCATATTATGGCGTATAGGGATCTTGGTTTACACCCATACAAGATCAAGCTGACTCAAGAATTGAAGCCGATGGACCATTTGAAGCGACGTACGTTCTCCGATTGGGTTCTGGAGAAAATGCGCCAGGATGATGAATTTCATCGCAAAATTCAGTGACGAAGCTCATTTTTGGCTCAATGGATTAGTCAATAAGCAAAATATGCGTTATTGGTCGGGTGAAAACCCACATGTGCTTCATGAATCACTACTTCATCCACAAAAAATAACTGTTTGGGGCGGTTTGCATGCCGGCGGCGTTATTGGGCCATATTTTTTCGTCGACGATAACGATCGTCACGTTATTGTGAATGGTCAGCGTTATCGCACCATGATCACCGATTAGTTTTGGCCCGAATTGGAAGATATGGACTTGGACGACATGTGGTTTCAACAATCGATTTATTGAAGAGTAAGTATGGTGAGCGTGTTATCTCAAGAAATGGGCCAGTCGATTGGCCGCCTCGTTCGTGCGATTTAACGCCGCTTGACTATTTTCTGTGGGGCTACGTTAAATCATTGGTTTATGCCAACACGTCGACGACTTTGGAAGAGCTCAGAGCCAACATTGAACGCGAAAAAGCGGCCGTTTCGGCCGAAATGTGTAGCCGAGTCGTTGAAAATAGGGTCCAACGAATCGACCGCTTTAAACGTGCCCGCAGTGGCCATATGAACGAAGTCGAGTTCAATTCCTAAATGTTTTGATTGTATTTCAAGCCGATAAAAAAGTTTTTGAAATGTCTCAAATGGTTTGCTTTTTATTTAAAAAAAAAGTTGTCAAGTCCTTATTGAAAAACCCTATATAAAGCGTTTACCCGCCCAAAACTGGAGTAGAACGTCCACATCGGGTCATGTGTCCCCAAGACCTCTTTGCACTTGCTAGATAGAATCCAAAATTGTGATGAAACTTATAGGTGATGCCAGTATTACACAGTCATTCGACGACACCCGCGGGCACCGGAGTAATGTATCCTGTCTCACTTTGTTTTATAGCTATTTTCACCACCAATGCTCCACTTATATTGCCAGTAGCATTCCGCCCCTTCAAGTTTTTAACCGTAACACCCGTCTTGCTATGAATGCAGTTGACCCCCAAGCCCATCCTTGGACGTACTCTGAAATATCGTGAAGCCGTACAACTCGCTTATGGAATGCCCTGCCGAGCTCTTTATTTCCTAGGCAGTATAACTTGCAAACATTTAAAACCAACACACCTCGGCATCTCTCTTTTTTCCCTCCCTAACTTCCTTCGGTCGCACTATGTGCGTTCTAATTTCTGTATTATGTAACCATTGTTTGTGTATATTGGAGTTATTTCCAATCTTTGAGCTACAGACTGGGTAATTAGGACCATTATTATGCTTATCGTTTCCTGGAACGACTACGAGATAAAAGAGAGTAAGAGAAAAAAAAATGATGTTGATTGATATTTGTACTTTCGTTTTAATTGTTTTTAATGATAGCTTATACTCGTATTTCTTTTAGTTGACTTGTCTAAAGTATAGTTTCCGTTTGTACAAAAATTATTTAGTCTTCTGTATTTTGGCTTAGTTTTGGCTATAGTTCTATTCTTAACTATGTTTTCGCATTGGTCAAATGAAGAGTCTCTATTTCCATTTAAATTATCTATTCTTTTGATCTTTGCCTCATGAAATTTATCTGATAGTACTCTTATCTTCTACGGTCAAATGTTTGTTTATAAAATCGATGGGTTTCATTTTGTTGTTGAATGGATAGTCAGTCCTGTTATAGATAGATAGAGCTTTAAAGTTTTTTTTCTCCTAAATCCGAGGTATCTTTTTCTGTATTCATTATACTAAGGTGTTCGTTCAATGTCCTATGAAGTTTCTCTACATACATATATCTCTGTTGCCAGTTTTTAGAGAAGCTGTTGTCTTATGAAATGCAATATTGTTTTCTTTAAGATATTGATTGACTGCAGAATGAATTATGCATGTTATGAATAACGCTCTTTTCATTATGTCTAACAGATTACTGTTGTTAGTAACGTAGACAATGTTCTGTTCTTTCTTATGGATCATTTTTGAACTACTTTTTCCTCTTTTCCATAATAGAGAAATAACTGATTTTTGTAAATGTTGATTAGTTTTTCAATAATAGGAATGTGATTCTTCTGCTGCTGAAAGGGAGTTCGACCCCAGAAGCCGAAGTGTTCAGACGTGATTAGAGTGCACTTACAGAGACATAAATATATTAAGTGGTTTGCCTACAGCAAGTATACAAAAAAATTAATTTCATTTATTAGTGAGATAGAGGCTCAAAAGTGAATAAAGACATATTTTTATTAAAAAATAAATCCAATTATCGAAACAATAAACAGTGAAAATAGACAAAGCAATGATACTAGTGATAAAATTCGCGAAGCTGTCAACCAACAAATGAACATGAGCTTAGCAAAACGTTCTCCTCTCTCTGCAAACACAGAGAGCCGACAAGCTCCCAATTCAGCTGAATGGACTCTAGTTATCAGCAACCTAAGACATTCAGCTAACAACTACAATGAGGCTATTAGAAAGAGAAAGAAACAACCATCAGCAGAAGGGGATTACCATACTCACCATAAGCAGCCTTTCCTGGAAAACAATCCTTTCTTCCCAATGACAGGTCGTGACACAGAAACGCAAGTAAACATCTCCAACACGACACATTCTCGAAGGGAAAAATCGAATCTCAACCCTGTTAAGAACATTAGCAAAAGTACGAGTACTAACCTATTCTGCCCACCTATATTTATTTTTGCTGCTAATTGCAATACCGTTTCGGAGTTAATTAAATTATCTGCTTCAGAATGCAGTACTAGCGAAATAAATTATAAATTTGTAAACCTAGGATATCTTAAAACAAAAGTGTACATAAATGATGTGAACGTTCATAAAATGATTATAGATAAACTGCGCGATAGGGGCTTATCCATTTCCTCCTAAAGATACCAAAAAGCAATCTGTAATTCTTAAAGGATTAGATAGTGACACACCTATAGATACCATTCATCATGAAAGAGACATGCCCTAATATTAAAATAAGCAAAATAGAGCCTTTTTTCACCGCAAGAACAAAGCAATAACAAATTAAATTAAACATGTTTCTTGTTCAACTCGAGGTAGGGGAGTCCATTAAGGATCTGGCAAGCGTCAGGACTTTACTCTATCAAAGGGTTTTTTGGGAGAGAAAGCACAATTCGCCTATAATTAGGTGCAACAGGTGCCAAAGGTTTGGCCATAGGGGTGACTGTTGTTCTTACGGTAGCCGCTGTGTCTCATGTGGAGGCAATCACGCTTCTGAGAGTCTTAAAGAAAAAAATGCTGAGCTTCCCATACCCAAATGCATAAATTGCAACAAAGTAGGTCACGCAGCTAATTCTATAGATTGTCCAGCGTATATTGAATACAAGGAAAAAAAGGAGACATTGAACCTCAGAGAAAGAACAGTTGTTCGCAATAACAAGCAAATTGTCTTTAACAGAGCTCAAAACAATAGCTAACCCAAGCAGATCATATGCGTCCATATTGAAATCTCCTAATACTCATATTGTAACAGATACTGATAAAGAGGCAACAGGATATCTTAATGGCTCTTGTTGTATAATGGTTTCTTCAAATATGAACATTATATCAATGAATTTTAATTCAATTATTTCGCATGAAAATAGATTAGCACTATTAAGCATTCTTAAAAATAAAAAAACCACAAATATGCTTTGTCTCCGAGACGAGATTAAAAAACGGTACAAGCCTAACTTTGAAGGCTACAATATCATTAGAAATGACTCAGGAAGGGGAACCGCAATAGTATTAGACAATAAGTATGAATACAAGGAGGTGCCATTCATTTGTAGTCTTTTCTCAGTTAGTCCATCTTCAATCTCTTCTCAAAATGCTGATAGATCAACTTTTCGCTTATTGCTTGGAAGCATCTATATTCCCTCCAATTCTGGGAGAAATTTACTAAGAGAACTAGACAGACTTTTTTCTCTTTTCAATTCATTCGATGGAACTGTTCTCGGAGGAGATTTTAATGCTAGACATCCTCATCGGTGAGACAGAACTCAAAACAGCAACGGAAATTCATTTTATAACTGGTTTCATAGCATAGCTTCCTTAAGCTTTGGCTTAATCACCCCCAATAGTCCTACCTACCGACGATCTTCATCTGTAATAGATTATTTCATTGTCTCTGCTAGTTTTAATAGGTCGTCTATACTTTGTCATACCTTAGCTACCCCTTTAGATCATTTTGGAGTCTCAATAAAATTAAGGCTTCTTAATTTCTTACCAATTTTATTACCTCCACCCACTTCAGGTCATTCAAAAATACCAACTTTGACTGTTTTAGAATAAGTTTACACAACAAATTCTCAACAATCAATTTAGCTGATTGTAGAAACATCTCAAACAATGGAATAGACTTACTCATAAATGAATTGAATTCGAAAATGACTCAGACTATAAACTCTAACTCCACTGTTATCGAACACAAAGAGTCCAAATACAATTACATATCAGAATTCACAATAAAACTAATCAAAGTTCGTAGCCAATGGTTAAGAAAACTTAAACGAATTTTTCACAGACACCTTAATAGAGTTAATCAGAAATATGTAGAACTATCTTCTAGAATTAAATGCTTAAGCAGAATTATAAAACAAAATATCAACATAGAACAAACAACACATTTAATGCAAGGCTGCGAAACATAAAGCCTTCCTCTCATGCATTTAAGGAAATCGATAGAATCTCAGGTAGAACATATTTTGGTAGTGATGTCTCTAGGAACACTCTGCTTAATAACGGACCAATGCTGGTTGATAACCAGGCAAAGTTAACCCTCTAACCAGTAAGGCTGCCCTAAGGCTGCTACCATTATACGAGTAAGGTAGTAGAATCCTCAAGTACAAAATTATTTCCGTTTTAACCGATTTGGAAGCACTTAAAAAAAACAAGTCGACACAACGGTAATTGCATTGGGTCACTATGTTCATTCTGTCGATAGCTACCGCGAGTGTCACTTGTGCAAGCTGTGTTTTGCTTTGAAAAAAATTTCAATTAAAAAAATTTTTTTTTAAGTCAAAAAATTATATATTTTAAAAGTAGTGAGGTAAGTAAATAAATTAATGTTTTTAACAACTGACTACAGTTTATTGTGAAATGAAAATAAATTGTGTGTGAAAACAACAGTTTTGTGATATCAGCCTCTAGGCAGCCTTGCGGGCTTAGGAACTGTTGTGAAATATATATATCTCAAAAGAATGTAGACGATTTGGCATCTGTGGAATCAGATTTTTCGGATAGTAGTACTGATGGTGATTTCGACGATGATGGTAGTACGCGTTACCCGCATTATATTCCCGACCAAATCACACCGGAAGGTGACAACATCATCTATGTCAATACATGAAAAACAAGCCTCATAAATGGGGTATAAAACTGTTTCTACTATGCGACTCTCATTGATTTTCTTACCGCTTTGAAATTTATAACGGTGCTGGGGACAACATTATTTTACCAGGTACACCCGATATTGGTGTTACAGGTAATGTTGTTAATCGGTTGTCACAAACGATTCCCGATTTTGTCCATCACATTTTATACTTCGACAACTTTTATACATCGTTTCCCTTGATGGTATATCTACGCGTACGAGGTATTTTTTCTGTTGGAACATTTAATCCAACTAGAGTGGCGAAATGCAAACTGCCCTCAGATAAGGATAAAAATCTTGCCAAAGAAGATAGAGGGTATGCAGTTGAATATATGTGCTCGCTGTATGGTGTATATGTTACAACGGTATTGTGGAAGGACCCAAGAAATGCCAGACTTCCATCATCCTACGGGGGAATCGCACCATTTGCTAAGGCGAATCAATCGACTCAGCCATCTAAAGTACCTAGATACAACAAAAAAATAAGGCAGTCGACCGAAACTGATTGTCCCCAAATTATTCGCGAATACAATAATGGGGGGAGAAAATCTTTCGGATGGACTTATTGGTCGTTATCACATTCGCCTCAAGACTCGTAATCCAATGGTTCGTACTTTTTATCATTTGGTAGACATGGCTGCTACAAATGCATACGTTTTGTATCTTCGAGTCAATGCAGAGAACAAGTCTGATGGAAATGATCAGGCAAGCAATAAACTGCTTGAGTTGCCTCAGTTTCGTGAAGAAATTGTTGCTGGTCTTTGTAGCTACAAAGACAAAAGACCTGTTGGTCGACCTGGAACAATACCAAGGCCTAGTGCTTTCTTTGGGATTGGTGTCAAGGCTAAACATCCACTTGCAGATGTTGTTATGACATGTACGACCATTTTCCTGTTTGGTTGGACAAAAAGGTGGGAAGAAGAAATGCGAATTTTGTAAATCATCGGAAACACAATTTGTCTGTCCAAAATGTGATTTCCATTTGTATTCTTCCTCTTCCAAAAATTATTTCTATGATTACTATCATAGAAAATAATTCATTAGTTTCATTATTTACTTTTTAGCTGTATTTTTTAAGTATTATTTTCAATAAAAACTAAGAGCAAAATTAAACATTATAAAAACATCCCTGTTTTATTTTTTAGCATCTAATCCCGCAAGCCTGCCTAAATGCAGCCTTTTTTTTCTGCCACTTGGCGGCTACATCATTGAACCCAATTCCAAAGACATTTTAAATTCGTTTTCTTTATACCAACATTTATCGGAAACAAAAATTCAGATTAATTTTATTTCACTATTTTAAATGCCCATTTTTCTTCCCTTTACACAAAAAATATACCTTCTTTTGACCCCGATTTGACGAATGAAGTTTACACAGTTGTGTTACAGTTTAATGATCAAAACTCATCCTTCTTGAATTCATTTTCCCCAACCTTACATGCGATCAATCCTGGCATACCGCCGTTTACTTTTACTGAAAAAATTCAACTTCTACGTAAAGGCCTCAACAATAAACATTCTTCCGGTATAGACAAATTTTCGAATTACATTCTAAGGAAAAGTTGTTGTTCTCTCGACCAAATACTGTCCTACATCTTCAGTCACTGTATAAACAATGGTTACTTTCCCGATATCTGGAAAAAGGCAAGAATTATACCAGTGTCAAAAAAAAGAGCAGCTAATGAAATAAATCAATTTCATCCCATTTCACTGTTATCAAATATTGGAAAACTTTTTGAAAAAGTCGGTTTTCGATAAGAACACTCCACAGCACATGCCATACTTCTTCTATCCGACAATATAATCCAAAGCTTAAGAACTAAAAAATACACTGTTAGTCTTGATATTGACTTAGAAAAAGCATTCAAATCGCTTTGGCACTGTGGTCTCATATTCAAATTAATTCAACTAAATTTTCCGATCTGGCTAACGAAATTAATTCAAGACTTTCTAAAAAATCTGTTTTTCGTCTGTGTCTATTAAGGCAGAGGAATCAAATATGTTTCCCGTCAAATCAGAAATTCCACAAGGATCAATAATTGGCCAAAAGCCTTTCGGATTTCCCATTTCAGGATCCCATGGACTCTGAACCAGGTGCTATTTTACATGCAGATGATACGATTATCCTTGCGAGTAATACAAGACTACAAAATGCTCTAAATAAAATAAAAGATAAAATTCCTCTGCTAGAAGGATACTTCAAAAAATGGGGTCTTACTATAAACACAAATAAACAACTGCTTTAGAAACGCAAGTGGAAAAGGACATCGACTAGCGGTGAAGGAGAGTAAGAAACTAACATTACCAATTGCTAACAATGTTATATTATCTCCTTGTGATGAATTGAAATACTTAGGTATTCAATTTCAAAACAGATTCTTATTTAACAAACACTCAAGAAAGATGTTATTCAAAGCAAAACCTTTATTGCAATCGAAAGCTTTATCAAAAAAAACAACGAAAATTCTTCTCTACAAGGTGTTCATCAGACCCGTCCTCGCTTACGGATTCTGCATTTGGTTCACTATTTCTCTTACAGTGGCCAATGTACTTGAGATTTTCGAGAGAAAAATGTTGAGTTTCTGTTGCGGAAAGTACAGAAAGGCGAACAAAAAATGGTTTTCCAACAAAGTGCTATACGATGAATGCAAAATAACAACTTTAAGCCCAAACCACATGTGCAGAATTCTGTGTGCACTGAAATTAGAATACACATGTTTTACTCCGCGAAGCTACATATAAATGCTGCATGCAGCGCTGTTCTGCAACACATCTCTATTTATAAATTCACTGCAATCGAGCATGTAGGCACAACACAAGAAAAAAAAACAGAAATTTAGGACATTTGGTATCACCAATTTTTGAAATTTCTTTGTTTATTTATCTGTTGAACAGATTATTGAGTTTATAAAAGAAAATGAATTTTTGTATAATAAGAGGAGCCGTCACTACAAAAATATAATGACGCGAGACAACAAGTTCGAGCAGCTCTCCAGAAAAATGAAAGTTCCAGGTAAATACTTAATGTGGTCAGCAATAAATATATGTATTCCTACATGTTTGGGTTTTATTTTTGTTTCAGCCAAGAAATTAAAAGATAGATGGCGAACTTTGAGAGACAAATTCTACAGAGAATTGAAAAATAAGAAATATCCTTCAGGAAGTGGAGTGATCTCACCAAGAAAAAAATGGAATTGGATGGATCAATTGATGTTTCTTAAAGATGTGGAATTTGCCAATGAAAAGTAAGTACTTAAAATGAATTTTAGCCAGACATATGTACATATGCATTTACAATGAGATTAAATTGTATTTACAGCAATTCAGGTAATTTTCCAAAGGAAACAAGTAGTTCATCCTCCATCGAAAGTTTCCCATCGTGCTCCCGTTTTGCAGGGTTGATATCAAAATCCCCATACTCGGAGAAACCAACAACATCTGCATCTGCGGACACGTTTTGTCACGATGTCGGCTACGACATTTTTGAAGAAAGTGTGGAAGTATCCACTCCGCAAAAGAGTAAGAAGACGAATGGAATTGATGCAAAAGCAGAAATGTCTGAAATTGTTCTCCTAGCGAAAGACTTTTGAGGAACCGGAGCCAAAAAAAACCATGGCTCAGAATTTTTTTGAAGGCTTTGCAACGCAAGTGAATGCAGTCAACCTTTCTATGGCAGAATTTTCTGACCTGCAAATCAAAATGATGAAATGTTTTAATAATTTCATATTTAAAAAATAATAATTTTTATTTTTATTTTTATTTTTTCGTTTTTTTTTCTGTTCATAGTAACAAGTCAGTATTATGTTTTCAAATTAAATAAAAATATGTATACGATTTGTTAAAAAAGTAGTTTCAGTTAAACAAATGGTCTTTTAAAAAATCTCGCATAGCAAATGAGTTTCTTGAAGCGTTGAATCTAGTGAACGATCTGGTTTTCTGCATAGGACTCACTTCCTGACGCCAGGTCCCTTTGATTATTTCATCGACTTCCAATATTTGATGTACGTAATTGGAAGGACAATAGTTTGTAGAGTAATGTAATTTTACAAAGTTGTGTAAAATAATAGGAGTAGTAGCCTTGATAATTTTTTCAGCATTTTGTGACAATACATTCAATGAGTTCGTTAGTACTCGCCACCTGCTCGTTAGGATGCCGAATGTATTTTCAGTACGAAGTTGAAGTTTTGCTTGTCAGGTGCAAGACATCTTCTGAGATATGGTCTTATTATATTTCTTTTTAGAGGAAAAGCTGTATCTCCAACAAAGTAGAACGGAAATCTCACATTGGTATTGGACAACGGTTTGGGTTTTGGAATGTTGATAATTTCTTTCAAAATTGAATTTTCAAAGTCACTTGCCTTCAATATACCTCCATAAATTTGACTCCCATATGCACCAATGTCGACGACAGTAAAACAGACGACTAAAATACTGCTTATACTCGTAATTGAAATAAAGTGATCCAGATTTGGGAGGACACTTTATTTGCACATGTTTACCATCTATGACCCCTACTACATGTGGTAGTCTTCTACAGTCTTCTAATAGAACTCCTCTGCAATTCTCACCCATTCTTTGGAGGGGGAGTCCCTTCAAGTTCATCCCAAATAGCTTCGCTGGTTTTCAAAATAATTTGCCGGATTGTCGACATTCCCACTCGAAAAGACCAGGCCAACATTTGTCGGGCAACACCATGCCCCAAATACCTGAAATTGATATTTACTTACTGAATTAATTGCTTTTTTTATTGTTCACAACCTTACACCAATGTTATTTGCTAATCTGCATTCCGCACTGATAGATTGCCGAATAAAAACTTGTTTCGTTAATCTTCTTTCAACCAATTGTTTTAGTAGCATGAACTCATCTATTCCGATTCGAGTTGCCTTCCTAAATTCGTCCGTATCTACAGTTTTTATAACCAGAAATAATTTGTTGAAAAATCCACGTAATTGTCTTTCATCTTCTGTTTAAATAAATCGAGTCCATATGCGCCTTTCTTTTTCTTCAGCGTTAACTGGCACAAGCACAAAAATTTCTAGTATGATTGATAAACACATAAATGCAATATCACTTTCTGAAATTTATTGTATTTTGTAATATCCATTTTTTATCAGTTCACAAGAAAACAATTTTCACAAAATTATTGAGATTTCAATTCAGTACACATACGAGTAAGTGACAGTAGCTGTAAAATGAGAGCAGCCGATGCAATTGACTTCAAAAAATATCTGCACATCTGTTTCACGGGCAGAGCTGCAAGCAGGTTTTCTACACATGTGTTTTGGGCATTAATGCCCTACCTTATAAGCCTTACTCTCAAAGGACTCCAGCGAATGAAAGCTCATCCGATCAGCCTTATCAGATCCTTAATTGACTGCCACAGACTTAATGCAATTGAAGATAATTACTACCTCTCTCCTTTTAATTTATTCAACAATAGATCTAATACCTTGACCCTACCTATCGAAGGAGGAAACCTCCTTATTCCGTTTTATGAAAAAAGCCTCTTCTAACAACATAAGGGGTTAGCAATATCAATATCTGGTATACCAAAAACACCATTCACATCATTTTTATATGTAGATTCATAAGAATAAAGTATGTATATTAAAATAACTGTGCATAATTCTAAATTGCAATTGTATGCCGCCACATGTAATGTAATCGAATTCATTGAGCTTTGTCTTCCATCTTTGTGGTTTTGAATTTGGTTCCTTCAGTGAGTCTAACCAAACTAACGGCCTATGATCTGTCTTTATTACAAACTTTCGACCAAACAAATAAGTTCGAAAATATTTTGTGGATGCCACTGTAGCTAGTAACTCCTTTTCTATAGCTGAGTACTGCCTTTCATGGTACTTTAGAGTTCTGCTGTAGTATGATATTACATAATCATTCTGCATTAGAATTCCACCAATTGAGTAAATAGAGGCATAAGTCACTAGTACAAAGTTGTTACTAAAGTCCGGGCATTTTAGGACTGGTTCAGTTGTCAAGTAGAGTTTTAATTTGTTAAACGCATTTACGTAATCTTTATCATTTAGATCTATTCTTCCATTTTTCTTTAGATAGTGGGCTCAAGTGATAGTGGACCGGCTTCCAAACCGGAAGGTTCGGTGTTCAAATTCCAACCTCGCCCGAAAGACATTAATTGTTTCAGTTAACGAACATCAAGTAAGATGAGTAGTTGACTAGAAATTAGCAACAAGTCAACCTTCACAAGAATTCCATGGAACGAAATAACCACTGAGTCCAAACATCTATCTTTCTCTCACTATCCCATTTTCCAAAAAACTCAACACATTCTGAGGCATCATAAGTGTATTCATACCCACTTGAGTGTTAAGTTCTTACAAAAAAAAATGAATCATTGGATATGCGATTCGTGAGTAGTACTTAATAAAACGACTATAATAACTGGTCATAACGAGGAAGGTTTTAATTTCCTTCTGCGTTTTTAGTAATTTCTGACATTTTGCTAGAATTTGGCTCTATACATTTTCACATTGTTGAAGTTGAATTTTTAGGTTATCATCTCACAGTTTTCGTAGTATTAATTTTAACGAATTAATGTGCTCTTCTAAGCTTATAGAAAAGACTAATACGTCGTCTAAGTACACCACGCATATCCTGTTTATGTACTGTTGTGACCTTATTTATCATTCGCTGAAATGTTGCCGGCGCATTCTTCAAGCCATGCCGTTCGGCATATAATGCTGAAGGCGGGAAAACTCATAATGGCCCTTGCCGATGAAACAGCTGTTTTGTGCTGATCCCTTTCATCCATTGAAAGTGAAAGCCTTTGAAAAATAAATGAGCTTTAAAGTTTTTTTTCTCCTAAATCCGAGGTATCTTTTTCTGTATTCATTATACTAAGGTGTTCGTTCAATGTCCTATGAAGTTTCTCTACATACATATATCTCTGTTGCCAGTTTTTAGAGAAGCTGTTGTCTTATGAAATGCAATATTGTTTTCTTTAAGATATTGATTGACTGCAGAATGAATTATGCATGTTATGAATAACGCTCTTTTCATTATGTCTAACAGATTACTGTTGTTAGTAACGTAGACAATGTTCTGTTCTTTCTTATGGATCATTTTTGAACTACTTTTTCCTCGTTTCCATAATAGAGAAATAACTGATTTTTGTAAATGTTGATTAGTTTTTCAATAATAGGAATGTGATTCTTCTGCTGCTGAAAGGGAGTTCGACCCCAGAAGCCGAAGTGTTCAGACGTGATTAGAGTGCACTTACAGAGACATAAATATATTAAGTGGTTTGCCTACAGCAAGTATACAAAAAAATTAATTTCATTTATTAGTGAGATAGAGGCTCAAAAGTGAATAAAGACATATTTTTATTAAAAAATAAATCCAATTATCGAAACAATAAACAGTGAAAATAGACAAAGCAATGATACTAGTGATAAAATTCGCGAAGCTGTCAACCAACAAATGAACATGAGCTTAGCAAAACGTTCTCCTCTCTCTGCAAACACAGAGAGCCGACAAGCTCCCAATTCAGCTGAATGGACTCTAGTTATCAGCAACCTAAGACATTCAGCTAACAACTACAATGAGGCTATTAGAAAGAGAAAGAAACAACCATCAGCAGAAGGGGATTACCATACTCACCATAAGCAGCCTTTCCTGGAAAACAATCCTTTCTTCCCAATGACAGGTCGTGACACAGAAACGCAAGTAAACATCTCCAACACGACACATTCTCGAAGGGAAAAATCGAATCTCAACCCTGTTAAGAACATTAGCAAAAGTACGAGTACTAACCTATTCTGCCCACCTATATTTATTTTTGCTGCTAATTGCAATACCGTTTCGGAGTTAATTAAATTATCTGCTTCAGAATGCAGTACTAGCGAAATAAATTATAAATTTGTAAACCTAGGATATCTTAAAACAAAAGTGTACATAAATGATGTGAACGTTCATAAAATGATTATAGATAAACTGCGCGATAGGGGCTTATCCATTTCCTCCTAAAGATACCAAAAAGCAATCTGTAATTCTTAAAGGATTAGATAGTGACACACCTATAGATACCATTCATCATGAAAGAGACATGCCCTAATATTAAAATAAGCAAAATAGAGCCTTTTTTCACCGCAAGAACAAAGCAATAACAAATTAAATTAAACATGTTTCTTGTTCAACTCGAGGTAGGGGAGTCCATTAAGGATCTGGCAAGCGTCAGGACTTTACTCTATCAAAGGGTTTTTTGGGAGAGAAAGCACAATTCGCCTATAATTAGGTGCAACAGGTGCCAAAGGTTTGGCCATAGGGGTGACTGTTGTTCTTACGGTAGCCGCTGTGTCTCATGTGGAGGCAATCACGCTTCTGAGAGTCTTAAAGAAAAAAATGCTGAGCTTCCCATACCCAAATGCATAAATTGCAACAAAGTAGGTCACGCAGCTAATTCTATAGATTGTCCAGCGTATATTGAATACAAGGAAAAAAAGGAGACATTGAACCTCAGAGAAAGAACAGTTGTTCGCAATAACAAGCAAATTGTCTTTAACAGAGCTCAAAACAATAGCTAACCCAAGCAGATCATATGCGTCCATATTGAAATCTCCTAATACTCATATTGTAACAGATACTGATAAAGAGGCAACAGGATATCTTAATGGCTCTTGTTGTATAATGGTTTCTTCAAATATGAACATTATATCAATGAATTTTAATTCAATTATTTCGCATGAAAATAGATTAGCACTATTAAGCATTCTTAAAAATAAAAAAACCACAAATATGCTTTGTCTCCGAGACGAGATTAAAAAACGGTACAAGCCTAACTTTGAAGGCTACAATATCATTAGAAATGACTCAGGAAGGGGAACCGCAATAGTATTAGACAATAAGTATGAATACAAGGAGGTGCCATTCATTTGTAGTCTTTTCTCAGTTAGTCCATCTTCAATCTCTTCTCAAAATGCTGATAGATCAACTTTTCGCTTATTGCTTGGAAGCATCTATATTCCCTCCAATTCTGGGAGAAATTTACTAAGAGAACTAGACAGACTTTTTTCTCTTTTCAATTCATTCGATGGAACTGTTCTCGGAGGAGATTTTAATGCTAGACATCCTCATCGGTGAGACAGAACTCAAAACAGCAACGGAAATTCATTTTATAACTGGCTTCATAGCATAGCTTCCTTAAGCTTTGGCTTAATCACCCCCAATAGTCCTACCTACCGACGATCTTCATCTGTAATAGATTATTTCATTGTCTCTGCTAGTTTTAATAGGTCGTCTATACTTTGTCATACCTTAGCTACCCCTTTAGATCATTTTGGAGTCTCAATAAAATTAAGGCTTCTTAATTTCTTACCAATTTTATTACCTCCACCCACTTCAGGTCATTCAAAAATACCAACTTTGACTGTTTTAGAATAAGTTTACACAACAAATTCTCAACAATCAATTTAGCTGATTGTAGAAACATCTCAAACAATGGAATAGACTTACTCATAAATGAATTGAATTCGAAAATGACTCAGACTATAAACTCTAACTCCACTGTTATCGAACACAAAGAGTCCAAATACAATTACATATCAGAATTCACAATAAAACTAATCAAAGTTCGTAGCCAATGGTTAAGAAAACTTAAACGAATTTTTCACAGACACCTTAATAGAGTTAATCAGAAATATGTAGAACTATCTTCTAGAATTAAATGCTTAAGCAGAATTATAAAACAAAATATCAACATAGAACAAACAACACATTTAATGCAAGGCTGCGAAACATAAAGCCTTCCTCTCATGCATTTAAGGAAATCGATAGAATCTCAGGTAGAACATATTTTGGTAGTGATGTCTCTAGGAACACTCTGCTTAATAACGGACCAATGCTGGTTGATAACCAGGCAAAGTTAACCCTCTAACCAGTAAGGCTGCCCTAAGGCTGCTACCATTATACGAGTAAGGTAGTAGAATCCTCAAGTACAAAATTATTTCCGTTTTAACCGATTTGGAAGCACTTAAAAAAAACAAGTCGACACAACGGTAATTGCATTGGGTCACTATGTTCATTCTGTCGATAGCTACCGCGAGTGTCACTTGTGCAAGCTGTGTTTTGCTTTGAAAAAAATTTCAATTAAAAAATTTTTTTTTTAAGTCAAAAAATTATATATTTTAAAAGTAGTGAGGTAAGTAAATAAATTAATGTTTTTAACAACTGACTACAGTTTATTGTGAAATGAAAATAAATTGTGTGTGAAAACAACAGTTTTGTGATATCAGCCTCTAGGCAGCCTTGCGGGCTTAGGAACTGTTGTGAAATATATATATCTCAAAAGAATGTAGACGATTTGGCATCTGTGGAATCAGATTTTTCGGATAGTAGTACTGATGGTGATTTCGACGATGATGGTAGTACGCGTTACCCGCATTATATTCCCGACCAAATCACACCGGAAGGTGACAACATCATCTATGTCAATACATGAAAAACAAGCCTCATAAATGGGGTATAAAACTGTTTCTACTATGCGACTCTCATTGATTTTCTTACCGCTTTGAAATTTATAACGGTGCTGGGGACAACATTATTTTACCAGGTACACCCGATATTGGTGTTACAGGTAATGTTGTTAATCGGTTGTCACAAACGATTCCCGATTTTGTCCATCACATTTTATACTTCGACAACTTTTATACATCGTTTCCCTTGATGGTATATCTACGCGTACGAGGTATTTTTTCTGTTGGAACATTTAATCCAACTAGAGTGGCGAAATGCAAACTGCCCTCAGATAAGGATAAAAATCTTGCCAAAGAAGATAGAGGGTATGCAGTTGAATATATGTGCTCGCTGTATGGTGTATATGTTACAACGGTATTGTGGAAGGACCCAAGAAATGCCAGACTTCCATCATCCTACGGGGGAATCGCACCATTTGCTAAGGCGAATCAATCGACTCAGCCATCTAAAGTACCTAGATACAACAAAAAAATAAGGCAGTCGACCGAAACTGATTGTCCCCAAATTATTCGCGAATACAATAATGGGGGGAGAAAATCTTTCGGATGGACTTATTGGTCGTTATCACATTCGCCTCAAGACTCGTAATCCAATGGTTCGTACTTTTTATCATTTGGTAGACATGGCTGCTACAAATGCATACGTTTTGTATCTTCGAGTCAATGCAGAGAACAAGTCTGATGGAAATGATCAGGCAAGCAATAAACTGCTTGAGTTGCCTCAGTTTCGTGAAGAAATTGTTGCTGGTCTTTGTAGCTACAAAGACAAAAGACCTGTTGGTCGACCTGGAACAATACCAAGGCC
Organism: Volucella bombylans; assembly: GCA_949129095.1. Taxonomy (NCBI): domain Eukaryota; kingdom Metazoa; phylum Arthropoda; class Insecta; order Diptera; family Syrphidae; genus Volucella; species Volucella bombylans. Next base: position 65,031,568 of record OX422143.1, on the reverse strand, counting down.
TAGTGCTTTCTTTGGGATTGGTGTCAAGGCTAAACATCCACTTGCAGATGTTGTTATGACATGTACGACCATTTTCCTGTTTGGTTGGACAAAAAGGTGGGAAGAAGAAATGCGAATTTTGTAAATCATCGGAAACACAATTTGTCTGTCCAAAATGTGATTTCCATTTGTATTCTTCCTCTTCCAAAAATTATTTCTATGATTACTATCATAGAAAATAATTCATTAGTTTCATTATTTACTTTTTAGCTGTATTTTTTAAGTATTATTTTCAATAAAAACTAAGAGCAAAATTAAACATTATAAAAACATCCCTGTTTTATTTTTTAGCATCTAATCCCGCAAGCCTGCCTAAATGCAGCCTTTTTTTTCTGCCACTTGGCGGCTACATCATTGAACCCAATTCCAAAGACATTTTAAATTCGTTTTCTTTATACCAACATTTATCGGAAACAAAAATTCAGATTAATTTTATTTCACTATTTTAAATGCCCATTTTTCTTCCCTTTACACAAAAAATATACCTTCTTTTGACCCCGATTTGACGAATGAAGTTTACACAGTTGTGTTACAGTTTAATGATCAAAACTCATCCTTCTTGAATTCATTTTCCCCAACCTTACATGCGATCAATCCTGGCATACCGCCGTTTACTTTTACTGAAAAAATTCAACTTCTACGTAAAGGCCTCAACAATAAACATTCTTCCGGTATAGACAAATTTTCGAATTACATTCTAAGGAAAAGTTGTTGTTCTCTCGACCAAATACTGTCCTACATCTTCAGTCACTGTATAAACAATGGTTACTTTCCCGATATCTGGAAAAAGGCAAGAATTATACCAGTGTCAAAAAAAAGAGCAGCTAATGAAATAAATCAATTTCATCCCATTTCACTGTTATCAAATATTGGAAAACTTTTTGAAAAAGTCGGTTTTCGATAAGAACACTCCACAGCACATGCCATACTTCTTCTATCCGACAATATAATCCAAAGCTTAAGAACTAAAAAATACACTGTTAGTCTTGATATTGACTTAGAAAAAGCATTCAAATCGCTTTGGCACTGTGGTCTCATATTCAAATTAATTCAACTAAATTTTCCGATCTGGCTAACGAAATTAATTCAAGACTTTCTAAAAAATCTGTTTTTCGTCTGTGTCTATTAAGGCAGAGGAATCAAATATGTTTCCCGTCAAATCAGAAATTCCACAAGGATCAATAATTGGCCAAAAGCCTTTCGGATTTCCCATTTCAGGATCCCATGGACTCTGAACCAGGTGCTATTTTACATGCAGATGATACGATTATCCTTGCGAGTAATACAAGACTACAAAATGCTCTAAATAAAATAAAAGATAAAATTCCTCTGCTAGAAGGATACTTCAAAAAATGGGGTCTTACTATAAACACAAATAAACAACTGCTTTAGAAACGCAAGTGGAAAAGGACATCGACTAGCGGTGAAGGAGAGTAAGAAACTAACATTACCAATTGCTAACAATGTTATATTATCTCCTTGTGATGAATTGAAATACTTAGGTATTCAATTTCAAAACAGATTCTTATTTAACAAACACTCAAGAAAGATGTTATTCAAAGCAAAACCTTTATTGCAATCGAAAGCTTTATCAAAAAAAACAACGAAAATTCTTCTCTACAAGGTGTTCATCAGACCCGTCCTCGCTTACGGATTCTGCATTTGGTTCACTATTTCTCTTACAGTGGCCAATGTACTTGAGATTTTCGAGAGAAAAATGTTGAGTTTCTGTTGCGGAAAGTACAGAAAGGCGAACAAAAAATGGTTTTCCAACAAAGTGCTATACGATGAATGCAAAATAACAACTTTAAGCCCAAACCACATGTGCAGAATTCTGTGTGCACTGAAATTAGAATACACATGTTTTACTCCGCGAAGCTACATATAAATGCTGCATGCAGCGCTGTTCTGCAACACATCTCTATTTATAAATTCACTGCAATCGAGCATGTAGGCACAACACAAGAAAAAAAAACAGAAATTTAGGACATTTGGTATCACCAATTTTTGAAATTTCTTTGTTTATTTATCTGTTGAACAGATTATTGAGTTTATAAAAGAAAATGAATTTTTGTATAATAAGAGGAGCCGTCACTACAAAAATATAATGACGCGAGACAACAAGTTCGAGCAGCTCTCCAGAAAAATGAAAGTTCCAGGTAAATACTTAATGTGGTCAGCAATAAATATATGTATTCCTACATGTTTGGGTTTTATTTTTGTTTCAGCCAAGAAATTAAAAGATAGATGGCGAACTTTGAGAGACAAATTCTACAGAGAATTGAAAAATAAGAAATATCCTTCAGGAAGTGGAGTGATCTCACCAAGAAAAAAATGGAATTGGATGGATCAATTGATGTTTCTTAAAGATGTGGAATTTGCCAATGAAAAGTAAGTACTTAAAATGAATTTTAGCCAGACATATGTACATATGCATTTACAATGAGATTAAATTGTATTTACAGCAATTCAGGTAATTTTCCAAAGGAAACAAGTAGTTCATCCTCCATCGAAAGTTTCCCATCGTGCTCCCGTTTTGCAGGGTTGATATCAAAATCCCCATACTCGGAGAAACCAACAACATCTGCATCTGCGGACACGTTTTGTCACGATGTCGGCTACGACATTTTTGAAGAAAGTGTGGAAGTATCCACTCCGCAAAAGAGTAAGAAGACGAATGGAATTGATGCAAAAGCAGAAATGTCTGAAATTGTTCTCCTAGCGAAAGACTTTTGAGGAACCGGAGCCAAAAAAAACCATGGCTCAGAATTTTTTTGAAGGCTTTGCAACGCAAGTGAATGCAGTCAACCTTTCTATGGCAGAATTTTCTGACCTGCAAATCAAAATGATGAAATGTTTTAATAATTTCATATTTAAAAAATAATAATTTTTATTTTTATTTTTATTTTTTCGTTTTTTTTTCTGTTCATAGTAACAAGTCAGTATTATGTTTTCAAATTAAATAAAAATATGTATACGATTTGTTAAAAAAGTAGTTTCAGTTAAACAAATGGTCTTTTAAAAAATCTCGCATAGCAAATGAGTTTCTTGAAGCGTTGAATCTAGTGAACGATCTGGTTTTCTGCATAGGACTCACTTCCTGACGCCAGGTCCCTTTGATTATTTCATCGACTTCCAATATTTGATGTACGTAATTGGAAGGACAATAGTTTGTAGAGTAATGTAATTTTACAAAGTTGTGTAAAATAATAGGAGTAGTAGCCTTGATAATTTTTTCAGCATTTTGTGACAATACATTCAATGAGTTCGTTAGTACTCGCCACCTGCTCGTTAGGATGCCGAATGTATTTTCAGTACGAAGTTGAAGTTTTGCTTGTCAGGTGCAAGACATCTTCTGAGATATGGTCTTATTATATTTCTTTTTAGAGGAAAAGCTGTATCTCCAACAAAGTAGAACGGAAATCTCACATTGGTATTGGACAACGGTTTGGGTTTTGGAATGTTGATAATTTCTTTCAAAATTGAATTTTCAAAGTCACTTGCCTTCAATATACCTCCATAAATTTGACTCCCATATGCACCAATGTCGACGACAGTAAAACAGACGACTAAAATACTGCTTATACTCGTAATTGAAATAAAGTGATCCAGATTTGGGAGGACACTTTATTTGCACATGTTTACCATCTATGACCCCTACTACATGTGGTAGTCTTCTACAGTCTTCTAATAGAACTCCTCTGCAATTCTCACCCATTCTTTGGAGGGGGAGTCCCTTCAAGTTCATCCCAAATAGCTTCGCTGGTTTTCAAAATAATTTGCCGGATTGTCGACATTCCCACTCGAAAAGACCAGGCCAACATTTGTCGGGCAACACCATGCCCCAAATACCTGAAATTGATATTTACTTACTGAATTAATTGCTTTTTTTATTGTTCACAACCTTACACCAATGTTATTTGCTAATCTGCATTCCGCACTGATAGATTGCCGAATAAAAACTTGTTTCGTTAATCTTCTTTCAACCAATTGTTTTAGTAGCATGAACTCATCTATTCCGATTCGAGTTGCCTTCCTAAATTCGTCCGTATCTACAGTTTTTATAACCAGAAATAATTTGTTGAAAAATCCACGTAATTGTCTTTCATCTTCTGTTTAAATAAATCGAGTCCATATGCGCCTTTCTTTTTCTTCAGCGTTAACTGGCACAAGCACAAAAATTTCTAGTATGATTGATAAACACATAAATGCAATATCACTTTCTGAAATTTATTGTATTTTGTAATATCCATTTTTTATCAGTTCACAAGAAAACAATTTTCACAAAATTATTGAGATTTCAATTCAGTACACATACGAGTAAGTGACAGTAGCTGTAAAATGAGAGCAGCCGATGCAATTGACTTCAAAAAATATCTGCACATCTGTTTCACGGGCAGAGCTGCAAGCAGGTTTTCTACACATGTGTTTTGGGCATTAATGCCCTACCTTATAAGCCTTACTCTCAAAGGACTCCAGCGAATGAAAGCTCATCCGATCAGCCTTATCAGATCCTTAATTGACTGCCACAGACTTAATGCAATTGAAGATAATTACTACCTCTCTCCTTTTAATTTATTCAACAATAGATCTAATACCTTGACCCTACCTATCGAAGGAGGAAACCTCCTTATTCCGTTTTATGAAAAAAGCCTCTTCTAACAACATAAGGGGTTAGCAATATCAATATCTGGTATACCAAAAACACCATTCACATCATTTTTATATGTAGATTCATAAGAATAAAGTATGTATATTAAAATAACTGTGCATAATTCTAAATTGCAATTGTATGCCGCCACATGTAATGTAATCGAATTCATTGAGCTTTGTCTTCCATCTTTGTGGTTTTGAATTTGGTTCCTTCAGTGAGTCTAACCAAACTAACGGCCTATGATCTGTCTTTATTACAAACTTTCGACCAAACAAATAAGTTCGAAAATATTTTGTGGATGCCACTGTAGCTAGTAACTCCTTTTCTATAGCTGAGTACTGCCTTTCATGGTACTTTAGAGTTCTGCTGTAGTATGATATTACATAATCATTCTGCATTAGAATTCCACCAATTGAGTAAATAGAGGCATAAGTCACTAGTACAAAGTTGTTACTAAAGTCCGGGCATTTTAGGACTGGTTCAGTTGTCAAGTAGAGTTTTAATTTGTTAAACGCATTTACGTAATCTTTATCATTTAGATCTATTCTTCCATTTTTCTTTAGATAGTGGGCTCAAGTGATAGTGGACCGGCTTCCAAACCGGAAGGTTCGGTGTTCAAATTCCAACCTCGCCCGAAAGACATTAATTGTTTCAGTTAACGAACATCAAGTAAGATGAGTAGTTGACTAGAAATTAGCAACAAGTCAACCTTCACAAGAATTCCATGGAACGAAATAACCACTGAGTCCAAACATCTATCTTTCTCTCACTATCCCATTTTCCAAAAAACTCAACACATTCTGAGGCATCATAAGTGTATTCATACCCACTTGAGTGTTAAGTTCTTACAAAAAAAAATGAATCATTGGATATGCGATTCGTGAGTAGTACTTAATAAAACGACTATAATAACTGGTCATAACGAGGAAGGTTTTAATTTCCTTCTGCGTTTTTAGTAATTTCTGACATTTTGCTAGAATTTGGCTCTATACATTTTCACATTGTTGAAGTTGAATTTTTAGGTTATCATCTCACAGTTTTCGTAGTATTAATTTTAACGAATTAATGTGCTCTTCTAAGCTTATAGAAAAGACTAATACGTCGTCTAAGTACACCACGCATATCCTGTTTATGTACTGTTGTGACCTTATTTATCATTCGCTGAAATGTTGCCGGCGCATTCTTCAAGCCATGCCGTTCGGCATATAATGCTGAAGGCGGGAAAACTCATAATGGCCCTTGCCGATGAAACAGCTGTTTTGTGCTGATCCCTTTCATCCATTGAAAGTGAAAGCCTTTGAAAAATAAACGCATTCTCTCAGTTTTTCAAAAATGTCATGTATTGCGTTTAAATTAAGTTTTCTATAGTCAATAATGATACGACATTTACGTTTTCCCGCTGCATCGACTTTTTTCGGCATCACCCATATAGGACTGTTGTAAGCGCTATTTGACTCCTTTATTATTCCTAGCCATAGCATTTCGTGAATTTGTAAGTCTACCTCTTTTCTGTGGATTTCGAGGTACCTATAAAATTTACTGTAAATTGGTATATCATCTTTCGTTAAGATTTTGTGTTTTACTTCACTTGTGAACGTGAGATCATAGTTGTCTTTATAAAAGACACTTTTATCCTCATTAATGAATTTATGTAACAAACTCTTTTCTTCGGAATTTAGGTGATCATCTCTTATGAATTCAAAAATATTCCATTTCTTGATTTCATTATTAAACATTTAGACTTCGTTATCCGGATGGTGTGTTGAGATCTTTGCGGCGGAAAACAACTTAACGCAGCTTGTAAATGAGCCCACGCGAATACCAGACCTTGATAGTCATACAGCCAACACCCTGGACTTCTTTTTAACTTTTCACCCTGATAAGTACACCGCAATGCGAGAAACAGCTTCTTTAGAAATTTCAACTGGTCGTTATGTTTCCTTGATAACGACGTGGATGCCGCTGCTGATATGATCAAAGGCCATTCTATTTGGAATGAGATCCTTTATCCCTCTCTTCTTCATCATCTTCTCCATCTTCTCTATCTTCCTACAGACACATTGCAATTACATCCCTTCTTTCCAAGGTCATGGAAACGCTGATAAATGGTCAGCTCATTAAATATCTCGAAACACGCAAACTTCTCAATGACCGACAGTATGGTTTTTGTAGCAAGAGGTCCACTGGTGATTTGATGGCATGTCTCACCGAATAGTGGAACCAAAGCGTACATCAATCTGGAGAAAGCAGGAAAAATAAATGCTGGTGTGGCCCAGGGCTCCGTTCTGTCTCCGACACTCTTTTTAATTTTCATCAACGATATCTTGTCTGTCTTTCCAGGCTCGGTATGCGTGTCAATGACAACTCACGTTGTAACGACCACACATTCGATGTCGACACAAATGCAGCGAAATGTCTAGGTTTCCCCAAATGATGTAAGAAATACTTTTCCCCTTCTGAGCTGACCTCGATATGTAAGGCATTTATCCGTGCAAAATTGGAGTACAATGCAAACATCTGGTCGGGTGCGCCTAAAACATCTCTGCACATGCTATAGTAGATAAGATTCAAAACCGTGCGATAAAACTCACGATGTGAAATCAGAGTGTAGAGATTGTATATTTTTTCATTGGAGTTGGCAATGACAATTTTATGGAAAGCACTCTCTTCACAATTACTGTGTTGAAAAGAAGAAATAATGAAAGGAAGATATATGCGCCTAAATATGAAAGGAAATGGGAGAAAGTTCAGCCGTTTCGTAAATATCATTTTCCAATGAGCAGATGAGTAGCATGCGCTTCCAGGCTCTCTTTGCGCAGCTTTCCAATTGAACGGTAATTTGAAACGGACTATATCTAGTAGTGTAATTTGTGAAAATCTCTCTCCGAAATTAGATTTTAATATTTCTTTAATTTGGTTCCAGTTATCTAGTCTTTCTTGCCTCTGAAGAGTTCTTCATGCTTTACCTACTATTTTATCCCTAACGTATCCCGTTAAAATACATCTATTTGTTTCATTAAATGTTAAAACTGACAGTGCTACATACCATATAGCATCAATTATTTCAAAAAATTCGATTAAATCAACTAACTTATTCAGTAACCTATTTAGATTTTAATTTTTTGACAATTTACTAAATAAGTGAATACCTTAATTTATAGCTTATTTGTTAAATAATTGTTTACGTAGCCTTATTGTTTTTTAAGTAATAATTCAGGTTGGGACTGAAGTGATTACACTTTTGTAACGCTTGAAATCAAACTTAACACTTGATTCGGTGGAAAACTTATAATCTTTTAACGCTTGAATCAGAATTAATAAAGATAATTAATTTTCTTAATTATTTCTTTGCCTTTTTTCCGACTGCGCCAGTAATGAAAACCAGTTATCCGTGTTGATCGAGAGTTTTCTTTTTTAAAGCTAAGCTGAGATACATTCTCTCATTACAAAAGAAAATGTTACTTATCCCTGGCAACTAAACAACACTCAAATTATTGCTACGTGACAGAATGAGCCGATCATGGAAAATGATGCTCAGCATCAGGACATATCCGTGTGTAGTGGGAAAATGATGAGGTTTTAGAATATACTGTATTGTTCGTTTTGGTCATGAATCAGGAATACGAACATGTTTCTTAACAAATATACAACATTTCTTTACAAGGTGTGCGAGTAAAGGGTTTTCCAATAGGAACTTGATAACTTTGAATTTTTTTTTTTTTTTTTTTTTTTTTTTTTATAATTTACGCGCGCCTAAGGGGTTAGATACCCTTTTACTGTTGCCAGGGCGCGGGCGGAAAGTTAGAAGGAGGAGAAAGGAAAATTGTTTTTGTAGTGGTTTGAAACTCAGGTGTGTTTGGTTTCTATGTTTGCTCTCCAGGGGTGGGAGTCCGAATAGGACGGAGAGAGTTTTTCTTCACTCAGAGTGATTCGAGATATAATTCCCAGTATTTTTTTCATTGCTTGAAACTCTTATAACAGCCAAATCTACGTGTCAGTGTTATGCCTTCACACGCAGAATTTTTTGTCTGAGTTCCAATTACACAATGAAAAACTGATTTGCCATGGGCAGGATTCGAACCTGGGCCCTCCGAGTGAGAAGCGTTTGCTACTACCACTACACCACGGCCACCCCTGAATTTAATTAGTGAACGCACTATTTCACTAATCATCAAACTGTCACTGTCAATTTATTCAGTAAACTCAACATTTTCATCATGGTAAAGTACACGAATGAGCAACGTTTGCAAATTATAAAAATTTTCAACCGAAATTCGGAGTCGGTGACTGCAACTTTAAGAGCGTTAACTCCAATTTTCGCTCGTAATTTTCTCCCTAGTAGACAGGCAATAAGAAGTTCAGTGCAAAAATTTGAGTCTACATATTCGTTGTTTGATGTTGCCGTGTCAGTGAGACAACGGGTTGGTCGAAGTGTCGAAAATATCGTTGCTGTTCAGGCGTCCGTAGCAAACGATCCAAATCAGTCAATTCCACGCCGTTCTCAAGAATTGGGCATCGCTCAGACCACATTATGGAGTATTTTGCGTAAGAATCTTGGTTTACACCCATACAAGATCAAGCTGACTCAAGAATTGAAGCCGATGGACCATTTGAAGCGACGTACGTTCTCCGATTGGGTTCTGGGAAGATGCGCCAAGATGATGAATTTCATCGCAAAATCATCTTCAGTGACGAGCTCATTTTTGGCTCAATGGGTTCGTCAATAAGCAAAATATGCGTTATTGGTCGGGTGAAAATCCACATGTGCTTCATGAATCACCACTTCATCCACAAAAAATAACTGTTTGGTGCGGTTTGTATGCCGGCGGCGTTATTGCGCCATATTTTTTCGTCGACGATAACGATCGTCACGTTACTGTGAATGGTCAGTGTTATCAAGTCATGATCTCCGATTATTTTTGGCCCGAATTAGAAGATATGGACTTGGACGACATGTGGTTTGAACAGAATGATGCCACAAGCCACACAGCACACGCTACAATCGATATGCGTTTTATTCAAAGAAAAAGTTGTCAAGTCCTTATTGGAGAAACCCCGTATATACACATATACACTTTACCTATATAAATTTTGTACAAAAATAAACTTTTTGGTCATGTGCTCAACTGTTTAAAAAAAATAATATTCAGGTTAAACGTTAATATTGATTAAAACAAAGTTTGAAACTTTTTTACAATTTCGTGAACAAATTTAGTTCCGTTTTTTTACGTTTTTAATCTTTGTATGCACATATACATATGTGTGTGTTTGTTCGTAGGTGGAACTTCTTTACAAGAGAGTTGTCTTTACAGTAAGGGTTTCTTAACAGCTTGGTGAACATCAAATTTGTTTTTGGTTTTAGGTTCTGTGCGAAACATAAGTACATAAGAATCGGAGGTCACCAGTAGCATGTGGCTACATTTCCTCGAATTTCTGGGTCGTTATAATCTGCAAGCTTTATTTCGTGCCTCCTCGATTAACATCCTTATCGATAGTATCGCAGCTGTAATAATGGTGGACCTATACCGCAGGATTTTGTGAAGTGTATTAGTCATGTTGTACCAATTGTACAAGCTAACGTATAAGGTCCAATAAGGCGAATCAGTTCTTCATTCATGCCAGTAATATTAGCCTTTATTGATCTGAATTTCTTTCTTTGTGTCCTCTATAAGCAGTTTGGTGTCCTTTGTTGCTTTCACATGCTTAAATGGCAACCTATATGCAATTTTCAAGACAAACTCCATAAATTTGATACCTGCACGAAGAGGCGACAAACCGTCAGATTCAGGAAAAACTTCAAAATCGTTCATTTTTGAAGGTTTCACCTCGCATATGGAGCAAACTGTTTTTCAATTACTGTAGAAAAACTAGAATAGATAAAAGGATGTCTGGCGATAAAAATAAAACCATCACATTGAGATAGACACAAATAAAAAATATATTTTGTAAGAAAAAAGTATGACTCACAGGAAGTGAGAAAAATAAGTATTGTAGAAGTGATTTTAGACATAATAGAACATATTTATGTAAAATGGCGTTTAGTCTTATTAGTGTTGACACTTATTTTTAATTATATTTAACACACCCCCTCAAAACTTAAGAATTAAAATCTAGTAACATAACACTTCTTCATGTAAGTATTATAGTTTAAATCCATAAATCCAAAGAGGAATTCAATACAAAATTCGTTTGATAAAAAAGATAAAAATTCTATTCTTCGAATGTTAATCCAAGGTTTTTGAAACAGAAACGATGTTTTGGTACCGGCGTACATTTTGTCAAAGCATAATAATATAAGTTGCGTTTGTAAAAATATCAACTGAATAGTTCCATCAGATATAGCTTCTCGGACATAGTGATATTTGATGTGAAGGTGTTTTGTTCTTGATCGCTTTTCTTGATAGTGCGCAATAAATTACACTGATAGTCAAGTAATCAAAAAATCAAAATATCTCTCCAAAATTGATCAGAGCTAAAATTTGCCTCGGCAATTTGTGCAAGTTGCTGACAGACTGAGAACAAAAATTCAACTTTCATTTCAAACTCTACACAATGTACTCGTATCTGTCAATAATTGTCTCACCAAATAATGGGTCGGTATATTTTTCGAAGCTAAAATTCTGACAGCTCGTTATTAAACTGTCTACTCCGGTGAGATGGATACGAGTGGGGACATGTCCATCGAAAATTCAAAAACAAAGTAAACCCAAAATCAAAAAAATACCGCTGAATGTTAATGAGAAGACGAAGTTCGTTGCCTTAGTGGAGAAACACCCGTCAATTTGTAACCTCGAGGAAAAAAATCACAGCAATTTGGTAGCTTTCAACGCTGACTGGAGAGCAATTTCCCGAGAGCTCGGGAAAACAGGTAAATTGTATGTAGTATTACTAAACCACAACACATATATACTTTCTTGTAATTGGTGACTGCAAGGTGAATTGGAGGTCTTTGCGCGGTAGCCACCGATATCACCAAACAACACGAAAACGGTTGAAGTCCGGAAGTGGCGCAAATCAGCTGCTCAAACAGGAGGAACACTTATATGAGGACTCGGCAGATTAGAAGTTTTCTTCTGATTTGTAGTTCTTCACGCCGGTTTCTAGCAGGAGAAGGTATGCGTAATCCTGTAATTTATGGCTTTTCTGTTTAACTTTCTAAAATTCTTTTCAGATCATTTAATAGCGGATCAGCGGAGGAAATTATCCCGGTTGAAACTTTACCAACTGAAGCTGATACTTCGAGCTCCAGTTACACAGATAATGTACATATTTTAGCATAATAGTAAGACAATAATAATATTTTGTTTACATTACAGAGTGCTCCGAGGCAACAAAAAAAGGACGCAATAACGGAAAATGTGGCCTGCCTTACCAGAACTCTTTCCAACTTTATCGAAAAAACTGTCAACAAAAAAAATGAGCAAGGTCATTTAGTAGGTACACTATTTGATGGCGAACTTGGATCGAGTCCTCCAAAAGCTTCCTGGCGATGTGGTTGGGATATGTTTCCAGCAACTGGCACTGGATACAATAAAAAATTTAAAAATAAGAAAATGAATAAATAAATATAAACAAAACAAAAATCAATTTTGGTATTCAATTTTATTTTATGAACGCAAATTTTGTTTGTCATGGAATAGATCCTACAGGAGAATTTACAAAGTCTTTCAGCTTATTTCTTAAAAGCTTTCCGGATGCATTGGGTCTACCAGGTATGGTTGGAAACAGTGCAATTCAGCATGTGGTGAAACTTGTTTCCGCCATTCGCCTTCTATTAGAATACCAGTAGAATCATAGGAATCTGTATATTTTTGAGGGCAGTATTTGTTTTACTGGTGTGAATCAAGTAATTGTGAAGATAGCAACATACAGTTACGACCTTTTGGGCCTTGTTTGGATGACAAAACATCGTTCTTGAAAGACAGTTAGCTATACGTTCCTCGTCTGAAAGTTTCCTTTCAAAGGCCTTTATTATGCGCTTTTTAAGAGGAATCATCTGCTACAAAATAGAAAATAGCTTTTCGAATCCAGCTGCTATGCCTGTGGGAAATGGTAACTTGTCCTGGATAATATACTTTCCCAGTTGAGTTACTGCAAATACGTTGGCGTCACCATCACTATCATATGCCCCCACGTCGATGTACAGGAACTTGTAATTGGAGTCTGAGATCGCCATCAAAACGATGCTATGGAAACCGTTAAACCAACCGGTGGTTATTTAAAGAACTTAAGAGCATATTGAAAAGAATTACTTTATAATTATAAAACATGCTTCCTGCGTTTGGTGAACACTTTATAGCAACATACTTTCCAACGGTTGCTCCTACGCAGTTGGGTAGATTCCATTGCGCATTGAATGCATTTGAAACCCTCACCATCTCAGTTTCGTCCAGTATTGGTATTTCTCCAAACAAAGTTTTGCAAATCGCAGAGCAGACATCCTCCAAAATTGTTCCAAAATACGGCTTACTTATCCTGTAAGTCGATGCGACGTGTCTTTGTATTTCCCCACTTGCAAGGAACCTAAATATAATTATATTTTATCGGTAAAAAATTAAATTTTTTTTAACGAAAGTATTTGTATGTACAACAGCAAATTTTCCAAATGGGGTAATGTTGTCTTGGGCCTGGTATTTCTAAGTGGTAGCAGGAATGGTTTCACAAACAAATACAAACTTTTGAACGTTTCCGGGTCCATGTGAAAGTTTTCCTTGAAGACTTTCTTATTTGCAACCATATCCTTGAACTGTTGAAATAAACTTGAATTATTGTTCATATCCACAGATTTGTGCAATTAATTATTTCTACATACGGTCATTCTAAGTCGTCACTTTGTTGACATGGAAGACGGAGTTTTATTTTGCGCACAGTGCAATGATTAACGTAACACCACAAATAATTATACTATACTTGATGTCCATGTCCCCAGTTTTCATTTTTATTTGAAATTAATGAAAATATAATGTAGGTACTTTACAAATTAAATACTCGTAGGTAGAGCTATTTCTCTCGAAAAATTATTTTTTGGCATTTCTCCATGGCGTGCTTTTGTGTCAAACTTTAGCTCGACGGTGGAGAGTGTTTGGAGAGAAATTTTGGAGAGGAGACAATCATGTGCCGATGTGCGTACTATGCTTAATAGTGTAAACAAAAGCAAGAGCTTGAAGTATTTCGCCTTCTTAGCGGTAGTTGTTAGCTTAACATATTCAGTTTCGGCACTTGATTTTGTTATTATAGACTGTTTTCTTGATTCCCAATCAATCGGACTTCCAGCGAAGAGGAAAACAATGCCGGGTTGTGACTTGCGATCATTGATGTCTTCTGCCCAATTAGAATCAGAATGAGCGACAAACCATCCTTCTTTAAAATGGTGTCTAATTTAATATTCTACTGGTGACCAGACTGTTTTAAGCCATAAATTGATTTGTTTAGCTTAAGTCCCCATACAGAAAAGCGGTTGAGACATCTATGTGAAAAAGATCTAAATCCTGTTCCGTTGCAATAGCATATAGAAGTCTAATTGGTTTTAAATTTGGTTTTAAAAACCCATCTAAAACCTACAAGATTTTTATCCTTTGGCCTATTTACAAGCTCCCACGTCCCATTATTTTTTAAGAGTTCCATTTACAAATTCATAGCGTCCTTCCGCTCACACATATACGAGTATTCTGACATCTCAATATCTTAAAGTTTCTTGGGATCGCCTGTATTCACAAGATTAGCATGTTCACTAAAAGAGTTACAGTTTTAGTATCAAAATTCTCTTCGTGGTATGGTCAAGCAATAATTGTAGGGACATTTTGACCAAACTTTCAGAGACTACCAAATGTTCAGGATAACATAGTACTTTAGCTTCCAGTACTCTTTGGTACGAAAGAAATATTTCAAACCGTTCTTCTTTTGTCGACTTCGTCACAATTTCATACTGGTGTTTTGAGAGAGGCATTCACCATTGGTGAAAAAGCTTTTTCAGCGCTAAATCCTGAAGGCCTGTCTTGGATGGGTTGAGTTGAGTTGGCAGCTGATTTTCTTACAATAGTTATTCAGAAATTCTTTCAGATTTTCATTTTTTAAACAACACTCTTCAAAAGGCTTTGACGGGCGACCCTTCCGGTTAGTGTATCAATACTATTTAAAGAGCAGGTATTTGTCAGCCAAGACTCACTTTTATAGTGAAACGGTCTTTATTTCGACTTGCCTCTTTCCATCTTCTATTGAAGTGAGGTGTATACATCTTGTGTAAATAACTTTGCAAATATATACCTCCAGACGATCTGGTGTTAGATAAGGGAAATCAGTTTACACTTTCTCCATTCACTTCACAATAGCAAATTATTTTTACTATTTTGCGATAGATCAACTGAAAATGTTCCAACGTGAGATATATATAGGGTGTCCAGCAAAGAATGGATAAGCCTGAAACACCACATAGGTGGGCTATCGGGCGCTTAAAATAAAATACTAATTGAGATAGATATTTTTTTGTATTTTATTTTGAGCGCTCAATAGCAATAGATAAACTTAGATCATGGGGTATCGGCCCCAAAATGTATAACTACGTTTATTCATTGCTTACCAATCGAAGAATCTGCGTAAAATCTAACAACTGTTTTTCGCCTTCTTTTGCACTTTTTAACCGAATCCCGCAAGGCTCGCCATTATCAGTGGTGTTATTCATCATTGCCTTTGACGATATAAGCAAAATTTTAGATAAATGTAAAACTCTCGATCACTGTGTTTACGCGGATGACATATACATTCTGAGTAAACACAGTGATCTTGTAACAAAAAATGTATTATTGAATGCTATTAACGAGACATCAAAATGGACTACCTATTCTGGTGCTAACAACCTTAGTCTTAATTATAACAATATCTATATTGAAAATGTTAAGAATTTAAGTATTCTTGGCATAGTATTTTATAATAGATATAAGTGGAAGTATCACTGTTTAGAATTAAAAATAAATCTAACTGCGAGGACAAACATTGTCAATTACCTAGCCAGTAAAACATGCCTTGCGCACATTAACACACTTTGTTCAGTTGCGAGAGCTATAGTTTTAAGTAGAATTGATTACGGTTTATTCCTCTATGGCAGCAGCCCAAAAACTATTATAAAGGCACCCTACCATCAAGCGGCCCGTAGGAGTATTAATGCTTTCCCCACAAGCCCCGTTAAGAACATATTAGTGGAAGCTGGACTAACAACCATAGAAGACCGGATACTAGCAACAAAAACCATACTGTCTATAAAACTCTCTTTCTCAAATGGCTCAATCATTGACAGAGACGTCATCTCTTGTATGAACAGGAAAAGTTCCAAGCGCCTCCAATCTGCTATTTCCCCATCTTTAACAATGGCAAAAAATATAGAAATTCAAATAGGCCGCTTTGGCAAGCACAATCAATTGCATCCACCAAGAAACATTAGCCCCTCATCTTTTTAATGGAACTGGCACAATATCCTAAAATAAATACGCCATCATCAATTTACCACGCCAGTTTTGCCGCAGTTACCTCCGATCTAAGATCTAAAGGCTGGAGTTTGGTTTTCACAGACGGGTCAAAGACTAAGGATGAAAATGGTGACATACTCACCAACGCATCCATTTTTACCGCCGAGGCACTAGCTATCCTAAAAACCATAGAACTATCCTCAAAAGTACGTGGTAAATTTGTAATAGGAACAGATAGCTTATCTGTAATACATGCTGTTGAAAATCCTAATAACAACGCCTTAATCATCAACAAAATCAGAGACGGTCTCATAAGAATGCCTCACAAGTTGAAGCTGATGTGGATCCCTAGCCATGTAGGCATAATGGGAAATGAACTTGCTGACTTCACCGTCAATTCTGCACACCGTGCTCCAGTTTATAAATCGGCCATATACATCAAACTCGACCTATTACGACTCGCTAAAAACAATCTCAGCTCAAAACAACTCCTGGATTGGTGCTGCTACATTCATCACTACTCAAGCATTAACACTGACAGATCACACCCAATTTATCCCAGCTCTTCTTCCAATCCGATGAACACGACGTTTGTTAGACTACGTTTAGGTCACACTGAGTCTACCCACCAACACCTCCTCAAGAAGGAAGATCCACCTACGTGTCATTCCTGTAACTCTCCAATCGACATATATCACATCTTAGGCACATCTCCCTCATGTAATCAAACGCAACAAATGTTAACCCCTTCGCAACCTTCTATTTACGAGATCTTAAGAAATCCCAATCACGATAATATTGTTAAGATGTATAACCACATAAAAATGTCTAAATTTAATATTTAATACAATCTCAAATAAATCAATAGAGCCGAAAGCCCTCGCAGCTAGTGCTCTCTCCTTTTTAGCATGTAAATTTATTTATATGGTAATAAATTATAATAATAATAATAATAGAGTCTTTAAATGAACAATGGCGTTTGTCAGTCGGAGCAGCAGATTTGCTTACAAATTTGAAAGTTGGTAAATCATTGAAAAACCAAAAAAATGTATTAGGTAACCTAATGTTTTTTGAGCTAGCTATTTATATGCTATGTGTTGTCTTACCCACAGCGTGTTTGTGCTGAACGAAAGTTTTCCGAATTAAGCATAATAAAAGACGATCTAAGAAATTATTATCATCTTTACGCAGAGGAGATATTTACTATCATAGAATAAAAAGCGGTATAGTGCGCTGTATGCACTAAAAATTGTTACATATTGTAGCGACTTTAGAGATGTTGCAACTGTTGTTATATGTGTAAATATTGCTCCATTATCCAATTCATATATTTTCAGAATACTAAGGCACTTAGTGTTTCGAATAATTTGAAAATTTTGATTTTTTTCGCTTTTCACACTGCAAGTTTGAACCTTGAACAGGTCAATTGCAGTCGAACAACTAGTGAAAGCCCTGGAAGCAGATATCACCACAATTCAGGAATTGCTATGTGATGGACTATATAAAAAGAGTATGAAAAACTATGGCATATGCCATATTCGATGAGGTGTAAGCGGGAGCCAGAAGAAGGAAGTCTTGAACTACCTTTACGTAAACAAGTAGACCAACATCAGTTTGATATGCTCTCACGTACCACGATGTTAGGTTAGATTAGGGTAGTCCTCATTTGCTGTACTTAAACCAGTTTATTGTGATACAAATAGGAAACCATTTATGCCCCAGGTACTATTGGAACCAAAGAGATTCCAGGATAAGTTTGTCATTTAACACTTGGTAGCGGAAACTTTCTATGGATTGCATTCTGAAGTCCCAAGGCAGGGCAGTTTCAAAGACAGTGTGTCTAAGATAACTCTTCTTCTTCGTCCCTGTATTTACCACAGGAATCGTTGTTAGGAATATTCAATTCACATGATACAGCGTTTTTGGGTTTGAAGATATCTCTTCTCCTGAATTTGATCAGCTTTCATGGCCGACTAGGGTGGAGTATGTGCTATATAGTATTATCATAGTCTAGATGTTTCATAGTTTACTCGATGATTACTTTTAGTTGGCCTTAGAGATAACTTTGAAAGTGTGTCTATTGTTAGTCATAGGACATAAGACAAGTACAGGATACCACATTTACCGGCGACGCAGTTACTTGGGTCATCTAAGTGCCTCGGAACCCGATAGAATGTGATGTTGTACTGTGATGTAGTCTGAAGAATTTGTGTATGTGGAGATCTTTTAAGAAAACCCTTGCGCCACCGCCTTTACCTGTCTTAGATGGGCCATTGAAGATGGAAATCCATTTGTTCCAGTCTGAAATTAGGTGATTAAAATTAATGATAAAGTCACTTTAAGATAATTGAAAGTCACTTGATTAGAATTATCCGCGAGGCAGCGTATGTAAACTTTCTATTACTGAGTGTCTCTGCGACTGAATGCAGATTTAATTGAAACCTTTAAGCCGAACAATTTTATGAGAAGTAGGTGGAATATAGTTTGTGAAGCCGGCGTTGGAGATGTTCATAACACTCCAGTGATGCTTATATAAGCAGCTCGTTGTGTTTCTTCTAATGGGTTGATATTAGTAGGTCTTTCTACTGCAGGTCGCCAAACGGCTATAGGTGGGAATTGATATCACGACTATGGTATTAACCCAGTGCATTAATTTGAGTTGTATACGCTACGTTCAGCCCTCTTGCACGAGTAGATGCCAAATAGAGCATTAGGGGGGTTCGAATCTAGAAGCCGAAGTGTTTAGACGTATTTGCAGAGACATAAATATATTAAGTGGTTTACCTACAGCAAGTATACAAAAAAAATAATTTGATTTATTAGTGAGATAGAGACTCAAAAGTGAATAAAGACATATTTTTATTAAAAAATAAATCCAATTATCGAAACAATAAACAGTGAAAATAGACAAAGCAATGATACTAGTGATAAAATTCGCGAAGCTGTCAACCAACAAATGAACATGAGCTTAGCAAAACGTTCTCCTCTCTCTGCAAACACAGAGAGCCGACAAGCTCCCAATTCAGTTGAATGCACTCTAGTTATCAGCAACCTAAAACATTCAGCTAACAACTACAATGAGTCTATTAGAAAGAGAAAGAGACAACCATCAGCTGAAGAGGATGACCATAAACATCATAAACAGCCTTACCTCGAAAACAATCCTTTCTTCCCACTGACAGGTCGTGACATAGAAACGCAAGTAAATAGCTCCAACATGACACATTCTCGAAAGGAAAAATCCAATCTCAACCCTGTTAAGAACATTAGCAAAAGTAGTAACATATTCTGCCCACCTATATTTATTTTTGCTGCTAATTGCAATTCCGTTTCGGAGTTTATTAAATTATCTGCTTCAGAATGCAGTACTAGCGAAATAAATTATAAATTTGTAAACCTAGGATATCTTAAAACATAAGTGTACATAAATGATGTGAACGTTCATAAAATGATTATAGATAAACTGCGCGATAGGGGCTTATTCATTTCCTCCTAAAGATACCAAAAAGCAATCTGTAATTCTTAAAGGATTAGATAGTGACACACCTATTGATACCATTCATTATGAAAGAGACATGCCCTAATATTAAAATAAGCAAAATAAAGCCGCAAGAACAAAGCAACAACAAATTAAATTAAACATATTTCTTGTTCAACTCGAGGTAGGGGAGTCCACTAAGGATCTGGCAAGCATCAGGAGTTTACTTTATCAAAGGGTTTTTTGGGAGAGAAAGCGCAATTCGCCTATAATTAGATGCTACAGGTGCCAAAGGTTTGGCCATACGGGTGATTGTTGTTCTTACGGTAGCCGCCGTGTCTTATGTGGATGCAATTAATCTTCTGAAACTTGCATTGAATCGTTCAAGAGTCTTAAAAAAAATACTGAGCTTCCCATACCAAAATGCATAAATTGCAACAAAGTAGGTCACGCAGCTAACTCTATAAATTGTCCAGCATATATTGAATACAAAGAAAAAAGGGAGACATTGAACCGCAGAGAAAGAACAGTTGTTAGCAATAACAAGCAAGTTGTCTTTAACACCGCTCAAACAATAGCTAATCCAAGCAGATCATATGCGTCCATATTGAAATCCCCGAAAAAAGGCAACAGGATGCCTTAATGACTTCATTAAGGAATCTCAAACTTTGTTCAATATTCCATTCCAAGATCTCTTAAAAAAAATTAGACAATTCTGGCCAAAGTACAGCCAAATTCAATCCACAGAAGACAAAATTTTTACATACCTAGAGTTTGTAGCTTCTATTGTTCTATTGTATAATGGTTTTTTCAAATATGAACATTATATCAATGAATTTTAATTCAATTATTTCGCATGAAAGGAGATTAGCACTATTAAGCATCCTTAAAAATAAAAAACCACAAATATGCTTCGTCTCCGAGACAAGATTACAAAAAAGGCACAAGCCCAATTTGAAGGCTACAATATCATTAGAAATGACTCAGGAAGGGGAACCGCAATAGTATCAGACAATAAGTATGAATACAAGGAAGTGCCATTTATTTGTAGTCTTTTCTCAGTTAGTCCATCTTCAATCTCTTCTCAAAATGCTGATAGATCAACTTTTCGCTTATTGCTTGGAAGCATCTATATTCCCTCTAATTCTGGGAGAAATTTACCAATAGAACTAGACAGACTTTTTTCTCTTTTCAACTCATTCGATGGAACTGTTCTCGGGGGAGATTTTAATGCAAGACATCCTCATTGGGGAGCCAGAACTCAAAACAGCAACGGAAGTTCATTTTATAACTGGTTTCAAAGCAACGCTTTCTTAAGCTTTGACTTAATCACCCCTAATAGTCCTACCTTCCCGCAATCTTCATCTGTTATTTATTATTATTATAGATTATTTCATTGTCTCTGCCAGTTTTAATAGCTCATCTACACCTTGTCATACCTTTGTTACCCCTTCAGATCATTTTGGAATCTCAATAAAATTAAGGCTTCTTAATTTTCTTACCAATTTTATTACCTCCACCAATGACTTTCAGGTCATTCAAAAATACCAACTGGGACCGTTTTAGAATAAGTTTACACAACAAACTCTCAACAATCAACTTACCTGATTGTAGAAACCTCTCAAACAATGAAATAGACTTACTCATAAATGAATTGAAATCGAAAATGACTCAGACTATAAACTCTAACTCCACTGTTATCGATCACAAACAGTCCAAATACAATTACATATCAGAATTCACAATAAAACTAATCAAAGTTCGTAGCCAATGGTTAAGAAAACTTAAACGAATTTTTCACAGACACCTTAATAGAGTTAATCAGGAATATGTAGAACTATCTTCTAGAATTAAATGCTTAAGCAGAATTATAAAACAAAGTATCAACATAGAAACAAATAACACATTTTACGCAAGGCTACGAAACATAAAGCCTTCCTCTCATGCATTTAAGGAAATCGATAGAATCCCAGGTAGAAATTTTTTTGGTAGTGATGTCTCTAGGGACACTCTCTTTAATAACGGACTAATGCTGGTTGATAACCAGGCAAAGTTAAATGCGTTTAAAGACCATTTTTCTTCCCTTTATACAGAAAAGATACCTTCTTTTGACCCCGATTTGACGAATGAAGTTTACACAGTCGTATCACAGTTCAATGACCAAAACTCATCCTCCTTGACTACATTTTCCCCAACCTTACATGCGATCAATCCTGGCATACCTCCGTTTACTTCTACTGAAAAAATTCAACTTCTACGTACAGGCCTCAACAATAAACACTCTTCCGGTATAGACAAATTTTCGAATTACATACTGTAGAATGTTTGTGTGGGTACAAATAATAGAACTTATTATTTTCAATACAAATCCCTTTATTCAGTACAGTTACAATTCACTATTTAATTCTTTCTCTCAGTACAATTCAATTTCTCAACCACTTATACTTTTCTTATCTTTTACTTAAACCACTTAATCACTTCTTCTAATTAACACTTCAAATTCAACTTTGGAACTGATTTGCATACCTTTGGGATGCTGGTATTTATACTCGAATGACATACTTCGAGAACAATCCACGTCATCCAGCGTTCCATACAATTTCCAATTTGCTAGAAAATTCAATTCTACTCTCCAGTCGAGACTGCTAATCCAGTATCGAAACCTTCAAGTCTTCGAGTTTCGACATTTTCTGCTAGATGTCGCTGCTCACATTTGAGTGGTTAGCACAATACTAAGGAAAAGTTGACCAAATACTGTCCTACATCTTCAACCACTGTATAAACAATGGTTACTTTCCCGCTATCTGGAAAAAAGCTAGAATTATACCAGTGTCAAAAAAAAGAGCAGCTAATGAAATAAATCAATTTCGTCCCATTTCACTGTTGTCGAATATTGGAAAACTTTTTGAAAAAGTTTTGGCAGAAAATATAGACGCATTCTGTGAAAAAGGAAATGTAATTCCAAATATACAATTCGGTTTTAGAAAAGAACACTCCACAGAACATGCGATACTTCTTCTATCCGACAAGATAATCCAAAATTTAAGAACTAAAAAATGCACTGTCAGTCTTGATATTGATTTAGAAAAAGCATTCTATTCGCTCTGGCACAGTGGTCTTATATTCAAACTAATTAAATTAAATTTTCCAGTCTGGCTAACGAAATTAATTCAAGACAATCTAAAAAATCGTTTTTCGTCTGTGTCTATTAAGGCAGAGGAATCAAATATTTTTCCCGTCAAATCAGGAGTTCCACAAGGATCAATAATTACCCCAAAGCTGTTCAATTATTTTCCTCTCGGATTTCCCATTTCAGGATCCCTTAACCTTACCAATTGCTAACAATGTTATATTATCTCCTCGTGACGAATTGAAATACTTAGGTATTCAATTTCAAAACAGATTCTTATTTAACAAACACGCAAGAAAGATGTTATTCAAAGCAAAACCTATAACAGCAACTTTGAAACCTTTATTGCATTCGAAAGCTTTATCACAAAAAAAAGAAAATTCTTCTCTATAAGATGCTCATCAGTCCCGTCCTAGCATACGGATTCTGCGTTTGGTTCACTATTCCTCCTACAGTGGCCAAAGAACTCGAGACTTTCGAGAGAAAAATGTTGAGATTCTTTTGCGGAAAGTACAGAAAGGCGAACAAAAAAGGGTTTTCAAACAAAGTGCTATACGAGGAATGCAAAATAACACCATTAATGCCCTACCTTATAAGCCTTACTCTCAAAAAGCTCCAGCGAATGGAAACTCATCCGAACAGCCTTGTGAGATCCTTAATTGACTCCCACAGGCTTAATTCAATTGAAAATAATTACTACCTCTCTCCTTTTAATCTACAGATCTAATCCCTTGACCCTACCTGTCGAAGGAGGAAACCTCCTTACTCCCTTTTATGAAAAAGCCTCTTCTAACAACCTAAGGGGTTAACAATACCAATATCTGGTATACAGAAATAGCTCACATCATTTTGATATGTAGATTCATAAGAATAAAGTATGTATATTGAAATAACTGTACATAATTCTAAAGGGCAATTGTATGCGACCACTTACTATTATATTATATACCTATGTATATAAATAACTAGTGAGTGAAACGTTAAGATTATTATACCTTATAATGTCTTTGTTTATTTTCATGTTCTTACTATGCTCTAGTCAATAGTTTAGGTCTCTCTTTTGGTACGCCGAGATCAAGCGTAACATCATTAGTTGTTAATTACTAACCTTTTAGTGTTGAACACTTACGTGTACGTATGTAGTTATGCAAATAGACCTAGCCAGACATAATGTTAATAGTCGGCTACTTATCTCAAGTATGTAAAACTTATTTAATAATTTAATTTGTAAAAAAAGAAGTCTCAATAAAAACACATTCATTCATAGAGCATTTGGCCTAGATACAGATATTTCAGCTTTTCATAGGTCATAGTTACATTTTCAAGTGGAAAATATGCCTAAAGGCGTACAGGAAAATGTTAGAGAGTGTCTGTGGCCATTTGGGCGACACATAAAGGGTAATGTAGGCTGCTCCCACATCACATCCCGCGTCCTCATATTTTCTAAGCATTGAAGACTAGCTACCATAGTAGTGGAGGTACATCTACGGCTATATCAGGTGTCATAATAATCGAAAATTACGAAGAGACGCTTTAACGCCGGGCGGCTACAACTATAAATAATCCGCCAGAATGACTGTTGTGTATCCCTCAAACTTTCGTACAAGGTTTTGTCTGCAATATTTTGTGAATGCCTCAAAAATTTTGTCAACTTTATGTATGTACGGTTTACTGATATTTAAGTCCGCAATTCAAAAGACAATATTTTTGACGTGAAGGGAAATACGCTTATTGAATTTTGTAGGGAATATGATCTTGCTATTATCAATTGTAGGAATCCTAGTGATAAAAATGGTGAAAGTACATTCGTGGCTGCACAGGGCACTTAAAACATTGACTACTGTATTGCTGCCAAGATTACTTATTGAGAATAGTGGACTTAAATGTACAAATGCATTCGTATCACATGCCAATTGAAGTTCCGTTGGGGTTAAACTGAGCTAGTGAAACAGCTGGAGGAGCAAATGAGCTGAAGCTATTACCAAAGCTTTTTTTAAAAGAAAGCTAAGTTACTGAATACCAACTAAATTTATTTACTTTTGTCCAAAGCATACTGTCAATAAAAATGTAGCATTTTAGAACAAAATGTAGCATAAGACAAATTTCTGTTAATTTAGGATAATATACATTGGAAATTCATAACGAAAATCAGTAAATAAATAAATTGAACACAAAAGTAAGAAACAAATTAATTCATAAATAATTTAAAATTAATTTGATTTAAATTATATATTATATGATACAAAACTAATAAGAATTCATTGGAAAATAAGAGATTATAAATATTAAATTAAAATATGGTTTAGGGACCAGACAGACATTTTTACTCTATTTTAAGGTATTTGCCGTCTACAAATTTAATGTTTATTCTATTATTATTATTATTATAATTTATTACCATATAAATAAATTGACGTGCTAAAAAGGAGAGAGCACTAGCTGCGAGGGCTTTCGGCTGTATTGATTTATTTGAGATTATATTAAATACTAACTTTAGACATTTTTATGTGGTTATACATCTTAACAATATTATCGTGATTGTAATTTCTTAAGATCTCGTAAATAGAAGGTTGCGAAGGGGTTAACATTTGTTTCGTTTGATTACATGAGGGAGATGTGCCTAAGATGTGATATATGTCGATTATATAGTTACAGGAATGACACGTAGGTGGATCTTCCTTCTTGAGGAGGTGTTGGTGGGTAGACTCAGTGTGACCTAAACGTAGTCTCACAAACGTCGTGTTCATCGGATTGGAAGAAGAGCTGGGATAAATTGGGTGTGATCTGTCAGTGTTAATGCTTGAGTAGTGATGAATGTAGCAGCACCAATCCAGGAGTTGTTTTGAGCTGAGATTGTTTTTAGCGCGTCGTAATAGGTCGAGTTTGATGTATACCGCCGATTTATAAACTGGAGCACGGTGTGCAGAATTGGCGGTGAAGTCAGCAAGTTCATTTCCCATTATGCCTACATGGCTAGGGATCCACATCAGCTTCAACTTGTGAGGCATTCTTATGAGACCGTCTCTGATTTTGTTGATGATTAAGGCGTTGTTATTAGGATTTTCAACAGCATGTATTACAGATAAGCTATCTCTTCCTATTACAAGTTTACAAAATTACAAATTTCTATGGTTTTTAGGATAGCTAGTGCCTCGGCGGTAAAAATGGATGCGTTGGTGAGTATGTCACCATTTTCATCCTTAGTCTTTGACCCGTCTGTGAAAACCAAACTCCAGCCTTTAGATCTTAGATCGGAGGTAACTGCGGCAAAAATGGCGTGGTAAATTGATGGTGGCGTATTTATTTTAGGATATTGTGCCAGTTCCATTAAAAAGATGAGGGGCTAATGTTTCTTGGTGGATGCAATTGATTGTGCTTGCCAAAGCGGCCTATTTGAATTTCTATATTTTTTGCCATTGTTAAAGATGGGGAAATAGCAGATTGGAGGCGCTTGGAACTTTTCCTGTTCATACAAGAGATGACGTCTCTGTCAATGATTGAGCCATTTGAGAAAGAGAGTTTTATAGACAGTATGGTTTTTGTTGCTAGTATCCGGTCTTCTATGGTTGTTAGTCCAGCTTCCACTAATATGTTCTTAACGGGGCTTGTGGGGAAAGCATTAATACTCCTACGGGCCGCTTGATGGTAGGGTGCCTTTATAATAGTTTTTGGGCTGCTGCCATAGAGGAATAAACCGTAATCAATTCTACTTAAAACTATAGCTCTCGCAACTGAACAAAGTGTGTTAATGTGCGCAAGGCATTTTTTACTGGCTAGGTAATTGACAATGTTTGTCCTCGCAGTTAGATTTATTTTTAATTCTAAACAATGATACTTCCACTTATATCTATTATAAAATACTATGCCAAGAATACTTAAATTGGTAACATTTTCAATATAGATATTGTTATAATTAAGACTAAGGTTGTTAGCACCAGAATAGGTAGTCCATTTTGATATCTCGTTAATAGCATTCAATAATACATTTTTTGTTACACCAAGATCACTGTGTTTACTCAGAATGTATATGTCATCCGCGTAAACACAGTGATCGAGAGTTTTACATTTATCTAAAATTTTGCTTATATCGTCAAAGGCAATGATGAATAACACCACTGATAATGGCGACCCTTGCGGGATTCCGTTAAAAAGTGCAAAATAAGGCGAAAAACAGTTGTTAGATTTTACGCAGATTTTTCTATTGGTAAGGAATGAATGAACATACGAGTAGTTATACATTATACGTTATACATTTTGGGGCCGATACCCCATGATCTAAGTTTATCTAGGACTAGGTGGATGCCTATTCTGTCGAACGCTTTTTCGAAGTCCAATGGAAGAATTGTAACATGTTTGCGGGCGGATAGGGCGTTAGAAATGTAGAAGTCGATATGTAGTAATACATCAGCACAACCTTTGCCTGGTTGAAATGCTGCTTGGTTTGGGCTTATGAGATTTTTTGATTGGATAAACCAGAGTAATCTTTTGGCAAATATTTTCTCAAGTACTTTCGACATACGAGTACATGGAATAAGTGAGATTGGTCGAAAACCGTTAACATCGATTATATTATTCTTTGGTTTTGGTAGAGGGAGTATGGTTGCCAATTTCTAGTTATAGGGAATAAGTCCCGTATTGAGGATGTTATTATATAATGACACCAGCCTAAAGGTAGTTGAAAAAGGGGGTTACTCAGCATAGGGTATACAATTCTGTCTCTAATTGGAGTTTTGCCGCTGAGCTTGTTAAGACAGCAATCGAATTCTAATTTTGAGCTAATGGAGAGATATGACCACTATGGAAGAAGGTGGAGAGTAGCAATTTTCCTGTTGATGAAGTTGGGGTCGAAATTTGCATCTTTAGATAGGTTTGACCAAGTAAGAGCGAAGTGGGAACTAATGTCAGCAGGGGATGTTAGGGGTCCAGTGGGAGTTTCTATTACTCTAATATTTTTTGACTATGGTCGCAGGTTAGGCAGCGAATGTTATGCCATATTTTACTACATGATGAATTTGGGCCTAGTGACAAAGCGAAATTCTGCAAACATTTTGATTTGCTGGATTTTAGTTGTCTGTGAAATTAAGCATTTTTTTTAAATTATATTAAGTTATACTGATTAGGATACCTTTTGAAACTCTCCATGCTGTGGCTTTTTCATTTCTCATGAAGTTTAGCTCTTGACTCCACCATGGTACAGTTAGTTTAGGGACTTTAGGCGAACTTTGGGGGATTGATTTGTTTGATGCAGTGCGAATGGCTCTGTGAAGCTGAGTAGCCTCCTTGTTTACGAGTATGTTGGTCGAAGTGTTACATACTGAAAGATAATCTAAAATGTTCTTTTTGAAAGAAGCCCAATTAGCAAAATCAGTTTTAAACTTGCGGCTTACTGGTGTTTGAGGGTAAGCTGGACCAATGGTGATCGACGAAATAATAGGAAAGTGATCGCTATTATGAAGATTATCCAAAATTTGCCAGGAGGTGTTAGCATATAATTCAGGTGAGCAGCACGTTAGGTCGATATGTGTGAAAGTGTTGTGCGTGGAATGCGCAATGTGTTTCTTGAATAGATATGATACTGGGACTATATTCCTTTATTAGTATGTTTAGTTCGTCGTAATTGTTTAAAAAGCACTTCATGTTGTAAGATATCAATTTTAGGTTGGCGTATATTAAGACGTTGAGAGCTCGAAAGTCGTGGGCCCCACTTGCCTGAACCAGAGCAAGGAGAGCCAGAGTTGGTTGCCCTCGCTCCCGCTCCCACTCCCACGACGATTTGATGGGAATAGTTTTCCTTTTTTTATTCATTGCCATCCATATCAGATGTATTTATATAGTACGTATTAGCGTTTAACATTTTTTTTGTAAGTGAAGTTTTGAGCTTACATTTTACAGCTGTTGGTTACTGATGTATTGGGAAGAGGTATATGTTGAAATGGATTGTTTGTGATGAAAGAGAAATCTGAGTTTTTTTTTTCATTATTTTTACTTAGTGTTGTTGATATGGTATGAGGTTTGGTTGGTGTTGTTGATGTAGTTGTGGTTGCGAGGGTAGTTTGGATGATAATTTTATCGTTGGTAATAGGTTTAGCTTGAGAGGTTGGAGGGACAGTGTCACTCGAGTTTAATGATGTGGAAGGTTTCATGCTGTTTATTGTATTGTTTTTTAATGTGGTTTTTTGGGCTTGTACTGAGTATGAGATTTTATTAGATGTGAGTAGATGAGACACTGATTGATTATATACACGTTTGGCCTCTGCCATTGTGCACTTATTGCGAGATTTGATTTTCAAAATTTCTTTGTTTTGAAGATATTTCGGGCAGTCTCTTAAAGAAGAAGGGTGATCACCAGCGCAATTAGCGCACATAAGCCGTGTGCAGTCGGAGGGGCTGTGTGGGGGAAAATTACACGTGACACTATTTCGATTACACCTTTTCTTTCTGTGGCCGAGAAGCTGGCAGTTTTGGCATCTCATAGGGTTTGGGATATATTCTTGAATTTTGGCTTTGTACCATCCTATTTCAACCGATGCCGGGGTTTGGTAGAGGTCGAAAGTAAATAACATTAAGCCTGAGGGGCGAATGTTGCCGTCCACGTGCTTAGTGAACTTGTACACGTCAGTGACACCTTGTGACTTCATCTCCGAAATTATTTCTTCTTCTTTTATGTTTATTAAACAGGGTGCATATACTATACCTTTGGAGGAGTTGAGGTCGGTGTGCAAATTTACAGTGACTGCGCACTGGTTTGCTAAATTGGTGATACGTAAGAATTTGTCCGCTACGTTTTGGGATTTGGTTAGGATAAGTATGCTGCCGTCTCTTAACTGCGATACATTTTTGTACTCAGAGCTAATAGCGTCTATTGCTTTCCGTAGTACAAAGATGCTAACAGAAGTAAGTGGTTTATCAGTCTAGTTTGCAGAAATCAGGACAAATCTAGGGTTCTTAAGGTTGGTGGGAGGCGAAAGACTTGGAAAATCCTCATGGATTATGGATCTATGCCTTTTTTCGGGCTCATCAGCAAGTTCACTAAAACAATTTGTTTGGCCCCGGGGCTGTGGTTATGTAATTAATCACTAGCTGCACGCGTAAAATTGAACACGCGACAAAAGAAAAATTAAAAGTATGTAGAGTAAGCGGGATAGATAGAATATACACTCTATCGAGAGAAAAAAAACTCTTTACCAACACACTTGCACTAGGGAAAGTCAAACACGATGTGAACGCTGCGAGAGCTAGTCGGTGACTGTTAAAGATTCTAAATTTTGATGTGAATGAGGAAAATTATTTGCAAATTTTCTTTTTGAAAACATTTATTCAAATCTTAAGTTTTTTCAATAAATATGACAAAAATAATAAATTTAGTTTATTCTCCTCGTTGATAAAAAAAAATCATAGATAAGCTTTTGATTTTCATCCTCAAATGATGCCAACTTAAAGTAGTGAAACAAGGAACTCCACTGCTCTATTACTCTATTTATTACACGATAGCCATCGTGTTGTTACAAGCCGCAATATTTTATGCCCCTGGCAATTAAAAATTTCTTGAAAGTCTTTGAACTCTCTTTGCCGTTTGGGGCTATGTGCAAAATGGGCATATAATACAATTAACAATGTTGGAGGGCATAACTTTGCATGCAGCCGACTCACATAAATGGAGTGTATAGCAAGTACATCCAACTGAGAATAAATTTTTACACACTGCGCTCAGCCTTACACTTACCATGTTCAGCCGGCCCCTCATTACTGCAGCATTATCTGAACAAAATGCGATTGCATTTGAAACGTCGATGTCATTGTCATTTATCTAACTGAGAATCGCTGAATAAATTTCTTCGGAATTGGAATCCCTTAATACTACATCCGTGGTCTCGTCAACAATAATTGCAAATTTTTAGAGATTTGCAATTTGGCAAAAGGACCTATGCATTCTTTAACAAAGGAAGTGGCTTTTGTTCGGCCGCACTTTACACTTTGACCTAAATCGCTATCTGTGCATACAGTCTACAATAATGCCGGTATCGAATCCATTTGCTTGAACGACAGGTTGTATTGTATACAATACATAACACAAATTATTTCCGAACGTGTTTTGGACTGTATATTGTCTTTTTGCTTTGCCACATTTTTAAAACGCTACGTACTGATTTTACTGCATTGAAATGTGTATTGCCAAATTTTATGTCTTGTTAACAGCGTTTTGTTGCATACGAATGATTTGTGGCAAACATGGCAAAACGGTTTTTCTGACCTACACTCTAACTACGGAAATTCTGTTTCCCACTCTTTTCTATATTTGCGCGCCATGCTAAAGTTTCAAAAACCTTTAATAAATTTGTATTCTATTTTCTATCTAACAACTTACCTTATTATATGTGCAAAATGTTAAATCTAAATAAATAGCCGTTGTTGTTGAAATTTGAAACAAAAAATAAAACACAAATGAGATTAATTCAATAACAGCTCACTAGGTTCTTGGATTTAAATCTGACGGGGTTACAAAACATATGAAAGTTAATAAGAGAGAGAGAAATCGAAAAAAAGAAGAAATAAAAAATTTACGTAGACGGTTTCGTAAAATGTAGCATAATGAGTGAAAGATGTAGTATGTAGCATGGTACTGTTTTGCTACATATGTAGCAAAAGTGACAACACTGTCGGGAGTTAGGAGAAACTCTCAGAAATAATAAGCGACTAATTAACACAGATACCCTGAATAAAATTATTGCGTCACAGAAAATTGTTTTTTCTCCGTGTAACAGATGGTTTGACAAATAAGGTTGGAAAATGCGGCAGCAAGGTTTCAGGTTGTTAAAAGTATTTCGAAAATTCGCTTCAAACATCTGTAAAGAGCTTTATGTAGAGGCCAATAAAAATAGTTTGCAAACATATATTAAAAGTAGCGGTTACCATGCTAATCTGGTGAAGGAAGCTTCTTCTGCAAGGGACTCACAAAGTTTTTGGAAGGCCATACGAACTATTAACAGTCAGTCTTTCTCTATTAACTTAACTTACACCCAGTCATTCTGAAGCTTCACTTTTGCGCTTTTCTCAACCATATTAATAATAATCTGCAGATACTATACAATACGCCAGCCCACTTATAACGAATGATTACCTAGATAATCCCATAAGATTAATCGAAGTTAAAGAAGCTGTTGCAAAGTCTAAGTTCAATACAACTCCTGGAGTGAATAGCATATCATTTTAATACCACAAACGCGCAATTGAAGAAATTGTAGTGCTTTCCACGATCACTGTAGATGGTGAGCGCTACAGAGCAATGATCAATGAATTTTTCGCGTTTTTTGGCGATTTGAACTGGCCCGCATTGACCGCCCTGAACTTCTTTCTATGAGGTTATTTAAAGTCACAGGCTTATGTGAACACGGCACAAACTATGGCATTCCCCAAAGAGAATATCCGTCAAGTAATGGAGAATCTACCGTCCGGAGCTCTGAAAAAAACCATTGAAAATGCCATAAAAAGAACGCAAATAGTAATCAACAATGGCGGCGGTGACTTAAGCGATATCATTTTCAAAACGTGATAAAAAAAATTTAATTCCTAAATAAACATTTAAAAAACAACAAGTACGGGAGTAAAAATGTAAATGTATGCTGATGATATAGTCCTGATTTCTGACATTCCCCATGTCCTTCAGTAGGACTAGTAGACTACTGTAAAACTGAATATGAAGAGCTTGTATGGGCTCAAAATATCTCAACTTAACAGGCAAATATAAGCTTCTTGAAGCGACTACAAGATCTGTGATATTTTGATATTTTATGGCGCGTAAGCATGGGGATATAAGCAGTTTGATGAGGTCGACAGATTACTATGCTTTTTTCCTGAAGACACTATCCAAACTGCCATATAACTCTCCGAATTATTTGTTATATTCGGGTGCAGGATTATCATCACTTTCTAAGATGCACTTCGAATATGTGATAAGAACAATCAGACTCCCCAGTATTCGGTTACAAAAGCTAGTCGTCATCAAATCTCTCTCCACTAACACCCTATTCTGCAGAGAATGGCACCTCCTGGAACGGAATTTAGAATTGAATCTTACCCTAGACAACGTTAGCTCTTGAATGGATAATATGTACGCTTTCATACGAGGTCTGGAGATCAAATAGAGGGAACAATTTATAGAACAAGCTAATTCGTAAATTTTTGAAGCTTAATACAGCCCGATAAACCTTAATTTAAAGAAACTACTTCACATCTTATCGGTACACACAGAACCTTCTTCAGAATATAAGTTCAATACCATTAAAAGTGCACATATCTCAAACTCGAATACAGATGTATGTTAACCTAAAAAGGAATCATTTGTGAAGCTATAGCTTTAAGAGTCCATAGTTACTGGAGTACATTCTTTTCTGCTCGCAGATTTTATTTGAACCCAGTTTTAAATACAGAGAAAGTCGGAGAAAGTGGAATTCTGGTGTCATTGCGTCGAGGCACAAGACAGTCGACTCTGAGATCATTCGCCTCCAATATGAATTGCACCAAAAACAGTTTGTGAAAGCTCCGTCGATTTTCAGTCTTGTTTTCAATTTAAGAGAAGTTTTTACGGATTTGGAAATCTCCGCTTCAAAGCGTGTTCATTAGGTTTTCCTCGCATTCCTCCTCTTCCAATTCGCAACTGATTTGGAATTCGATGTACTTTTGATCTGGCATGCAATTTTGGGGTGTTAATCTCCTTTGTACACCTGCTGGAATAAGTTAAGTCGATTAAGTCATAATAAAGATTGGCCTGAGAGCAAACACCACTGATAACCAAGTCAGATGATTGAAGGACGATGTGACTAGTAAAGATCAGTCGGTAAAGAAGCGACTTCCCTAAGAGTTTCATTGGACACTGCGAAGACTGAAGTAGGACGGATGAAGAGCCTCCGCTATACCAGGACAACCGTAAAACATAAAAAAGCTCAGAAACGGACATAAACGCCTGTGATACAGAAGGATACTTTGTCGATGATCGTTGGCTATCGACCTTAAACAACAAAAGTGTTCTGGAACGTCAAGACGCTCCTCGACAACGGGAAGAAAGGGCCCCAAAATTCAAAATTTTTGCAGCTTGAGCGACAGTTCATGTGATACAAATTGGACATTCATGGAGTTAGCGAGATAAGATGGTGACACCACAAGATTTATCCCTCAGAAACTGGGAACAGTTTTCTGCTCTACTCCGTCAAATCGCAGAGCACAAAATCCGAAAATAGAGTAGTGTTGGCTAGGTTGAAGGGTAGAGTGAGGAGCATCCCCATTATACAGTGCTATGTTCTAGCAAATTATGCGGATCATGAGGTTAAGGATGACTTCAACAGCCAACTAGGTGTCGCCATTAATTTAATGCACTTCTGATCGCAATGCGAAAATAGGACCACACGGCCTCGGAAATATCAGAAATTACAATGTCGATGGGTTTTTTGACTTTTGCAACGTCAACCGCATGGTTATTGGAGGCACACTATTTAGGCAAAATGACAGCCACAAGATCAGTTGAATATCGCCTGACAGACAACGAATATCGAACCAGACCGATTATATTGCGATCAGCTGGCTTTTCAAATATTACATCGAATACGTTCGAAATAAACGTGGAGCAGACATCGGTATGGAGGGATAGCATAAAATAGAAGGATACAGAAGGGGACTGGAGAGTACCGGTACTTTCAGTAGTAAACAAAGCTCGAATAATTATAAAGTGAGTTAGACCGCATTTCATTTTAACACTCCTACAGGCAGGCTTTCGGGCCAGATCCTCCTGCAGTGAATATACCAACACAGAGCGTATCATTGGCGCGCTTTGCACACTAGAGGTATACCAAAATAGCTTACCGCTATAATAAAGGCTACGACATCTGCAGCGGAGAGCGAAAAGGCAGCACTCATATTTTTTTTTTATTAAGAACTTAACACTCAAGAGGGTATTAATACTACTCCTGAAATGCCTGAACACGTGTTAAGTTTTTCGGAAAATTGGATAAAGAGAGAGAGAGAAAGATGTTTGGGGTCAGTGGTTATTTCGCTTTTTGGGTGGCATTCAACATTTAATGGGGAAACTAAATTATTAGTGCAAATTGAATTGTTGTTGTAAGAGTATTTTAGGTAACCATTCATCTCACGAGATTTCATTTGCCCGAAAAAATTATTGCCTTTCGGGCACGCCTGGTATCGAACCCCAAACCATCCGATTGGAAAGCCAATACACTACTACAGCTACGGTAAAACTAAGGCCCTAAGCATTTTCGTCTGCAATACTCAAAATAACACCAACATATCGAAAACGTAACCAACTTTTTTTTTTATAGAGTTACAGATCTGGACGTGGACAGCATTAATGAAGTAAAAGGTGCGTTCGGTATGATGGCTAAAATCTGTTTTCAGCACTAAAACCATGCTGAGACGGTGTCGATTCTATATGGGTGTGGTACGTGGAAAGTGGCTGACACTGACACAATGAAACTACAAGCCTTCACCTATAGATGTCTACGGAACATTGTAAGAATCTTCTATCCGAACCGTATATCGGGATTGGTCACACATTACGGCCGAAATATTCCGAGCAATTGCATCCATTTACCCAATCAAGCAGACCAGTGAGCCGCCCAAAGCAAACGAGAAAGAATCATGAACATTGGTGCTTATTGATTATTGGATTAAACTTATTAGCATTATAGAGCTCAGAACACAATGGCGTGTCCAGTCTTGCGTTGTCTGTGTAGTGATACCTCCGTTTTCTTGGGTTTTTCTGGAATCCACAAAATGACGCGAATAATTTTGAGTCGTTACTAGAAGAGATTTTCGACACTGAGTTGCAAACCAATTAAGGGTTTGCTGTTTGAAGCATTTCCCCCTGAGTATTCCGTTTTCCATTGCAGGTCTTCGCTTGAGTGCAAGTTTTTTTTTGAGTGCAAGTTTGAGTGCAAGTTTTTTTTCCTAAATTTTGGATCCCCGCGGTGTTATTGGAAATGGACTCTCCTGCAACATTTGATTGCTCTCCACTCAAACCGCAGCCTTCGATGAATGCAGTGTGCCTGTAAAGTGTGCCCTTCTACATCCAGATTGTAATTTAGTCCAACTGATTTCCTCGTAGGGTAATCGGTACTACTTCCTGTATTTCCAAATAGTACTTAACTACTACGTCCATTAATTACCACCGGTTTATTCCTGTTCATGTAACTCACATACAACCTTTTCAATAATAAATCTGAACGAAGTCCCATATTTCGTTCACCGGACAACAAATTGAATCTCTTCCTCGCTGAAACCATAGAGTACATCCAAATTAATTATGAAACATCCTTACCTACGAGTATATATCCAAAATCCATTCCGACGACGCTACTCCAAGGATAATTGAATATCACATCCTAGCCTCCATTGACTTAATCTGGTAACAAAAATAATTCTATGGATTCTTCTACGAAATGATTTAATTAATTTTCAAGCGATTGAGATTGTATGAGTACTTAAGTTGGCAGTAATGCTATTGAATTAAACTTTCAACCCTCCGCAACAATGGAATACACAAATCATAAGCCACAAGTATGCAGGTGCACAGCTCCTAATAACCGAACGTTGAAGCTATTAAAACTAAGAAACTACAATACGACTAGATGAGCCTTGTGGATTTACATGGCTTCCCCGTAGTACCTGTCTTATCAATTCTGTCTCAGTTCCCCAACATTTCTACGAGAGTTGAATTGAGAATTTAATTATTCGAAATCATCGACAATTGTAAGATGAAAGGAGAAATCGGTAGAGAAGATGATTTGGAGATGTACTTATATCTGCAACACATCTTTGGGGATAAGATGTGCCCGCATGGGGAATACCTGAAGCAGATGTCTTCTGGTTCGACTAAACTCGTAACAAGCTTCCTTTCAAAGATTTCCAAGAACAATAAAGAAGTGCACTTCTATCTGCTCTTCACTTGGGAAACTAGGAAGACAGATTTATAGAAATCCTTCAGTTTAATGAAGTAATCATGAAACTAACTCCTAAGCACTTTCAGCATCTTCTCTCTTTAGTACTATGATAGCGATACTATCCCTACTAAATAATTGATAGGCATTGCTACATACGAGCGCACTCGTATACATATATATGTGACTATGTCCTTGAATACCTCTTTTTGGGATTTTGTCATTCGGGGGCAGTTCACAAATTAATTTCCAAATGGCATACATATTGTCGAATGTTGATGGTGGGCAACTTATGCATCTAAGCAGGAATCCTGAGAGAATCGCAACATTGTACATTTTTTCATGTTTAATTTATTTCGAGGATTCTATTTTAAAAGAAGATGAGTTGTTGAATTAGTCAAAACAATAGGTGCTTTGGCTTTTTTGTGTAATATGCACACGGTTAAGAGCCTCTGGACAGACTAAAATGTTTGCACACAGCCGCAACAAAGAACGACGAAACATCGCAAAAGAAGGGGCCTAAGATCAACTCCTAACATTGTGAGATGATCTCGTTATGTGCGAATATAACCACCATGAAGAATGCGCTGTGGGTGGAGGTAGAGCGTTTGACCAAAGCAGGCTTTCATGCGTTTTCTATAAGAACATGGGAAACATTGCATAAGTTCCCGTACATAAGGAAAGTATATAACATAGATCTGACTCGGCCACAAAAAGTGGAAGCTAAACAAATACCAACCCGCAACCAAATACGAGCCATCACTTCCCAAATTGTCCCAAAGGGCGGCAGGTAAGGCAAGTACGGTAGGTATAGCAAGCAAAGGAGGCTTCTCAGACTCCAGCACCAAAAGCATCGGAACCAAGTCCTGACATCCCAACTATCTTTCTCTCTATTCATGAACGGACAGCTCAGTTTCATCGTCAGGTACTAAGTGAGGCTAAGCGCGCAAACTATATACTCGTACATATACGCACTTTTGTTGCGCCTAACGCATCTTCAGTCACAATTGGTAGAGCAAGATATTATTTTCCGGGAGCGGTCGGCCTGTAGACAAATTACACCATTCGGAAGGGAAGTCTTCGCTCTGTACATGTCGAACGATGGTTATAACTGCTAATTTTGACTCAGTGGTTGATAATCTCCCAATTAATTTCGATGCAAACTTTGCACGGCAGTTTTTACCAAACCGCATGCAATATGCAAACATTCGTGTCATTTTAAAAAATGATGACCATTTCTTAAGCAAAGGGTTTTTATACGTCTCAGGTTTCAAAATTAAAAAGGTTTTCAGTCGTCTTTCCTCTTCCTCGACAGATTTACACGATGCGTTTAGTGTCGATTGGGGCCATTCTTTAAATGATAACTGAAGGAACCTTGGACCATGCCACCACAGACTACAATCTGCTAATCGGGATGGAGCTATCCCGGGACTAGAAATATCAGCCGGATTATTTTCAGAAGTCACGTGCCGCCACTGGTTGACAAAGGATTCAGCTATAATTTTTCGAATACGATTTGAAACAAAAGGTTTCCATCTGCCTGGATCTCCTCTAATCCAATTAAGAACGATAGAAAGATCGGTCCATAAGAAAATATTTGAAGAGCCAATACCCATAAACAAATGTTGCTTTATAAATTTTAAAACCTTGGTGGCCAACACAGCTTCACACAATTCCGCTAGAGGGATAGTTATTTTCGGTTTTGTGGGACTTACTTTACACTTTGCCATTAATGAATTACTTGAAAACATGTCATGATCCTTGCAAATTCTGAGATACGCAACAGCAGACTAAGCATGCACTGACGCATAGCAGAATATGTGTAATTCGTAGGCACTCCAATCGTCCTTGCTATCCAACCATCGTGGAACTCGAAGTTGCATAATGGATGGAAGATCATCACCAAATCGTTTCCAAGCCCTTTGAATTGGTGTCGGTACTTGCGCATCTCAGCCGATTTTGCTTAACCATAATTGTTGCAATTATATCTTCGCCGATACTATAACTGGATTGAGGAAGCCTAGTGGGTCAAAGAGACGCGCGATAGTTGACAGCATTATACGTTTAGGAGCTGAATCGGTTGTAATATTAAAATTGATTGTGAACTTAAATTCATCAGTGTTTGGGTCCGAATACATCTCTAACGCTTTTATATTATCCGATGTGTTGAGTTCCATTAAGCCGTGTGTATACCTGTGAACCTCAGGGATATTGTCCAATAACCTAGGATGATTACTAGCCCACTTTCGCAATTCGAAACATCCGCTACGCAGCATGTCTATAACCTGCTCCTGTTTACTCAACGCAACCTCAATCGAATTCGCACCAGATAGTATGTCATCACCATACATTTGCTGCTTTATGACTTCTTCAGCCATCGGATATCGGTGACCCTCATCGTTCGCTAATTGATGCATTGTACGTATTGCCATATAGGGAGCTGAGGCAGTTTCAAACATAACAGAAGGAACAATAATACTCCTGAATCAAATGGCTAGGATTTTCCCTCATATATACGCTGATACTGTGAGTCGTCTTCATGCATATTGATCCGACGAAACATTTTTTCTATGTCCGTCATGAATATATATTTCAGAGTACGCCAATTGGTAAGAAGAGTAGATAAATCTTGTTGAAGTGCTGGTCCCGTAACAAAAATATCATTGAGCGACCTTCCATTTGAAGTTTTTGTAGATGCATCGAACACAATTCGCACCTTTGTGCTCGTTGACGACTCCTTCACAACTGCATGTTGGGGAAGGTAGCAACAAGTATATCGATGTTCATTATTATTTTCCACTATGCAGTGTTGGTCTTCACTAGTCTGAACCGGCTTCATTTGTCCAATTTTTAAATACTCATTGATAGACTCGATATAAACTCGTTTTAACTGGCTATCCTTTTGCAAACGCCTTTCTAAGTGCTCAAAGTGCTTTAAAGCAATTAACCTTGACCTTCCAATAGAACAAGATAAATTAATATCGATCTTAAGTGGCAGTCTCACCCGATATTTGCCGTTTTCTGGACGCTCATGAGTATTTTTGTAAAAGTCTTCACACCATCCTCATCTAAAGGAACATGAAAATTGGCAATATTTTCGAATTCCCAGAACTTCCTTAAATGGAAATCTATTTCGATTTGGGTATGCAAAGATGAAAATATTGTGCATGAAGGTGGACGTTTGGTATTCTTTCCCGATATAACGAACCAAAATGTTGTTTTCTGAGCGATATGTAACAAATTGCCCGCACGCCGAGTATCATCCAAAATACACTCATCGTAGATATCACTGCCTAAAAAAATATCAACAGATTGTGGCTCGAAGTATTTTGGATCCGCAAGGCTTAATTGTTGCAAATGCGTACAATTGGTTATGACAACTTTTTTATCAGGTAAGACACCACTCACCTTAGGCAATACATATGCCAAAACTTCATATCTTATTAGCAGATCCGGTCTTGGTAGATAGATTGACTCTATAACGACCAGTAGTGATCTTAGATCGTGACAGACCATTAACGTTAATGCAAACTTTATCCCTATGAAGACCTAATAGTTGAACTACTCGCTCCGTCTCAAATGACGCCTGTGACCCCTGGTTCAACAATGCTCTAAATTGATAATTTTGCCTGCAAGCAACGTAAGAGTAACGACAGCCGTTGGCAAAAGAACGTCGTATAATCCAGCTTGTTCTTGTACCATCCCTCCCTCAGTCGTAACATGCGTAGACGAAGTTGTCTGAGCGGTTGTTGCGGGAACTCGATGGATAAGTGTATGATGCTTTCCTCCACATTCACCGCAAGTTCGACGCGGACGTGGCAGAATATTGACCCCCACCACCTCCCTTAACTCACCCCCGCTTTAGTTGTTTTTTTCAAATATTCATACATTATGTACATATAGTATGTAAATATTTATTTTAGTTTACATATTCACTAAATTTTGCAACTTTTTTGTCTTTTGTTTCGGATTCATTT
The DNA here is from genome assembly GCA_949129095.1 of Volucella bombylans. Classification (NCBI taxonomy): domain Eukaryota; kingdom Metazoa; phylum Arthropoda; class Insecta; order Diptera; family Syrphidae; genus Volucella; species Volucella bombylans. The sequence continues at coordinate 64,990,888 of OX422143.1, read as the reverse complement.
TCTTGTTTATGCTCTCGTCAATAAACCACTTACAATTTTCCCAAAGCAGAACTACCACAAGGAAATTGACTATCAATTTTGTGTGAATAACATTTATTTGTCGTTTCAAATCAATCTGGATAGTGCAAATTTGTTTTTGAGATACATTGATAAATTATATTTTCTTTAAGATTAAATGCAAATGGACATTTCTGAAAGCAAGTGCTAAATACTTGTGTGTATATGAAGTTGACATATTTTGAAGTACTTGTCTAATGGCCAGACAAGTATTAGATTTTCATTCGAGTGTTCATATTCTTTCAATTTGATCAAAATTTCCGTGACATCGAAATTGTTTTTGTCCTTTGCTTTGTTATTTCTTTGACACAATTCTCAAAAACTGCATTTTTTTTTTTTTTTTTTTATAATTTACGCGCGCCTAAGTGGTTAGATACCCTTTTACTGTTGCCTGGGCAGGTAGAAGAAAGAGAAAGGAAAATTGTTTTGTAGTGGTTTGAAACTCAGGTGTGTTTGGTTTCGATATTCGCTCTCCAGGGGTGGGAGTCCGAATAGGACGGAGAGTTTTTGCTTCACTCAGAGTGATTCGAGGTATAATTCACAGTATTTTTTTCTGTGCTTGAAACTCTACTACAGCCAAATCTACGTGTCAGTATTATGCCTTCACACGCAGAATTTTTCTGTCTGAGTTCCAATTACACAAATGAGAAACTTGAAAAACTTGTCAATGGGTAGGATTCGAACCTTGACCCTTCGAGTGAGAAGCGATTGCTAGTACCACTACACCACGGCCACCACATGTTTGAAAAAAACAGTAATGTGTAAAATACCTTGCGGTCATTCATTTCTGTCATTTTTATTGAAATCGTGTCTTCATCAAGTAATTCTATCGCTAGAAGTTCGGATTCACAATATTTGGATAGATCGAATATGTTTTCATTTTTCTCTTGCTCCTGTGTTTGGACAATCTTTGTTTTATTTTCAGTACCAACACAGCATTCCAATCTAACTTTAAATATTCAGAATCTTCTTCTTCACAATTAGAAAATTTTGACTTAAACAAAAGTTTTAGAGCCGTACTTTCGGCCAGTAATGAGACAAATTCAGACGCGTTTGGATTATTTTTATGCTTGCTCTTATTTTTCCAAAAAGGTTTTCAAGTGGATCCTGATTGAACATACATATAATGTAACTCACGATAATCATTGAATAATTCTTTTTTTATCAATTAAGTACTTTCAATTGTCATAGTCAGGCCCCTAAAGAAGAGGGGTTTACATTTTGCATTGATTGGCTGAATTTGTTTTAAATATGATTGCATTTCTTTTAAAAATCCAGTATTTGAGTCATTTCGAATAAGTGTAGGTCTTCCATTCAATAAATCAAATATTTTATTGATTTTATTTATAAATTTTATTTTCTCTGGAAATTTATTCAAGTGCTGTAATGCATTAATTGCGCAAGTCACCGATCTGCTAAGTACTTGTGCCGCTAGTTTTACATTTTTTTTTTTGAAATTCTGTGGGATCTACGAGTATATGAGTATAGTTTTGGACACATTTTTGTGGTATTATTTCTTTCTGTATTATAAATATACTCAATTATTTTCTAGTTTATAACCCCATCCAGAGTTTGTAAGTCTGATTTTAAAAGATTGTTTCTTACACTTTTGATTAAATGTGGCACACCATATATTCCATACACTTTTTTTCTTTATAAAGAAGGGAACTGTTGTCCTCATCCAGCTTTAATTTATTGAAAAGGCTTCGACTCGTAGGGCCTTGGTCACAGCAAATGCCTCGTTCGTTTAGTCCCAGATTTCTACATACTATATGTCAATACAGTTGTATACTTAAATTTCGAGCTGCTTTGTTGGTATATTGCTTGGACTGATCACATGATAAAGCACTTGTTTATATCATATATACACCACGAATCATGAACACGCAAACTGATTTCGCAAACAAATCTAATCTTTGATTTTCTCCATAATCAACGAAGCCCTCGATTACATATGACTTATATTTGTTGTATGATAAATTCGCCTGGAAACTCACCTCATCGAATGTTAAAACGACTTCTTTGTCTTTTGGTTCCAATGTTAAAACATTTTTTTGTATTTCCTCAAAAACATTTTAGTTTAGACCAGGAGATAAACATTTAAGTTTTATCCATCTATGCAATGAAGTTGAATGTGGCAAGTGCAATTGCTGCTGATCGCGATGAAAATTGTATCCAGACGATGAGCGGAAAAATATACATTGGCAAATCCATCTTTCTTCTTGCGTAAATTGTCGTTTGCCTTTTGATAAAATGAGTTCGCAAAATGTTTTAAAATTTTTATTTATATCATCTAAGAAATCTATTTTTTCTTCTATTGCTTGCTTTTGATATTCTCTAAGCTGTGCTTTATCTTTTTTTAGCCTGCGGACTTTAATTGCCAGGATATTTCTGAATTTTAGACTTTTTTAGCTCTCTCTTTGAGGATTTTGTTAATTTTTTTCAGTCTACTTATTTGTTGAATATAAAAAAAATTGCTTTTTTGTGTTCGCTTCGCATTTCTATTGCAGTCTATAAGTGCTGAAATAGTTCATCAATGGATCGTTTCCAAGCCCTTTGGATATATCGGTACTTAGAGTAGTTTATTTTGGCTTTCTTAGGAAGCAAGTTTTTTTTTCATTTTTTAGCAAGTTCATTGTCATTAGATTCCAAAAACATTTCAATCCTTTTCATAAAAAGTGTAGGAACAGCGTCATGGTTTAATTTTTTTCCCCCAAATGTATGGGCGTTTATGATTTTCAACATTATCACGGGATTCTTCTGCCTGTGCTAGCCAGTCATTATATTTCTTAGTTCCCTTTTTAGGAAATCTAAACATTTTCCTGGAAATTGGGTAATTGTTGCATTGCAGCATACAATAGCGCACTTTATTCGCCACGAGGCCCACGACATTTCCTCTAAGTCGATTTTTTTTCGGAACTTTTTTGTATTTTTAAGTACCAAGGTACCTAATCAACCTGAAATAAATTTAAATAATATATTTTACCTTTCCTAGATTCAAAATGTTTACTGGACACACACAGTAAAATATCACTTTTCACTTCGAAAAGATCTACACCGATCGAAACTTCGGTCAATATAGCAAAATGAAAAGGGAAAATACGTGCCTTATATGCATATACCATATGTGCATACACATGTATGTATAAATGAAATTGTGTCTCGCAGTCACAGATCGCAGACGGTACAAATAGTAGCACAGATAATAAATCTATAGATTATTATCATAGCAAATAAAAAGCTTTTCGCACAGAAAATTTGTTTTCCGTTTTTTTTCTTAGCGAAGGAGAAAAGCCCATCGTTGTTTGCTCATCACAAAAAAGATCAACATTTTTTTGTATGGGGATGCGACATCTGGGTATGTTTATTATCTGTGGTTCGAGGTTTGAGTAAGTGGCATATTTTTTTTTAGCTTTTGGTAAAACTTCCAAATCTCATTCCTGGAGTAGCATCTCTCAAATCCTCCGGCCGCGCGCTTCTCATGCTCCTTCTTTTCCCTTCCTGAGAAGCCGGTGTTCGTCCTCTCCTCTTTTGCTCGTAGAATTCGTGACCGCGAGCAACTCTAGTTCTTCTATGCAGCGCCGCTTTGTATGCCTCTTGCTTAGCTGTATATGCTTGCCGGCACTCATAGTTAAACCAGACGTTTCTTCAAGGTGGCCTAGTGAAACCCAACCCATCAGAGGCGGCATATCTGAGGGCTTTTTAACAATGTTGCCAGTGGTCTTCGGTACTTAATCCTGGATGCATACGACTTCTTAAGATATTAATGGAAACTCGATCGGAGAAGGATTTGGCAATCTCTTGTGATTGTAGCCGTCTGGTGTCATACTTCGTCACAGTATTAGAATGTCTTTTCGGCGGCGTGAGAGGTATACGCAACCGTACCACCTTGGATACAGCAAGTGAATAGCCCGAGTCGATGTTGGCCCCTCGAAACGTTCGGACATCCATAATACTTGAAAGCACCTTGCGGCTTTCGCAATGTGGTCAATCTGGCTGACGGTTGATTGGTCAAGAGATCTCCAATTCCCCTTATGAATATCGAGATGCGGAAACCGCGTGCTAGCCACGACAAGGTTTCGCCCGGCTGCAAAGTCGATTAGCCTAAATCCGTTATCGGAGGTGCTATCGTGCAGGCTATTCTTTCCAACAATACTACCAAAGATGTCCTCTCCTTCTAGCTTTGTTCAGCTGAACGTGGCTTATTAAGTGACTTAACATTCCACGTGAAAATCCGAAGTTCGTTGTCCTTGTTTTGTTTGTAGGGGTTGCTAACAGTGGATTCATTCGTATCCGAGGCTTGTTGTTGTTTCATAACTGTTTTTTGTTTTTTTTTTGTTACCATGACCGGGTAGTTACCCCGACGGCACAACCCTCCAACTTGAGGGCTAGTTCCAGAATACATACCCCTAGGGCCAGGGGTCGGTTAAACCGAAGCTATATCCCGTTCGGGGATGTGAGCACTGCCGCCACCCTCTTCTCCAAGACCTTGACTTAGTCTCGGAGATCCCTACCGGCCTGAGCTCCAAATATGTCGGAGTAACCCTTGCTACTTGATACCCTCTGGGCAATTCATCCGCTGCCTCGTTTATAGTGCTGCGATTTTTACTGCTGGTCAGCACTCGCGCTTCTATTCTGTTCGACAGTACACTCCAGGAAATCGGAAGATGTTACACGTCAGTTTTGGTGGTTTGAGAACCTCAAAAGACTTAGTTTCGTGTGGGGGTTTTTGCCAGGGACTTCCCAAGCCGTTCAAGAGATTACTGCGTGGAGCACTTCACTCTAAGGGTTCCATTTTCCATATCGCAATCCTCTGCTTGAATGTAAACATTATTTGCTTAAGCTAACTTCCACAATTGATCGATTTAGCGTTTACACTCAGCGTCGTTCAAAGTACTGCTATTGCCAGCCTACCAAATTCGAGGCGTCAGATGAGTGATATCAGGATCCTTATAGGTGTACCGGATTTTTCACTTTGGCTCCTGTTCATGACGGAGGAAGATGGTTCAGTTTCAGTTCCGAGAGGTTTATCAGTTTCAATGAGTGTCACTACAGTCGATCTGTTTCTCTTCTCTGTCGCCGCTGAATGAATTTTCGCGCCTTCGACAGTACATACCATTTCCTTGTGCAGTGCGGTAGACTTACGTATTCATCTCCCCTTCAATTGCCCCTTAGACAGTAATCATTCAGAATGTGCGTTATCCAATTTCGAAATAGTCATTCCATCGCATTTGGATTGATGGGTTCAACAGGAAGAAATTCATTGACGAAAGGTACGAGAGTCCTAGAGCAACAGTGGTATTGGGAGAAGGGTCAGTAAGGAATGTTACCGGAAGAACATAAATAGCACAAACAGATGAGAGGAGAAATTCGTTTCATCCCGGTGTGGGCTTATTAAAAATATTTTTCTTGTGGTCACATAGAGGTTTTATTCTTTTAAAACCCAAATACATATAAATAGGTATGTTTGGTTACTTTTTGTGGTGAAATTGGTAAAAGCTGTCAAAATTCAAAAATGGCAGAAAATTCGCTCAGAGAGAGAGAAACTTGCAAGAAAGTAAACAAACGCAGTAAACCACATTTTTGTATAAAACGTCAAAAGTCAATTAGTGAATTTGGTTCTTGTTAGTATAATAAGTTCTTTCGCAGAATAGCTGCTTGCTCTCACAGTTGTTACACAGCTTAACCACGGAAATTTATGAGGCAGAAAATTGCAACTAGAGTCCGACCGAAGATGGATTTTTTGGCCGAAGCATTTTCTCCCTGCAAATTAGCCCTCCGATCAGCATAAATTTATCCAGTAGCACTGAATAATTGTTCACTCGCTACACTAGTAGGACGAGCTGATAAATATTTATTAGCTACTTCTTTTAAGTAGATATAAGGACTCGAGGCCTAGTAGTTAAAAATATCAGAATACCTTGTAAGCAAAGCTTCGTTTAGATAAGAATTGAGATATTCTTCGAAAGGTGGAAAATCTGTCATTGTCATGTGTATCCCACAGATTTTCGTTTTCTTGAGGCTTGGAAATTGAAGAAGTTGAAGGAAAAGTAACTATTTCGACGGTTTCATTTTTAGATGTACTTGAAAATTTTTGTCTCAAAAAAATTAAAATTTCTGTCTTGCTGCTTTCTATTTTAGCATTTGTTAGGTATTTGGTTTTGAATCTTGGATCGATAATTGTGGCAATAGCTAATTCGGTAAAAAAGTGTATGTGGGAAAATCTTTTATTTAGAGACTCACGCAAGCGGCTTTTTAAATTATTTATCTCTTCGGAATCATTTGGTTTTACTAAAAGGTTTGTATTTAGCATAGCTATTAATGGGATAATGAGTGAAACGCATACGGAATCGGCTGAAATATCTAAGGTAGCTTGATAAAAACATTTTAATACTGTTATTAAATTCTTTATCAGCATCCACTCTTCGACAGTTGGGACAAGAATTCCACCACGTTCTGCCATATAGAGATTGATGGCAACTTTTTGCTCATATAGTCGTTCCATCATTAAATAGGTACTATTCTATCTAGTCTCTACATCTTGACATAAAGCATGCTTTGGTAGACCACAAGTTTCTTGAAATTTATGGAGATATTGGAGATTTGCTTGTTCGCTTTTTCTGAAGTGACCTACAATGTTGCGACATTTTTTTATTAAATTTTTGATTATTTCTTGCTTAAAGATAGATTAATGAATGATGAGCTGCAGTGTGTGAGCTATGCATCCTAGAAATGTAAAGTTTCCCGATCTCAAAGCGACTCCCATATTACTGGCGTTGTCGCGAATAGCCATATGAATTTTGTCGTTTATTTTGTATTCGCTAATTGTTTCATTTAACTTTTTAGATATATGATACCCTGTGTGATCTTCATCCAGAACCATGGCTCCTAATATAACTTTGGGTCTCGTTGGTCCATCAATAAAATGAGCCGTAAAACTCAATAGAGAACAGGATTTTGTAGGATTAGTCCAAATGTCAGTTGTGAAACTTATCCATTTAGCTCTGGAAACATAACTGCTTAACTTTTTCGTATGTTGCTGGCATCAAAGACGTTCTATAGAATTTTTTTGGTTTTTTTTCTATACCGTGATTGGCTAAATTAAGGCGTTGAAATGCACAGTGGCAGTGGTGTAGTGGTAGTAGCAAACGCTTCTCACTCGGAGGGTCCAGGTTCGAATCCTGGCCATGGCAAGTCAGTTTTTCATTGTGTAATTGGAACTCAGACAGAAAAATTCTGCATGTGAAGGCATAACACTGACACGTAGATTTGGCTGTTGTAGAGTTTCAAGCACAGAAAAGAAAAATACTGTGATATACCTCGATTCACTCTGAGTGAAGAAAAACTCTCCGTCCTATTCGGACTCCCACCCCTAGAGAGCAAACATAGAAACCAAACACACCTGAGTTTCAAACCACTACAAAAACAATTTTCCTTTCTCCTCATTCTATCTTTCCGCCCGCGCCCTGGCAACAGTAAAAGGGTATCTAACCCCTTAGGCGCGCATAAATTATAAAAAAAAAAAAACAGTCTTCCACAATATTGTACGGCAGCATGTCGACAATTATAAGGTGCTCTTGTCGATACGCAAAGAAATAGGATGATCATCGGGCCATACTGTTGGTATCTTCCGTTCCATTATTTGTGTCAAAGTCAGCTGCATTAGATCATCACAAGCCTTGATTTCATTAGTGGATTTGATGTTTTCCGTTTTTCGTACTTTAATTAAATTATGGTTTTCGGCTTCTCCAGTGTATTTTTTCCAACCCTCCTTGTGCAGCTTTTCCAAGTGGTTTTTTATATTTGTTATCGTTTGTTTCTTCGGCAACGAACTACCAACTGATAACGTTTTTAAACAAGTTTTGCAAGTTGCTCTAGCCATAGCGTCATTCTTGTCGAAATAGTTCCAAATTGGATTTTTAAATGCCATTATTGAATTTTATTTTACCTAAAACGAATTCATGCAAATAAATTTCGTGAATACACAAATCCTTTAATACTTTACAGTTTTGTAAATACAATACAATACAGTTTTGAAAACCAAGCCAATATGTGATATATACGAGGGGCGTTCAACATATTCTCGGTATCGGGGTGAAGCTGTGGTTGTATATATAAATTGACTTATTTATCAAGTAATATTATTATTTTAGTGCATTCATGTAAAATTTCATATAAATGTGATTATTAATTCGCGTTTTATATCTAGTTAAACAGAATCATAATGGCAACTGAGACGGTGATGGTGAAAATTGAGCATCGCGCTGTAATTAAATTTCTCACTAAGCAAGGAAAAAGTCAAAAAACTATTCATGAAGAGATGGTGGCTGTTTACCAGGGTTCCGCACCTCCATTATCAACTGTGCAAAAGTGGTCAAGTGAGTTCAAGAGAGGCAGAGAGAGCATTGAAGACGACCCCCGCTCCGGCGCCCCGGCTACTGCTTGTACGGGAGAAAGCATCAAGGAAGTCGAAAAACTTGTTCTCGAGGATGCCCGAATAAAGGTGAAAATGTTGGCAGATATCACCAAGCTTTCAATTGGTACCATTCACACCATTCTTCATGACCATCTTAACCTTTCAAAGGTCAGTGCAAGGTGGGTGCCACGAATGCTCACAGCGTCTCAGAAAAAAGTGAGAATCGCATGCTGTAGAGAGCTTTTGGAGATGTGTAGTGAGAACGCGGACGGTGTTATGGATCGAATTGTTACTGGGGACGAAACATGGGTCCACCACTATGACCCTGAAAGCAAACAAGAGTCCATGCAGTGGCATAAAAAAGGAACAGACCCTCCGAAGAAGTTCAAAGTCACTCCGTCTGCCGGGAAGCTCATGGCTACAGTTTTTTGGGACTAAGGGAATCTTGCTCATTGAGTACAAAGAAAAAGGTGAAACCATCAACACCACATCCTACGCTTCCACTTTGCATAATTTGCGGGAGGAAATTAAAAAGAAAAGACGGGGTAAACTCGCAGCGGGTGTGTTGCTTCTTCATGACAACGCTCCTGTTCACACGGCGCGAGTTTCCAAGGCTGCTGCGCGAGATTGTGGTTTCGAAGAAATACAACACCCACCCTATAGTCCAGACCTTGCCCCTAGTGATTATTTCCTGTTTCCGGATTTGAAAAAATGTCTTCGTGGAAAAAGATTTTCGGATGATGAAGAACTCAAGTCGGCAATAAATGGGTATTTTGCAGAGAAAGAGGAAATTTATTTTTTTGAGGGTTTAAAAAAGCTTATCTCAAGATGTAACAAATGCATTGATGTTAGGGGAGATTATATTGAAAAATAAAAACAATTTAAATTGAATTCGCATTGTCCTTCATATGGATACCGAGAATATATTGAACGCCACTCGTATATCTATACGTGTATTTAACCATTCTAAAAGTAAAGATTACATAACCGAACTTTAAATAAATAAATAAACACAAATATTACCAGTATATATTATTGTTTCACTACCTGCGAAGAACTGCAAGTCGAAATGAAAACTGTTTCAGTAGAAAATGTGAACAGCAGTTTGCAATTTTACTTCTAAATACTCGTATGTACCACCAAACGAAACAAACACGAAATGATTCGTTCGAAATCCGCTCCGTATGTAAAATAAAAAAACCACCGGAGGCAGATGCAACTTAACAGATATGAAACAAACATGAAATGACTTGCTCGAAACCTCATCCAAACCATGTTTAATTTTTGCGGAAAAATGGTTCGACTTCGGCAAAATCTTCGGCCTTTTCGTGCCGAAGCCGAATGTTTTGCCGAAGGTGGAAATTTAGCCAAATGTGGCCGAAGCCGAATGTTCGGTCGGACTCTAATTGCCACTATTTCAATGGAGGGGAAATATTTATCTCTCTCACGCAGTCTGTCTTTTGAAGCGCAAACATCTCGTTTATTTCGCTGTGAGATCTTTCAGAAGTGCACTTTTGACAAATTGTTTGTCTCCTTTTGCCCCAGTATCTTATTTTTCCTTGTCCTTTTTCACAAACGCTTGACAAATTTTTTCTTCAGAATAAGTAGTGACTCAATTAAAAATTAGGCATGGGCCCACCGCCGGGGTCGAAGAAGAAGCCCGAAGGCTACTATGATGTGTTATGTGATAACACATCATCAGAGCCGCGAGCAAAAAAAAAACCAAAGCTCTTTAGCTTTGAAGAGTTTCCCGATTTGCCAACTAACTCTAACCTCAAAAACCCCAAATTCGTGGTCATTTCACCGAAAAACCAAAGTTCACCAATCACCGCAGTGAGTATATTTTTATTAAGAAAAGTTATCGACTCAGTCAGTACTGAGTATGATAATATCTCACAACTCAGAGACGGCAGTATTCTCATACTTGTCAAAAGCCAAAAATCTGCTGATAAATTTCTAAAAATGACTAACATTGCCAATCAGTGCCCGGTGAATGTGACACGTCACAAAACTTTGAATTCTTCAAAGGGCATAGTATATGCCCCTTGTCTAATTAACGTCACAGAGAAAGAAATTGTCTCGGAAATGAAACCTCAAGGCGTGATTGAGGTCTATAAATTTACAAAAAAAATAGATAACAAACTTCAGCCAACAGGCCTAGTCCTCTTCACTTTTGGTTTGTATAAGATCCCACAAACCGTAGAAATTGGATGGTATAAGACGAAAGTCAAAGAATATGTTCCCTCTCCAATGAGGTGTCGAAATTGTCAGTTGCTCGGTCACACTACCAACCGATGTTCCAACAACAAAGTCTGCGAAAACTGCAACCTTCCGCCCCATGACCCATTGGAGTGCACACGTATTATGTGCGCTAATTGCCTTGATGAACACCCTTCAACATCGAAAGCATGTCCTAAATATATACAAAATAAGGAAACGCTTAAAATCAAGACAATAAATAAGTGCACTATGGCTGAGGCAAAACGTATTTACAACTCAGAGAATGCAACTCAACCCAAGCCATTGTCTACTTCTTTTTCCGAAAGAGCGAAACACGCCAGCACTCAACCATCTCGAACACCCACCCCATAGACTAACTATACCTAGATATCAAACTCTACTAATACTTTTGCAAACGTTTAACTTTCGCACAGACACACTGTAAGTGAATCACCAACACATTCTCAATCTCTATAACCTGTCAGAATGGCTAAAATGACAACAAATTTCACGTAATGTTCGCTAAGTATATATAATAAAGGCAAAAATAAAAGGAAAACTATTTTTCGCTGGTGAATATTTAATTCAACGTGGTGAAAAAGTGAAGATAATAGAATATATTTAAAAAAACCCTTTTTTTTGTTTCAATTGAACAAAAACGGGATCGTTTCAGAATAAAATTAAAAAAGGACCTAAGGATTATATTTTGAAAGTTTCATTTGAAGATATAAATAAGCATTTTTTATGTTTAGGCACAAACTCTGTACTCTGGACATCAATGAAAAGGATTATTAATTAATGGCAACTTTTAAAATTAATTTCCTTGCTGTTTTTTTAGTTTGAATGTGTTGAGTAAATAAATTAATTAAATAATACTGATAAGTACAATTAACATTTTTGATCATTTTTTAGTTTTTTAAGGAAAATATTTGTTTTTCTATTTGAATTTAAAGCTTTTTCAAAATATTTCGAGAATCTTTTTTTTCACACATTATAAAGTACAAAAGCGGTGGTATTTTAATTGTTTATTTTTTAAAAATAATTTCCAGAATTTAACAAACAATGTGAAATGATATCCCAAGTTAATTTGGTTTTGTCGAAGGGAATTTTTGTTTATAATTGTTTTCAACAGATTTTGCTACTACTTTGTTGAGTATTCTTTAATGCTGTTAACATCTTTAAGCCGGTCTGGCATAGAATGCGTCAACTTTTCCATATATTCACATATTATTTCTTGCCATTCCGCTAAAAATTAAAATTTTTAACTGAGGCTTCGATGTGATGACATGTTTTCGTAACCCCATCATTTAATGATTCCAAAGGCGTTCCAAAGAGAACGGGTTAAGATCGGGGCTATGTGGTGGCGTTACTAGCAAGTGAGGGACTTTATGAGGATATGGACTTATGCTTGAAATCGTTGTCCTGTTGGGAGTAAAAAATGTTTCGCTATAAGCATTGTTTGTGTCCTTTGAAGCAAATTTTCGCTCTAAATATTTTAGTATACTTCTTTTTCTGAATTACTGTGACTAAATTACCGATCTCAACAGTGGATATTTAGCTCCATATTACACAACCACCATTTCCGTGCTTTACTTTTTGCCTTGTGTATTTGGACTCTAAGTTTCATTTGGTTGTCTTCATGCTTTCGAAGGCCTATTTGATTCATAAATGCTAAATTTTGACTCTTCTGAAAAAATCCTAGAAGACAAATCCTTTGTTTTTTTATTTATTAGCAAAGTCCTTTTGTTTTTTTTTATTTGCTTCGCTGACGAAAGGTTTCTTTCTAACGGTATAAAATTTATACGCCGATTTGATGTCGTTGACATTCACGAAAATCCAGCCAAATTTTAGAATTACAACGTGATGTTTGTGAAACGTACAGCGTTGTGTTTACATCAATTTTCTTCTTCTCGGAAATTTTTTGATGCAAAAATTGAGCAAAGTATATGGAAATGTTGCGTTAGTAATGGAATTAGTAATACAAAAGCATTAAATATGAGCTAAATTGTCCAGTCACATCCATATTTTTTCAAAAAATAATTGGTCAATTCGCTGTCGTACTAAATGGACCTATAAAGCACTAATTTTCTATTTATTGTTCTATTTTCACAAATAAAAACAGTCAAAATAATCATTAATTATTATTTATTACTTCGTATGAGAAGTTAATACAATATTTTCCATTTAATCTAATAATCCAATTTATTCATGAATTGTAATTTACATTTTTTCGGAACATGCTCTCCTGATAAAAACCCACACCGTGGTGAAATGAACAAATGTCAATAATTTATTGAAGAAGCAGCAAATATGTAAGTGACAAAAATTTCTATTGTTTTAATTTAATAAAACTAATTACTTTTTATCTTATAGATAAAAATTTTATATAGATAAAATGGAAAAAACTAAGAAGTGTCTCTTAGGATGCAAGGATTACATCCACTTGTACCGGCCAGGATGCGAGGAAGCCAGGTAAGTTTGTATTATGCATGGAAAAAATATTTTTTTTTGCATGCCATTGTATTACGGGGGTGGATTACAAAGTTAAACGACATAAAAAGTTAAATAACTTTTTAATCTACTTGCGTGGTATAATAAAGTATGCACTTATTAATTATTTCCTCTCATTGATAGAAGCTCACGATGGTTCCACACTGGGAACGCTTTTCTTGAAACCATTGCACTTCAAATGTTGGATCTGCAAGGAAAAAGGCATTATATGTATAGCTATACAAAAATGTATTATTTTTACTTACATGTAATTACGAGTAGTTAGCATCACTCATCCATATTTCTTAAAGCTCTTGAATGGTGTATTTAGATTCATTGTTCTTACTGTAAAAAAGAAGTAAAATAAATTATTTTGAAATTAAAATGTTTGTAGTTACTCACAAGAAAATGTAAACAAACTTTTCCAACTGCTTTTACCACCTCCAATCCAAGGCAATCTGTTCGTGGCCGCAGTATTCTGTGGAAAATGTTTTCTTCTTGCTCCAAATGTGTAAATTGTTCTTCTTTTGTTGTCCTAGAAAATATAATAAACAAAATTATTGTTCAACATAAAATTTTTTTGTAACTTACACGAAATTAGATTTGTAAATATGAGAAATGTCAAAATCGAAATTCACCGCGTCATTTTTATATGGGTGACGTCACTCGTAAAACTTTTCGAATTTTGACATTGTTGACAATTCTCACGTATTCACGGACAGGTTCACACGGATAGGGACGATCAGTACAAAACCGGTTTTGATTTTCCAATATCTGGAAAGTTTGATATCTAGGTATAGTTAGTCTATGACCCACCCAAGGGAAAGTTTTTTCTCAATCTCCAGCAGCAATCACTGCTACTCCAATAAATAAACAAAAACAACGGACCATAATTCCACCTATCTCAGTAGAAACAAGTGCTTCCACTCTCTCTCTCTCTCTAAATCTCGATTTACCTCAACCACTGAAAACATTTATTCAACTTCTTCAAAATTCACCACACCCAGCAATATTTTACCACAGCAATCTATTACATCTACACCATTGCATACACAGTCTTCTTCATTACCCTCTTCTTCCACTCAATCTACAACTTCTCAAACAAATATCCCACCAATTTTCGACTCAACAATTAAAAATTTTACGTACAAACATATTCCAATGCACAATCAGAATCACAATGACGCAACATAATTCTATACAATTATCACCTATTCATCAAAACAACTGCCAAACAATTAAAAGCACTTATCTCAACATTTTGCAATGGAACATAAAAGGTTTCTTTAACAACTTTGATGACTTAAATCTTTTAATTAAAGCGCATGAACCTGATATTATATCCTTACAAGAGACTCACCTTCCATTCCCAACTAATATGACACCCATACTACCCAAATCTTACATAGGATATTTTAGTAACCTTCCAACCAATGTTACGGCAAAGAATGGAGTCGGTTTGCTTATTAAAAATAACATTCCACACAAACCTCCGATTACGATTAAATCAAACATTCTAGCCTTAGCTTTGGAAATACACATAGATATTAAGTTAACTATAATATCCTTATACATTCCTTCTGACCAAACATTTAATAAATTCGACCTTGAAAACATAATTCATCAAATAGACCCACCTTATATTCTCACTGGAGATGTAAATTCCTGGAGTAGACTTTGGGGTTCCCCAAAAAACAATAAACGAGGTTCTGTTTTAGAAGAATTTATTACTTATTCTGATCTCGTCCTTCTAAATGATGGGTCTCCGACCCATTTTTCAACACACGGCACATTTACCCACATAGATATCACCTGTTGTTCGGCAGAAATTTTACCAAGGGCATCGTGGTTCATTCTTGATGATCTAAACAACAGCGACCATTTTCCTATTTTCACAAAAATATCATTAAAATCAAATTCCTGTAATCGATCTATAACCAGCTTTAAGACCGAAAAAGCTAACTGGGTGAAGTTCGCAAGCAACGTCGTGCTTTTCTTACCAAGTCAACCATTTTCTTGTGTAAACAAAGAATCTGCGGTAATTCTTAAATGTATACGCAAGGCTGCCAACGATTCCATTCCACTAAAGTCTTCTGTAAATCCAAGACGGAATGTTCCTTGGTGGAATCCGGAACTCAGTAGGCTTAGAGCCGACAAAGTGCTAACTTGGAGGATTTTTAGAAAAAATCCTACACAAGTTAAACAGCTCGCCTATAAAAAAGCAAATGCTACTTTTAGAAGATTTCTAAAAATCAGCAAACTCGAAAGCTTTGCAAATATGACAGCTGAAATTAAGCCCAATACATCAACGAGCAGAATATGGCAAAATATTAAGTCTCTAACGGGTAGGACACAGTTAAGAAATATAGTTTCTATCCTAACGCCAAGAGGTCCTGTATGTTCTACAGATGAAATTTCTGATTATTTTGCCAATACTTGGTCTAACGCTGCACAAGATACCAATTTTTCTTCGACTTTTGTAACGAGAAAATCGGAATCATTTTCATTAGCCCCGAAACCTGCAAGAACTCTAGCTGCAAAACATATAGAAAAAGATATTTCTTTGGTGGAACTCGAAAGCTGCTTACTAAAAGTGAAAGGAAAAACACCTGGGCGGGATAAGATCTCCTACCCAATAATCAAAAACCTCCCTACTCCGGCAAAAATAAAACTAATCGAACTTTACAACAATATATTCCGGAAAGGTATTATACCTCAAAGTTGGAAAACAGCTTGTATTGTCCCAATCCATAAACCAAAAAAGGAAATTGATAAGGTTGATAGTTACCGTCCGATCTCTTTACTGCCATGCTTATCTAAAATCTTAGAAAAAATAATAGCCAACCGTATCCTTTGGTTCACTGAATCAAAAAAATTGATTAGCTCAAACCAAGTAGCCTTCAAACCAAAAAGAGGTTGTATAGATGCACTTTTGCACTTAGATTATGTGATATCAAATGCTCTCTCAGCTCGAAACCACGTATCTATTTTAGCACTTGATTTTGAAAAAGCTTTCGACCGTATAGGCATTCATCTTGTGTTAAAAAAACTTTCCGAATGGGGAGTTGATCCGAAGATTTTTAATTACATTAAATCGTTCCTAAGCAAAAGAAAATTTTGCGTAAAAATTGGAAATACTTACTCAAGAGTCCTACCCCTACAAAATGGAATTCCTCAAGGGTCGCCACTTTCGGTAATTCTCTTCGCTATCGCCTTTGAAGAGTTAAGTGGTATAATATCCAAATACAAAGATTTAGATCACTGTGTATACGCTGATGACGCGTACATTTTATGTAAACACAATGACCTTAATCTAACAAAAACAACTTTTTCTAACTTACTAAAAGAAATAACGGAATGGTCTTTATATCCGGTTCCAAGCTTTCTATTGAAAAATGTAAAACGCTTCACGTTTGCCGCAAAAAAAAATGTCAAAATTTAAATTTATCAGTTAATAACACAGCAATTGAAAATTTATCTAATTTAACTATTTTAGGCTTCTACCGCGAGCATCGAACTTGTCGAGTTGTAGAGGCTGAGTAGGGTCAATGAATCTCGAGAAGAAATTCTCCAGACGAGTCCTGAAACCAAAGGATGCTCCCCCCCCCCTCCCCAACTCCCAAATTACTCCATAATTCCCCTGGGCTGGATCAAGGTGTCATACGACCCGTGCCGAAGATCAACCTGGCTGAGGGCCCAGTATCTCCAAAAATAGCTCAGTCGCAAACGGAGTATCCGGATACCTGGCGACCTCCGGATTAGCTAGCCTTATCTGTATATGGCGGATCTCTGTACAGATGGACAACCCTTTCTCCGCTACTCGTGGGACTATCAATGGATAATAACCATAAAACAAAAACCGAGGCCGGTACTCCTTTATTACCGGGCGGTGGAACGGTGACTACACCGACTACCGGCAAGGCTCCTGCATTGCCGAGAGGAGGCAAAACTGTGGCAGTCCATGGTGCGCCATCCTCTAAAGGCAAAAGGAATAAGCCTAATAATAAGAATTGAGGAAGTGTTAAGACTGTGGCAGGCCATGGTCCTATCACCTCCTCCACCCCTAGCAGCAGCAAGTTTGTGGCAGGCCACGGACTTGTCGCAGCTACCAAAACTCCTTCAGGGAGTGTTAAGACTGTGGCAAGCCATGGTCCTATCACTTCCTCCGCCCCTAGCAGCAGCAAGTTTGTGGCAGGCCACGGACTTGTCGCTGCTACCAAAACTCCTTCGGGGAGTGTCAAGACTGTGGCAAGCCATGGTCCTATCACTTCCCCCGCCCCCAGCAGCAGCAAGTTTGTGGCAGGCCACGGACTTGTTGCTGCTACCAAAACTCCTCCCCCCAAAGAGGAATCTGGAGCTCAACCGCATCGGCAAGCTCCATCTAAGGCGCTCTACATAAGACGCCGAAATGCTTCACGCATCATCAAAACCTTCGGATCCATTCCGGAGGTGGAGAGAAGTGCGGAAATAAAGAGCAAGGTTGAGTGGGCTAAAAACGTCCTAAAAGACGGATTTCCCACTGCTTCCACTGCTCACAAAACGTCAAAAGACTCCTCTAAGCGTCAGAGATCGTTGGAGGAAACCGTACCGGTTTCCAAGAGGCCCAAAACACACAGTTCCACAACCCCTGGGCCATCCAACAGCAGATCTCTGAGGTCTTATAATGAAGTCCTAAAGGACGCATTGGTGATCGCGGTGATCGACAGAAGCGATACCGACGGTTCCATTACACCGGAACGGTGGCAATTGGTCAAGTTGAAGCTCTCGAGCAACTTCTTGGCCATCATGCGGGAGAACCCAGGACCACCTCCTATCACAAGCGACGCTGGCTGGCACCAAGGCCATGTCAAGCTCATCGCTTGCTCCAACCAGAGATCTCTCGATCTCTTCACCAAGGCCATCGATGGTTTAGGAGAGGTTTGGCCAGGTGCAAAACTCGAGGTCGTATCTAAGGAAGACATTCCTAGTAGACCTCGAACTCGTACCTGGATTCCAGCCGAACCCTCCTCTCCAGGAAGTATCCTGGAAATCATCCGGCTCAGCAACCCGACTCTTCCGACTCATGACTGGAAAGTCGCGAAACTGGAGGAACTAAGGGGTTCTTATAGATGCGCGTTAATTGTGATCAATAAGGAATCCCTTAATCCTCTGGCGCAGACGAAAGGCATGATTCGGTTCGGATTCGAGTCAATTCACTTAAGGGTGTACAAAAAGGATGAGCTGGATGCTGATAAGCAACCTCCTCCTCCTTTAACACCCGATATCACAACCTTGGATCTTGGAGCGTCGATATCCTTTCCAGAATTGGATAGCGACGACTCCAATCTGTCCGAGGTGACTACCAAGCCGTCGGTCTCCTCTTCTGACACATTGTCGGAAATGGAAACCGATGACGAAACAATTAGAGGTTCTACACGATCAGAGATAGAAGATGAGCTCTTGGGCACATCTTCAGAATCGGAGGACCTCAACAACACCGTGGTGGAGGCGACTCTGGAAGACTGTAGCAATGATACGGTTTCTCCAGATTAATCTCCACCACTCAAAAAAGGCTTCGGCCGCACTCATTCTGCGTCTTTCCAAAAGCGCAGAAGACATAATTCTAATCCAGGAACCATGGATTGCAGAAGGCGTGGTTCGTGGACTTAGGACACCCTCATACGTTCCGCTCTATACAAGAGACAAAGGTAAGATTAGAACTTGTATATTAGTGAAACGTAGCCTTAATGTATTTCTACTTCCCAACCTCAGTGACCCCGACCTAACCGTTGCCAGATTAGAGACTGCCAAAGGCTCTTACTGGCTGGCATCGGCTTACCTTGGCCACGACCAAGTGGGCCCTCTCCCTGGTGATAACCTAGAAAGGGTGGTACTGGAAGCGGGAAGGCAAAAAACTGGCCTCATAATCGGATGCGACGCTAACGCACATCATACGGTATGGGGCAATACCGACATCAATGATAGAGGTGAGTCACTTTTAGACTATATTTTAAGTACTAACCTCTTAATTTGCAATATTGGCAATGAGCCCACTTTCATAACAAAAAACCGACAAGAAGTATTAGATATTACTCTTGTCTCCGACAGCATCACCCAAAGGCTAACAAACTGGATGGTATCGTCTGAACACTCCTTTTCAGACCATAGATACATCCAATTCAGTCTGAGTGATGCTCCCCCCAGCCAACCAGCTTTCCGGAACTATCGGAAAACTGATTGGACAAAATATAGAGGAATACTGTCGGAAACGATATCCTCTAAACTATCAAGTCCCCCACGTGACACCAATGAGCTCGACATGAAAGTCAGGGAATTTACTCTGACTCTCAATAAGGCTATGGCCGCTTCCTGCCCTCTTATTCAACCAAGAGGCAAGAAAAAGCCACATTGGTGGTCATCGGCACTAGGACTGCTCAGAAACACCTGCAGAAAACTTTTCAACGCAGCAAAAAGCACAAGAAAAGTGACCGACTGGGACTCATATAAAGAATCCCTCAAATTATACAAAAAAGAACTGAGGAAGGCAAAGCGACAATCCTGGAGGTCATTCTGCGACAAAATCACAGAAACCTCTGAGGCTTCGCGGCTAAGAAAAATCCTCTCCACAAATCCTATGATGCCCAGCTGTTTGAAAAAAACCGATGGCTCTTGGACAACCTCAAGTGATGAATCACTCAACCTGCTTCTGGACACCCACTTTCCAGGTAGCTCCCATCTCGCGGCCAGTAGCAGCCCAAACAAGCCTACTGCAACCGTGACCAAAATTCATAGTCTGATTACGAGAGACAAACTGCTCTGGGCGCTGCATAGCTTCAAACCATACAAGTCTGCTGGTCCGGACGGTATTATACCTGCCGAGCTACAGAGATCCTCAGATATTATTCTACCAGTGTTGGAAAATATTATGAGGAGCTGTGTAGAACTTATCCACATTCCACTGTTATGGAGAGAAGTCAATGTAGTATTCATTCCCAAAGCTGGAAAATGTTCTCATGTGGTCCCAAAGGACCTCAGACCTATAAGTCTATCATCATTCCTTCTGAAAACTTTAGAACGACTGATTGATATCCATATTCGAGCTAAAGTTGATCCAAGACTTCTGTCTGCGGCTCAACATGCCTACTGTAAAGGGAAGTCGGTGGAAACGGCTTTGCACTCTCTGACTAGCCACATCGAACGATCACTACGATATAAGGAGTACACAATGGTTGCTTTCCTAGACATAGAGGGCGCCTTTAACAACGTCAACACATCCGCAATCACGACTGCGCTGTCAACTCTGCAGGTAGACGGCTCACTTGGGGAGCTGATTAATCTAATGCTGACAAGCAGGATAATCAACTCCAAACTGGGTGAGACTTCTGCTAAAAGATATGTCAGTAGGGGTACGCCGCAAGGCGGTGTCCTCTCCCCCCTTCTCTGGAACTTAGTGGTTAACGAACTACTGATATACCTGGAAGCGGGTGGTAGCAGAGTGATTGCCTATGCGGATGACGTTGCCATAGCCGTCTCAGGAAAACATTTAAATACCATTAAAGAACTCCTCCAAGTAAATCTTAACAGATTAACCTGCTGGGCAGATCGCTGTGGATTGGGAATAAACCCCCATAAAACTGATCTTGTCCTCTTTTCTAGGAAATATAAAATTCCAATCATAGACCCTCCTTCAATAAACGGTACCAGTTTAGCTTTCTCCGATACAGCAAAATATCTGGGTCTCATTTTTGACAGGAAACTAAACTGGAAACCTAACATTCAAGAAAGAGTCAATAAAGCTACAATAGCTTTATTCTCTTGCAAGAAAGCCATTGGGAACAAATGGGGCCTTCAACCTCGCATAACCCACTGGCTATACATCTCGGTCATAAGACCGATACTTACTTACGGGGTGGTTGTCTGGTGGACGGCCTTGGAAAATGCAGTCAACCGCATTAAATTAAGCAGAGTCCAAAGAACAGCATGTCTATGCACAAGCGGAGCTTTGCGGTCTACCCCCTCTGCGGCATTAGATATTCTGCTTCACTTGACACCCCTCGACATTTTTAGCAAGCAAGTAGCTGCGACTGCAGCTATTCGCCTTAAAGCGACTAAACAGTGGACAAATAATTCATTTGGCCACGCCAACATTCTTAATACATTAGGAATCCTCACAGAGAACACCGATTACACCATACCTGAACTTTGGTTTGACAAAAACTTCCATGTAAGCTTCCCCTCTAGATCATTCTGGGAGGAGAATGCTTTCATGGAGGACAAGTCAATCCATCTCTACACAGATGGATCTAAAACCGACAGCGGAGTTGGTGGCGGTGTTTTCTCAGATAAGCTAAATCTAAGCCTCTCTTTCCGCCTTCCAAATCACTGTAGCGTGTTCCAGGCGGAAATTTTGGCGATTAAAGATAGTCAGGCCGCCATCAAGTCCCTGGACTCGGTCTCATTATATTCTAAAACCGCCCTTGAATGCCGATCATCTCTCATGGAGATGGCAGAGCAGTTCAACATTCACCTTTGTTGGGTGCCGGGCCACAGAGACATTCCAGGGAACTGCAGAGCCGATGAACTCGCCAAAATTGGAACCACTCTACCTATCCTACCAGACAAAGGTAGTATAGGTATACCAATCGCTACGTGCAAACTAACACTAAAGCTAGATGCCAATAAAAGAACAGACCTTAGGTGGACTGCTGGACAAACATGTCTAGCGACCAAACAGATCTGGCCAAGGCTGGATCTGAGTCGATCTAAGTGTCTGATCCTTTTAGATAGGAAACATCTCAGCGCCATAATAGGTGTCATTACCGGACACTGCCTCATAGGCAAGCACGCAAGAAGGCTTGGCGCTTTTACTAACGATTTCTGTAGAAGCTGCATGGACGAGGAAGAGGAGGAGACAATCCCCCACTTACTCTGCACATGCCCAGCTCTCTCTCAGAGAAGGAAGCTTCACCTAGGAGCTTTCTTCTACAACGACCTAAACGATCTAGAAAAAATAGACGTTAACAGTCTCCTACGCTTTATTAAAAGCTCAAACTGGTTCCAGTAGTAAGAAGATCACAGATCCACGTGGCATCACAATGGGCCAATAGGCCTAAGTGGGTTGGTATTTCCAACAGCCACTCTTACCTAACCTAACCTAACTATTTTAGGTCTTCTTGTAAACAATAGGTATAATTGGAAAAATCACTGTATATCTCTTAAAAAAGCGCTTTCGTCAAGGCTCAATATTATTAAGTATTTGTCCTCAAGAAAAAGTAACGCCCATATTAATACTTTATGTTATTTAACTAAAATGTTAGTGTTAAGTAAGATAGAGTACGCTTTAGTTATCTATGGTTCTTGCCCTAAATCTACAAAAAAACATTATAAAACCCATCTACCACCAAGCAGCAAGAAGAAGCATAGGAGCTTTTCCCACAACACCCATCAAAAACATCTTAGCTGAAGCTGGCCTACCATCCATTGAAGAAAGATATTTCGAAGTGTCACTTAAGTTGATTGCCAAATTATGTTTTCGAACGGACTCAATTATCGACAAAGATGTAGCCCTAGCTCTAAAACACAAACGGCAAAAGCGAATCCCCTCTACTATACATAATACCATAAAAACGGCACAAAATTTGGAAATTCCGTTTAAACCATTTGCAAAATACACTCCATCTTCACCACCTTGGTACCTGAATTCGTCTTCCATCATACTCAATCTCCTCGAGTTTCGCAAAGACAATACTTGTAGTCTGGTATATAAGAAGATGTTTCAAGAAATCTTCTGTGACTTTACTTCAAAGGGCTGGAAGTTTATATATACAGATGGCTCGAAAACCGCTGATAGCACTTCATTTGCAGTAACAACACACAATGGATCGATTATCATACAAGGCATCTTTTCAAGTGCAGCGTCAATTTTTTCAGCAGAAGCTCAGGCCGTATATGAAGCCGTCAAAAGGTTCTCGCAAACTGCCGGGAAATGGACGATTTGCACTGACAGTCTTTCTGTTGTAAAAGCTGTTCTCAACGTAAACAATGATAACACCACTATTGCCAAAATTCGAGACACGCTAATAAAAACTCCCACGAAAATAAAGCTAATGTGGGTTCCAGGACACGTTGGAATTGTAGGCAACGAACTCGCTGACCGTGCTGCAAATCTATGTCATATTTCGCCATTACTTATGTTCCAATCCCCAAGCAGAAGGGATCTGAATAGACTAGTAATTGAAAAAATCAAAGAACATCATACACTAAAGTGGACTCAATATAAGCACCACTATCAAACCATTAACATGAAAAAAATCAGTCCCTGCTTCCCTACCAATATTTCTAAGGCGAATCTAATAAGTTTTATTCGTTTACGCTTAGGACACATTCGACTGACTCACGAATATCTGTTAAAAAAAGGAACACCCCCTATGTGCCCGAAATGCAACACCACTATCACGATATCTCACGTTCTAGGATCATGTTATCTTTCAGCCAGTAACCCTCTTCAACTAATTAATAATAATCAGCTAACCGTACTGGAACGACTTCAAGATCCAAATTTCAAAAATATTGATCTCATACACAAATTACTTCTTCTTCACAAAATTAAAACTTAAACAAACATAAATTTAACTTTACTACAGATCTACTAATTAACATATATATATTTACGAAGAGCCGAAAGCCTTAGTTGCTAGTACTCTTTAAAATTGTATTAATAATAGATTTAAATTTATTGTTAATTTTATAAAATAAATAAATAAATTATCTCTCCATCGAATTTGTACAAATTTTTACGATATTTCAAGTTAACAAACACACCTAATATAAAAACAAAAGTCAAAACTAATGGTGTCTGTTCCTGGTTAGAACTGCTATGTACTGATAGATGGCTCTGCGATATTGCCACACCGGTTTATCCTAGAAGTCAAACAAAAGGTTTTTGGACAACTAAAACCACCAGACTAGCAAAACAACACATTGCCAATGGCATTTCAATTATCCACGTCAAACAATATACGAGTATAATGCGTGATTTTTTAAGCGTTTGGTTTTTAACTGTCAAAAAAAAACCATAGAAAACTTGCAAAACTAAAATAAGTAAATTTAAATATAATTTTTTTATTAGAGTTGATAAATCAATGCTTGCAATTTACTTTTTAAAGATTATTTCATGTAAATGATGACCACGACTATGCTTTAAGGGGGCCATACATAGATTCCAAATTTGAATCACTTTTTCGAGCATATTGGCTGCTATCTCACTAATAAAACGTGTAATATAATCGAAAATTGACGCTGGTTTATTGGCATAGACGCTTGATTTGACGTGTTCTCATGAAAAATTGTCTAAAGGTGTCAAATCGCACGATCTAGCCGACAAAAATGAGAGATAAATGACTCACCGACCTCATTTCTCAATTGGTATATCGATTTGCGTGCTGTGTTGCCTATAGCCCCGTTTTACTGGAACCACATGTCGACCCGGTTTTGCTCATGCATTTTGGTCAAAAAAAAGTTCGACATCATTGAACGATAACGGACGCCACTGACGGTAATGCTGTTATCACGGTCATCTTTGAAAAAATACGGGCAAAAGAATCCGCCAGATCATAAGCCGCACCAAACAGGTCGCAGGTCGTTCGGTGTCAGTTCTTGTACGAGCTATATTTTGTAAGGTTTTAGACCAAGATCCTTGCGTAAAAACTTCCACGTAGTCGAGTAACACAATCCTAATTGCTGCGAACGGCGACAAATGGATAAGTCACGGTCTTCATTGACACTGGCGGATTCAGCAGCATTATTTTCCTCTGTACACACTCTACGCATACGGGTAAGCGGCTAGATGTCCAATAGCGTAAAATTGGTGCGAAATTTGAATTGCTTACTCAGTCGGTCGATTATGACGGCCGTAAAATTGTCGAAGTGAGCGCGAAACATCTTTCACAGAACACGAATTTTGATAATAAAATTTAGTAATTTGTAAGCTTTGTTCGGATGTAAGTCTTTCCATGAAATGGCTATGCTAACTGAGCATGTTTGACTTTGACATATGTTACGAATCACGCGTGAGCTGTCAACAATGGAACACCGGAAAAGCAAACAAAAATCACCCTTTATAACTTTGAAATATAAAAGTTATAACAAATTCTAACCATAAGTCCATTATCATTTCACGTCACTCTATGTTTGGAATTAGAAAAGTCCGTAGTTCTCGGCTTCCTAACAATTTCTGGTAGGTAAAAGTGAACTTTGATTCCCGACAACGAATTCTTTTCTGATTCAAAAAACCCAATTAGTTATAAATTTTGCACACCCTATACAGTTTTTCCAAAGTTGTATCTATTTTCCGATAGATGGATTTGTTTTGTTGTCAAAAAGAAACTTGTATTCGTACCTTTCTTTTCTCGTTTTGCTGTTTTGGCCATGTTCTTTTTGAATTTGTGAAATGTATCTTTGCGCCAATTCAATTATTTTTTGGCGGTAAGTTGCAGTGATTTCGAACAATTTGGTTTACTGGTCTCAAGTTTTAATCGTTGCATGATTTGATTCGTTCAATATAAATATGAGTGCAACTGAAGTAACTGCGAACGGACAGCAAGAATGCGTTTCAAAAACAAATGGAACTCTCACACACGGCATAAAAGATGAGACTAACTGCGATGAGCAGCAGTACCTGGACTTGATTCAACGAATTTTTAATGAAGGTTAGTATCAAGGAAATCCTCACAGTTGTGTCTCATAATTGAAATTGTAGGCGTCGCTCGGGATGATCGCACTGGTGTTGGCACTTTGTCCCTCTTCGGAGCGCAAATGCGATTCAATTTGCGTAATTCCTTTCCATTACTCACCACGAAACGCGTATTTTGGCGTGCAGTTGCTGGTGAGCTCATCTGGTTCATAAGCGGCAATACTAACGCCAAGGTGCTGCAGGATAAGAACATCCACATTTGGGATGGGAACAGTACACGTGAATTTCTAGACAAGTGTGGTTTCACCGACCGCGAAGAGGGTGATTTGGGACCGGTGTACGGCTTCCAATGGCGTCACTTTGGAGCTAAGTATAAAACCTGTCACGATGATTACCGAAAGGAGGGCATAGACCAGCTGAACGAGGTTATAAACCGCATCCGCACTAATCCCGATTGTCGACGTATCATAATGAGTGCGTGGAATCCAGTTGATTTACCCATCATGGCACTTCCGCCATGTCACTGCTTGGCTCAGTTCTATGTGGCAAATGGAGAGTTGTCTTGTCAGATGTACCAGCGTTCCGCAGATATGGGATTGGGTGTACCATTCAACATCGCAAGTTATGCTTTGCTTACGTACATGATTGCCCATATTACTGGTTTGAAACCTGGCGATTTTGTGCATACTCTTGGCGATGCCCATGTGTATAAGAATCACGTAGAACCCCTTAAGGAACAGTTGAAGCGTGTTCCACGGCCGTTCCCCCAGTTGGTTATCAAGCGCAAAGTGGAGAAGATCGAAGATTTTACCTTTGATGACTTTGAAGTGGTGGGCTACAATCCTTATCCGAAGATAAGCATGGAAATGGCTGTTTAGGAGTAGATGGACTGATTCCATTCCTGTATATAATTATATATCTGAGTAACCTCTTTAAATTTGTGTGTATTTTTTTTTGTAATGTTAATTGAATAAATAAAGATCTCTAAACAAGTTCCTGGTTGATGGTTGGACAAAACCTGGCCCTTGATGAGCCTGCATTTACCAAGAATTGTAGAAACCGTCGAGACTATTCTAAAAGTGACCACTAGGAGTTACCCACTCTGGGAAACAAGCCTTAAGCTAACTTTGGGTTAGGAGATTAACGTCAGGAAAGAAGTGTAGAGGCTTCCATGTCAAATCATTTTCCATCAGATCGGATCCGGGGTCTTGGGCTTATTTCGGAGAATCAGAGGCACCTGGGCGCACAGTAAATTCGTCATGGTAGAACGCAGAAAAACCGGAGGAAGACAGGCATATTAACAAATCGAAGCAAAAGAATTTAAGAAGCTTATTTGGATTTAAAAGTTTGCCTCGTACAAGGACTTTTGATAGAGACGTAAAACCAACAAGCTCGAACAAATCCTTAAAAGATAAAATCAGCCAGACGGGAAACACTCAGAAAATCTGATGGCGCTGAGCTGAAGGCTTCATTCACTTTTCAGGTAACCTGATTAGAAATAGCTCACAACAATTTCCTGTAACTGAAGCTGCAAGTGACCAGATTAATACGACTGGGGAAGCTGGTATCAGTTTTCGGTTGTGGCGACGGGTGGGGCATTAAATATGCTGTTTGTTCCTTTGCTGGTTCAAGGTCTCCTGGCAATGATATCATACATCCAGCAAGGCTACAAAAAGGTATAGATCAGCTGGCGGCTGAAGAGAATCTTCAATCTCAACCAGACACTGGCATGCAACAGTCAGAGTAGCCTTTATGCCGAAAATCGGAAAAGATGAATACAGGCTCGCAAGTCTAACGTCCCTCATGTCGAGGTTCATATGCACAAAACTGCCTTGCAAATGCATTCTCTGTCCAAAATGCAACATCCCTACCAACGCAGACGAATTACCATACGATAAGAGTACGTTGAAACTTTTATTCAAACTCCATTCACACAACTGGGGCTCGAAAACACTCCTGCTACCTCTAGATCTACTATTATACTCCACACCGAGAACTCAAAGAGAATTCACCGTCCGAAAGGATGAATTTGGTTGGCGGATTTGATGTTCGTTTTGATTGCTGATGGCGCTTTACCCAGTTGATTGACATTTGAGGGGCTGACCGAACTCATAGGCGTGGGCGGACGAATAGCTGGTGGCACCATCATACCGCCTGCCGCTGAACCTGGACCAGAAAGTTGCATTGCTGTCTTTAGACCCTTTCCCATGCCCACTGCAGCCACTAACGCGTGGGTATCAGCCATGCTGCTGGTTTGTTGAATCCCTAAAGGAAGAAAATAATTGGGGAATGCTTAGACAATTGGAGAACACCACGAGTACCTGCACGGGACGAAGATTCTATTTCCCACTCTTCCCGGGCCTTGCTAACCATTTCCAATACGTGGGTCACAACTTTGTTGTACTGTGTGACTTGTTTCATTGCTACGTCAACTGTAAGATTCGCTGCCTATAAGAGAAGACGTTTGTTGCTACGTATTCTGAATTGATGGATAGGCCACTTACCTTCTGTTCGTTTTGGAGCATTTTCTGTTCAGTTATTGGATCTGGTTTTGTTCTCAAGTAATTTGGAGCAATGTCGTGAGAAAAAACTGGAACACGTCCTTCAGTAAGGTTCCATAGTGCTTCGTCCCGTTCGGGCGACAGCATTAGAGGGAGAACTGTTCGGTTGCGAAGTGGTGGTCCTACTTCTTTAGCCAGAATTTTCGAAAGACCAGTGAGCTAAAAAGATTCCTTTTTGAATCAGTCGCAGTTGTAACAGAGGGCAAAACTTACATGGCTAGATATGAGGGCGAAATTGTCAAGGAATGTTGGCCAGTTGATGGTCTCGTATTCGGTTTCGAGTTTGTGAATCATTGCCCCAATGGAGCTCTTCAGATCATTCAAACGATTCAGGACCGCATCCAGCGTCACTTCCAGTTGTTTCTCTTCTCTCTGCATTGTGTAATTGTCTTACAGAATTCGTTTAAACAAAAATTAGTAAAATCTGTGATTAAAAACACAAAAGATAAAAAGATAAACAAAAAACTGACAGCTAAGACAGTGACATTTCCTTACTTGGAGCATTACATGGGCGATTGTACGTGGCACTTCTACGATAGAGTGCAGCACTGAAGGTATGAAGTGCGGAAATTAAATGCCGAAAGCGGTTTAATAAAATGAAATAGAAGTTGTGTTTCACATTCTAGGGGTTTCCGTCTTTGCAATTTGCTTAACTTTCTGTTAACTATGTTTGTATAATTAAAAATTAATACACTTCGATGTGTAATTCGTACAAAATTAAATGAATGGAAATCAGGCAATGCGAGTCCGCTGCTAGACTTTCATTGTGGGGGTTTGATTCCACAAATATACAGAGTGTTCCGCATTATGTGTCGAAAACTTCTACATATTTTAAAAATACATCGTACGGACGGGGGAGGTCGAAATGCATCAGCCCTGAGATACAGAGGTTTTAGGCAAAGTCTGACGCCGTCGTCCTGTTTTGGCTTCTATTGAAAATAACATCTTCCGAATTTATTTTTTCTGAGAAATATCTTATAACCCCCACCTTTTGCAGCTTTGAAAGGTGTACGAAGGATGCAATAAAATAAAAGTCAGGTCATTCAATCTCAAGTAAGTAGTTTTCAAAATACTACCCAACTTATTGAAGGAGGTAAATCTTTAAAATAAAAACTGTTAAACATTTTAGGAAAAAATAAAATATGTAAAAGTATTGATTTTTTTCATCAAACCTTGTATTATATTAATTATTCAAAGTGAAAAACATTACTTTGTGTGCACTCCAGTGCTTGTCTTTGGAAGGCTCTAAAAATGTCCACTCTTTCCAATTCCTCTGGGGTTTTCGCTTAATTTTTGCGCATATTCATAACGTAGGCCACTACAAATTTTCTTCAAGACCTGCACAAGTTGTTTTATCGTGGTTAATTAGGACACCATCAAAGGCAGTGTAAAGAACCAGTGCGACGGATAGGCTACCCTCAGTAACGGCTATCAAGAAGACGGCCAATCTTCCCGAAGCCATCAGTCGGGATGAACCGCGTAGTTGGGAACGATGCAATAAAAGCCTTCTGGTGGAAATAGGCAGCGGGAAGGAGAAATGGATGGTAACAATAGATACTGGTGCCACCAGAAGTCTTGGTTGCATAACCCCAGCAGTTGCAGCTTGCGAACAGCTACGGGAGCAACGGTTAACGTATATGATGAAATCCGCATAAAAATCCAGCTGGCCGGAATAACATTCTTTCATGTGTTTCTAGTGGCTGACATATGTGATGAGTGCATCATTGGTACAGACTTCTGAGAGAACATGGATTAGTAGTCCGTCTTAAAAGTCGTCATCTGCCAAAATCAGATCTTAGAGCATTCGTCAGAAGCAATTGTTTTAGCAAAAGTGGAAGGTAGTCCTGGCAGCCACCGACTCTATTTGTGGAGCCAGAAAATAGGAGAGACTTCATTGTGAGAAAGATCTTAGTGGAACCAAAGATCAACATGGTTCCTGTAAGGATTCTAAATCCAAAGACATTCAGTGTAAAGGTAAAAAAGGCAAAATGTGCACCTATTGAGTCTATATCGACCACAATGGAAACGAGTCGTGCAACACCGGTCGCAACAGTCAAAAATATGAAAATCGGGACCAGAAGTAGCCCCTGTAATTTGGATTAAGAACAGCATATCATGGCAGAAAAACTAATCAGTGAGTATGCTGATATATTTTTTACACCAGACAGAAAATATGGACGTCCGCACCTGCAAAGCGTCTTCTATGTCCTCGTGAAGAAGAAAGACGGCAGCACGAGATTTTTTTCAGACTACAATCGTCTCGACGCTATCACCAAAAAGGACAACTACTCACTATCAAGAATTGACGACACTTTGGATACGCTTTCTGGAGCTGAAGATGTTTTACTGGTAGAGATTAACCGACAAGATCTTGGGAACACGGCTTTCACTACAGGAAGCGGTCTTTTGGACTGCCGTTTGGACTATGCAACGCTCCGGCTACCTTCGAGCGACTAATGGAACGTATATAGCAAGGGC
Source organism: Volucella bombylans (assembly GCA_949129095.1). Classification (NCBI taxonomy): domain Eukaryota; kingdom Metazoa; phylum Arthropoda; class Insecta; order Diptera; family Syrphidae; genus Volucella; species Volucella bombylans. The sequence goes on along the minus strand of OX422143.1, from coordinate 64,959,996 downwards.
TTACATGGAAAACTTGCCTGGCGTATCTGGCAATATTATCGTCATAGGCAAGATATTCGAGGAGCATCGCCGAGAGGCTGCGAAGCACTCATTTGAAGCTGGACCCAGAAAAAAAGTGCCTCGTTCCGTCCGGTAATAAGGATGGATCCTGACAAAATCGAAGGGAGGAAAAGTTGGCCGGCTGCCAAAGATAAACATCAACTGAGGAGCTTCTTGAATCTTGCCTCGCATTACAGAAATTTCGTAAAGGATTTCGCTGCTATTGCAGAGAGCCTGTATCATCTTACGGGAAAAGGCTGACAGTTTAGGTGGTCTGGAGAGTGTGAAAAGAACTCAAGCGGCAACAGTGCAGTGTCCCCATCTTGAGTTACCCTACACCCGAAACATTTACAACGTGGACGCACACGCTAGTAATGTTGGGATCGGAGCTGTGATATCTCAAGTTCATGATGGTCAAGAGAAAGTAGTTGCGTATTACAGCAAGGTACCCTCCAGACCTGAAAGGAACTCGGTTCGAACTTCTGGCTTTAATTCTGGCTACAAAGCATTTCCATAAGTACCTCTATGGGCAGAAGTTCATTCTTCGCTCAGACTATGCAGCTCTGAAATGGCTACTATAATTTAATAACCTTGAAGGCCAATTTGCGAGATGGATCGAGCAGTTGAAGGGTTACGACTTTGAAGTACAACACCGAAAATGAAAACTTCACTCCCTCTCGTCGACCGTGCGGTCGATCTAAATGATTAGCACTGAACCGGTAGATGGTTGGAGTACAGACGAAATCCGTTCCTCCCAACAGGCAGATAATGACATCGAACCAATATTGGCCTGGAAGGAACACCAGGAAAGACCAAGCTGAAAGGAGATATCGGACCGGAGCCAAACTCTGAATGCATATTGGGCACAGTGGGACTCACTTTATGTGCAAGATGGTTTGCTGAAAAAGAAAATAGGAGAGTGCAGACGGAACAACATCTCGTATGCAGCTAATTGTGCCACGGTACAGAGTCAACTAAGTGCTCCATGAATGAGCTGTGATGAAAAACTGGAGCATCAGTGGAAAATATTTCATAGGTTACTCGTCGATGAAGATGGTTGTGTGTGTCTGGTGTTATTGTTAAGCGTGAGTGGACTGCGTATGTTCTTTACGATAGTGAGTAATGAAAGGTGTATGTGTGTAATACGGGTTCTGATTTATTGTGTAGCAGATTAGTGAGTTGATTCGAGTACAACTCGAACTACCGCGATGCGGTAGTTGGCAGAAGTGTATCGCACTCTACTAGGGTACTGATGCGTAAGCTTAACACTTTTGGCATACTCCTAACTTGCCTACAATGAGTATTCGCATACCTATACCCATTTTTAGAAAGTTACTGCACTTGGGTAGAACTGAAGACCCTTAGTGCAGATCTTGCATGTGAATGGTCCATTTTTCTTATATATAAAATGAAACAAATTTGTTTTATAAATTTCTGAAGAATGTTTTGTTGTTATTTTTCTGTTATAGGAAACGCTTCCCTGAGGTTCTTCTTGATCAACTACTTCTAGTGTCCTGAACCTAGATTCTAGGAACTCAGAGAACTCCTTGAACAATGGTAGATATTTTCTATTGCCTAAATAGTCCCAACATACAGTTGACACATCAAGGAGTCTTTTAAGTCCGGTTGAGTTTTTTTGTTGGAGAGCTGACTGACCGAAAAAGAGCTAAATTGGGTGTTAACGACAATACGCTTATGGTCGCACCGGGATATGAGGATTTCTTTCGTAATTTCCTTTATCGATGTTGAGATGTTGAAGAAGCTGTCTGCCAAACTTAACTTCAGATAATTTTTAACAAGGATTTATTGGTGTGAATTTAAGGAATGTCTTCCAGCTTTGGTAGTTCTCGGAAAAAGCTGGAATTTTAATTTACGGCAAACATAAGTTCTTGTTTCCCGGATTGAGATATATTTCGCATATTAAATACCGGTACTTCCGTTGTTGTGGTTACTTTGTCCATTGTATCTAAAAGTTCAGTATTGCAGATAAATCTCCAGTTCTTCCAACTTGATTGATTATGTTGAAATAATTCCTTCAGCGTTGCATCCGGAACTGATACGTGGAGAGTGGAGTTGGAGACTTTTCCAAGTATGTAAATAGATGGGCTCCAACAAATACAATAACATCTAGAACTGCATGCACTTCTGTTCAGTTCAGTAGCAAAATCCCTGTTCCACCAAACCACCTCTAATGGTTCGTCTACATCGTGTTGGCTTATCAAACTTAACATGCCGTAAAAAGACGCAATGTCAAAGGCAACTCAGCTAATATTATTTCTTGACTCTCTGGTACAAATTCAACTCTATTCAGAAAATGTAGATGCGTAAGACATTCCCAAGCGTAATGAATATCATCCATTCCTGTTTCAAAGGAAGTCAGACTCACAAGTAAGAAGCTCTAATAGTGCTAGCAGTCATTTTTACTGAATTTTGGTAAAGAAACAGGTACGTGGCATTTAGGAAAGTTCTGGTTGATCAATATTCTCATCGCTCAAATCTATTGTAGTCCAAGACGTTGATCGCTCGAGTTACATATGTAATTGCAAATCAGCGAACTTGTTGACGGCACATTTGTGTTGCGTCGTAACATATCATATAGAGTGTCAATTCAGCATTATGATTTCGATGGGAACTTTTTGATGTGTGAAGGCAATCGGAAACGTAATGGGTTGACGTTTTAATTATGTATAATATAAGAATGGAACATAAATATAATAAAGAAAACTGAAGTCAACTACTGAACCAACATTCATCGCTGTCAACAATATCTGATAATCTGTCCAAAGAATCTGCCAAAAGTTCTTGGTAGAAAAAAAATGGCATCACATTCTTTAGTTAAAACTACCCAGTAACTGGTACAAGGACCTTCCCCCATTGAATCTCAAGGTTTATGCTCCATTTCGTATGGAAAACATTTTTAAAGTCAATGACTTTTCAAAATAAGACCACCAAATCAACAATTAAGTTTTCGTATCTCTCTGTGTTCTTACCACTTGTCGTCCTTGTTTGGTTTTATTTCCATTTTTAGTATCTACTCATCTCGTGGAATCCACATGTTGTTGGGGGGTCTGGTTTAACTATGTGTGTGTATACGATGGGGTGATGACTTTAATAGCAACGAGCAACGCACGCGAAAGGGTTTACTTTTATGGCCAAAGTAACATAAAAGCCATTTCGTTAATTTAAAAGAAAAAGAAGAAAAAACAGAAAAGCCCACATAAAATTGTGGAACAACACAGTGGCACCCGAATTGTTGACTGTATGTACGTACATACCTGCAAGTACGAACATTTTATAAATGCATTAAAAATGAATTGTTCTCAAAAATTGTGTTTACTCTAAACCATATGTTGTCGCAATGTAAAATGTTATTCGAACCATTGAATTGTTAATCTATTCGCTGGCCACCACGCCACGACTTCCACAAAATGACCGATGAAAACAATCCATAGACATATCTGAACAGTCGATGCTGTCTTGTCTACAATAGATACGAATACCAGTCAACCGACTAAGCCAACCTGACTGTCATTTTTATGATCAAATTAATTCAAATTGGATGCCTGTAATTGTAATAAAATTAATTTTTTGGCTAGCGCTGATATTGAATCGGCTAATGCCGGTACTCGCTTTGGGAATTCAATTTTTATCACACTGAAATCGGAATGTTAGTAATTAAAAGATTTTTTTTAAATATATTTCTCATTTCAGATAAATTTCGATTTAACCCCGCTCAAGGGGTTTTTGGTACCCTTAAAACGTTTGGACACAGCACGGGCGAAGGAAACTTTGGAATGGAGGAAAGGGAGGGTTTTAAATGTTCGGAAGTTATGTATGTGGGTTTAATGCTGCACAAATAAAATGTTTTAAATGTAGTTCACTTTTACTGGTCTTTTAATGATATAATAATAAAATTCATATATACAAAGTTGGTATATTGTACAAAAACAGTACATCTAATGTGATTTAAGAAGGAGTACCAGTATGGGCACATCTATTCACTACTATCGATTATGGTCAACCGCTTTTGTCCAGCCTGAGGACTAATCTTTTCCATTTTCCTCATATATTCGGCTGTGTGTTTCGTCCGTCCTTTATTTCCTTGGGGTACCTCGCAATACGAGTCTTGACGTCGTGTGTAGGCATTGTTTTAGTGACGTGATCATCTTTGTCGCATTATGTCGCTTGTCGTCCTATTACCGAATCTCACATTTATAATAACTAGGAAATAAAATAGAGAGAGTGGATTCCATAAGCAAGTTGAACGGCGTAGGAGCTAATAAAGATACGAGTATTTCAAAGTATTTGCGAAATTGTGCTTGAGGGAATAATGACGAGCATTCATACCGAGACCGGTGTAGGGATTAAAGGTTTGAAGGGGTGGAATACTACTAATGATTTCTATGGCCCAACCATTTACACCACTGTATACACGAATCAAGTTAGTAAAATCATTACTAATTCGTATTCTTGTGCACGGATGTGAAATATTTGCCCAGAAGATATGAAAACGTCTCACGCCTTACCATAAACGTTGAAAAGTATATTAATTTTCAAACATAGGTATTTTGTTATGTATGCAAAAAAAAAACGAAACACACGAAACACGAGTAATGTCTATAATAACGAGACAGGTGGATCGTAGACATATAGTCAGCAATTTTGGAAATTCTGGAAAATCAACGACAGTGGCGATCGTGTGAAAAATAATCGAAGTCTGAGATCATACGTGAAGAAGTTAAGTCGTGTTTTTGCTAGTTTCATCTCCTCTTTTACTGTTAACCGTAGAAAAACATATCCCTAATTATAAAAACATATTCATTATTGTTAATCAAAAGAAAAACTACTTAATAAACTTTAATAATTATCAATCTAATCAAGTGTTGTAGTCGTTATTTTTCTTGTGGTAAAAGGACATTTTCTCGTCTTTCAAGTTCCTCAAACATCAAGTGAATCTTAACAAGTCGAAAGGTAACTCCGGTTCTTCCCATACTCTACCAAAATACCGGCCTGGCGACGAGCCTCTCTTTCATCATATATTTTTTTTGTGTTACTCTTAAACGAGGCATAACAATTTCTTTTCAACATCCTCAAAATACGGCAGCCTTTCCAGCATCAAATATATCTACCTCTCTAATCATACCAAGATTTGATTACCATACGAGTATATCGGGGGTTCTACGATTCATGTCTGGTTTTCAATAAAGCAGACCTCTGATAATCTGGGAAAAATAATAACATTTTTTGTTATCTCGAACAGTATTCGAGATGTCGAACATGAAAGTCTGAAAATTCGACTTTTACATTTGCGCAAAGAATGAATGTGTTATCAAATTTCAATCTGGTGATAGTTAAAGGGTTTCGAGCACATTTCGACAGTTATACAGGAGCCACATTCGAGTGTTATGAGTGTTGCCCTGGTAAAAATAATATTTATCGCTGATTCCCAATTTTTGAGCACTTTGGCTCAAATTATCTTTCCAAATTTGTATGTATTCATATTGATCCATGTTTCTATTTATAAAAACAAGATTTCTTGGTCCAGCAGCCGACATACAACACCAAACCATAACTGAGAAGCCACCATGTTTCACAGTTGGTCGTAAATTCCTCTCTCTCAACTCTTCGTTTGGTTTTCTCCATGTTTGTTTGTCCATCAGACCGAAAAGAATTAAAATTATTCTCATCTGAGAATAAAACACACTTCCGAAACGAAAAATTGTTGATTTGCTTTTATGTCTAACAAAGTCCTGTCTTTTTATACAATTCTTCTTGCTGATATACGGCTTATTCCGTGCTATAGGTGGGGTGAAAAGTAACCTCCTTGAGAATGAACAATTTTTTTTTAAATGTTTTTTTATTTTATTCAATATAGTCCCCTTTTAGCTTGGTACACTTATTCCAGCGATTTTCCAACTTCTTGATCCCGTCCGAAAAGTAATTTTCCGGAAGGTCTGCAAAATACTCCTCCGTGGCGTCGATGATTTCCTCGCATGAGCTGAATTTTTTATTGATGAGTCATCTTTTGAGGTTTGGGAAGAGATAATAGTCCGAGGGAGCCAAATCGGGCGAATACGGTGGATGCGACAGCAATTGGAGCCGTAAGTCATTGATTTTAGGCGTGGTTGCGATGCTCTTGTACGCATTGTCTTGCAAAAACAAAAATTTTTTTCGCTTCATGTGAGGCCATTTTGCAGCGATTTTGGCCTTCAATCGCTCCAATAATGCATAGTACGAGTAATACTCGCTGTTGAAAGTTTTTCCATTTTCGAGGTAGTCCACGAAGAGTATTCTATGATAATCCCAGAAAACCGACACCATAACGTTTCCGACAAATCGAGCCTCCCTCGGCCGCTTCGGAGCACTCGTGCCGGCTTCAGTCCATTACCGGGCACGCATTCTGTTCTCTGGTGTGTAATAGTGGATCCAAGTTTCATCAACAGTTACCAATCGACGCCAAAAGTCCGCCGGATTCCGCATCAGCAAGTCCAAACACTCTTTCGAAGTGCTCTCGCGTTGGTGTTTTTAGTCAGGAGTGAGCATGCGCGGCACCCAGCGGCAGGATAACTTTTTCATATGCAGAATATTGCCCAAAATATGGCGTGCGCACTCAGTACTAATTGTGGTACCTGCTAGCTCGCGCACCTTGTTTCCTTCGCCGTTTTGCCTCTCAAAAAATAATGTTTTATGAGAGAACGAAAATCGTTTTTGTCCATACTCAACATGATGCCAAAGACGTCAACAACAATCAGCTGTCAAAACAAAACTAAAGACAGTATCGCACTGAAATTTGGCATGTCTGCCTAAATATGAATGGACTTCAAGGCACCATAACCTTTTTTACAGTAGCAGCGCATTCTGACGGCCAAGGAGGTTACATTTCATCCTAGTAGTCTTTCGTAGAAATTATTATTTCGTAAAACGATTCTAACTGTCTCTGGATTAACATCTTTTTGTAAATAATTCTTTAACTCTGCAGTCAACTTTGGTGCACTTAATTGCGGATTCTTCTTAACTTGCTTTACAATCCATCACGCATTCCCCACAGTAAATTTCTTTGGTGCTCCAGATTTAGGTAAATTTTCGTCTTATTTGTTTTATACCTTTTTATAATATCGCGTACTGTTGAGTGACTTCTTCTGATCATTTCTGATCACAGATTTTCCTTCTTCAACATTTTTTATTACAATTTCTCGCACTTCAAGCGTTTTGTATCCAACTTGACTTTCTTGTGCAAATGGAATATACCATATTTCGGTTTCAACTGACATTACAAAAGAGTAACGGCAAATTACAAATAAAAAACAATATTGTTTTACCGCTAAAAATTGGAGGAGAGTGCAGTATTGTTATGTGTCCGATTCAATTTTTGAGGTAAAAATTGAGGGATTTCCTGTAGGTTTTCGGAAAAGTATTTGCCTAAAAATGTTCTTCGACTACGCGATATTGCCTCGCATTCACATAGTATGTGTGTTATGTCCTCAACAGCTTGCAGATCACTGCAGAATCTGCAAATATCTGTATCTGAATATTTGAGTCTTTTTGCGTGTTGCCGCAGGATTCTTATAACTGTCCTAAGATTATCCCTGTTTAATCTTATTAACTTCCTAGATCTTCTGCCGTCAAAGAGCGGTCAAAGAGCCTTGGATAGTCTGTGTCCTTCAAGATTTTACCACCTTAGGTTAGCAGTCTTTGTAATTTTTTCCTCGATAGTGCCCCTCATTATGCAAAGAGGTGGTTTGATGTTGGCAACCTCACTATTGTCGAGCCCTCCTTTTCTTGTAAGCTCGTCTTCATTTCCTTTAATACCGCAGTGTCCTGGCACCCAGCACAGTCTTACTCGGTTCTGACTGCATAGTGTTTTAAGGGGGGTGGGGGTAGGGTTAATTCGTACAAAAAAAACATGTTTTTATGATGACACAGTTAAAATCTCTTTATTAAAACCAATAGTACTTTAAAGTATGACATTCGAAGAATACTGTACAAAATTTTCACAAAGAAATATTACAAATTATTCGGACTCCAGTGTTACCTCGTAAATTATGTACAGAAATAGTATTCAAAATTTCAAAATGATCGGTGCAGTAGTTTTGAAGTTAGAAGGGGCACAGACTTTGAAAACGTTCATAAGCGAATTTTATCGGCTTACCTCACACTGAATCATCAATGCCAGGTTCATGAATATTTTGACACAATATTCTTAAGATATTATGCATTCAATTAAAAAAATAAAACAAAATTTTAATACCTTGCCACCATTGCTTTGATGGCTATCGATGTAGATAGCGATATCTCTTCGGATGTTCCTTCCTCTGTTTTGGAGCCATCTGTGAAAATTGCAATTTCATTTAACCTGATTATTCTTCTACCGTGAGCATCGAACTTGTCGAGTTGTAGAGGCTGAGTAGGGTCAATGACTCTCGAGAAGAAATTCTCCAGACGAGTCCTGAAACCAAAGGATGCTCCCCCCCCCCCTCCCCAACTCCCAAAGCACTCCATCATTCCCCTGGGCTGGATCAAGGTGTTATACGACCCGTGCCGAAGATCAACCTGGCTGAGGGCCCAGTATCTCCAAAAATAGCTCAGTCGCAAACGGAGTATCCGGATACCTGGCGACCTCCGGATTAGCTAGCCTTATCTGTATATGGCGGATCTCTGTACAGATGGACATCCCTTTCTCCGCTACTCGTGGGACTATTATGGACAACAACCTGACAACAAAAACCGAGGCCGGTACTCCTCAATTACCGGGCGGTGGAACGGTGACTACACCGACTACCGACAAGGCTCCTACATTGCCGAGAGAAGGCAAAACTGTGGCAGGCCATGGTGCGCCATCCTCTAAAGGCAAAAGGAACAAGCCAAATAAAAAGAATTCAGGAAGTGTTAAGACTGTGGCAGGCCATGATCCTATCACCTCCTCCACCCCTAGCAGCAGCAAGTTTGTGGCAGGCCACGGACTTGTCGCGGCTACCAAAACTCCTTCAGGGAGTGTTAAGACTGTGGCAAGCCACGGTCCTATCACTTCCTCCGCCCCTAGCAGCAGCAAGTTTGTGGCAGGCCACGGACTTGTCGCTGCTACCAAAACTCCTTCGGGGAGTGTTAAGACTGTGGCAAGCCATGGTCCTATCACTTCCCCCGCCCCCAGCAGCAGCAAGTTTGTGGCAGGCCACGGACTTGTTGCTGCTACCAAAACTCCTCCCTCCAAAGAGGAATCTGGAGATCAGCCGCATCGGCAAGCTCCATCTAAGGCGCTATACATAAGACGCCGAAATGCTTCACGCATTATCAAAACCTTCGGATCCATTCCGGAGGTGGAGAGAAGTGCGGAAATAAAGAGCAAGGTTGAGTGGGCTAAAAACATCCTAAAAGACGGATTTCCCACTGCTTCCATTGCTCACAAAATGTCAAAAGACTCCTCTAAGCGTCAGAGATCGTTGGAGGAAACCGTATCGGTTTCCAAGAGGCCCAAAATTCACAGTTCCACAACCCCTGGGCCATCCAACAGCAGATCTCTGAAGTCTTATAACGAAGTCCTAAAGGACGCATTGGTGATCGCGGTGATCGATAGAAGCGATACCGACGGTTCCATTACACCGGAACGGTGGCAATTGGTCAAGTTGAAGCTCTCCAGCAACTTCTTGGCCATCATGCGGGAGAACCCAGGACCACCTCCTATCACAAGCGACGCTGGCTGGCACCAAGGCCATGTCAAGCTCATCGCTTGCTCCGACCAGAGATCTCTCGATCTCTTCACCAAGGCCATCGATGGTTTAGGAGAGGTTTGGCCAGGTGCAAAACTCGAGGTCGTATCTAAGGAAGACATTCCTAGTAGACCTCGAACTCGTACCTGGATTCCAGCCGAACCCTCCTCTCCAGAAAATATCCTGGAAATCATCCGGCTCAGCAACCCGACTCTTCCGACTCATGACTGGAAAGTCGCGAAACTGGAGGAACTAAGGGGTTCTTATAGATGCGCGTTAATTGTGATCAATAAGGAATCCCTTAATCCTCTGGCGCAGACGAAAGGCATGATTCGGTTTGGATTCGAGTCCATTCATCTAAGGGTGTACAAAAAGGATGAGTTGGATGCTGATAAGCAACCTCCTCCTCCTTTAACACCTGACATCACAACCGTGGATCTTGGAGCATCGATATCCTTTCCAGAATTGGATAGCGATGACTCCAATCTGTCCGAGGTGACTACAAAGCCGTCGGTCTCCGATTCTGACACATTGTCGGAAATGGAAACCGATGGCGAAGCAAATAGAGGTTCTACACGATCAGAGATTGAAGATGAGCTCTTGGGCACATCTTCAGAATCGGAGGACCTCAACAACACCGTGGTGGAGGCGACTCTGGAAGACTGTAGCAATGATACGGTTTCTCCAGATTAATCTCCACCACTCAAAAAAGGCTTCGGCCACACTCATTCTGCGTCTTTCCAAAAGCGCAGAAGACATTATTCTAATCCAGGAACCATGGATTGCAGAAGGCGTGGTTCGTGGACTTAGGACACCCTCATACGTTCCGCTCTATACAAGAGACAAAGGTAAGATTAGAACTTGTATATTAGTGAAACGTAGCCTTAATGTATTTCTACTTCCCAACCTCAGTGACCCCGACCTAACCGTTGCCAGATTAGAAACTGCCAAAGGCTCATACTGGCTGGCATCGGCTTACCTTGGCCACGACCAAGTGGGCCCTCTCCCTGGTGATAACCTAGAAAGGGTGGTACTGGAAGCGGGAAGGCAAAAAACTGGCCTCATAATCGGATGCGACGCCAACGCACATCATACGGTATGGGGCAGTACCGACATCAATGATAGAGGTGAGTCACTTTTAGACTATATTCTAAGTACTAACCTCTTAATTTGCAATATTGGCAATGAGCTCACTTTCATAACAAAAAACCGACAAGAAGTTTTAGACATTACTCTTGTCTCCGACAGCATCACCCAAAGGCTAACAAATTGGATGGTATCGTCTGAATACTCCTTTTCGGACCATAGGTACATCCAATTCAGTCTGAGTGATGCTCCCCCTCTCCAACCAACTTTCCGGAACTACCGGAAAACTGATTGGACAAAATATAGAGGAATCCTATCGGAAACGATATCCTCCAAACTATCAAGTCCCCCGCGTGACACCAATGAGCTCGACATGAAAGTCAGGGAATTTACTCTGACTCTCAATAAGGCTATGGCCGCTTCCTGCCCTCTTATTCAACCAAGAGGCAAGAAAAAGCCACACTGGTGGACATCGGCACTAGGACTGCTCAGAAACACATGCAGAAAACTTTTCAACGCAGCAAAAAGCACAAGAAAAGTGACCGACTGGGACTCATATAAAGAATCCCTCAAATTATACAAAAAAGAACTGAGGAAGGCAAAGCGACAATCCTGGAGGTCATTCTGTGACAAAATCACAGAAACCTCTGAGGCTTCGCGGCTAAGAAAAATCCTCTCCACAAATCCTATGATGCCCAGCTGTTTGAAAAAAACCGATGGCTCTTGGACAACCTCAAGTGATGAATCACTCAACCTGCTTCTGGACACCCACTTTCCAGGTAGCTCCCAACTCGCGGCCAGTAGCAGCCCAAACAAGCCTACTGCAACCGTGACCAAAATTCATAGTCTGATTACGAGAGACAAACTACTCTGGGCACTACATAGCTTCAAACCATACAAGTCTGCTGGTCCGGACGGTATTATACCTGCCGAGCTACAGAGATCCTCAGATATTATTCTACCAGTGTTGGAAAATATTATGAGGAGCTGTGTAGAACTTATCCACATTCCACTTGGAGAGAAGTCAATGTAGTATTCATTCCCAAAGCTGGAAAATGTTCTCATGTGGTCCCAAAGGACCTCAGACCCATAAGTCTATCGTCATTCCTTCTGAAAACTTTAGAACGACTGATTGATATCCATATTCGAGCTAAAGTTGATTCAAGACTTCTGTCTACGGCTCAACATGCCTACTGTAAAGGAAAGTCGGTGGAAACGGCTTTGCACTCTCTGACTAGCCACATCGAACGATCCCTACAATATAAGGAGTACACAATGGTTGCTTTCCTGGACATAGAGGGCGCCTTTAACAACGTCAACACATCCGCAATCACGACTGCGTTGTCAACTCTGCAGGTAGACGACTCACTTGGGGAGCTGATTAATCTAATGCTGACAAGCAGGATAATCAACTCCAAACTGGGTGAGACTTCTGCTAAAAGATATGTCAGTAGGGGTACGCCGCAAGGCGGTGTCCTCTCCCCCCTTCTTTGGAACTTAGTGGTTAACGAACTACTGATATACCTGGAAGCGGGGGGTAGCAGAGTGATTGCCTATGCGGATGACGTTGCCATAGCCGTCTCAGGAAAACATTTAAATACCATTAAAGAACTCCTCCAAGTAAATCTTAACAGATTAACCTGCTGGGCAGATCGCTGTGGATTGGGAATAAACCCCCATAAAACTGATCTTGTCCTCTTTTCTAGGAAATATAAAATTCCAATCATAGACCCTCCTTCAATAAACGGTACCAGTTTAGCTTTCTCCGATACAGCAAAATATCTGGGTCTGATTTTTGACAGGAAACTAAACTGGAAACCTAACATTCAAGAAAGAGTCAATAAAGCTACAATAGCTTTATTCTCCTGCAAGAAAGTCATTGGGAACAAATGGGGCCTTCAACCTCGCATAACCCACTGGCTATACATCTCGGTCATAAGACCGATACTCACTTACGGGGTGGTTGTCTGGTGGACGGCCTTGGAAAATGCAGTCAACTGCACTAAACTAAGAAGAGTCCAAAGAACAGCATGTCTATGCACAAGCGGAGCCTTGCGGTCTACCCCCTCTGCGGCATTAGATATTCTGCTTCACTTGACACCCCTCGACATTTTTAGCAAGCAAGTAGCTGCGACTGCAGCTATTCGCCTTAAAGCGACTAAACAGTGGACAAATAATTCATTTGGCCACGCCAACATTCTTAATACATTAGGAATCCTCACAGAGAACACCGATTACACCATACCTGAACTTTGGTTTGACAAAAACTTCCATGTAAGCTTCCCCTCTAGATCATTCTGGGAGGAGGATGCTTTCATGGAGGACAAGTCAATCCATCTCTACACAGATGGATCTAAAACCGACAGCGGAGTTGGTGGCGGTGTTTTCTCAGATAAGCTTAACCTAAGCCTCTCTTTCCGCCTTCCAAATCACTGTAGCGTGTTCCAGGCGGAAATTTTGGCGATTAAAGAAGCTCTGTCCTGGCTGAAGAAAAACGTGATATCTGCAAAGGATATCCGCATATTTTCGGATAGTCAGGCCGCCATCAAATCCCTGGACTCGGTCTCATTGTGTTCTAAAACTGCCCTTGAATGCCGATCATCTCTCATGGAGATGGCAGAGCAGTTCAACATTCACCTCTGTTGGGTGCCGGGCCACAGAGACATTCCAGGGAACTGCAGAGCCGATGAACTCGCCAAAATTGGAACCACTCTACCTATCCTACCAGACAAAGGTAGTATAGGTATACCAATCGCTACGTGCAAACTAACACTAAAGCTAGATGCCAATAAAAGTACGGACCTTAGGTGGACTGCTGGACAAACATGTCTAGCGACAAAACAGATCTGGCCAAAGCTGGATCTGAGTCGATCTAAGTGTCTGATCCTCTTAGAAAGGAAACATCTCAGCGCCATAATAGGTGTCATTACCGGACACTGCCTCATAGGCAAGCACGCAAGAAGGCTTGGCGCTTTTACTAACGATTTTTGTAGAAGCTGCATGGACGAGGAAGAGGAGGAGACAATCCCCCACCTACTCTGCACATGCCCAGCTCTCTCTCAGAGAAGGAAGCTTCACCTAGGAGCTTTCTTCTACAACGACCTAAACGATCTAGAAAAAATAGACGTTAACAGTCTCCTACGCTTTATTAAAAGCTCAAACTGGTTCCAGTAGTAAGAAGATCATAGATCCACGTGGCATCACAATGGGCCAATAGGCCTAAGTGGGTTGGTATTTCCAACAGCCACTCTTACCTAACCTAACCTAACCTGATTATTGCATTTTTTTCCCAGTCCTCCCTCTCCGGATAAATAATATCGTACGGAATGTCGAAGTCGACCAGGAAAGGCATTTCATCCGTTAGAATTGGATTGTCTGGCAGAACTATTTAATTAAGATGGATTCATATTTATTTACTATGCATTCGAAAAACGAGATTACAGCTTTCAAAAAAAGTACTAGCATGAAAAGTAAAGAAAAGAGTGTTATCGTATCTTAGCGTGAAAAGAGGGCAACAGTTGGTGTTCGATTTCTTTTTTGACCAACTGTACATACAATAGGTTTAAAAAAGTATTGCAGCATTGATTGATATTTTCTATTTTCCGTTAATCTTATTAATATCATTTGTTTCCTGTTTTATCCTTTCTATTAAAGTAAATTTCTAGTATTTATTATCTGTCTAACTTGGCCTTGGTCTTTCCTACTGGAAGCAGCACGCCCGGGACCGTAATGGATAGAAGGCTACAGTTGTTCAGGCTTTGATCCTCTGCGGGCTGCCAGCGTGATAAGTAAGTAAGTAACTAACTAACTTAACTAAATTAAAACAGCAAATGTATATAAAGATTTCTTACGGAATGATTAAAGACAAGCTTGTTAAATAAATAGGACTGAGATTTATTCTCAATAGTTTTATGTAAAAATGCAACCTAGTAGCCTTTTAGAGTGTTCGGAGATATGGTCGTATTTTCTAAGGCCATATACGAGTATAAAGCGGACCGCATCATTGAATGGTACTTGGAGTTTATGTTGTGATAGTGAATCAAGAGCGCTATAGACAAGCGTATGTAATGGGAGGCACTATTAATGTTAATACCAACTTACGTCTCGTTTCCATAGGAGTATGGTACGAAGTAAGCCACAGTGTACGTAAACATCCATAGACCCGACCAATAACTATGTTAGTACGACTATAGCCTGAAAGGTTACGATCGATAATAGTGCAGTGTTCAGCAGGTGTAATTTTAGTATTAGTTAAGCATATGTTTGACAAGATATTGAGATTGAAATTTCTCTTGGATATTGGTATTACTTAGGATTTTGTTGCGTTTAGGAGCAAATGATGGACCTAGCAGAGATTTGGGTAAGATCCTCATTAAACAAGAGAGCCAGTTCATCAAGTTGGAGTTGTATGTCATCTGCATAAAGATGCACAGAAGTGTGGGTACAAACTGATGGAAGATCGTTGATAAACATGCAGAACAGTATTAGACAAAGAATTGACCCTTGTGGAACACCTTGAATTAAGGCCTTCAGTGAAGAGGAGTTCTCATCAGAAGTGATTCTCTGGAATCTACTTGAGAAATAGCTCCGATAAGTTCTACAGCTCTATCACTGAGACCAAACAAGTTTTTAAGCTTCCACCTTAGAATGTTGTGGTCTACCGGCCAAGCAAACAAAGTAGGCTTATATGACCCTAATCGTGATCTTGACGTATTTCATCAAGTAGGTTTATCATAGCCGTAGAGCAACTATGATTTGGTCTAATGCCTGATTTGTTTATTATCACATGGCTTAGTATTAGTTTCTCGAAGACTTTTTCAAAGACTTTCGATAGACAAGGTAAGATGCTTATTGTTCTGAAGTTAGAGGGGGAATTGGTGTTTGCTATTTTTGCGATTGGAAGGACGCTTGCAATTTTCCAACAATGGAAAAGTTAATGTCGTAATGCAGAAGTTAATAATATGAGTGAGATGAGCTATAATTTGGTGTAAAATAAGTTCAGTAAATGGTATGGGTAAGCCATCCTCACCGATAGCATCAGACTTTATAGCCATGAGTTATATATGTGGGAGCCAGTCGTGGTCCCCAGAAAAAATTAAACAACAAAATATTTTAATGACAGCTCTTTATTAAATTGAGTCCAAACATCGAGTAAGTGCTTAAAACTACCTTAACATAAAATGAAACCTATCCTTCACAATGTTCCTAACAGTACTCTTAGGAAAAGATGAAAAGAAAAAGAAACATAGCAGAGCAGCTTGTTATAGACAAAAGAATATATCGTGCTGTAAACAGAGCATTGTTGTTGGGCTTACATGCAGCGTACAAAACAACAATGAGATAAGTACTCGTTCGGCAGCTTCTTTATGCATAGTAACAGCGTGTTTGCCTTCATGGGATTGTCGCTTGGCAATAGATAGCTTGGCTTCTGTTGTCAAGATCGGTACAGCCTGCATACTTATATTAGTTGCAAACAAATGATGGAATTGTCTATGGACAGCTGCATCTGTTCTAATACCGCTTGACAATACATGGCTGTTGCCAAGATCGGTACAGCCTGCATAGTTGTAAGCTAATACCGCGCATCTTTAAATGCTTTCCAATTGATGGTAGTTGATCTGCGCAATTTATTCCGAACCTTAATTGAGTTAATTATATCAGAAGTGGTTTAGGACTCTTACTGTTTTTGCCGGTACATGTTCATCAAGGTACATGTTCATCAAATTGATTGGAAGGATTCAATTTTGTCATTAGGATCGGCTCTCAGTCTACATTGAAAACAGGTGGGGAATTTAAGGCTAGTTGAAGGGCATTAACGCAAACAGATTTAAAGTCTTTGTATATAAGAGATTCAGCTGTAGTACATTTAGAGAGGTTTACGTTGTAAGTCAGGAAAAGTAAGTCATGATCAGAGGTATTAAAGGATATCTGCTCAAAAAGAAGGACAAGCTTGGTGACAGAAACTATAAGAAGATCATGGAGACTGGGTAAATGATCTGGCACAAAACATGTTGGGTAAGTGGTATTTACTATACAGAGACCGACAGAGGACACTGAATATTTCAATTGAAATGCACGTGAGTCATTTTTGATCAAGGTGGCATTAAAATTGCCGCAAGTTATTATATTATATGTTCATAAAGTGCCCAATAATCCGAAAGATTATTCAACAGCTGTGAACTCAGTGCCGGGTCCACTAGATTTGAAAATACTATTCGATTTAATACTTGACAGTAAATGACCACTCCGCCACCGGTGGTATCAGTCTATCCTTCCTATGTAGTCTGTAATTTGGTATGTCATAGATTACATCAGATATATTCGGTTTAAACCACATCTTATTTACACAAATAACATCAATAAAAGAAGTTGAGAACACATATCTTAAATAGTCTAATTTAAGGCCGTTTAAACTATTGTGCGTGCATTTAGGTAATACACTCTGAGTTCATTATATCGGTGGAAAATAGTATTCGTTATAGTGTATGTTGATTTTTCATTCATACTGTTCACCTCAATAGAGGTAGAACTTAAAATATTCATAATGCAAAAAAACACTAAGCAACCGAGAGAAAGTAACATATATTCCTTTCAAGGGAGAACGGGTAGGTGGGAAATTGGATATTAATGGCAATGAGAAAAATACACATATTGAGACACTAAATGGCAGAGCTTACAATAATTAAAAGTATGATATTACAAGAGTAAAATAATTACAAGTTTATCTCAGCAGCAGCAGCAGCAGCAGCAGCAAGCAGATCATCTGAGCTTTCAATAGGAAAGCGTTTTCCACTCGCCGTCTTCCTAGCATAAAGATTTCCATACCTTGTGTGCACAGCTGTTTCTTTTGTCGGAGACCCAAAGCACGGTTTAAGAGAAATCGTGTTTTCCTTGTCAGGCTTTCGTTGCGGTAGCTTACAGTCACTAGAATGACAAAGTCGATTGAATACGCTTTTTAGATTCTCGTAAGGCTGGGTAGCCTGGGTAGGTATACCGAAGCATCACAAGAGATCTCCCTCTTCTCAATCGCATTGCAGCAGTGCTTTTGCAAAGTAGTGATTTCATCACTTTGAAGTTAAGAAGTTGAGTTGAAGTTCGCTTCAAGCTGTTCAAAATGATCAACTATGTTGGCGACAGTTTTGTTGACGTCATCAAATTTTTGGCTCCAACACGCAGAAATTTCTTCAATCTTCAGAAGGAAATCATTGTGAAGCTTATAAATTTCCTCCGAAAAACTCCTCCGCAATGAATTAAATTACTTGGAAAGTTGTTCTTCCAGAATCTTCGCAGTGATTAGTAAACTGTCACTGTTCGGTTGTTTTTGCAGGGGGGACAGTTAAGTTGGTGTAGAAGGCAGTGCTTTTGTTGACGTAACTCTTGTTTGGAAATTTGGGACAGACATATTGGGTGGTATGAGAGAAACTTAAAGTAAGCAGTATAGAGATAACGGTAAAATAAATTTTAATTTTAATTCACTTTATCTCTACAAAACGAGTAGAATTAAGGGTCTTTTATCTTAAATGACTTAATCAAAATTTGTCTTTGGGCTTTTGCACGTTTGAAGATTTATTTAGTGATTTGTTACTTAACTTTTTGCTCACTTTAGCCGAACGAATCAAAACGTCTATTCGCTCCTTCAATCCGTCATCATCATCAAAGTTCATAAGCTTGTATTCATGTCATGCAGGCAATATTTTTTGACCCTAAAGGCTAAAGGTAGTTTGTGGCGAATAAGAGGGATAGTTAAAGGTGGGAATTAACTATTACGATTGTGCAGCAGTCGGCATGCTTGTGGTTGCTCAGACCTAGATCGTCAGAGGGCTGGAATCTTGCTGCTACTCCTTATTCACTATAAATAAATCATGCCGAATAAAAATAATAACAAAAATAAATAACTAATCGCGACACACGCATTTACATATGTCAGACACGATAGGGAGTTGTGGAAGTAAAAAAAAGGAAGAAAAAGAGGTTGTATGCAACATTGAGGAATCCCTCCCACTGCAAGCATAACTTGCTCCATGTCTATTCCTCTACTTTTGCTATCATTATTGGGAATATACCCTATTTAAGATACCTACACTGCTCTAAACAAACATCTCACCTATTCTTACAGCTTCTAACTGGTACATGGTAAACCGAATATAACCGAGTAATAATAACTTTAATGCATCTGAATTCATCTTGATGAACAATGTTAGTTTTTATTGATTTGTATTATATAATTATACAGATATATGTGTACAAATACATATTTTACAAAGTAAAAGGAGCGCAAAAGTAAAATAAATTCATACAAAATTTCAGCTCTTAGATATGAATTTCGTGTTTAAAAATGCATATATGTATATATGTATATATGTTTGTGTATATACGAGGGCGGGTCAATAAGTCCGTGACTTTTGGAATAAAACACAGATTTTTTGATAAAAAAATAATTTTATTTTTCAACGTAGTCTCCCTTGAGCTCTATACACTTTGTCCAACTTTTCTCCAATTTTTTTATCCCTTCCAAAAAAAATGATTTGTCGAGGTCCTCAAAATAGCGAGATGACTTCATCATTGGAGTCAAATCTTTTTCCACCAAGCCATTTCTTCAGGTTTGGGAACAAGAAGTAGTCGCTCGGAGCCAAATCTGGAGAATAGGGTGGATGAGGGAGCAATTCATAGCCCAATTCATGGATTTTTGCCATGGCAACTGCACATGTGTGCACCCTTGCATTGTCTTGGTGGAAAAGACCTCAACTGGGCGTCCAGGACGTTCGGTATCTTCAGTGCTTGTACGGCCACAACGAAATTCAGTAAACCACTTTTTTACCATTGAAATCGATGGTGCAGCGTCCCCATAGCATTTATCAAGCTTAGCCTTGGTCTCGGTAATGGTTTTTTTTCGCAAGAAATAATGCTTAATAAGCACACGAAATTCACTTTTTTCCATTTTCTCCTCAAATTAGTGAGTAGTCTGATAAAAATAGCTGTCAAACACAAACTAACTGACGCAGCAAGTTTAAATTTTGACAGGAGTCAACTGACAGATGCTTGTTGACAGGAGCAGTGTTGCTGTTTCAGTAAAGAGGTCAGAAATTCAAAAAATCACGGACTTATTGACCCGCCCTCGTATGTATGTACGGATAAAAGAAAAAAATTGTTAACTCATTTTCAAATTCAACGCACTTATGGTAGTAATCGCGATTTTAAACTTATTTGAATATAAATTCTTATTTTGTAAGGCTATAATTAAGTAAATATGTATGTATTGTATATGTAATGCTCTACTTAAGTTAATTTATAAGATATTTATTTAAGAGATATTTGAATAAGTGTATGTAAGTTTACATTAAAGATAGATATCTAATAGGTATTTATATATGTATATAGGTATATTTAAATTAATTTGTAATGTAAGATCCTTCTTGTTTTGTTTTTTTTTTTTTTTAACTAGGTCATTGATTATATTCATATGATTTTTTTTTCAAATTGAACATTTTAAATTCACTTTTATAAATTAAAATCATAGTCGTGTGTTATAGCTGAAGGTTATAGCTGAAGATCGTGTACGATATTCCTCTGTTACGGGTCTGTGGGTTCATTAAATTCCCTTTTCTGACTGCTTTTTTTTTTGTAGATGTAGGTAGGATTAGTATTTAAATTTCGTCAACACTTTAATTGACATAGATATAACATTCATATTTCCACAAAGCATACTTATATATATATATCTATGTACATACATATCAGTTATAAGATTTTACTGAAATACACTTTTTTTTGTCACACATTTTAATTGTATAATTTTAAAGAGATAATGATAGTCAAAACGAAAAAATAAAACAAACTTAATAAAACAAAAGACGTTCAAATTATAAAAAAAAATTAAGATGATTTGATCTATGATGATTTTTACAGTACTGTTAAAGTACGGTTAACTGGATGCAAAAGATGAAAAAGCTTTGATAGATTTTATGAGGTACCGTTACTTGATAGGCTGATGTATATGATGATTCCTGGTGGTGTGATGAGTGTATGTGCTCATATCTATATATGTATGTAGGTATGCATTACAACTCACCTCGCCTATTTATACTCGGGCACCACATTTCATCCTATCGGAGCGCCTGCGTTTATGGCTTTTCAACTCGGCTAAGTCCATCTCGATCAATGAGCTATCTGCAGACAGGAATCTAGAGCCTCACCAGCTTGGCACTTGCACCAACGCAGCAATTTACACAGCAAAAATTCCAGTATGTATATAAGAGTTTAATTTTCCGTTTTTGTATTGTACGAGGGCGGGTCAATAAGTCCGCGACTGTTGGAATAAAACACAGATTTTTTGATAAAAAAATAATTTTATTTTTCAACGTAGTCTCCCTTGAGCTCTATACACTTTGTCCAACGCTTCTCCAATTTTTTTATCCCTTCCAAAAAAAATGATTTGTCGAGGTCCTCAAAATAGGCCTTTGTTTGCGAGATGACTTCATCATTGGAGTCAAATCTTTTTCCACCAAGCCATTTCTTCAGGTTTGGGAACAAGAAGTAGTCGCTCGGAGCCAAATCTGGAGAATAGGATGGATGAGGGAGCAATTCATAGCCCAATTCATGGATTTTTGCCATGGCAACTGCACATGTGTGCACCCTTGCATTGTCTTTTTTCTCCTCAAATTTTCTCCTCAAATTAGTGAGTAGTCTGATAAAAATAGCTGTCAAACACAAACTAACTGACGCAGCAAGTTTAAATTTTGACAGGAGTCAACTGACAGATGCCTGTTGACAGGAGCAGTATTGGTGTTTCAGTCAAGAGGTCAGAAATTCAAAAAGTCACGGACTTATTGACCCGCCCTCGTATATACGTACTACACGTACGACAAGGGAACCAACCAGCTTGAAGAAAGAAATGTACAAAAAGAAAGAGACATGGCCGAAATTTCCGCAAGCTTTTATACGATTCATTTACGATCTTAGACGTCAAAGATCGTAAGTATTTTCTTTTTTCTTATTTTCGAAATTCGATATTCGAGAGCTAAATGGTCGGCTACAATTTAGGTATGTTCAAAGTTATGAATTTTTATAAAAGAAATAGTAAAGAGTAAGATAAAATGCAATTGGATTCGGATAGCTTTGAATGATGACGCCACAAGTTACCTTCATTTTACTCGCATCGCAGTTGCCAACAATGTTTTTTTTACAGAGTCTTTCAAGATAGTCTAATATGCAGCTATAGCGGTCTTCATTGACTCCAATCGATTAGCCGGAATCATCTTGGAAGAAGTACGGCCCAAAACTACACTAAGCCTTACATTTTTTCCTTTACAATAGCTGCTGCTGGAACACTTCCGGTTTATCGCTTGACCAAATGCGGCAATTGTGCCTCATAAGTGAGAATGCTTTTTCGATGAAAACCTTGACCTTCGTACGTCTTTAATAGAGCCCAATCGGCGAAAGTTCGACGTTCACGATGTGTAGCCAAGTCTTTTCGCAAGATATGGCACAATGACTTCCGAGAGATGCCCATCCTCTAGGAACGGTGCTGAATCGATTACGATTAAGGTTTTGACTTACCAACTCGCTTGAATATTCTATTCACTCTGGAGTTTCTTTCTTCTGGAAAAGTAAATAATTCGATTCGAATTTTTTCACTAAATGCTCAATGGTTCGCTGTTCGGTATGATTAGAATGGCCGAGAATTGGAGTTAACACTCCTAATGTAGTTATTCTAATGAAAAGCCCTTTATTTTGCCCAGAAAATCGTGGTGCACGCACTCGTACAAAACAAACACAATGTAAAGGGTGTTTTTTAAAAAACAGGATCCAGAAAATAACCTAAAGTAAAAATGCACTGCATTGGTTTTGATAAAGAGAATGCTTTTTTGGAAAAATAATTTGTTGTCATTTAATATTCAAAAATAATTTCGGGAATATGTAAACTCTTTCGATCATCTGAGATCCTATATCCTATAACTCGTAGTAGATTGTCTTCCAAAGATTCGATTATTTCTGGTTTATCCACATATAAAAGACTCGCACGATGTTAGATGGCAAGTCCCAATCATTCTTTCACCATAACTTAATTTCAATGAATGGATGGTATTGTTCGTATTCGTAGATTCATCTAGCTGAAATTACATATCCTTCACATCGATGTCACATAAATTTGGGAACAAATCTTCGCTGATCATCTTTCTGTATCGGTCACCATTGACAGTTTACAATCTGAGATCCTGCTTCATTTTTAAACAAATAAGGCCTTGAGCATTGAAACTACACCGTACAGTACATTTCTGTGGATGTAATGTTATCATTTATAGATTCTTCTCACTCCATTTAACTTACGAATTCCGATTCGTTTATAATAATAAAATAAACAAGTTCCTGTTTAAAAATACGTTCCTTAATGGTTCATTGCCGTCAGTTTACTAACTAATTACATTTAATTTTTCAGTTGCATTTATAATATTATTTTGCTAACTCAACACGTTTACCTAAGCTTTGTATTATGGAATTTAAGTTCGCTAGGCGTGTGCATCGAACCTTGAGAATTGCCCATTGGTTTCCCACATTCTTATTTGCCTATAAATTCCGGATCAGATTGCAGTTGATTTCGAGTTTCCGGTGAAGGTCCGACGGATGATCCAACGGCTTCCATTCTTGCGCCAAATGAATCTTGCGAGGTAATACACCATAATCCTCTCACAAAATATTAAAAGTCATTGACGGACAAAAGATAATCTCCTGTGCATTCCTGCGAACTTACATATTCGGGTATTCATCACCACTGGCCTCAACACTTACTAGGAAATCTATTCACAACACGATGAATAACGCGTTCAGATGGGCGATCACACCGTCCATAAAATTAATGAAATAATATTCTACGAGTTGTTGGGGTATAAATGTTATTCAAAATTACTCAAAATTACCAGTCAGACGTGTTTTTCTTGTTCTGCCTATTCAACTGTTCAATTTTCAGTTCAACTTTTTGTCAAATTGCACCCCCAGTGCTAGAATTGGTGCAACATCACAAATTTTAAATTTGAATCATGTCTGATTCTGGGTAGCTTGCAAGGGCATCAGTGGCATAACCTTTCATGTCCTTTATGACGGGTTAAACAAAAAAAGCGGTGTTTGTCAGAGAATTTTCCGATAACCTCCTTTATTTTTGTGATGAGTGCAAGTGTATCTCACACTCCCATGTGCTTTTGGCTATAAAATACCTAAGCGATTCTAATGACTCCTACCGAGACGCACTTGGCAAAAAGATTACGGACAGAGTCTAGGTTATTGAAAACAGTGTCAAAAGTGTTGAAGAGTTAACTCGGTTCCAAATTCAGCCGATCTTATAAAATCCAAAGTAATGTACATGCCTAAACGAATTGCAGATCTAATCGAGTTAGACTCGATGCAGGAATGAAGAAATTTCCTTATGTCACCTGGTTATTTATGACCAAAAAACGTGCGAATTGATAAGCAATGATGACACTGACATACTTTTCCAATTCCCGTCGAACAAACAACTCCCGTCTAAACAATCTCATCCTATGATCGATGTAACCTTCGATAAAGTGAACGATGCCGGTGATGAACTAACTGCGATGCAGTTCCACGTATGCGATATTGTGCACCATATCGCACCAATAAACTGAAAAATCGATGATACACAAAACTATCCGCAGCCTTACAAGAATGCTCACTATTATTATTTTTATGAAAGAAAAATGTTTTTTTATTGAACACCTTGTTTTGTTATATAGTGGATTCAAAAAGTGTACAAACAAATTTTCAAGAAAATCGGCTTGTATTAACACACTGCAATGAGCCTGAAATCTGAAGAATTCTCTTCTAGGTGAAAAAAACAAAAACATTTTAAAGTGATATTTTCATAAATAATAATAAGCAGATGAAGATCTTGTAATAAATAGATTTATAGATGATATTTGTACAAATAATTTATACACAAATAAATAATGAAACTCAGTCGTCGTAACGAGTTTTGAGACTATCTCGACTACATCCTGGGTAGTTTTGGCGATAATTTTTCACAGTCTGAAAATTTTAAATTTGAATAGAAGTTATTTAAAATTTAAAGCATATGATTACGATAATCTGTGAGTTCTTTTAATCAAATCAAAATGGTACTCACTTGAAGTAGGAATTGCTTTTGATATTTTTTTATTGAATTGTTCTATTAGTTTAACTCCACGTTCAGCTGTATAATTGACTACTTTTAATGATCCGACTATTTTCTTTGCTCGCCTATAATCTGGTTGGTCATTCCAAACTGCTGGATCAATGTGCAAAAAGTCTGCAGATAAGCCAAATCTTTCGAAAATTTTCATAGATTTAGTTGGCATTAGATCTGATGGAAGAGTTTTGGTAATGAAATGTGAAGATCTAACTAGCTACTTCGTCTTCCTTTTGGTCATCTCTTTCTAAGATTTTTAAAACCATTTTTCTCTTTTCTTCAACATTCAGCCTTTCATCGAAAAACGAAAACGCTGCATATTCCTCAATCAGGTATGATAAATGATTAAGGAACTTACGAGTATTTATTGCAATTTCAGCTATAGCTTTGTCATCTTCTCTATATGAATTGAGTCTTTTTAGAGAATTAATGTCATTTAATGGTGCTTGTGAGACATCTGGCGCAGAAAACCGTGATTGTGTGTAGCATTTGATAATAAGGTAGCAAATAGTTGAGAAAGCTCTTTTATCTTTCGCGTTCAGCTTGGAGGAGTTCCTCTCAAATAAATAACTATCACCTCTAGAAACGCCTTATAGTCATCCCGATGGAAATTATCTTCTAACCTTTTCATACCAAATATCAAAATTTCTTCCCTTACATATGCAAGGAGGTTCACAACCTTTTTGTCCATGAGCAATATGAAAATTTTACTCCACTAAGTTTTAAACCTTTTAAACAAAAGAATATCAGGTCCAGATAATGGATCCAATTTAGATGCATTAAATACTCCTTGAAGAACAATTTTTTTATTTTTTCCATAGCTGCAAGCTTGTGGTCCGTTCCAAGCATACACCCAGGTCGACCTTTCTGTCTTTGTAAAGGCAAAAACTTTTTATCCTCTTCAATTTTCATCAAATCCAAGGCTGATTCATGTGCTATTTCAAATAAATCGTTTAAGGTTTCCGCAAAATCATATTATTTTTTTTTTGTTGTCTCATTGTTTCTGTTTACTTTTCTCAATGTTTCGTAGCTCTTCGTAAAGTTTTTTCAATTGTTTTAAGCAAGGTAGGAATTCTTGCTTTTTACCAAAATATAAAACACTCATCTATTACTAAACTAACACTATTTGCTAAACTTAACTTCACTCTTTGCATATTATAAAAAAGAACACCAAGTACATCTCGTTTTGAAGGTAATTTAGAACCTAGAATTTAATTTTTCATAATACCGACCAAAAATAAATTTTCACGTGGCATTTTTTAACAACTTAACTGATCGCGGGCTACTAAAAGTGTCGACTTACAGAAATAATGAATTACATTTTAAATTCCATCACCTACGCCTGCTTAGAAAAAAAAAACTTTATACAAAAAAAAAAAAAAATTCCGACATTTGAAAATAAGGACCACCCTACACACTATAATAAATCGCTCATGCCTGAATTTATGGAACCTGAAGTAGATTCACGCCCACTTCCACATATAAGTCATCGGACAGTCCAACCTACTGAATTCTGTGAAGCTTCTTCCAACTTGACAACAGAGCACACATCAATGTCAACTCTTCCAGTCGCTGCCCCACGGAAGCTTATCTATCACTTTAATTCAACGTGGACACCTTCCGAATGGTAACGTAGGCTAGACAAGCTTGATTCGAAGAATCGATTGGTTACTATGCTTCTTATGAAAGCTGCAGGATAAATCTGACTCGGTGTGTTACGAGGGTAAAACAAAAACAATTGTCATGGTTTCCATTCAGAAGGAAGGCCTCCCTATCGAGTCTCAGGAAACTTTAAATAAAGTATCACGAGATTTTCAATACGTCTTCCCAAAAAGTAGCGGACAATTTTGCCGCTCTTCGCAACTATGTGCACTCTAAAAGAGACTCACACATCCAACGCAGTCGACTCGACCACGATAAATTTTCCCGAACCTAACAAGTAACCTACCTCTCACCTTCTATTACCAGAACGTAAGAGGAGTGCATTCTAAGACCCATGACTGAAACTAATCCTATCACCAAGATAAAAAACCAGGAGCTATTTCCTCTTTCTTTTAATGTTTTTCGGGATAATGATCGCACACCCTCTTTGATTAACTCTCCATGTCAAGGTATCCTACCAGGCTTTCACAACAGTTTTGCCTCCTATCTCGTTGCCATTTCGCCTTCTTCTAAGCTCGACTTTGTGTCAGTTAAAATAACATTTACGCATAGATCCTTGTACATCATGTGTTGCTACATTCTTCCGACCCAACCTATCAAATCCTACCAACTTGCTATTGCAATTGACAATTTGATTGACCCACCATTATCTTCGGCGATTTTAACCTTCCGCATCTGAAATTAACTCCATCTAACTATATTTTTTTATTGCTTCTAATCCCATTTCTACTAAGGAATGTCTATTCTTAGATCGCTTAACAGACCCTAGTCTATGTCAAGGCAATTAGACCTTAATTTCACAACTGATCCCATCAACTCCTCGTTTTGTCTTATATCTCTTTCAACTATTGATAACTATCATACTCCACTTCTTCTTTCATTTTTCCACAACTATCCCTTCCAATCGCTACTCCCCGCAATTCTTTCTTCTTGCAATTTTCACAAAGATAATTATTTCATTTCATTTCATTTATTATTAAATATTTGGGATGTACAATAAGATTGATATCTTTTTTAGTACTTACGAGGGGCGTTCAACATATTCTCGGTATCGGGGTGAAGCTATTGTTGTATATACTCGTATAAATTGACTTATTTATCAAGTAATACTATTATTTTAGTGCATTCATGTAAAATTTCATATAAATGTGATTATTAATTCGCGTTTTATCTTTAGTTAAACAGAATCATAATGGCAACTGAAACGATGATGGTGAAAATTGAGCATCGCGCTGTAATTAAATTTCTCACTAAGCAAGGAAAAAGTCAAAAAACTATTCATGAAGAGATGGTGGCTGTTTACCAGGGTTCCGCACCTTTATTATCAACTGTGCAAAAGTGGTCAAGTGAGTTCAAGAGAGGCAGAGAGAGCATTGAAGACGACACCCGCTCCGGCGCCCCGGCTACTGCTTGTACGGGAGAAAGCATCAAAGAAGTCGAAAACTTGTTCTTGAGGATGCCCGAATAAAGGTAAAAATGATGGCAGAGATCACCAAGCTTCAATTGGTACCATTCACACCATTCTTCATGACCATCTTAACCTTTCAAAGGTCAGTGCAAGGTGGGTGCCACGAATGCTCACAGCGCCTCAGAAAAAAGTGAGAATCGCATGCTGTAGAGAGCTTTTGGAGATGTGTAGTGAGAACGCGGACGGTGTTATGGATCGAATTGTTACTGGGGACGAAACATGGGTCCACCACTATGACCCTGAAAGCAAACAAGAGTCCATGCGGTGGCATGAAAAAGGAACAGACCCCCCGAAGAAGTTCAAAGTCACTCCGTCTGCCGGGAAGCTCATGGCCACAGTTTTTTGGGACTCAAAGGGAATCTTGCTCATTGAGTACAAAAAAAAAGGTGAAACCATCAACGCCACATCCTACGCTTCCACTTTGCATAATTTGCGAGAGGAAATTAAAAAGAAAAGACGGGGTAAACTCGCAGCGCGTGTGTTGCTTCTTCATGACAACGCTCCTGTTCACACGGCGCGAGTTTCCAAGGCTGCTGCGCGAGATTGTGGTTTCGAAGAAATCCAACACCCACCCTATAGTCCAGACCTTGCCCCTAGTGATTATTTCCTGTTTCCGGATTTGGAAAAATGTCTTCGTGGAAAAAGATTTTCGGATGATGAAGAACTCAAGTCGGCAATAAATGGGTATTTTGCAGAGAAAGAGGAAATTTATTTTTTTGAGGGTTTAAAAAAGCTTATCTCAAGATTTAACAAATGCATTGATGTTATGGGAGATTATATTGAAAAATAAAAACAATTTAAATTGAATTCGCATTTTCCTTCATATCGATACCGAGAATATATTGAACGCCCCTCGTAGATACAAATTGAGTAGACATTATAACTGATTTAACATTTATAACTTAAAACCTAATACTACGATACGAGAAGAGATTACTTAAATTACTTAGGAATTAAAGATTATAGGGAACAAAGAAGGGATTAAGGATGGGTATTTAAAGAAGAGAAATGCGAGAGGACTGCACTTTTAAAGATTGCACGGATAGAAATGATCAAATTCATTCGCGGTGGTAGTGAATTCCATAATTTGACAGCATGAATGAAAAATAAACGACTTGAGTTCAAATATTGGTGGCGGAAAGGAACGATACTTAAATTTCTTACAGAACGATTAAAGACGAGTTTGTTAAATAAGTAGGATGGACATTTATTGTTAATGATTTTATGTAAGAATATACAATTTCTTGTATTGATGTATTGCTGCAGTGTGCCGCCTAATAGCTTTTTTGTGTGTTCAGAAATATGGTCATATCTACGGAGGCCGTATACGTAGCGCACCGCATCGTTGAGTGCTACTTGTAACTTATGCTGAGACAGTGAGTCAAGGGCGCTGTAGACAACATCTGCGTACATAATGATGGAGACTATTAATGTTAGTACCAACTTGCGTCTAGTTTCCACCGGAGTAAAGTAAGCCGATAGCCATAATTTGCGTAAACATCCGTAAATCTGACCAATGACTATTTGAGTATGACTGTAGCCTGATAGAGTACGATCAATAACAATGCCCAGACTAGTGCAATGCTCAATAGCAGTAATTTTATTATTGCTTAAACATATATCTGGTAGGATATTCAAGCTAAATTTTCTCTTAGATGTTGGTATAACTTGCGATTTTAGTGGGTTCAGAAGAAGCCCATTAATGACGGACCAAGCATATATTCGGGAAAGATCTTCATTAACAAGAAGAGCTAGCTCAGAGAGCTGGTTAAAGGGTTTCCCTAGATGAAGTTGAACGTCGTCAGCATAAAGATGCACAGATGTTTGCGTGCAGACTGATGGAAGATCATTGATAAACATGCAGAATAATAATGGCCCAAGAATTGACCCTTGAGGAACTCCTTGAACTAAAGCTTTTAGAGAAGAGGATTTGCCGCCAGAGGTAACTCTCTGAAATCTTTCTGATAAATAGCTACCAATAAGTTTGACAGCCCTATCACTGAAATCAAAAAAGTTTTTTAGCTTCCACTTTAGGATGTTGTGATCTACCCTATCGAAAACTTTCGAAAAGTCAAGCAGACGAAGAAGACTTACATAGCCCTTGTCATAATCCTGCCTTATTTCGTCAAATAGGTTTATCATAGCTCTAGAGCAACTGTGATTTACTCTAAACCCTGATTGTTTCGGGTAGAATAAGTTGTTAGTGGCTACATGGTTCAGGATTTGCTTCTATAACACTTTTTCAAAAATTTTTGATAAACAAGGTAGTATACTAATTGGTCGGTAGTCAGAAGGAGAATTTGCTTTTGTTTTTTTTTGCAATTGGAAGTATCCTTGCAATTTTCCAAGACATAGGAAAAGTTGATGTGGTAATGCAAAAGTTAATAACATGAGTTAGATGCCAACAATAAGAGGTAAAATAAGTTTAATAAACCGTATTGATAGACCATCCTCTCCGATAGCGTCAGACTTAACGGCCACGGTGCATTTAAAAACTTCATCTTCACTCACCACTTCAAAATCTTCTAGTCTTTGCACAGAACAAGTTATTAAGAAGATCTGGGTCGAGAGCACTTTGAGGGTTAAGGACTTTAGAGACACCAATTTTTTTATGTTTCTCCAAAGTGTTTTGGCGGGTAAAGAGGCATTAAGCTTTGATGCAAAGTAGTTCTTTTTGGATGCACGTATAACCAGAGTTGCATGATTTCGGGCTTGTTTAAATGCTTCCCAATTGATATTCGTTGATCGGCGCTTCCATCTACTGTGCAATTTATTTCGAATCTTGATTATATTAATCACATCGGAGGTGAACCAAGGACAGTTTTGGTTTTGTACTCTCACTGTTTTTGTCGGTACATGTTGATTAAACAGTTGGGTTAGGATCGATTGAAAGGAATCAACTTTGTCATTGGGATCAGCTTTCAGTCTGCACTGCATCCAAGAGGAGGATGTTGTAGCCAGCTGAAGGGCATTAATATCAACCGAATTGAAGTCTTTATACGCGAAAGAGTCAGTAGTAGAACATTTAGATAAGTTCATATTGTATGTCAGGAAGATAAGGTCATGATCAGAGATATCAAGAGATATCTGGTCAGAAAGAAGTACGAGCTTTGGATCAGAGTCTATAAAAAGGTCAAGAAGACTGGGTGAACAATCTGGGACAAAGCGTGTGGTATATGTGGTATTAACTATACTCAGACCAACAGAGGACACTGCGTCTTTCAACTGAAATGCTCGTGAGTCATTTCTTAACAAATCAGCATTGAAATCTCCGCAAACAATTAGATGCTTATAAAGTGCACAACATTCCGAAAGAGTAAGAAAGAAAGGCGCCGAAGAACATCTTCGGTTTTTACTTTACACACAAGAGACGAGACACTTTGTATTAGAGCCCCTTATTTCAACAGCAATAAACTCAACACCAGGTCCACTGGATTTAAAAATGCTTTCCGACTTAATAGGTGACTTACAGTAAATTGCCACACCTCCACCTGTGGTCTCAGTGATTCTATCATTCCTATGCAGTTTGAAATTTGGTATATCATAGAAATTTGGTTCGTCAGATATATTTGGTTTGAACCATGTTTCATTCACACAAATAACATCGATACAAGAAGTTGTGAACAAGTATTTTAAATAGTCTAATTTAGTGTCATTTAAGCTACGTGCATTTAGATAACAAATTCTGAATTAAATCGCTGGGAAATAATATTTGCCATAGTGTATGTTGATTCTTCATTCATACTGTACATCTCACTGGAGAAAGAGCTTGAAACATCCATGGTATAAAATCAAGAGTAGGCGAGACAAAAAAAGAGTGCATTCCTAGCAAGGGTGATGGGTAATAGAGGAAATTTAACAAGAGTGGGAGAAGAAACAGTGAATATGGAGTTTACAATAACAATAATTTAGAATAAAGAATTATATATTTGTCGCAGCGGCAGCAGCAAGAAGATCATCTGGGCTTTCAATGAGAAAGCTTTTTCCGCTCGCCGTGAAACTCTGCCTTAGTGAGTGAAGTTGATTGGAGAGTTGTTCTTCTAAGATCTTTACAGTGACAGGTATGTTATCTCTGCTCTGTTGTTTTTGAGCAGGAGATGATTGAGTGGGTGTAGAAGGCAGCACTTTTGCTGATGCAGCTCTTGTTCGAGGGTTCGGCGCAGACATGTTTGCTGGTTTGATAGTCCATGAAAAATTCAAAGCAAGCGGTAAAGATTTAACGGCGACAAATTTTACTTTATTTCACTTTATTTATTTAAAGGAAAGAGTAGGTTTAAGATATTTTTCTTTGGAAATATTGAGACAGAACTACTCGTAGTCTTTAAGATTTCGCATGTTTAATTGTTTATTTAGCAGATTGTCACTTAGATTCTTGCTCACTTTCGCCGAACGAATTGGAAAAACGTCTATTCAGTCAGAGAAAACATTAATTACCTCATTACCGTAAAATCAATTGCTATCTAAGCAGGGCTTCTTTCGAGCTTATCTGCTGCCCTCTCCATTTTTACAGAGAAATATTTAAATCCATCTCCCGTAATAAAACAACTTCCACATCCCCTTCTTGGTACTCGTATAATCGTATACTCCGCTATCTACGAAACAAAAGAAACAAGTTACCGGCGGTATTGCTTCGCACCCACTCTTCTTCCGACTATTCAAACTATCTATTGTAGGTGCATATCTTCATTTCATTGAACTCTTCAACTCTCTCTATGAACGCTACCTGAATAGTGCTCAATTTATAAAAGACCCCAAGTTCTTGCAATTTGTAAATTGCAGACCGATGGTTATCCTTCCTCCCTCGCTTTCGAAACCAAATCTTCAAATGATCCTCCTACTATCTCCAATTTTTTTGCTACATTTTCCAAACAATCATTTGCCAACAATTCCTTCGTACCAGATCCCTCTTACTCCAATGACGTATCCAATTCCTCGGTTGGTCCCTTTCTCACTCGAAATTTCGATTCTGCAGTTATTGAAGAAAAGTTAAAAAAACTTAAAGATGAATTTCTACCTAGCTCAGATAGTCTCCCCACCATTTCTTATAAAAAATGATCTTCCAACCCATCTATCCCCCTTTTCTACCTATTTCGTCTATCCCTTACACAGGGACAATTTCCCCAGTTTTGGAATACCTCGATACATAAAAAGCATGAAGTTACCAATGTTACCCATCAACATTAAACACTCTCATATTCCCAAATTCCTTGAAAGCGTTCTATACGAAGACGAAGCTTCAGCCTTTTATTTCGCTCAGATAACATGGTTTTCTAAAAAGTAGATCAACTACCACAAACACTAGTTGAATTCGTGTCATTTGCTCTCGCAGCCTTTGAAAATGGCGAAGGAATCGATGTTATCGCAACTGATGTCACTAAAGCGTTTGATAAGATATCTCATCAAGTGATACTTTTCAAATTGTCTGCTCTCAGGTTTGAACCTCTTTTATTAAAATGGATTTATTCTTACCTTGTAAGCCGATATTATAGTGTTCGGTTTAGATCCGATAATTCTGTTCCTTTCTTGGCCTCATTTGGAGTTCCACAACGCAGCCATCTTGGTCCTCTTCTTTTCATTCCTACTATTAACGACCTTGAGAGATGATCATTAAATAGTCCTCCCTCTCCCTTTACGCTGACAACACACAATTTTTTAAAACTATTTCTTCTCCCCATAACTACACCCTTCTTCAAGAAGACCTCGATCCGGTTGAATCTGGTGACTCAAAAACTGCCTGGATCTTAATACGTCCAAATGCCAATCTATAATCTTCTCACGTAAATGCAACCCGTCTCCTCGCCGGCCTTAGTTTCTCTATGGTCAACCACTGGTTCAGTCTTTTTTAAAAACCCTGACGTATCGATGAGATGATCCTTAAAATCAACTTACAAGGGGTTTTCCAAATGTTAGGTAACCAGATCTCTCTATGTTACCTTTGTTCGTCCCCTTTTTGAATATGACAGTCAAGATTTGTCCCCCTTCCATCGAGTTCATGTTTCCCGAAGCGAGGATATTCAACGTCGATTCCTCGGGTTGGCTCTCTGTGGTCTGCTCTAGAACGAGCCTTTAATCATACCTCCCTATCAGAACCGCCACAAACTCCTCAATATGAATTCGTTAAAAGAACGTAGGAATATTGCTGACATTATTTTCATTCACTGACTGCTCTGAGGTTCCATCGACTACGCATCCATCTTCATCTCTATTTCCCTCTACGCCAACCCACCTAATCTAAGTTGTCGTCGTATCTTCCATCTACCGGTCAACCGCACCCCTTATAGCTCCTACGAGCCAATCTCCCGTATGCTGGGAAAGGTCAATTTAAGTCTCTCCGTTTTTTAATACAACCTGAACACTCCTCGTCTCAAACAAGATCTCCTCCATTATTCCCTTCATTGCTAGCTCTTAAGTCTTTCTGTTAGTTTATAGTCCTAGTTTTTAAGTTAGATTAAGCTTGCATTAAGCCAAATAAATGGGGGCTTTAGCCCCCATCAAAATACCAAAATATAATTCTATCCATGATGAATTTATGACTTTATTGCAACAAAATAAAGCCCTTACAAAAATGACAGTTTTCATAGTCATTTTAATTTAATTTGTCAACTTCTCTTCTTATTTTTCTATTATTAACCATTGAAATATGTATAATTATATAATTACATCTAATTTTATATTTCTCTGAAGGATCTGCATTAATAGAGGTTGGCTACATATGCCGATCTTAGGATCATTCTACAGACCCATATAATGGGTGTTTTTTTGCAGTGTCGGTCTTTTCATTAGAGATTAAATGTCAAATCACTTGTCACAAGCTTCTTTTATTGTCCGTTTAGTTTGCTATTTCATCATTTAAACATTGACGCCCAACACCGGTTTCAAATTGTTGAAATTTACTTCCAAAATCAAGGCGCTGTTCGAAACTTATACAGCACTTCGTGAAATTTATGGTAGACACCATCGGTCATCTGAACGTGCTACAATATTTATTGAATTATTGAAAAATTTCGAACATAATTCACACTATTTGATGTTCACATACCAACAATAATGAGAACAGTGCGTTCGGAAGAAAATATCGCGGCTTTGGAGGCTTGTGTTGAAGGGGACCCCAGTTTATCGACTTGTCGTCGCTCGAAGCGACTTGGCCTTTGTCCATCCACTCTCTTGAAAATTCAGCGCAAAGATATTAATCTAAAGGCTAATGCGATCCAATTGGTGCAAGAGCTAAAGTCGGCGTGACCATTTATTGCGTTGGAAGTTGAACCAGTTTTTTATCGTACAATTTTGTTCAGTGATGAGGGTCATTTCTGGTTAAAATGCTACGTAAACAAGCAGAATTGTTGCATTTGGAGCGAGGACAATAATTAAAACTTTTACCAAATGCCAATGCATCCAGAAACGTGTACCGATTGTACGCCGGTAGCGTTAATGGTCCTTATTTCTTCAAAAATGAGGCCGGAGCACAAGTTATTGTTAATAGATCAACGATTAATTGTTCTCAAATTTGCACTACATCAATGAAGAAGAACTGTCGTTCCAAAAGTATGGTGCTCCACCCCACGCACCCAATGAAAACATCGCGATTTGGCAATACAACCAATTCAAGAAATTGACCCGTGAATTGGCCACTAATGCAATTTGATGCCATTGGATTCCTTTGACGTAGCCCCAAGACACCAGTTTATTCCAATAAACCAGCAACAACTGGCACTTTGGGGTAAGACATTGTACGTGTAATACCCGATATGCGCCCCAAATTTTTCAAAAAAGTTGTAAAAGTTGGACCTCTATAGTTTGATTTAGACTAAGCAGCCATAGTGGACATATGCCCGAAACTACGAGTATATTAAATGGTATGAAATAATCTCCATTTAATAAATGCTCATCAAATTAATTTCTTTCTGTTTTATTTAAGCAAGAAAGTTCGGATCTCTTAAAAGAACACCCTTTATATACAAACCTTTCAGTTTAAGCGGAATTTTTCTGTCACAAAATTTATCGGAGTTTACGGGCAATATAAACATTATCGTAATTTACTTTTGGTTAACGACAGGTCCCCAGTATTTAAATTGTTCGCACCATGGCACGGCGAATCCTTTTAAATATCTGTGAGAATTCGGTGTTATTTTGACTGATTCTTAGGATTCCTCGCCAGTCATCTTTAACCGCCTTTCTTATTAAGAGTTGCTTGAGGGGCTGTCATGCCGTTGCATGAAGAGAATCAACACATGTACTACTTCAATAGAAAATCTTGCACGACATTAACCCTAGGATGGGCAGATGTTTGGGAGGCGGTAACATAACCTGCTGTGCCTCGATAGGTCCATATGAATATTGTCTAGTCCGAAGTGCCGTTGGTATCGATTATGGTTTGAAAAACTGTCTTAAATAAAGAAAAGACTTTGTATTAGTTTATTTATAAATTTACTGTTTATTGTGCCAGCTTAAATACATACATAATGTATGCATATGTGAACAATTTAATTATTGGCAATGCAACCATTGCATGAAGGCCGTGTTTCAATTTTTCCATGTGTGAGGCACATAAATTCATGACAAAAAAACATTTATGGAATGTTTTACGACGCAGTTCACCTTCGGCTCTACAATGCACACAATCTTTCCGTTCTTTTTTCGGTTGCCCAGCAGCGGTGGAGGCGGATGCAGCTAATACAGATGTTGTGGATGATGCTACCTGAGATGGTGCAGCTGCAATTGGTGCCTGAAAAGAGAGAGAATGAAATGTAGAAATAGGTCTATGATGTGCTGTAAGTACGTACAATAACACCGAACTTTTCCATAGCTTGTTTGATACGAGGTTGGCGCGAAACATAACCATTCATTGCTCTAACCTCCATATGTGGAGTAACCAATTGTATGGCCAATTGAGTTAACAATTTACGACGTTTGTCGCTTTGCTTTGCTGGCTGCAATTGGTTGTGAACAATAAACGAAGCCAAACCGGCAATGTCCAAGATGTTGTAAAACATAACCAATGGCCATCGATTGGTCCCACGTTTGCAAGAATATCCGGAGATCATTTGATCCATGGTGTCAACACCTGCTTTATTGGCATTGTAGTCCAAGATTTGATTTGGTTTTAGAGAGCTATTCTCTTCATCGATATAACACGTATAATGCTCTGTCGACAACAAAATGACGGCTTTATTTGGCTTTTGGCACGTACGAACACAAGGCAGATTTTTCATTGTAAAAACCAAACAATGTCTGATACAACGTACGATTTCTTGATTTTTTGAAATCAGCCGGAACGAAACGTTTGTTAGAGCGAACGGTGCCAACAATGGCGAGTAGGGAAATAACTGCTGGTCAACGGTTATGTTGGCACTGGGCGTATATGCTCTCTCTAAATTCGCGTTCAACATAATCCATATGTCGTCAATTGCCGTAGATTTACTAGTCAGTAGGCGCTGCTCACGTGTATTGCCATTATCAAAGCGAATGTAGCGTTGTAAAATTTTGAAACGTTTTAGAGACATTGTTGCTGTGTAAATGTCGTAATTATAAGGCGCCCACAATTCCTTGGTCGGCTGGGTATTGGAGTTGAAGAGACCAGAAAACAATAACAAACCAATGAATGCATACAATTCATTTTCATTCGTTGGCTGCCAAACCTTTCGATTTGCTGTTGCATGTGTTTCGTTCTAAATGCGGACTATCTGATTTGCTTTTCGGTTTGTTTCGCGGCAAATGATATCAAGCATATCTGGTGTCATAAACTGTTTGAAAATGGAAATGGGATTTTCCACGAAATTACCAATGGGCCCAACTTTTGCAGCAATAGGCACATTACGAGGGGCGTTCAATATATTCTCGGTATCGATATGAAGGAAAATGCGAATTCAGTTTAAATTTATTTTTCAATATAAGCTCCCCTAGCATCAATGCATTTGTTACATCTTGAGATAAGCTTTTTTAAACCCTCAAAAAAATAAATTTCCTCTTTCTCTGCAAAATACCCATTTATTGCCGACTTGAGTTCTTCATTATCTGAAAATCTTTTTCCACGAAGACATTTTTTCAAATCCGGAAACAGGAAATAATCACTAGGGGCAAGGTCTGGACTATAGGGTGGGTGTTGGATTTCTTCGAAACCACAATCTCGCGCAGCAGCCTTGGAAACTCGCGCCGTGTGAACAGGAGCGTTGTCATGAAGAAGCAACACACGCGCTGCGAGTTTACCCCGTCTTTTCTTTTTAATTTCCTCTCGCAAATTATGCAAAGTGGAAGCGTAGGATGTGGCGTTGATGGTTTCACCTTTTTTTTTGTACTCAATGAGCAAGATTCCCTTTGAGTCCCAAAAACCTGTGGCCATGAGCTTCCCGGCAGACGGAGTGACTTTGAACTTCTTCGGGGGGTCTGTTCCTTTTTCATGTCACCGCATGGACTCTTGTTTGCTTTCAGGGTCATAGTGGTGGACCCATGTTTCGTCCCCAGTAACAATTCGATCCATAACACCGTCCGCGTTCTCACTACACATCTCCAAAAGCTCTCTACAGCATGCGATTCTCACTTTTTTCTGAGGCGCTGTGAGCATTCGTGGCACCCACCTTGCACTGACCTTTGAAAGGTTAAGATGGTCATGAAGAATGGTGTGAATGGTACCAATTGAAGCTTGGTGATCTCTGCCATCATTTTTACCTTTATTCGGGCATCCTCAAGAACAAGTTTTTCGACTTCTTTGATGCTTTCTCCCGTACAAGCAGTAGCCGGGGCGCCGGAGCGGGTGTCGTCTTCAATGCTCTCTCTGCCTCTCTTGAACTCACTTGACCACTTTTGCACAGTTGATAATAAAGGTGCGGAACCCTGGTAAACAGCCACCATCTCTTCATGAATAGTTTTTTGACTTTTTCCTTGCTTAGTAAGAAATTTAATTACAGCGCGATGCTCAATTTTCACCATCATCGTCTCAGTTGCCATTATGATTCTGTTTAACTAGAGATAAAACGCGAATTAATAATCACATTTATATGAAATTTTACATGAATGCACTAAAATAATAGTATTACTTGATAAATAAGTCAATTTATATATACAACCACAGCTTCACCCCGATACGACGTTGAACGTCCCTCGTATGTGCTTGTGGCCGACCAGTTGGTGGTGAAGCTTTCATCCACATAATTCCATCTTCGCACGAATAAAATTCTCCACGCAACTGTTGAGGCACAAGAATAGCACCTGAAATCGCGTCAAGTTCTTCTTGGAGAAGTACATTCATCTCATCATCCCCATCGTCACCATCATCATAATCATTATCCGCCTCTTCCACTTCCAACTTGACCTCAATATCAGAAGCATCACCAGCAACATTATCCGGCACATAATCTCCATCGTCGTCATCAACATCAACAAATGGATCCTCTTCCTCAGTATAATCTTCCGCCAAAATTGCCGCTACATGTTCTGCAGTTATCCGTCCACATCTAGTCGGCCGATTCACAGCGACTCGTATATCCACAACATCATGCAACTCATTTTGTCTCGCCATTTTTCACTGCATAAGGAACAAAAATTATAAAAAAAAACCACAAAATATGACACTGAAACCACAAATAAAGCCAAAAACAATTATTACCAAAATTATTACCGCTGTGCATTTAACTTTCGGTTATACATCATCGTACATGTCGCGTATCATTCTTACATACGTTGAGATTTTGAGACTTTATTGCTGCCCAAATAAGACCTTTGGAAACTCTGTCGAACACTTTTTTCATGTCGATGAAGACTTTGAAACTTCGCGAAATTTTTCCATCATCATTTATAAACTTTGAATAGCGTCTTATGTCGATTTGCTTCACACATTGACTGCCATGAAGTTTAACAACATGCCGTGATCGAATGTCCTGAACTCGCTTGTACGGACATATATAAAAATTTCCATAGCATGCGACTTTAGTTTCACCGATCGATAGTTGTTACAATTTCTAGTGTCGTCTTGTTATCCAGTCTGACTGCAACCTCAGGTTCATTCTTTTCACGGCTTCGCTAACTTCGGCTTCCGTAAAATCTGTTGTGTTTTGTTCGTACGTGCAGAAATTCTTCTTTTAGTAAGGCGTTAAAAAACTCTTCAATATATTTCAGCGATTGAATATCTTGTGAGCTTCTTCTTAGTTGCACCGCAATCTTAAAGATATTTATTTTTACCAATTGCCTCTTCTTTTTCTACTGCTTGTTGTCTGCTTATAGGGTGTGAAGGTACCTCTTCTAATTCTCGAAATAATGCATCCACTGCTACCGCATGTACTCTTGCTACCACTGTTTTCGCCTGATTTTTGCAACGTCTGACTAAAGGCGAA
This sequence comes from Volucella bombylans, assembly GCA_949129095.1. NCBI lineage: Eukaryota > Metazoa > Arthropoda > Insecta > Diptera > Syrphidae > Volucella > Volucella bombylans. The sequence goes on along the minus strand of OX422143.1, from coordinate 64,919,538 downwards.
CTTTATCGATTTCGCCTTCTCCGCTGTACTTAGTCCTCGCTTAAAACGTTTGTCTTTTGTTCTTAGCCGCCATTTTGTTTTTCATTCTTCCACCACCAATACGTTTCTTTATTCATGTGGAGTTGGTTTTTCGAAACACTGATCAGAGCTGTTGCACTACACCTACATTTTTCATCGAAGTTGAAACCTTGCAAAATTAGTCTTTAATCTTGGCTTATGGCAGTTTGAAGCCGGTTCCGCAAATTTTGTGCCTATAACTGGCCTATTTTCTTATTGAAATTAATTTCTCGGCCGATCCCGGTTTTTGTTGTTATCTTGCTGGCTTCTTCATGAGAAATTCTTAAGCAGAAGTGCGCTCACTTGCGAATGGTTCGTCTCTGATCACTTTAGAATCTCTTTCTGGAAGTTTTGTGTTATTCCAGCATTGATTGTAATCTATCTGCGTTTAGTGTTTACCGCTGAAGTAATTTTTCTTTTTTATAAGTTAGATACCCTTTTACTGTTGCCAGGGCGCGAGCGGAAAGGTAGAAGGAAGAGAAAGGAAAATTGCTTTGTAGTGGTTTGAAACTCAGGTGTGTTTGGTTTCGATATTCGCTCTCCAGGGGGTGGGAGTCCGAATAGGATGGAGAGTTTTTTCTTCACTCAGAGTGATTCGAGGTATTTTTTTGTGCTTAAAACTCTACAACAGCCAAATCTACGTGTCAGTGTTATGCCTTCACACGCAGAATTTTTCTGCCTGAGTTCCAATTACACAAATGAAAAACTGACTTGCCATGGGCAGGATTCGAACCTGGACCCTTCGAGTGAGAAGCGATTGCTAGTACCACTACATCACCATAAAATGTCGTTCTCACTTAACAAATATCGGGTTTAGTATGGTAAAATCGTGTGATTTGCATGAGCTTAGTATATTTTCTCCTGTTGGGTTTCTCGTTTCGAAATCATTCCTTCCATGGCAGTCTTCGCATTCGTAATTCAATTTTCCCACCTGCCCGTTTAAACCTGTACCGATGCAAAGCATTTCCTGAATTGACATTCCATCTCTCATCAAAATCTTGCCACAATACATAAATATTTTTGTGATTGCTCGCAGCCTGTTGAAGGCGCTAACATTATTCCACTTTTCGGATTCAGTTATCAGTTTTTGGTACGGTTACGGTTTTATCTAGTCATTAGTAGCTCCGCAGTCAAAATTATGGCAATTCCGTTCTTATTTTGCTACGTTCCGTAATAGTAGATTTTGTGCGCTTTCGTTTGCAGGTTCAAGTAGGATGCCCTGTTTCCAACATTTCACTACCTGGTTTCTTGAACGCTAATTATTTCGATTTTACGTTGCCGTAATACATTTTATAGTCCGAAACTTTTACCCGTCATTCTATCGACGTCCCAGCTTGCAATTCGCAATTTATTTATAAAAAGCATAATTTTGCTCGCCCCGGGAACTGTCGAGCTATGGCACGAATATTTCTATTCGCCCCGAGATCAGTCCTCCGCTGTGCAGAATGATTACCCTGTGTGGTGATGTACTTGTATACATTCACTTCCAGGTTGCCGTATTCTTCTTTCATCCGTATAGATCTGGCTTGAGTGTATGCTCATCAGTCTACCCTCAAGCCCACTTTTGGACGTACATTGAAATATCGTGATTCTTTCCTAAGCAGTACATCTCGCTTATGGAAAAAAACTTATGAATATATGTCCAATTGGGTCCAGTCTAGTAATGAATCTGGAGCAGAGAAGAAGTTGGTTTATCCGATGTAGAGTAGCAGATGCTGGGTGCCGTGACCCTAAGATTGTCAAGGGGTTTTAGATTGGCCTCGACTCATACCAAGGGTGGAGCCTGTGCCCTCAAATCGGGTTCCAACTTTGATATTATCGAAACATGCTAAGCGATAGTCAGGCGTATCCTGGTCCCCGTGGCTGTTTTTCATGACAGGTGTTTACACAGACTTAATCTGTATCTACGGCAACTTATCCACTTTTTCTGTGTGCGATTTGGATACTAAGGGAAACTATGTATATTAAGATGTTATTTTGGAAGATATTATTTACGGTTATGTGAAAATGATATGAAACCATATCAATTCAAAAACGGACGATCATATAATTGTTCTTTATTTCAGATCATGTCCCCCGACTCCGTTTTCTAAAGTGTAGGCAGTTCCAAGTGCAATTGAAAATATATGTCGATTAGAATGAAATTTCTTTCAATCCCCTCAGAATAGTGGTTGAGCCCTTTACGAGAAATAATACGCTTTAAATTCTGACACAGCTAATGTTGAAAGACGTCACCATATGCTTCTGTGATGAAACAAGGCGTTGGTGGTTACCCTACACATTAGTTTATTAGTTGGTTCTTACCAGATGATTGTCTCTTCTCCATTGGGTTTGTATGGTTGCAACCTACCATGCTGTTGTACCTTTAGAGTATTCCCCTGTTTAAAAGCAGATGTTTTGATGGGAACAAGTCGCAGTGGTGCTTCCATGAACTTGTGCGCGTTCTACCTTTGGCTCGTTCATGAAACGATGTAAAAACTCCAAACTGATGCGAAAATATAAACTTGACTAACTTTATCAAGAATCTAATCAAGTCGAGTCTTCACACATACGGTTCTACGAACTATTTATTAAAAATTTACACTGAAGTTTTCTATAGCTATAGACTTCACTCTCGTTCGGTTAATATGTGTTGTTATTTCAAGGACACACATTCGCAGCCTTAATGGGGATTGGCTAAGTATTCACGCAATCTGAACTGGGCCGTTCAGAATCAGTCCTCAATCAAGACCCAGAATATAAGATTTATCTCGACACACTCTGAAGGATATATTCTCTGAATCTCAGTGATTGTGTGGAGTTAAATTGCTGGCCTAAGCAAATTCAAAGAAACGCTTCGCATTACGTACTTAAGTCTAATTTTTTTTTTAAATAGCGAGTGCTCAAGTGGTTAATGTACCCTTAAAATGTTTGAACACAGCACGGGCGAAGGAAAATTAAGGAGAATTTTACAATGACTAGGAAATAGAGAGTTTTGCAGGACATTCCACAAGCGATTTATTCGGTTAAAGAACGAATCACGATATTTCAGAGTACGTCCGAAAGTAGACTTGAGGGGGTGGATTGGTACTGGCAATTTTTATGGAGCACTAGTGGTGGAAATAGCGATAGAACAAATTGAGACACGACACATTTCGTCGATATTCAAGGGTGTCCATTGACTGAGTGATATTAGCATCACCTATGAGTTTTATCGGACGGTTTTGAATCCTATCTAGCAGGTGCAGAGATGTTTTAGGCGCACCTAACCAGATATGGGCATTGTACTAAAATTTCGGGCGGATGAACCATTCATATATTGAGGCCAGATCAAAGGGGGTGAAGTATTTCTTACATCGCTTGAGGAAACCTAGACGGTAACGAGCGGAGAGTACTGTCGTCAGCAAAGAAATATACTGGATTAGAAGTAACAGACAATTAAATAAGAAATAAAAGAGTGTCGGAGACAGAACGGGGCCCTGTGTGCCTACACCAGCATTTATTTTGTGAATATCAGACTTGACTCTATCCAAGACAACTTGAATTGAATGTTCCGAAAGGTAGATTCTAATCCATTGAAGAAGAGAGTCGTCGATCCAAAATTGGAGATTCGACCTACTCAAATGTAGGTGGAGACAAAGCACAATCTGGGAGTGTTGAGCTGGCCGTAAAGTGTGCAGCAAGCAGATTGGTTTTGTTTAAGGAGCTGACAGCTGGAATGTCATTGTAAATGAGCATTGGAATAGAGGATTAGGCAGAATTTCTGATGTTTTTGACAAACGACCTAAAGCTTTTACTACCATTGGGACGTCGTAGTATTTTTTTCCTCAGCTTTTGGTCGTATTGAAATTTCACACGCTTACGAGTAAGAAAGACGTTGCAGTCATTCCTGGGTCGTTTGAACTTTTTTCGCTTTTCCTCTGTCTGGTTGGTCTTGAATTAACTTGATATGAAATCGGGTGATACTCTTCACCCGATGAGGGATAAAGGATCTCATTCCAAAGAGAATAGTGTCTGTGATCATATCATTAGCGACATCTACGTCGTCATCGAGCAAACATATCGACCTGTAAAAATTCGTACAAAGCTGAAAAGTCCGCTCCAATTGTCTTTCTGGTATTGCCATACGGCACTTTTAGGAATTCGTGTGGGCTCTATTACAAGCTGGGCCAGGTATTTTTCCACAGCGATTATCACAACACACCATCCTTCGGGCGTTATCTGTCAAGAGTGTGAAGGGTGCTGCTGCAATTTATGTATCTTAGAAAGTTCATTAAAGGAAACATGTGCATGAGTACATATAAAGACTACAATGGAGGAGCTTAGTGTCTGAGTACTACATCTATATTTTTCAAATCACCTAGGTTAGGTTAGATTTTTTCTCGTTTCTTCTATTTTTGTTTGAGAACAGTTCGTCCATTGGTTCACTAGGCGAGGCAGAAAAAGCCAAATTACCTAAAGACCTGAAATTTACCCGATTTTGACGTCAAACTACGACCCAGAGACGTTCAAACTAGAACTTAACTGGTTAAACAGCAAATAGGTGAGTCAACCGTAATATATTCCAGGTAAGGCTCAGCTTCTTACGATTAAACTCCTTTATAGTGTTGCTTGTAATGGCTGTCCTGAAAAATTGAAAAACTGAAAATGTCGAACTGGCACCAGAAAAGGCAACTCGGGAAAACGGAGGATGTGTTGATGCATCTTCGCATCCAGGATTCTGGATCCTGGATTCGACACTGAAAAGTTTAAAAACTCTTCTCAGAGGAAGAACCAGAACGTTGAAACGAAAGTTCTTCTCTCTTTATGGGCTTAGATAAATTTTCTTTCGATGCCATCAAATCTAGATAATACGACTTAAGTCCCTATCTGCACCTTTGAAATGTTAGTTTCGACTGTATTTCCAAATGATAAGAAATAACTTTTCCATGATTGATAACAAATACGAATATTTGTCTAATAGATTCTAAGTCTGGTATTGCATCCCTATGTAGAAGGCTTGCCATCTTGTATACAAAATCCCATTCATATGGAATAAATGCATATGTGATTTCGGATGTTTAAGGGGTTTCACACCACTATACGACGAGCCATCGAAAAGACCGAAAACTTGTCCCTTTGCTCAGAATTTGGTATCACCATCTAAACTTGGGCAATTTTATAACCAAGATTTTGTTGTTACAGAAAAACTACCAACGAAAAATGGTACGAATTCGTAGTTGCGTTCGCTAAGTTTTCATACGATTCGGTTCTACTGCCACCACCAAAAGCCGTAGCCGAATTCACCAAATACTGTGATTTCAGGAAGACAGGACTTATCATATCCTGCAGACGTCATCTCTTCGGCTTCAAATTTGTTTGTGTAGTCGTCACTTTCCCAGCAAGTATCGTAGGATGTTGTATCACTTACGTGCTTAGGAAGAGTGTAATGCCCCGTACCGACGCCTGTATGTCTACAGTAGAAAGGCCGCTGACCTCTTAGAGACGTCGGGACGCATTCATTTGATCTGCCGGCAACTTGAAGTGTCATGACGTCTACAGTTATGCTCATATGAAACCCAACTGCTAATGGAAGCCCTAACCGAGAATGCAGGCGGATCTAAAGTAGGTTCAGGTCCTGAAAAAGTCTCTTCAGGTCCTTCCTCTTGTGAGCCCATTGTGAAATGGGTTCAGAGAAGACTCTGTGAATTTACCCTTCCTACCGTGTTCACTGAAGTTTTGCATTCTCGAACTAGCTTGGAAGTCGTAACAGGGTTCAGCAGCGCTCTAATGTTGCAACAGATGCAAATGCTTCATCTCCTCCATCGGTTTTTCACAATATATTGTAGTTCGTTGCTATCAGGATTGTGTTTATCTCCGCTTAGAACACAGATGCAAGTTTTCGTAACGAGGAGTGAAATCGAATGTTGCCGTCCTCCAGAAAGATACCAACACCTCATCCCATATTGGTTTTGAGCCATCCGTGAAGACCCAACTATATTCCTTTCCTGGCTAAGATTCTGGAAAGTCGATTTCCTTTTTTTTACCGCAGGAGTTCTGGTGTCATTGCATCAAACGGCAAGTACATAAAACCAGAGTCATAAGATAGTCGGAGCCCAAGGTCATCAAAGCTCTAGTGCGTGTTGTACGACAGACCACTTCTTTTTAAGCAGAAGATGGCTTTGAGAGTGCAGCTCATGATATGAATACTAAGGGCAGAGGCAAACCTGCGCTAATACTGCCTGCTTTCCCGATTAAGCCTTCATTTGAGAAGACGATTTCATGGAAACAAAATTACAGATGGCATGACTCTCTAGAATGCCTACAAATTATAATGTTTCTAATAGTCAGCCACTGTCCTGCTGTCCTTAAGTAGGTTAGATTATTAACTAGGTACTGACTTCGTAACGGAGCACTATTAGCATCTAAGTACCTAAGTGTACTAGGCATCAGTGACACCATGTAGCCGAGGCTTGTGATTCTTATTGACACTGGTAATACTTGTCCTTATACTGACGCAAAATTGCCATATTGTAGTTGGAATTTTTTCCAGATATGTTAGTTTCCCAAAACGTGAAAGTGGATATCCAGAGTATAAGAAGTATGACATCCGTTGATCCTGATTATTTCAGTTTATAATTTACAAACCTAGAGAGGTCAAGCTTTACTTATAGATGTTGTGATTGTTCAATAACTTCTCGTCAAAGACTTCACAAAAGATGCTAATGTGAGTAGGATTTACTATAGAAGACATATTAAATTTTGATTAAGTCCTGTAGTCTATAAATTCAATCAATGCGAAAACTGGGATGCGGAAATAACTGCTAAAACATGATGGGAAAATCGACAAAGCGGAAAAAGTTTAATTGTCATGTCCACTTTGTACCAACCCTGCAAGCTTTGCTACAGAGAAACCCGTCTAAAGTACTTACACTTGCACAAAGTTCACCTTTGCTTTCATTGTTCCATTGTTATCCGTGAATCCCATATAGGCAGTCAGAGCGTTATTTGTGAGTATACAGTCCCCTGGTTGAAATGTTGCGATTGTCTTTGAACTAGAACAGTGCATTTTTTTTTTCAAATCCATCAACCCATCATAACACCCATTCTGAAATCATTAACAATTGAAAAGCCATCCTCTCGTCCAGTTGAAAGGCACTTAATTTTAATTAAATAAAAATAAATCCTTCTACAATAAACCGTCATTAACTGCAACCCTTTTCACACTAGCGCTCCTTTGCAACAGAATCGAAGTACAGCAAAAAATAAATAAAAATCGGATGTGCTCAAGAATCTAGAGCAAACAAAAATAAAATTAATGGCTCTTCCGCCTTCATACATAAAAATGGCGCGAGGTTTTTTTTTGCACTGTTTTCCTCTTTTTTGTTTTTTGCCTTTTACATACATACTTTAGCCCATTTATCTACGACCACTCGGTAGACCTTAATGGGTTCAGGGGGAAGATAAACTACCCCATACCGAATAATAAAACTCATACTCTGCTGGCATGATGGTCGATTTATTTAATTACTTTCTTCATAATACTGTTATAAATGTTCTTCTAAAAAATTTCCAATAAAAACAAAACCATTATATGTACACCTAAAACTTTTATACCAAACGTTACACAGTCAACTCGTACCTCCGATGGAGAGATAGAATGAGAAGAAGGCGTTTTGTTAGCAACCTAATAGACACATTCGCCCAGTAAGTCACATGCTCCCTCTTCCAATGGCTTCATCCAGAATGGATTGTAATTGTGACAGGATTTCCTATGTATGGGCACTTGAATTTCCACAGGCGTTATCGGAGCACCCTCCCATTGCCAGCCATCGAAACGATGTCCATCAGATTTATTGCACTGCATGGATAATGGCTCCTGAATATACATTGTGTATAATTGATCGATACGCGGCTGTGTCCACTTAATGCTTCGATAATTTGCCGAACGTGCCCCATTCAACTTGACATTCTTCTGATGTTCCTTCCTGCAATAGATAAACATCAATACAAATACGAATAAATAAACAAACAAATAGACGAATACGAAATGCGGTTGTAAATACGGTCGGACAACAGGATTACAGGATATTCTGCTGTTCCGCCATTCTTTACATGGTACGAGTATACATATTGGTTTACTCTACTTACTTTTTCATGTAAATAAAATAGTTCTCAAGGGTCTCTTCGGAGACGGAACTCTTGCAGACCTCCAGTTCCGTTGCTGGATAGTAGTGAATGTAGTTGACGCACATCTCATCGCTAATGGAGAATCCACCCAATGTTACGTTGTCGTACCCGATTGTGTTGTAGTAACACGTTGTTACCAATGCATCTCCCTAGGATGCCATCCAAATATCCATCCAGACATCCAATCCCATTGAATCACCGCAGGGGTGAATATTGAGTAAGAGAGAATATTGACGAAAGATATCGGCACGGATGCGGATGCGGATACGGATACAGGATACGGAATGCGAAACACGGAATCCAAGGTGCAAGAAAATGGAAATAGAAATAGGAAATTGAAAAATTATTTTCCACTTACAATGAATGAAAAAAAAAATCAAAAATTTCAAGGAACACCAAAAGTACATTTTTTATCGTGAAGAAAAATAGAAAATGCATCTGAGGGAACATGCTCAGAACACAGTTGAATGGAAGATTTAAACGATTGCAACTAAGTGGAACCAGTGTTGCCAGTGTTGGTCCGCTATAGACCAAGTCCTAGCCCCTTCACGCACAGTGTTGTTTGCCTTATCATGCTTTGTGTACAGATACCTTAAAGGTATACTACTACGCGCAGAAAAGGTGGTAATATCAGAAATAAATTTTTTTATAATACGCGATTCGAACTGAGCTTCGAACTAGCTTGGAACAAGGTGGGCCAATTTGTATTTTACAACGAGAACAGCGAATAAAATCTAAAAATTTGAAAAAATATATTTCAAATCGACATCTGCCATCTAGAGTTATTCACAATTACAGTCATGGATAGAGTATATATATACAATGCGTTAAGATTATCGAACAAAGCATACAGCGCATTACATAATTGTTTTTGTGTTGTTAATCGACTAATCGAGGATACAATTTTGAATGTGGTCCACGAATTCCAAGAAGCTGGGCCGTGGCCGAAATTATTGTTGCAGTACGTGAAAGTGTGACAGGGAGCCTAAGCCCATCAGCTCGCCATCGTGGGCAAGAATTAATCTTCACAGATTTAAATATGCATGCTCACTAAATTCAGATAACGCAGGACTTGAAACCATCAGTGCGGTACCTTCACCGATTGGATGCACAAGCAAACATAACTTGATGAAGTTTTGCAAAGAAAATCTTCTTCAATGACGAGGCCCATATTCATTTCAGTGGATACGATAATAAGCAAAATTGTAGCATTTGGGCCGATGAAAACACAAGATAGGTCGAGATGTCAATGAATTCTCAAAAATTCATTATTTGGTGTGGTTTTTGGGCTGGAGGAATTATTGGACGGTGCTGTTACACTGAATGATGAAAGCTGTTGTACCATGACATCCAAATCGGATGATGTGAATGTGGACGATATGTGGTCCCAACAAGACGGTGCCACATACCATACAGTAACAGTAACTTTAGTGCACGAAAAGTCTCAGGACGTATTCTTCAGCTCAACAGCGATGTAAATTGCTCACCGTGTTCGTGTGATTTGATACCCTAGGACTTCTTTCTTTAAAGTTATCTCAAAACTAAGGTCTCTGCCAATAAGCCGGTAACAATTCAAGACGTAAAAGACAAGAAAATGGGACATATTGGTGGTATAGAAGAGCAATTATGCTGTCAATGAACGAATGGATTGATATATGCAGCCAAAGCAATTTTTAACAATTGGCCGATATTATCTTTTATACATAATGGCTGTCGTTCAATCAGCATTATTCAATAAATAAATGGAAATCTCGTTGTGAAACCCTTATTGGCCCACTCGCTAGTTGATGAATAGAACCTTTCCACGACGACAAAGTCAAATTGATATTTTTTTCAAAATTTCGATCTCTAAGAATGAAGTAGTGCAAAGAAAGTAAACAATGCAAACTGTACTGTATGTTTATATTAATTATTATATATATTAATATATTAATTTATGATATGTATATATATGTATATATAAGGATATGAATAAGATAAACGGATTGCTCTCGTCGAGGGTCGAAATAGTTGAACACAACCATCGGCCTTTCTGATATTATACTGAACTCGGCACATGAACTTCATCGCCTTCGTCTTTCGAAGGTGACAACCAATTGTTTCATGCCATCGGCTGCGTATAAAGAATGAAACCGTCGTTATGAGAGCCCAGCGACAGGTATATCTTCCAAAAGATATATACCATTCCCTATAGTGAACGTCACCAAATACCACCTTGATCAAAAAGTTCCCTTAATAACCACCGTGTGTCGCTCCCATTATTCCGATTTGAGTTCTGTTTTTTTTTGTTAAGTTTCGTTACGTAGCCAAGAGTACATCTATCTCTGTGTGTGTTGGCGATTTTTTACAATTTTAGAAATGGATTTAAATTTGCAACAACGAAATTGTATTAAATTTTGCGTAAAAAAACGGATTTAATAGTGCGAGAACCCTGTAAATGCCGGCAACGATTCTCTAATGAAAACGGTCGTTTATCAGTGGCACGAGCGGTTCAAAAGTGGTCGTGAGTCAACTGAAGATGATGAACGCAGTAGCAGACCATCGATATGTTGTAGTAAAAGATATGTTGGTCAATAACCGCAAATTAATCATCAGAGAGATAGCGGAGGACTTTTGGACTTTTTGTCCAAGACATTTTGGTTAATGATTTGGGTTTCCGTCGTGTAGCAGCAAAGTTAGTGCCAAAAGACCTGAATTTCATGCAAAAAAGAGACCGTGTTGACGTCGCAAAAGAGATGATTTGCGAGGCTGAATCCGATCCCACATTCATCAAAAGGATCATTACTGGTGACGAGACGTGGGTTTATGAGCACGACATGCAATCCAAATAACAGGCAAGTGAATGGCGTTTGAGCCGAGACCAAAAAAACCATGTCGTTTTCAGTCAAAAAAAAGGCAATGCTCACGATTTTCATGGAGTACAACAGTGTAGTACATCATGAATTTTTGCCAGAAGGCCAGACAGTAAAAAAGAGTATTATTTGGGTGTTATGAGATGTTTGCGTGAAGCAATTCGCCGAAAGAGACCAGAATTATAGGCAGAAAACTCTTAGATTTTGCACCATGATAACGTACCGTCGCACACAGTGCCATCATTATTCGTAATTTTTTGAAGAAAAATGTAACGAATACCATCCAACAGCCACAGAATTCACCTGATTTGGCTGCCTGTGACTTCTTTCTGTTCAATCGAGTTAAAAAACCACTACGGGGAACGCGTTTCAGCAGCCGAGAAGAAGTAATGGAAAAATCGCAGGAAGCACTGATGGACATACCGAAAACCGAATTTCTTAATTCATATATTGAATTTCATATATTTAAGTTGCCTATCCCAGTGTTTGCACTGGTCCTACTGCGTACCGCGTCAATGATGGTCTTATTGTACTGCTTGACTTGTCCATCCGCTCGTGGACGTCGTTTAGCATTCTTCACATGACAAATTCCGTTTTCCGCCAGAAGCTGCTGCACTTTCTCTGTCTGAAACAATACGCCTCGGCATCCCGAAGTATCCTCCAAGTTCCTCTAGAAACTTTTGGACATACCTCGTCTCAGCTGTCTAAACAAATCTCATAATTATATACTTGGTGAAGGGATCCACATAAACTAACTGATTGCAACTTGCACTCTTTAAAAATGCTCCCATGTGGTCAATGTGCACCGTGTCAAATGGCATTGGAACTTTCAGAATGTGATCTAGTTCGCCTTCCCGTCTGCAATGATTCTTCTTGTTGTAAGCGCACCAAAACTGCAAATTGGGGTGGCCGTGGTGTAGTGGTAGTAGCAAACGCTTCTCACTCGGAGGGTCCAGGTTCGAATCCTGCCCATGGCAAAATCAGGTTTTCATTGTATAATTGTCCTTGTCCGTCCTATTCGGACTCCCACCCCTGGAGAGCAAACATAGAAACCAAACACACCTGAGTTTCAAACCACTACAAAAACAATTTTCCTTTCTCCTCCTTCTATCTTTCCGCCCGCGCCCTGGCAACAGTAAAAGGGTATCCAACCCCTTAGGCGCGCGTAAATTATAAAAAAAAAAAAAAAAAAAAAAAAAAAAATCAAAAGTTTTTCTCCAGCACTCCTACAATCTTTAGGACTGGCCTAGTAACTCGGAATTTCAAATTGTTAGGTACTATACATATGATTTAAATTTGCCCTCGACTTTTCTGAGAAACCTCCCATTCTTTATAATGAATTTTCGGTGTATCTGCTTTTCATCCTGAGTAATTGATCTCTATTCCAGCTATCGATAGATACCCGCACTTTTTCGCCCAGGCGTTGTAGCGTAACCAACCAATCATCCTGGGTCATCTGGAGCGCGTACACTGCAAATCGATCGGCACATTCTCCAGCATCTCCCAGTGGCTGTGCCATCGGATTTCTGCTAAGGCAATCAACATGGTCAAGGCCCAGGTCGGTGAATCCATTCAATAAGGAGTCTAACAAAATAATGAGCATTCTGAAAACCTTTGGTACGGTTTGAGTTTGTGTCTGAAGTGTTACTATTGCATAGCAGTCCGTCAACTCAGAAAACGTCTTCTCCAGTAAATAAATTCTAAATCTCCTCAGGCTCTCCACCACTGCCAACATCTCAAGTTTATAGCCGTGGTGTGTAGCTTCGGTAACAGAGGTTTTTTGGCTAAAGAAAGTCACAGCACGAAGTTTACCATCTGGTTACCGCTGTAGAAGAATTCTTCCTAGCTCGAAGTCCGCATTTGGATGACTAGTATCGGCTCAGTTTTCTACCGCCTCTTCAGCTCCACGAACGATCCCTGGCAGTCCTCATCTACAAACAAAGATTGGGTTCTTCTTTGTAGGATCATGTTGAGGCTTGTCTATCTCTGCATCATAGGCACGAATTTCCGGAAAAAAACCAGACAGAAATTGTATGACATGAGTTGGGGTTTCAGGTTTAGGAAACGACTTGATGAAATTTAATTTAGTCTTGCCAGGCTGACACATGATGTCCCAAATAGTCCACTTCTTTCCGTAAAAATTCACACTTCGACAAATTTAGTGCAGGAGCAGTTTCCTCCAAAATCTCAAGAAATCGAGAAAGCTTCAGGATTCCTTTCTTAAGGAAGGAAGTGAGACCAATTTAGGCCGATCTCAATTTTACCACCGATTGAAAAATGTTTAGAAGAAGTGGTAGTTAAGGGACTACTAGACTTTGTTAACAGCCATGCAAGAATCCACGAAAAACAATACGGATTGCAAAAAGGAAAAAGTATGGGGCAGCCCCTTGGCACTTTAAATCATGCAAAGCTAATAGAAGCATTGAGTTCGACTTGAAATCAGAGGTGCATTAGCTGCCTGGCTTCAGAATTATTTTCAAAGTTCAATGAATATATTTACAAATAATATTCCATTTGAATTCGCGGACTATACAGCGATAGTTGTCAGGCAGTTGCCACTGGTGTCATGATAATGGCACGAAATGGCGAAGACGAAGGAGGATCACACCATAAAGCCACTAATCTGAGCATAACCCTAAAAAGACATGTACAGATCTACAATTATAATACTTGGGAGTAATTATCGACAGCCATCATCTATGGGATGTCCACATAGAGAAACTGCGCTCCAATCTCAGACAATATCTTTATGCCGTGGTGTACCTTGGATACTACGCAATGTTTGATGAACAAAACTAAGTATACTACGCCCTTGTAGAGTCCAAATTGCGATAAGGTATATTGGCATGGGGTAACGATTCAATCACCCACATTAACAAGCTGCAAAACTTTCTAAACTTCGTTGTGAAGAAGATACAAAATCGACATCCCAACAACGACATAGGACACAGAATTTTCAAGGTGCTAAGTGTTCAAAAGATATTCCAGATGGCACTAGCGCTTGAGTATTTTGATGACACCTGTTTCAAACACCCGATAGATCATCAGCAACATAAAAGAAGAACAGCCCAAGGAATGTCGATGATCAGCAATGCGTACGGTCGAAGACAACTACAGCACTGCGTCCCAACTGTATTCAAGCAGATGTCAAACGTACTAAACCTAAATTTGCGAAAGAAACGCCTAAAAGAATTTTTCTGTTCCATTCTGTATTTAACTATTTAACATCCAATTGGTTCAATTGTTAGTCTATAATGGGCATCGGGGATTTCACATTGACTGTGACGGAATTGAGGCGGCGAAAATGCACGTACATAGGAAGAGTTTCGTCTTTCTTCGGAACTGAGACGATCGGCGACGAAAAATTGTTACCTAGCATATATGACAGATCAAAGCGCATTTACTCAATGTTCAATGCGATTTGAAGTGGTGTTTATATGAGCGTATTGAACTATTGAACCAGCATTGCTTAAATGCGCTTTAAACTGTCATATAAACTAGGTATGTGTGTTGATGCTCTGACAATACCACAGTAGCTGGTTTTGTACCATTTCCTCGACCAACTCATGCTACGCAAATGTCAGTCGGTAAGTTTTTTTCCCCACTTGCTTCTCAGTATTCAATTTGATTTGAATCTCTTCACCTTTCACGAGTTCTAGTTTTGCAATATATAGCTTCAGGCAAATTATCAACGATGCTGCGGAGCTCCATCTTAATTGGTGTTTTCGATTTCTCCCTTTGAATACTGGAGATTTCAAACATGTTTGTTTCCTGCTTCAGTACGAATGCCTCCACGTTTCTCAGGATATCCAATGTTGTCGCCAAATCCATGAGTGAATGACTTATTACTCGAGCAATTCGTCAGGAACAATAAGCACATCCACGAAACCTGTAATATTCGAAATTTTAAGATCACATATTATACGTCCAACAGGTATCGGTTTCGCTCTGACCAAATGAGACGAGTTGCTGAGAATATGTATCGTAGCGAATTCCCATTCTATCTGCAACTATTTTCCAAAGAGTTACACAACTGCCCCCCATGTCGACTACACCTTGAATTGCTGAACAGCTGCTCTCGTCGAGAGTCGAGATACGAATCAATGCATTTTTGAATTCGGTCTGAACACTATAGAAGCAGAAAAATGGGAGCCGTACATTTATGGGGGTGCTAGAATCGAATCAATCATTTCTTACCAGTATCGTGGTTTGATTATATTGTCAACTTAGCAAAGACAGGAGCCGATTTTCTTAAAAAGTTGTAAGGGTTCTCGGAAAAACATTTTTTCCTAGAACAGAATATACCATTTAAATCATCAGGACCTGTATTTTTATGATTGAAGTATAACCAATGCCAAGCAGGCCTTCTTTTCGGAGATGGTGCAGTTCAGTGTTAGCCATGCAAGCAAGTAAGGAGAGTCTTCTCGGCAGTAAAAATCCGGCGGTACAAGTTTCATGAGAATAAACGGTCAACGGTCATATCAGAACGAAGCAAAGTCAACCAAAGCATCCACTTCATCTTGTTTGTTTCACACAAGAATCAACCGAACTGCCAAGACGTTAAAAAGGCGGTTTCAACACCCGATCGATTAAATAGGACTAAAATAAATCAGTTATTGAATGAATTTTACCTCAGAATCTTCGTAGAAAAAGAGCGCCATCCTAGCCAACTTAAAGTCCAGAGCACCGGCACGAAGTGTAGCGAATTAAACTCGCAGTGAACGATTGACGATTGAAAACTATACTTCTGATTAAGTACGAGAGATTCGTTAATGCATGTTTACATTGCCGTTTGTATGAAAGTCCTGCCCATGAACGTCGTGTTCACATTTTCATGTGGATGAAAGACCATTTGAAAAGTGGAATACTGGAATCGGACCATTTTCAATTTGAGCAGTTGGCCTGAAACATACTTTCTTTATACTTCCTTGCTCATCAGCGATCAAAACTAAAATGAAAAAAACATGTCAGAAATGGAACGATATGGGAAAAAACGTCATGCTTCACCCGAAAATCCAGTTCTGAAGTGGATCTTCGGAGGAAGTAGCACTTCTTCTTCTTCCCACTTAAATAAAATTGTCCTCTCTTTCGGACAATCTTCCAGGATACACCGATGTGAACAAGCACTTAGGAAGACATTCGTCAACCGCTAGCTGTCACCTACTTACTATCAGCAATCCACTGCCATAATACAACTGTCAACGACTAGCTGCTAAATATCAATTATCAAGAATCAAATCCCTGACAACAACAAAGTGGGAATTGACATCTGTTTATCAGAGGCACAAACTCGTTGAGCGGAACGTAAGCTAGGTGGAATTGCTACAGCAGTGAAGATTAAGCGTATTCAAATGGTACCTTTCGAAACGAAGTACAGTAAATGAGCACTTGTTAGCGCTGTAATGGCAGAAAAAGTCTAGAGATTTAATCTTATACACAAATCATCTATCTCGCAAATTTACTTTCTCCTCCAATCATTCTCTTGGTGTAATGAGGTGAATATTTAAAATAAATTCTTAAACTCAGTAGAGTTTAAAAAGTTCCCTGGTCATCGTGTTACAATATAACATTAGAGGCTAAGGTTGGGTGACTCGTGGTACGACGCTCTCGCTTGACTATATATCTTAACACGACTTTCTCTTTTGTACATATGATATCTACTTTACTCAGTTTGCTGTCCCCCATACT
Organism: Volucella bombylans; assembly: GCA_949129095.1. NCBI lineage: Eukaryota > Metazoa > Arthropoda > Insecta > Diptera > Syrphidae > Volucella > Volucella bombylans. The sequence continues at coordinate 64,902,793 of OX422143.1, read as the reverse complement.
TTTGACTTTAAAGATGTCTGGTCTGCTGATGTTAAAAAACTACTGAATATTTTCTCAAATTTCTTTTTTATTTGAAAGTACAATCCTTCCGGTTAATAATGGAAACTAATTTCATTCAGATGGCTGCCTCGGCTGGCCATGCAGTAGCCTACACGGTCCAATTATTAAGCACATTATCGATTGTGTGCAGCTGTATTTCACCAATGGCTTCACGAATATTGTCCTTTAAAGCATCAATTGTCTCTGGCTTGTCGGCGTAACACTTATCTTTTACGGCACCCCACAAATAATAGTCCAACGGTGTCAAATCGCAGCTCCGAGGTGGCCAAATGACATCAGCTCTGCGGCTGATAATGCGATTTTCAAAAACAGGGCGCAAAACATCGAGTGTAGCTTCGGCTGTGTGGCACGTAGCGCCGTCCTGTTGAAACTAAATGTTTCCAATATCCTCCTCTTCAATTTTTGTGAACAAAAATTCGTTCAACATGGCCCGATAACGATCGCCATTGACTATAACGGCCAAAAAAAAGAAAAATAGCCCAATTATGCCTCTGGACCAAAATCCGCACCAAACAGTGACTCGTTTTGGGTGTATCGGATTTTCAATGTATGCGTGCGGGTTTTCTGTGCCCCAAATGCGACAATTTTGCTTGTTTACATACCCGCCAAGATCAAAATGAGCTTCATATGAAAAGATGATTTTTTTGGCGAAATCGGCATCTTCTCTAAGTCGATCGCAGGCCCACTTAGCGAAGCGTAGTTCAAGCGTGTACACAACCATATTTGTTCAGCGGAAGGATAAAACTAATTATCTCTCAAATCAGACATGAGCTAAGTGTTACCATTCACGAAATAAGTACTAGTTGAAAAAAAAGCGTTAGATGGCGGACCCTATAATTTATCAAACAAAATACACGAGGAAGAGCAAGTGGGGGATACACTTTTTGGATACAAAAAACATAGTTCTAAACACAACATATCCTTTGAATTTGAATCGGCATATGAAATTAAACTTTTAAAAATATCGAATCAAACAAACTATATATACTACCAATTTATATCAACTGTAACAACGGTTAAAGAGATTTTGGTGCGTTAGTCGAAGTAATTGAACACTGTAAATACGATGATATGATGATCATCGGTGATCAGTGAGAAAATCAGCAGATTAAAATTGTTAGAATTATGTTATTCTAATGGCTGTCATGTACTAAATGGTACAAGCAGTTCAGACTCCAGTGGAAAGTATACGTTCATAGCACAACAAGGATGTTCAGTCATAGATTACTGCTTGGTACGAGGATTATGGATATCCTTAGTAAATGATCTTGTAGTTTTGATGCAGCAGTTCTCAGACCATATGCCTATTGTTGCCGAGTTTGGTACTTCACCGACAGAAGGAAAAGATACAAGAACGACACAACTACCCCATAAGCTGATGTGGAAAGAATCAAATGCATCTGAGTATAGACGGAAACTCAACCTCAACTTGCAGACAACTGCTCAACTTGATATAATGGATATAGACAATTTAATAAAAAAATTTTACCCGCCAAAAATACAAGCTTATCAAAAAAGATACATTTTTAAATTTTTTGACACTGAGTGTGAAGCAGCGAGAAGAATATCTTTTGGGGGACTAAAAGTTTTTCGAAAGCTAGGAGATCAGCTCTTTAAAAGAATGTACTGGCAAACAAATACAGCTTTTAAGCAAATCTGTATGAGGAATAAGAAAAGATTTTTTGAAAACGAAGCTCTAAAATTGGTGAACTATAAAGATACAAAGGAGTTCTGGTATGCGATTAAAAAATTCAACTGTAGAGCACCCCAAATTGGTACTCAGCTAGACGCAAAGACACTGATGAACCACTTTCAAACGCTGTTGTACCCACAAAGTACCATACTGCCGTTTCACTACGCAATGCCATTAATTAAAATTGAAATATTAGATGCATCTATTACACAGGGAGAAATATGTAACGTTATGAAAAAACTTCAAGATGGGAAGACACCTGGAGACACCTGGATTTTTTAAGTATGCGACAAGCAGTTTTATCAACAAAATAGCGGTGATTTTCAATGGGATGTTGAAACTTTTAAATGAGCGTATGTCAGTTTGGATCGAAAACAACAATTTGATCAAAAATATATACGAGGATAACCAATTGAGTGTGTGGAGCGGAGCCGAAACATCAGAATGATTTGGAACAACTATGGGAGTAAGACGGGGATGTACACAAAGCCCATATCTCTTTGCTTTGTACATCGATGACCTCACCGACTTTTTGCCTGGAGGAATAGAGATTGCAGGACATTTAATAAAGGCACTTTTATTTGCAGACGATGTGGTTCTATTTGCATATTCACCAGAGTCCTTACAATTAATGATTAGCCGTCTTGATTTGTACTGCCAATTATGGAATCTTACGGTTAACCTTATAAAATCAAAAATTCTGATTTTTAAGAAGGGAGCTGGTAGAAAGTGCAGAAACGAAAAATGGCATCTCAACGGACAGCCCATTGAAATTGTGAAAACCTATAGATATCTCGGGGTGACAATAGCTAGTAATCTCAGTATGGTACCTCATCTAAAGGAAAGACTAATAAAAGCAAAAAGTTCCATATCAGCTACATGGAAAAAATGTTTTTCAAATCAACTAATTGACCACAGAAATTGCATGTAGATTATGTAATAAAAGTTTAGGACGCTATACTTCCAAATATAATTGCGAAGAAGGTAGTCGAAAGGAATACGTTCTGGTATAAAAAACTACAGGCATCGGAAGATGCCCCATCCTTAAAGAAATAAGAAGATATTTTCTAGGAAAAGAAACAATATCCGAGGAAGAAGTCAAACTTTTTAAATTCAAGAATTGAATATACATTAAAACAAACTTGTTATTAGATTTTTAATTTCATGTCAATCAGGCAGACGGTAAAGCCATGTACACCTTTATAACTAATATATACTGACGAAAATGGTTCGAATTCGGAATAAAAACTGTCCTTGGCTTACGACAGAAGTTGCAAACAGTATTAAAGCCCGGAATAAGCAGTACGAACCCATTTTTAGTCCGCAATGCTAAAGGATGTGCCCCAAACTGAATACGTCCCTCTCTTCAAAAAAGCTTTGGAACAATCTTCGAGAGGTTGGTATTATTAGTGCCAAAACTTTGATAGTTCTAAATGCGAAATAAGTGCTAATACGATGAATAAGTTCTTCCTTGTGTCTACTAGCAATACAACCGATTTTGATTTAACCTAAAATCCACATTCGTCCTTGTTTATATGTTTGAAAGAGTTGTAGTGAATGAAAATTATGTTTTAAACTGAAGTGCAAGTATAAAATCAAACTCAATTGTAGAAGATGGGATACTACTGCGGTTCATTAAGATGATTCTTCCTTGCATTATTTCTCACTTGACCCACATTTTAAACCACTGCATAACAACATCAACTAACTTTTCCTTAATGCTGGAAACTCGCAAAAAAGAACTTTCCCGATTACTGCTTCATATTACAGTCCGATCAGCATTTTATCGTTCTTGTCAAATTTCTAAGAGAAGTTCATAGCAAAACAGGTCTTCCAACACCAGCCTTATCGCAGTCTACTGTACGGAGAGCAATGTGGTTACAGACCTAAACACAGCTGTTCCACTGCTAAGGTCAAAGTACTGGATGATATAAGACTAATCCTCGATATGGGATATATAACGCTACTTTGTTTACTCGATTTCTCTAAGGCGTTTGATAAAGTCAACCATAAAACTCTCTGCTGGATATTAAAAAATAAGTTTGATTTCGGCAATAATGTAGTAACGTTATTAAAATGTTTTTTAAATGACAGGCTTCAACAAGTCATTACCTCTGATTCAATTTCATGGGCCTTGTCAGTGCAGTAAGGTGTTCCTCAAGGATCAATACTTGGTTCTATTTTGTTCACGTTGTTAAATAATGACTTGCAATCTATATTTAAGCACACCTCGGTACACCTGTATGCTGATGACGTGCAGCTCTACGCGCCGCAGCTCGTATAAACGAATTTAAAAACGAGATGAATGGAAGATTCAGTCCTGATCCGAAATGGTGGTCTGCTTCTCAATCTAACTAAGTGTTAAGTCATCCCGATTTCGTATAAATTACCACCAATTAAAAATTTACCGACTTACTTTCATGTGAAAATAACCTACAAATTGTGAAAACAGTGACTCACTTTGGCTTTGTTATAAGTCATAATTTGTCGGGTTATGAACATACAAATAATTTAATTAGACGGATATATGGATGTCTACGCAAACTATGGATATCTGCAGGTTGTACTCCCATCAATACTAGATCGAAACTGGTCATAAGTCCAATTCTACCGTTAATGACGTACCCTGAAACTGTTTACAGTAGTATCGATTCTTTATCGCAACGTCAGCTACAGGTGGAATTTAATGACGTGGTACAATGAATGTATGGTGTTCGTAGATACGATCATACTCGTATATCAGACTTCTTTTACAATCTGCTTGGAATCTCCCTTAAACGGTATATTGACGCTAGAAATTGAATTTTGTTGCACAGTATAATAACTAATATAGGGTGATTAGATAAGAACGATAGGAAAAAAAACATTTAAACAAAACAACAACGGTGTGAGATATAAAATTGATTCCGACATTACTTTAAAAGCTACGTTCATGCCATTATGTGTGGAATAGCACATCATTCAAATATCCGCCTCGGCTTCCCGGCAATGTGCGTGGTGCCATTCCGGCAATAGCGTGTCGAATATTGGCCTCGAGTTCGTCCTAAGTTGTTGGCTTGTTAGCGCAGACTAAGGACTTGACGTTGCCCCAGAGACAATAATCGAGTAGTGTCAAATGTTAAATCGCATTATCGCGGCGGTTAGACGATGACTAGTCGCCAAATTCTCCTTCACAATTTCAAGCGTTGCTTCGCTTGTACATGCCATACAGCGCCGTCGTGTTGGAACCACAGCTCGGATATATCGATTTCGAAAGAAATAAGGTCCAATGATGCCCCTATGCCATAAACTGTAACAAACAGTCAATCTTTGTGGATGCTTGGCCGAACACTTGTGGATTATGTTCGCTCCAATAACAGCAATTTTGCTCCTTGACATAGCCGCTGAGCCAAAAATGGGCATCGTCCGAGAAGATGATTCTTTGGCCAAAATCCGGGTCTCCGAGCAACATTTCCAGCGCCCAATTAGCGAACTTACGGCGTTGGCGATGGTTGTCTGCCTTCAGTTCTTGCGTCAGCACAATCTTATACGGATATATGCTAAATCCAACAGCAAAATAAGCCGGGTTGATGTTCTGGCAATGCCCAATTCAGTTGATTGGCGCCGAATCGACATTTCTGGATTAGTGGCTTAAGATCCAAAAGAGTGTACTCATGCTCAAACTTTTCCACGGTGCAACGAATTGCCTGCACACTGAAGCCATGATGACGACCGGCCACTCGACGAAATTCACGTTGCCTATTTACAACTGAGCTGGAATTTCGATATTATTTTTTAATAATTTCCGCACTTCCGGCAGGCGTAGAACGATGCATGATGAAATGGCAAACCTTACTGAATATTTTAACGGCTGGATGTCATTGGTAACTTTGACAGCTGCTGAAACATAACAATTAGGGGTGGCCGTGGTGTAGTGGTAGTAGCAAACGATTCTCACTCGGAGGGTCCAGGTTCGAATCCTGCCCATGGCAAAATCAGTTTTTCATTGTATAATTGAAACTCAGACAAAAAAATTCTGCGTGTGAAGGCATAACACTGACACGTAGATTTGGCTGTTATAAGAGTTTCAAGCAATGGAAAAAAATACTGGGAATTATATCTCGAATCACTCTGAGTGAAGAAAAACTCTCCGTCCTATTCGGACTCCCACCCCTGGAGAGCAAACATAGAAACCAAACACACCTGAGTTTCAAACCACTACAAAAACAATTTTCCTTTCTCCTCCTTCTATCTTTCCGCCCGCGCCCTGGCAACAGTAAAAGGGTATCCAACCCCTTAGGCGCGCGTAAATTATAAAAAAAAAAAAAAAAAAAAAAAAAATTGGAAATACTATCATTGCTATATGGTCAGTAGTGTGATAATATGACAGACTAAACTTTTCACGGTCAACCAGAACACTTACTCTTATTCCATCCCGCTATCGGTATGTTAACTCATCACAATTAAGTTATGGAACGCATTACCAATACATATAAAAAATATTTCTAATGCAACTCGCTTTAAAAAAAATAGTTTTTCTATACTTTTCTCTTCCAGAACACTACTGCGTTATTGGGCCATATTTTTTCGTCGACGATAACGATCGTCATGTTACTGTGAATGGTCAGCGTTATCGCGCCATGATCACCGATTATTTTTGGCCCGAATTTGAAGATATAGACTTGGACGACATGTGGTTTCAACAGGATGATGCAACAAGCCACACAGCACACACTACAATCGATTTATTAAAGAGTAAGTATGGTGAGCGTGTTATCTCAAAAAATGGGCCAGTCGATTGGCCCCTCGTTCGTGCGATTTAACGCCGCTTGACTATTTTCTGTGGGGCTACGTTAAGTCATTGGTTTATGCTAACAAGCCGACGACGTTGGAAGAGCTCAGAGCCAACATTGAACGCGAAATAGAGGGCGCTTCGGCCGAAATGTGTGGCCGAGCCATTGAAAATTGGGTCACGAATTGACCGCTGCAAACGTGCACGCGGTGGCCATATGAACGAAGTTGAGTTCCATTCATAAATGTTTTGATTGTACTTCAAGCCGATAATAAGGTTTGCGTTTTATTTAAAAAAAAAGTTGTCAAGTCCTTATTGGAAAACCCTATACAATAGTAATGAATTGAAATTTAAAATTAAAATTGACACGGAAAATGTAACTTTTGACATTACCTTTCACAGGCTAGTCTAAATCTATGAATATTAAAATTTCTGTCTTTGGCATGATTGTCTCACTTTCTTGCCGTTCAAAGTTGTCCAAAATCTCCTGGACCCATTTATCATTTCGTAAAGTGATCAAAATAGCAAACACAGTGAGTGGCTGGATAAATCCATCGTAAATCGTCTACTTTTAGCGCCATCAAATACAAGAATCTGCTGTTCTACTTATTTTCCAGTACCGGAATTGGCAAGTTCTTTAAGCCGAAGGAGAATATTTTTGTAGGAGAAGCCTTTGTTGACCTCTATTAAGGTATTGTAAAATGTTTGTGTGGGTACAAATGATAGAACTTATTCTTTTCAATACAAATCCCTTTATTCAGTACAGTTACAATTCACTATTTAATTCTTTCTCTCAGTACAATTCAATTTCTCAACCACTTATACTTTTTTTATATTTTACTTAAACCACTTAATCACTTCTCCTAATTAACACTTCAAATTACACTTTAGAACTCATTTGCATACCTTTGGGATGCTGGTATTTATACTCGAATGACATACTTCGAGAACAATCCTCGCCATCCAGCGTCCCATACAATTTCCAATTTGCTAGAAAATTCGATTCCACTCTCTAGTCGAGACTTTGTTATTCCAGTATCGAAATCTTCTGGTCTTCGACATTTTCTGCTAGATGTCGCTGCTCACATTTAAGTGGTTATCACAGTATTATGAATTTCGATGAACATCTCAATTTCTTTGTAGTTAGTAATTTTATAGTGGCTTTGTTCTTCGGTAGTAAATCGACACTTACCTGTTTCTTTGGTTCTACCTCGATAAGGGTGACCTCAATGCCGGCTGCATATATCAGTTTGATCTAGTTGAAGGTAGTTTTCTAGTCTCTGCATCTGAGCTAAATAATGTAAACACCCATTACTTAAGAGGTTTAAATTGGCATCACTTTTTTTTAGCGACAGCCAATCTGACCATCTGTCAGCTGATTTGTGATCTTTTTGGTTTGACATTCATAAAATTACGCTACAACAACGCTGGCAAGTTGTGCAATTTTGCTTAGAATCAAATTAGCCAATTTACCATTGTGCACAGCATTTGGGGCTGTTTACATGCGTCTTATGAACGATTTTGCAGAAAGATCTTAGCTTATTAGCATCAAGATCCAGCTCGTGCAAGAATTACATGCATTCCGTGACTGTGTCGAAAACGAGACGTTTCTTGATGATAAATTTCACCACAAAATGAAATAGCTACGTTAACGAGCAAAGTTGTCACATTTGGAGTGAAGAAAATTCCCAAAAATCACTGCTTGGTGTGCTGAATGCGCTGATTGAATGAGTTGTCCATATTTCTTCAAATATGATGACTGCCAACGCGTTATTCAATGGAGAGCGCTATATACCTATGGAAACTGGCTTTTACACAATTGAATGATATTAATGTGGAAGAGCTGTTGTTTCAACAAAGCGATGCTAGCGCACGGCACAATCAATTTATTGAAGGAAACATTAGATGAGCGCATAATGTTACGTAATAGACATTGGAGATTGGTGAATTTATTGCTCGTGTGATTTAACAACTTCGGATTATTTTCTGTGGAGATATGTGAAGCCCCTAGTCTACGGCGACTTGGAAGACAGCATTCACAGCGTTATTGCCGAAAGTAGCTGTCAATTGGACTTCCGGATTGCTCTTTATTTCTTTTATTATCTTCCCAATTAAGGCAACTTCATGGCATTATCATTAGAAAAATTTTATACCATTGCATCTTCTTAGCAAAATAAGGCATAAGGTTGAGTGTTTTTTTCATCTTGGAGAGGTCAAAACTACAAAGGTTAATGGAATGCCTCTGCCTTAAATTCGTTGTCGTTTTCCAGAACTTGTGTGTAGTTTGACCATTGTCGAAAATCACGCTAGTACTTGCTGATTTATAAGTTGCCGAATGAGCCCGCTGCCAGTGAAACTGTGTTCAAAAATATATATCACCTACCTTTGGTTCAGATTCATTCACAGCGGAGATAATCTATCAATTTGATCGCATTCTGTTTGGGGACCTTTTTGATACCCTTGACTTTGGAGATCAATATTCTTGAGCTGTAAACTCCTATGTAAGACGTATGTGATGAAACTTTTTCAGTGGTAAACAGACTTATACTCTACATACGAAGCCACTCGAAATTATTAGAATTAAGAAAATATAAAAAAATTAAAGATATGGCAACACTAATTGGTTCACTTCACTACAACCGGAAACCGAGTAGTGCACCTTGTGGTGGTAATGCTGGGTAGACTGAGATTTTCTTACACCCAAAATGAATAATGAGATTTTTCCTTGCCTTCAGGAGAATTTGTTATTTTTCTATAAATTGGACAGCTTTTCAATTATCGGAATGAAAAATTACTTCACCTTCTATACTTGTCTACGTCGGGGATTCCAGAAACAGAGTTTCTACGTTGATCTAAGCACCGTCACTTTACTTGAAGTTGTAATCAATTTTGTCTTACAAAGAAGGTCACGACGTACAGATGTCTGAATTTAAAGTAGAACGTACAGAAGAGAAAATAAGTTCCTGACATGGTCTTCCATATGAATGGATAGATTTCAAAATAATGGTATAAATCGGTTGATGATGAACATAGCCTCGACGGATAAGGTGCTCCATGTTTGATTAAAGGACGATTAAGTCGATGGTGTACTGATGTCATTGGGGGGCATTTAATGTGGAACGTGGACTACGACGTTGAAATGTTTCTGCTGGCACATACGAGTATGTGTTTCTGTAGGCAATAAAGAAAGATGTATTGTACATGAAACATCCACCTGGCTGCCTAGTTCACTAAGTCCTCGTCGAGTCATAAAGTACATAGGCTCAATCTTATACTCAGAGGACAGAGACTTTGTCGAATGAGATGGCCATCACCTTCATAAACAAATTTTTTGCAGAGAAAGACGCCAAGTAATATATGGACGGGTTGAAGAGATGGGAGCATCGCTGGGGGAAGTATTGCATATAGACTTGCAAGTGGACTATGTACAAAAATAAATAAATTTGAAAAAAATGTTTTGTTTCTCTGTGGTCGGAAACTTTTTAGAGAACCCTGATGCAACCTCGTACATCTTCCACTTAAAATTCGTAATTGCTTAAATATTGTGAGCCAGTGTTAGACGATACCCAATTTCATACATGGGTACAGATAATTCCAGAATTACAATATTTATTAGTTAGGTCCCTATGAAATAAATGCCCTTATCACTGGGATCTATGTCTCCTCATAACTGAATTATGGAAAGAGAGTCTTTACTCATAAACAATTTTTTATTTTATTTTTTATCACCTTTTATATTTCAAAGCTAATGCTATCGATCACTATGCGGATCTTTTAAAGCTCTCATACATTGAATGCGATTTGTACGGATTCTGAAGGACAAAAATATATAAATTCATTTCTGTCAATTTTGACATTTTAAAGCCGATGATATCGGTACCACTGTTACGGTCTCGCATGATAATAAGTTTATCCTTAATGATATGAGCATATGCCCGAGTTATTGTTTTCGGTGTTACAAACGTCCTTCATTGCTAAGTTCCTGTTAATTATAAAACAACAAACCTTTGATCTTCCTAATCATACAAACTAGCCTAACTAACTTCATCTAAATTAGATCGAAAGCAAAAATGGCAGTAAAGAGGAAAGCCGAGATCTGAGGAACTTGCGGCTATTAGTTGCGGTCTCTTGGCAGGAGAATCAGAAGTCAAATTATCAGTTTTTCGGTGCCGCTGCAACAAGATTTAGTGGCCAGTGACGTATGTGACCATTCATACTGGGATTCTCAATATACGGGCAAAACGCATTGAAAATTTGTAACCGCTTTGAAATATCGTATAAACATTTTCAAATCGCTTAGAAACATTTTACTCTCTCGCGCTCTCATCATTCTTTCATCATCGGTCAGGTATTAGTTGTGTATTTAAAATGTGGGGTTGCAAACAAAATATTTGGATATAACACAGAAATATAGGGTTTTCCAATACGGACTTGACAAATTTTTTTTAAATAAAACGCAAACCATTTAAGGTATTTCAAAAACTTTATTATCGGCTTGAAGAACAATCAAAACATTTATGAATGGAACTCGACTTCATTCATATGGCCACCGAGGGCACGTTTGTAGCGGTCAATTCGTTGGGCCCAATTTTCAACGACTCGTCCACACATTTCGGCCGAAACGGCCGCTATTTCGCATTCAACGTTGGCTCTGAGCTCTTCCAACGTCGTCGGCGTGTTGGCATAAACCAATGACTTAACGTAGCCCCACAGAAAATAGTCAAGCGGCGTTAAATCGCACGAACGAGGCAGGCAATCGACTGGCCCATGTCTTTGAGATAACACGCTCACCATACTTACTCTTCAATAAATCGATTGTAGCGTTTGCTGTGTGGCTTGTTGCATCATCCTGTTGAAACCACATGTCGTCCAAGTCCACATCTTCCAATTCGGGCCAAAAATAATCGGTGATCACGGCGCGATAACGCTGACCATTCAGAGTAACGTGGCGATCGTTATCGTCGACGAAAAAATATGGCCCAATAACGCCGCCGGCATACAAACCGCACCAAACAGTTATTTTTTGTGGATGAAGTGGTGATTCATGAAGCACATGTGGATTTGCACCCGACCAATATTTTGCTTATTGGCGAACCCATTGTGCCAAAAATGAGCTTCGTCACTGAAGATGATTTTGCGATGAAATTCATCATCTTGGTGCATCTTCTCCAGAACCCAATTGGAAAACGTACGTCGCTTCAAATGGTCAATCAGCTTCAATTCTTGAGTCAGCTTGATCTTGTATGGCTGCAAACCAAGATCCTTACGTGGTCTGAGCGATGCCCAATTCTTGAGAACGCCGTGGAATTGACTGATTTGGATCGTTTGCTACTGACGCCTGAACGGTAGCGATATTTTCGACACTTCGACCAACCCGTTGTCTCACTGACACAAATTTTTGCACTAAACTTGTTATTGCCTGTCTACTAGGGCGAGAATTACGACCGAAAATTGGAGTTAACGCTCTTAAAGTTTCAGTCACCGACTCCGAATTTCGGTAGGAAATTTTTATAATTTGCAGAGGTTGCTCGTTCGTGTACTTTACCATGATGAATATGTTGAGTTTACTGAATAAATTGACAGTGACAGTTTGATGATTAGTGAAAGAGTGGGTTCACAAAGTAAATTCAAAGTTGTCAAGTCCCTATTGGAAAAAGAATGTATTCTTCCGTTATCTGGTAATCAGTTGTGTATTTAAAATGTGGGATTGCAAACGAAATATTTGGAAAGAGAAAGAAATAAGAACAATGTATCAGGGTTAGTGTGAAGTGTCAGTTCAACCAACTGTTCGGTAAACTTCTCACAATTTTCTCTTGCTCATTTTGGATAATTTCATATAAACACCAGCATTTCTACGGGTATTGAACCAATGCGGATTGCTTCAACGCAAATTGAGCTGTCGGATAAACTGGGTATGTGACATATCAATCATGGAGCCGGTTTTATTATGGTTTGGGGATGTTTTTCTTCAAGTGGAGTGGTCCCCCACTGTTCGAGTGATTTGAAAAATTAATAAGAAGGCATATATGTATTCAGGGTGTGTACAATAGTACAGTGTTAAACAGTATAGAACAGTTGTAGTCACACCATCTTCATATTCTTGCTTATGAGGAGAACATTCATCTGAGCAGCGAAGCAGACAAGTCGTGTTAAAAGCTGATTCTTAATTCTGTTCAACATTTAAATAATTTATATATTTTCATTTAAAATAAACTGTTAATCTTTATACATATTACACCTTCATTCGTTTTAAATATGATCCCTACAGACATACTCGTACATACATACATCAATCAGCTAAAGATTCGTATTTCAGCAGAACAAAGACCCTAAACACAGACTAGCTGAAACAAGGAAATCACCAATCACCAGATTTAAACCCTATAGAGCTGTTGTGGGAGAAGCTAGACAGAAGGGTCCGGAATCAATGCCCATCATCAGAATCTGCATTGTGGAATATACTATTGGATTGCTGTTTTAAACCGAAAATGGCCACAGAAGTGCAGCTCATGATACGAATATTGAGGGAAGGAAGATTTATCAAGGAGTCTAGACCAGAATCTACCATGAAAGTTAAAGCTCCTATGAAGACGAGACATATCATACCTTTCTTTGGAGTCAGGAGAATGCAGCGGCGACGTATTTTCGTGAAAGCTTGTGCCACTGGCTCGTGAAATATATAGAAGTGTACGTGGTGGTCCAAATACAAGTTTCTTTTTAAAAGTGAAATAAAATCAACAAAAATCAATTATTGTCCATACTTTATGGCTTTATTAGAAAGAGCAAACATTCCCATTAGTTATGGAATACCACTTCATTCATGTGGCTGTCTTAGCTGGTTTTGCAGTAGCGCATCCTGTTAACCCAATTTTTTAATATGTTGTTGACTGTTTACGGATATATCTCATGAATGGCTCGGACGATACTAGCTTTAAAAGCTTGAATCGTTTCTGGATTGTCCGCATAACATTGATCTTTAAGGGGACCTCAAACAAAAAAGGTACAACGGCCAAGTGACATCGCCAAGGTTCGACTGCTTGATGGGCACGCTATCGTGCTGAAACCAAATATGGTCCAGGTCTTTGTCTTCAATGGATAAAAATTCGATGTCGATGGTCTGCCACTGCGTTCATCATCTTCGATTGACCCACGACCACTTTTAAACTGCTCGTGCCACTGGTAAACTACCGTTTTCTTTTGAGAATCGTTGCCGAAACACTTTTCCAACATTTCTAACATTTCCAATTTGCAACTCCATCCAAGACGCGACGTTGTTAGCAACCAATATTGACAAAATTCTGTCAGCTGGACATATCAAACTTCGAAAATGGAATTCAAATAGTCTTCAGGTAATTCAAAATATAACTGGTGAAATAGTTCCTACTTCCGATTATAGGAACGACTCTACGCCATCTTCAGTGCTTGGACTAAGATAGAGCGACAAGCTGTTCTTCTGCGCGGGCCTCGACCAATTTGCCAAATCTATAACAAAAAGACGTATACTGAGTGAAGTTGCACAGCTATTCGATCCGACAGGACTTCTGACGCCGGTTGCTGTCACTGGAAAGATTTTTTTTCAGACACACTGGTCTACCAGCATTACTTGGGATACCATCCTTCAATGCGAACTTTCAAAGACTTGGTTGTCATTCCGCCGTGGATTGCAAGCACTCAACATTTTTCTTGTGCCCACATGGCTGTTGGAGAAGTTACATCACTGCACGACTTTTGTGATACCAGCACTCGGCCTTATGTAGCTGTGATTTATACGAAGACTATCCGCCCGAATGAGGATGCTCATACATTATTAACTGCTCCTCCTCGATTGGAGCTGTGCATAGCACAGCTTTTGGCATCTAAGCTTTAGAATGTACGTGTAGCACTGGGACCTCAGAATGCATCATACTATTTGTGGTCGGACTTTAACATCGTGCTGCGTTGGCTTCGTAAGCATCCCACAATACTTAAGCCATATGTTGCAAATCGCGTTCGATCAATTCAGGAACTTACATCGCTTGAACGATGGCATTACGTTCGGTCAGAGCAGAATCCTGCCGATTGCGCCCGCAGTGGTATTGGGGCAGAAGAGCTACTGAAACATAATTTGTGGCTACATGGACCGGTTTGGTTGATAAACCACTCTTTCGCTTTTGAAGATGACCGAAACCTCAGCAAGGATGAAGAGAAGATATCTTTACGAACAATGGTGATTACAGTGGCTCTTGAACTTGCCACAAGAAGACAAGATGGTCAAATCATACAAAGAACGTTTTAGCAACATTAATCGAATTCTTCATACGCTGGCGTTTATTTTACGTTGGTGTCCGAGCCGTCGACAATTACGCAAACGCATTATCGGTGCTGATGAATTGACGGAGGCGTTGAGGGTCCTATCGCGCATTGAACAAAGCAATGTATTTTCAACGGACATTCATCATCTGCGGTGCAGCTTCAGTCTTCCTAGTTCCAGTCGCTTATTATCGCTAAATCCCTACCTGGACGAATATGGCTTATAAAGGGTTGGTGGTCGAATTGGTAGAGCAACATTGCCACATGATTATCGCTTCTCTATAATTCTACCGAAGGCCGGTGTCTTGACTTGGTTTCTTATCAAGCATGCTCATGATATCCAACTAATGCTTCAAATCCTTCGCAGTCGTTTCTGGATTTTACAAGTCCGTTAAGCTGTGAGAAGTTATCTTCATAATTGTGTCGTTTGTCGTCACCGTGGAACTGCACTCATGTTTAGAACAAATTGCATCACTGCCTAAAGCCAGCGAGGTGTTGCTGCTCGACCGTTTTCATCAGCAGTTGTCGACTACTGCGGTCCCTTTATACTTCGCACCGGAACGAAAAGATCACATGCGACCGTCAAAACATATATGGCAGTCTTCATATGTATGGTTACCACATTGAGGTGGTGGATAACCTCTTATCACAAGCATTCTTATACGATTTACTGGCCATCGTGGACCCTGTCAAGAATTGTATAGTGACAATGGCACAGCGCTTGTGAGTGCCAACCGCATTCTTCGAGAAGACTTGGCCGATTAGAGTAGTGAATTAGCAAACACTAGCGAACCAGGGAACCAGATGGTATTTCATTACACCCAGCGCACCCCACCAGGGTGGATTATGGGAAGCTTCCGTGAAACTGGCGAAGCGACATTTAGTTCGTCTTGTTGCGGGACAACATTTTTGGTACAGCCAGCTCCAAACTCTAGCGGTACACATCGAAGCATGTCTTAATTTCCGTACACTTATACCATTACACGATGACCCAGATAAAAAATTCGCTTTAACACCAAGAGATTTCTTGATAGGAGCCCCACTTCTTGCAGTTCCGGAGTCAAGTCTCCTTGAAATCCCCTCCAACCGCCTGAAGCAGAGGCAATGGTTTAGGAAGATCTTTATGAGAATTTACCGCCAAGTACTGGCGACTAGGTCGAATTACCGAGGTTCATCCAGGCATCGATGAACTGATTCGAAACGCAACTTTAAAAACCGCACATGGAGTTTGTACCCGGGCGGTACAGAAGTTGTGCCGACTTGTGGAATCTTTTGAACCTGACGGTCCAACCGGGCAGGATGTTTGAGATGCAACCGACATATTTATTGTGATTCCACCTACATATTTTTTGTTCCCAAAAGTCTAGTACTGAACTATAATATATTCATATTTCGTTTTGGCTTTCTTTTTGATTTCAATATTTCATCCTTGTAGCAGTCAATTCGGATCGAGTTTGATTTTGTTTTTTTAGTTTTAATTTAAAAAAATAAAATTACTTCGTTTTTAAAAATATAATTTCTGGAGTTTAATTCCAAACATTTAATATTTGATATACGTAATAGGGTACGATACACGATCTCTACCTGCTGTCTTAGCTTTAACCTTACTCAGACATTCTTCGAATTCAGTAAATGAAGTGTGTTCTTCAATTCGACTGTCAGAAGCATGTTGAATGGTGGGGTTACCGAGGCATTCAAATTTTTTGTTCCAAAAACTGTAATCTAAACTGTTGCATAAAAGTAATCATCACATATTTGCGTTGGCCTAGTAATGATACCACTCGGCGTTGAAATGATATTTATTTGTAAATGTGAAGGCTTCCCGTCAAGCGGCGGATGTTTTGCAAAATTTTAGAAGGTACTTCACCTTGGGATAATTGTAAATTCGGCAAAACTTTTTGGCTTACTTTCCTTAAGCAGTCTTCGAAATTTTTCATTTGATTTTTTGTAATAAGTCAAATTGTTTTTTTTGAAACTATTTTAATACCAACATTTTTTCTTTGCGAAGTGATGATAATTCGGATATTCACCAGGGTACTAACCAAATTTTTTCTTTTCAGTTTATTCGGCCTGAGACATTAGGGATAAGAAGCAATGCAGCTTCTTTTTTGATGTTCAGAGTTGTATTTCTGTTTGATAGATATCCTTTAAGTTTTTTCCTAAATAATGTCCAATTGACCTGATCAGTTTTAAATATAGGTTTGGGGGTATTGGATATGGCTGTGTGTTCAATACTTATGGAGGTTATACTCGGAAAATGGTCACTATTATGAAAATCGTCTAACATTTTCCGGGTAGTTTTCGGAAGTAACTCAGGTTAACAATAGGTTATATCTACGTGGGTGAATGTATTGTCAGTTGAAAGATGTGTTGGAGAGCCGTTGTTTAAGAGAATCGGGTTTGAATTAAGAAGAAAGTCTTCAAAGATAGTGCCTCTTTGGTTTGTGGTGGGAGATCCCCAAAGCACACTCCATGCATTCTCATCTCCTCCGAAAATAATGGGAGAATTTCTTTGATCAATAATATTGTTTAAATCATTCTCTTGGATATTTTCGATCAGAGGAAGATAGAATCCGACGTAAGTAATTTTTGTTTTAAGTTGCAGTTCAAAAGAACACTAAAGGGAATGTTATTTTTAACTAAGATACCCATGGCTTTTTTTTATGTGGTATTATTAGGTACATTTCTAAATCGTCCTAAGTATGATTTCGGAGCAATTGTTGATACACCGAATGGGCAGTGTGTTTCTTACAGAGAAATGATGCTGGGGTTACACTCTCTAATGTTCGCATGTTGCCCCAAAGGACCTCAGACTTAAAAGTCTATCATCTTTAATTATGAAAACTCTAGAACGACTGATTGATATCCATAGATGAGATAAAATTGATCCAAGACTTCTGTCAACGGCTCAACATGCCTACTGTAAAGGACAGTCGGTGGAAACGGCTCGAACGATCCTTACAATATAAAGAGTACACGAGGGTTGCTTTCCGCAATCACGACTGCGCTGTCAGCTCTGCAGGTAGACGACTTACTTGGGGTGTTGATCAGTCTTATGCTAAACAGCAGGATAATCAGCCCTAAACTGGGTGAGACTTCTGCTAAAAGATGTGTCAGAAGAGGTACGGCGCAAAACGGTGCCTTCTCTCCCCTTCTTTGGAACTTAGTGTTTAATGAACTGCCGTCTTAGGTAAGCATCGTAATACCATTAAAGAACTCCTTCGAGTAAATCTCAATAGATTAACCCGTTGAGCAGATCGCTGTGGATTGGGAGTAAACCCCCATAAAACTGATCTTGTCCTCATCTCCAGGAAATACAAAATTCCAATTATAGACCCTCCTTCAATAAACGGTACCAGTTTAGTAATTTCCAATACAGCAAAATATCTGGGTCTCATTTTTAACAGGAAACTAAACTGGAAATCTAACATTCACGAAAGTGTCAATGAAGCTACAATTGCTTTATTCTCTTGCAAAAAAGAGATTGGGAATAAATGGGGCCTTCAACCTCGCATAAACCACTAAGTGTATCTGTACATAAGCGGAGCCCTACGCGCTACTCCCTCCGCGCAACTTAATATTCTGTTTCACTTGATACCCCTCGATACCTTCAGTAGAAAAATAGCTGCGACCGCAGTTATTCGCCTTAAAGCGACAACACAGTGGACAAATAGTTTTCTTAATATACTGGGAATCCCCCAGAGAACATCGATTGCACCATACCTGAACTTTGATTTGACAAAGACTTCCTTCCTAGGAGGAAGATGCTTTCATGGAGGACAAGTCAATCCATTTCTACACAGATGGATCTAAAACCAATAGCAGTGTTGGTGGCGCTGATTTCTCAGATAAGCTAAATCTAAGCCTCTCCTTCCGTCTTCCAAATCACTGAAGCGTGTTCCAGGTGGAAATTTTAGCGATTAAAGAAGCCCTGTCCTGGCTGAAGAAAAACGTGATATCTGCAAGGGATATCCGCATATTTTCAGATAGTCACTTGAACGCGTCCCTGGATTCATTCTAATTAAATTCTAAGACCGCCCTTGAATGCCGATCATCTCTTACGGAGATAGCAAAGCAGTTCAACCTTCACCTTAATTGGGTGCCGGGCCACAGAGACATTTTGGGGAATTGGAGGGCCGACGAATTCGACAAAATTAGAACCACTCTAATTATTCTACGGGAAGAGGGTAGCGCACCAGTATACCAAATTAAATTTGGTGCATAATAATATTAAAGCTGAATGCTAACAAAAGAACAAACCTTAAGTGGACAGTTGGACCAACATGTCTAGCGACCAAACAGATCTAACAAAACTGAATCTGGAAAATTTCTCAGCGCCATCATAGGTGTCATCACTGGACACTGCCTTACAGGGGGCATGCAAGAAGGCTTGGTACCTTTGTAAATATTATTATTGTTATTATACAAACTAACAAAAATAATCTTAAATTACTAAGTTAGTACAACAGTTTTAGAGAGCACAAGCTGCATAGGCTATCGGCTCGCCCTTGTAAATAATTTTTGCAGAAGCTATTGTACATGGAGGAGGCGAAGGAAGAGACAATCCTCCACCTACTCTGTGCATGCCCAGCTCTCTTCCAAAGAAAGAAACTCCACTTAGGAGCCTTTTTCTAGAATGACTTAAGCGATCTAGAAAATATAGACGTTTCATACGTCTCATACGCCTTATCATAAACTCAAATTGGTTCCATGAGTAGTAGGATCACAGATCCACGTAGCATCAAGGGCCGATAGACCTAAGTGGGTTAGTCTTTCCAACTGCCACTCTTATCTAAACTCACCTACCCTGTAAGCTTCAAATTAAGTAAGAATCAATGAAATTCAATAACTCTTATAGCGAATCAGCATTGCAATATGTGCAAGAACTAACACTGATCATTCAACTTCTATGCCATGCTAATGAGCCTGACTTACGAGTTAAAAGCAATGTCTCCAGATTGGAGAAGGATGGTTATAATAAGCTGGAACTCACAATGCTTTTCATATAGATAGTTTTCTAGTAAGGTCTTGCATTTCAGCAATTTGAGAATTTTAATCCAATGGTTTTATTTACCAAATTTCCTTTAATAAACAGGATCTGGGCACTTCGAATCTACTCGTATTTTGAAAAGTATCGTGCTCTTTAATAGAATTACGTGTTTTAAATTTCTTCAGCAGTTAGTGTAATCATCTACCTGGGACTTACCGACCACGCTGGTAATAAATAGTAAAGGATTTCCAGGTTATAAGCCGATGGAAAGAAAATGTCAACGCTATATGTATTCCTAGTGAGTACCTATCGGATACCAACAATTCATGGGTCTTCCTTTGGGCTACACAAAATTATGCACTTGTGCCAATTAAAGATACAATTTCGTATTCAACTTACCGGTAGAACTCTCGGTTTGTATCTGAGATTTCGCATTTCCTGGAAGTGATGCGAATAATAGTCATCTCGGTTGACCTCTCTCAATTCCTCTTCTTTTCTGAAATGTCGTGTTAAAATACGGACACCCCTTAGATGTGTATGAAGTTGTGAACCGAAAATGATTATTCCTGGATTTGGCAAAGCCTGTTTGTACATTGAAAAGATCAAAAATTTCCAAAACATCTCAACTCATCCGAATACTCGTTTATATATTGTATTATACATATATAGGTGTACATTTAGTAGAATCATACCGTTCGGGTACATTCTGCAATGCAATATCCACTTAGAGGAAATCCAGTCTGGCCAGGAGGTATTGCCATTTTATCCGTATACTCTAGTCCGAGTTCCATAACACCAGCATCGAACTGTCTCAATTGAGCAACCATACGAATTCTCATACCCGAACTGTCAATACGACCTGCAATACAATCAAATCTCAGTTAAGGACATCGTTCAAGTGTAGAGAAAGAACATGGCCCCAAGCACGCACCGTCTATCAGGTCGGGATTATTGAAATGTACTTCTAGTCGTATGTAAGGATTGTAGTCAGCACCACCCACTGGGAGGCCTGTCTCTGGTGGATATGTGAATGTACTTGCTCCCATTGCCCATAGTGATATAACCTTTGAACAGACTTTAGCCTCAACTGGCAAGGAATCGCAATCCCCATTGTAGAGGGGAATCTCAACAGAAGGATCTGTCTGACAGTGAAATACTTCCATGTGATGTACCAGATCTGGTGTTGTGATGAGTGGCTCGAACTGCACGATATGATGTTTCATTTGGAGAAAGTCATCTAGTTTTTGTATGTGACACCAGTAAGTTGTTTCCTTTGCAGGCACTTTCACATTGTCTAGCCGTATTATTGCCTCCTTCAAATCTCTATGGGAATTAGTAACACACATGCAAAGACAGAAATTGTGCTAACATTAATTACGAGTACTTACGTCTCGGGGATGATTATTTTATCAGCCCTTAGAAGCTGCATCATTTTAATGCCTGACTCGTGCTTGGATGCGTTGGGAAAGGCAAACTGGTGGTCTTCCATGGCTAATGGGATGATTCCTCTGGCCCACATTATATACATAGTTCCCTCCTGCAAAGATATTTGTTATGATTAGAAATAGAGGCAGTCACATTGGGAGTACAGACAGAAGCAGAAAGCAAAACTTACATGCATCCGGAAGTCCAATGGGTCACAAGTGTCAAATTTTCTCTTAAACGCCAATGTCGCATCGTCCATTTTGAAGAGCTCACAATCTTGCTGGTAATCCTTGTGAACGAAACGTCCATCGGAGCTGGTGTACGTGTCGGTGACGACGTTGAAAAAACCATTTTGATTTTCAAAAAAACATACATCGGCGTCCCCCAATTCGCCGCGCTTTGAGAATCCCAAATAAAACCAGCGATGCTGAAAGTTAAAGGCATTCTGGACGTGAAATAGGATTTCCTGTTTGTACCAGTCCACCATCCAACTCAGTTTTATTTCCTCGTGTTCGTCTAGGTAGATCTCGTGCAGTTTTGTATCTGAGAGTTCTGCAAATAGAGATATGAACATATGTATAGTTACTACGAGTAGTAGTCTTGTATCCGGGTGTGTGTGCAAGGATTATAGAGGGATTTTATGCGATGTGATGGGAATTATGAGAGCGGATTTGTAATAGTTTAACTTGAGTTTATGTTTCCAGATCCAGCTTTGTGGATGTGCATACACATACGTATATATACTCGTTCGTGCAGAAGGATGAACGATGCTGCAATATTAATAAATCTCAGAAAAAATGCAGCAAACGTTCATACAACGTACCAGTATGAATGGTAATATTGCGAAAGATGTCCATCGGAATTTTCATTGCAAGCAACACTTTAAAATGGATAACGATGATGCGGTATTAGTGGTAAGCCAAATCTGTTACTACAATATAACCGAGATATTTGTACGTCAACAAATATTGTGTAGAGATGAATTTATTACTTCAAAGTTGACAAAATATGTGGTTATTGGTTTTTTTTTTCTTAGGACTTGTTTTGATAGCACATAACCAATGCTAAGCTCGGTTTGGTAGGGAAGTCATGAAAAACTGAATCACGAGACGCTGTCTTCCGAATTTACATAGCTGTACACTTGGGCTTCAGTGAAGTTAAGATCATTCGAGAATTTTCAACATCTAGCCAACATGTTGAGAAAAAGTAGGAAAGGAATGCGTTCCCAAGAAATTAATAGCAGCGTTCATATTTGTTAAGGAGCCTAGTCCACTGTGGTTACGGGTTTAAGCTTAGTAATTGTATCGTTAGATTTGTTGCGCTCCATCCTAAAACCTACTTGGTAGGAATTGGTGTACTTTTCATTACGATAAATCAACCTTTGATCATATTTTTGTACTAAAATACTCAGAATTCGAAATTATTCGATTTGTTGCGGCTCTCTTTTCATTGAGTGGGAACATCATGGTAGAGGTGGAGGGCAGCCATGGTCCCATCAGTCCGTGGCCCACTAACCCCAGACCGCGGGAAACAACCCACATAGGTTTCACGGAATCGGTGAGGCCTTAAGTACAGTAGGGAGACACACGACGAACCAGGAACCCCAGCGTGCGACAGGAGGTCCACCGGGATCACCGTTATCGGAGCACATAGATAGACGGGAGACCCGCAACGGGCTGCATCAGACAGGACGTTTGAAAGTCGCCGACGGGTGCGGATGACCGTCGTATTTCAATCCAGACACCCCAACACGATGATGACGGGGGAGAGGGGGGGGGGAAGACGATCCCTGGACCTTACAAACCACTGAAAGCCAAGAAAGACAGAGGCTTGAATAACACCGCATCCTGCAACCGATGTGGGTACGGACACCGGCATCACATCCCACAACTGATGTGGATGCAGCTAGCCAAAGTTAGCATCGAGAAAATCGATCCATGGGTGAAGAGACGACGATCTCTTTCATAGCAACTCAATAACGAGGGAGCAACAGTGGTGTGCAGGCGGACGACCAACACAATCCAGCACACCCCAATGACGTACCAGCTTTGAAAATTAGGATCGATGGCTGAAGGGATGACGACCCTTTTAAGCCAGCAACCCAGCGATGGAACAGCAGAGGCGTGTAGTCAGACGGACAAGTAACAAGACAACGAGGGAACATACAAGGCACGAACATCCAACAACCAACACACAACACCAACCAACAACAACCATCAAACACACAGCAAGTAACGAGAACAAACAACTATTGTACAAAGAACAAAAGTACAAACTGCAAAACCGACCGTGGCCCGAGGGCTGATAGGCCAGCGGCCAGTGGCCAGAGGGGAGTAGGGCCCACCACTAAAACAAAAAAAAATAAATAAATAAAAAATAAAACACGATATTGGTCAGTCCATTTCCTGATCGCCGATTCACCAGAGTAGTTAGGGATCCGCGTTACAAAATATAAACATTTGCACAGGCACTGAACTTAGCTTTTGTCAGGGGCGGCGATCCAGCGGATGGCTGGATCGAGATACAATCCCTTTGAGATTTTATTAGTGTAGTTCGATTGCGGAAAATTACCCGGGCAGCAGAAGAGAAAGAAACACTGCTTTTTGCAATTTATTGTAGAATCTAATGGTAGGGGAAATAGTTAGGCATAATTAGGATCCACAACTTTCATAACTCTCTCCCAGTCATTACTGGAAGAGGGAACGAACTCCGAGACTGAGGATTTTAGTGTGAATGTGGAAAATTTGTATGAGTGAGAGGCCTAGTTGGACAGGGGTGCACACAAGCAAGCTTTGCTAGTGTTGTAGCTAAAAATCCCGTCGTTGGGTCCAATACAGCTGCATGAATGTGTGAGCGAGTGTGTGTGTGTGCGTGGCGGGATTTTTTTTATTGCGTAAGGCGAGTTGTTCCTTTAGAAAAAAAGAAAAAAAAGAAAAAAGGAAATCAAAAAGGAGAAAGGAAAGTTCAAGGACAGGAACGTGGAATTGGATACCGGAAGTAGCGGGACAAAAGGAGTGAGGAACTGTGCCAGAAAGGGGCACAGTACCGCTAGGACACAAAAGCTAAATATAGAGATAGTGCAGTACAGTGTAGAGCTAAATAGAAGAGCGCTTTTTTATTGTTTGTAACTTTAGACTCCGGTGGGCCACGCGTGTGTTAAAATTCCCGAGAACAGACGGGACAGGCGACCCGTTATCTAGCGTTTGTTTTTTCTTTTCGGGACCGTGGAAATAGCGGGCCACTCCATCGACGAGTGTACCGCTAAGTCAATTAAAAATATATCATCGAGCTCCAACGGGGCTTTTATAACTTATTTTTTCTCTCGACAATGTTTCGTGATTCCGAGGAAAAATCACGTGGCGCTCAACCATTTTTTATTGTTTCGGCCTAGATGTAGCTATCGTCCAAGCGCTACCTGGAGGAATCCACAGCTGGGATAGCGAGATCCCGGTAGAAGTTATTGTTTGGTTCGGGCATCGCTCTATCGGTGGCGGGAATCAAACATAACAACCTATTAATTGATTCCAAGCAGAGTGTGACAAGGTATGACACGAAGTCTTCTAGGCGATGATCGGATTTAAAATCCCAGAAAAACTAATACAGATAAGCCGTACATCTCAAATATAGCCTTATGCTCCTTTATAATTGAGGCTCTACTCCATTTCTAACCGAAAATTTTAAGAAAAATCCAGAAAAATCACCCCCAATGACTATAATTTAATGCTGACAGAACCAAATAAATACTCCTGATAGGGACGAGAGCTACTCATGAGCTTTACGAACAAAAAAAAAATGAAGAGCACTGGCTTCTCAGAAAGATGAAAAAATTGCACGAGAAGCGCATGAATGAGGAACTGGAGATATGTTATTCCAGGAATGATGTTCGAAAGTTTTATTAGAGAGCAAAACAAACATTCCAGGGCTATAAAGTTAGAATGGTAGCCTGCGAAGATGAACATAGTTGATTCTGACAATATGAAAAGACTACCAGTAGGAGAGGACCTGGTTGAGAGCATACACATACACCAGCTCATCTGTAAGATATGGTCATAGGAAAGCATTCAGGAAGCATGGTTTGTCGGATTCACAAGAAAGGGCTCTCATTTGACTAATCCAACTATAGTGTAATATTATATGAACATTTGAAACCATTCATGAACAATATTGTTTGACAATATCAGTGCGTTCTCAGGCAAGGAATGTCCACCATCGATCAAATGTTCACATTACGATCTTGGAAAATACCTAGGAGTTTCCAATCGGTACTCACCATCTCTATGTCGAATCCAAAGCCGCATATACATAGTAAAACGACATGTTCGGTTTTGAAATCCCTGTCAATCTCGTTAATTTGTGCAGCATGACTATGGATGATTCTCGCTGCTCCCTTAAGAATGAGGCAAGAGAGGTTTTAGGTAAGGCGATAGGTATGAGCAGGTATATTAAAACTTCGAGGTAGTAAAGACTTTATCTAGTTTGGCTCCGCAGTTATCAGCAACGATATCAGCTCAGAAATAAGATGTAGAATTACTCTTACCAAGCGCAGTAAAACCGAACTGGCCTTATACCAGGCCCTTATCATCCCGACACTGCTCTATAGCGCAGAGGTTTGGACCTTGACGAAAGTGTATGAAGAAGCGTTCAGTCATTTTGAGAGAAAGATACTGCGTGATTTTTGAAGGCGTTTCTATTGACGTAGGAAGAGATTCAACCACAAACTGTAAAGGATGTACAGTGACATCAATCTAGTCAGGCATCTCCGGATCTAACATCTGAGATGGAGCGAATAAACACCACAGCTCTGGCTGTGATTTTCATTCTAATCCAATAACTGGAGGTAGCTGACGAGGAATCAAGCTTGTTGAGCCCTGGTTAAGCCTTGACTTTAGACCAACTATAGTAAGCAAGTAAGTAAGACAAACATTATATGTACTTCCATTACCGGGTGGAGAGGATCGTTTACGAGGAATACAAATTCGAAATAATCAGAAAGCATACCTTCCTCTGAGAAAATATTAACTCAACAAATGACATCTTAATAGTGACCCGGCCTATCACATTTATGGGCTTAGCAGAAGCGTAGACACAATTAGAAAATTTTCAGACTTTTCTTAGAGACATTTGAAAACATTCATTCGTTCCGCCTTCAACAAGACTCATCAGAGTTGCGCTCATAAGGGACACAACTGTCAATAAAATCTTTAACAGAAGATTCAGTAATGCATTTTCGGTCGATTTCTCCACTGAGCAATGCCTAGCCTAACACGTTCATCGACGATCTGATTTCCTGGGACTCAGTTTATTAAGCTTTCCAACTGCGTTGTGCAGAAAAGGTCGTTCGTCAGTGTATCTAAAGCAGAGCTTGACGTAACAGGAAAAGCTCCCAGACAAGTCTGTTAGAAGCAGTAGCGCCTTGGTGACAAGGCCCATGTCCATGTTATATGTTATGTTCAAAGAAATTTGTTTACTCGGATGAAGCTGAGAATTTCTCTAATCATGTTCTATTGAGCAGCATTGTTCTTACTTACAAAACTAGCGATTCGACTGTATCATGTTGGCTGGCCGAGTTGTAAAGAGTGTTCCAAAACTCACGCAAGATTCGAATTTTGTGCCATTTGTGTGGTAAAGCGTTGCCAACGAAAACAAAGGCAGCGTGATAGTTGACAGTTCAAGGTTGAATATTGTAAAAATAATGAAGATTTGGAAGCTGCAGTTCGCCGGTCTCGTACAAAATATAGTCGGAACAGTGATTTAACTTCATCAATTGGGAAGAGATTAATTCAAAAATTCAGATAGACTGGATCAATTGGTGATCTTAGACACTATGTCCGTCTCAACAAGTCAATAATGTCGTTCAACAAAAAACATCGAAGCAGTTCTTGAACGTGTTGCAGGGAGTCCAGGAACATTAATTCGACATTGTGGTCAAGAATTTGACATTTCGAGAAGCTTTGTACAGCGTATTTTCACGACCACGCACAGCGTGAAGGGAGTTCGTTAAACGGGTTATAGAACAACAACAAGTGGATGTTGATTTTCCAAGCAAAATCATCTTGATAAGTCTCATTTGCAAGATATGGATGTGGACAATATGGTGTTTCAACAAGACGATGCCACATGCCATGCAGGCCAAGAAACAACTCAATTACTGCATAAGTCATTTGCTGGTAGTGTAATTTCTTTTGCTGATCGATTTAAGGCCTTCCTGAACAGCTTCCTCTACTTCCTTTCTGGTTCTGATCTTGGTAGGAGTATTGATGGATTTGCCTTCTGATTTTGTCGATTTTTGTAGGATTCCTTCAGTTTGGAAGTTTACATGTGGTATTTAAATCAGATTCGATGAACTTGTAGTCTGTCCGCTAGTAATCTTCTTAGCATGCTTGTTGGATACAATCTAGGCCATTAATGTCGGTGTTCCTTGCTCTTATTATCATTGTTGATATTGTACAATAGTCATGCGATAGTATAAAATCCACCCCAAAAGAGCAGCCAGACAAACAGCTTGCTGACAGTACCTTGATGTAATGAGGTAAAAATCGAGTATTTCTCGTAAATTATTTTGCAAAGAGGCACGTATTTCAATCGCCATTAATTTAGTAATCATAAACTTTAAGTTCTGAATTGTTACTCCATAAATTGTAAGCTACATTCATTGAATTGATTGAATTTGTTAAAACAAATTAACTTTGTCATTCATACATATGTAGGTATGATATAATAAATATTCAACAAAACCTAACCTACGACGAACTTATGGCATTGTCCATAAATGAAGCTACTAAGTTTAGGTGGTGAGAGTGCAATCGGTACAATAAGACAAGATTTCGGTCTTTCAGTTCGCTCATCGTATAGTGGTGTGAAGGCTTTCAAACATCCAGAACCAAAATTGTTTACTTCGAGAAAGGAAATTGTGTTTTGCCTTGATGCTGACAGTGGTTTTACATATAAAACGCCGAGTTCTGGAAAAGCGAAGCAGATCGTAGCAGAAGAACTGTAGTCTGTAGAGTTCAAGTAGTATTTGTAGCGAACTGCAAACGGCTCTCCGGAGAGAGCGAGGAGCACGATGAACAGAGAGGTCAAGTGAAATAAATTCCGTTTTTGTGCAGGTCAAGGAAGTCTTCACATTCAATTGTGTCTCTGGCTTAAACCTTTTTGGGAACAACATCCTCAAAACAATGAATGACAGCCGGATAAGACGGTGTAGTGGTACTAGCAATCGCTTCTCACTCGGAGGGTCAAGGTTCGAATCCTGCCCATTACAAGCCTTTCAAGTTTTTCATTTGTGTAATTGGAACTCAGACAGAAAAATTCTGCGTGTGAAGGCATAACACTGACACGTAGATTTAGCTGTTGTAGAGTTTCGAGCACAAAAAAATTAGTGCGAATTTATATCCTTCGAAGCACTCTGAGTGAAGAAAAAACTCTCCGTCCTATTCTGACTCCCACCCCTGGAGAGCGGATATCGAAACCAAATACACCTGAGTTTCAAACAACTACAAAAACAATTTTTCCTTTTTCCTCCTTCCACCTTTCCGCCCGCGACCATTCAACAGTAAAAAGGTATCAAACCCCTTAGGCGCGCGTAAATTATATAAAAAAAAAATTCTTTGTAAGACCATTGATAGAGCGATCATTCGATCAGAATGGCAGAAATGGCTCCGTTCGTTCTCATTATATCTGGAATCACTTTTCTCTGCAGCAAAAAAAAAAATAAGTTGTTATATTTTGGGGGCCACAATTACAGGAAG
The DNA here is from genome assembly GCA_949129095.1 of Volucella bombylans. Classification (NCBI taxonomy): domain Eukaryota; kingdom Metazoa; phylum Arthropoda; class Insecta; order Diptera; family Syrphidae; genus Volucella; species Volucella bombylans. Next base: position 64,873,817 of record OX422143.1, on the reverse strand, counting down.
TTATCTTCAAAATTCCCGGGGCGCTTGTTGGAGAAAGCGATATGTACGGAATTTTGGTCGAGAAATTGAACGAATATTTTTCACCACAGAGGAGCTTTCGAGAGGTGCCTGTTCTGTTCCCAGATGAAGGGGTGGGCCTAAACAAGTTCATCCTTAAGTTGAGGAACCAGGTAACAAAATGCTCTTTTGGGCAAAGCGAGGAACTGAGTCGGGAAATAAACCTAAAAGATAAATTAATAGATGACTGGGTACCAAAAGCATTGAAGAGGCGTCTGCTTGAGAAGGAGTACTCTCTGGATGAAGTTATAAAAATAACAGATAACGCAAACGGATACGATGATGCCATTACCAAAACAACAACAAGTTATATCAATGGGATTGCGGTCAACAGGACAAACGATTTTAGAGAAGGCAACGATTGGATAAGAAGTGGGTGGAGTGCCCATACGGGAAATGTTAGGAAATGTGGGTAATCAGAATCGGAAGGTGAACGGTCTTTTTCATGTTCTTCTTCTTCGACATCGTCAATACTTCTGTTTTTATCGTTTTCTAGACGCTTGCGATCAAAAGATTTCGTGCCTCCTGGGAAAAAGGTTTGGTTCTCTTGTGTTGCCGTGCTCTAAGCCTTCGGGTCTGAGCTCAGTAACAAACCGTGTATGATGTCTCTGTTACAATCAACATGAGTGCTTATTTCGAGCTTCAGCTGCCTTCTCCGATAGCTGACCAATAGGCAAAATTGCATGGTTTATTACTTCTGCGCCATGTATCAACACTTTGTGTATACTTGGTGACATGGGATGCCAGCCCTACTGATCTATGTACAATTTAGTGGTATCATGAGCGAATGCATCAAATTTGTCGGCATCAATTCTAAATCCGCTCGAAATAACTTCCAAGATAGTTTTAAAGCGAATTAAGATTTACCCCAGTAATACGAGAAGTACATTCCGGGTCATCGAAAAACCTTCATTAGCATTACTGAATCCCGCTTTGAGTGTATCTATTAGGAGTCCCATTTCTTCTCTAAAGGTGCTTTGAATTTTTCCCTTTGTAGCTTTTACAATTGATTTTTCTTTAGCAGATCGCGCCTGCCACTTTTTTAAAGGTATTTTATAAGCCAAATGAAGACGTGATTCAAAAAAGCGAACCCGTGCATTGAAAAGAATTGAATTGAGAGACAAACCTTTAGTGCTTCTGCATTGATTTGGTCGGTTTTAATAAATTTATTGAAATCCTTACAAGTCTGTCCACAAATATAGCATCTCATAGTAGAGGCAGTATCTGTAGCAATATCTGTAGCAACTTTACTGTCAACCATTGTAAGCAATATGGTACGCTTTATTTTTGCTGCTTTATTAGAACTGAATACTTCTGTTTTTATCAGGGTAACATTCAGTTTTGGCCTTTTTAACAATGAGTAGCAGGGGTAGATACTCTTGCTGGTACTTTGTATCACTTCCCACTGCTTTCTCGTAAAGTTGTCTTTAACAAACGTTGCCAGGGCCTCTTGAGGTGTAAACTTTTTAACTGTAACTTTCTTCGCAGAAGAGGTGACCAGCATACAACATTCTTTAGCTTTGCTTGGCGAGCTGGTAACTTTTTTGATTATTTTTTACGCATCAGAATTTCCTAAAGTGCGCTGACTTACGCTGGCTGCATACGTCAACTCTTCGAATGAAACTTGCTCGCGAAGCTCTTTAGTTCTTCGCCGCTTACTGCAGTCATAAAGCTCTTCGAACGATTTGGATGGTCGCCTTGGTTTGTGTAAGGGCTAAAAAAAAAGGCAGTGTAATGCTTGATGGAAGCCACTTTTCATTGGTTTTGAGAAATCGTTCATCTTTGTAGCTCGCTGCAGTCCATTTTTTCTCGAAATCGCTTCTAAAAAACTTCAAAGCATTGCTGACACTACTTTTTTGTTTAATTGGACATTTCAAAATCTGGATAAGCTTTTTTCCCAACAACAACAAACAATTTTTTCATCTACTTTTTTATCTCTAAAATCTTTTAACGTATTGTATAATTCCCTTCGAATAAAGCTCTTGACACTATCCGATGAATCTGCAAACCAAATAGGAAATTATGTCTAACTTAACATAAGCTATCATAAACTTTGAAGTGACACAAAACAAAAGGGCAGACGTAGGCGGACAGTTTTATGGTGGTTTATGATTGCCAAAGACTAAGGTTAACATCCATAACAATCCATAAACATGCCACACTCATAAACAAAACCACCATTATCTAAAAAGTTTTATTAAAATTAAACACAAATGATTTTCTTTCTTAATTTTACCACACAAAAAAAAAATAACCAAGTCAAAAAAGAATCACGAACAAAAGTGCAGATGACCAATAAATACAATACAATGACGAATGAAAATAGCGGTGCAAATTTTTTTTGCATATGGCGTGATGGGCCGGTTATCTAGCTTGATGAATAACAGTACCACTCGAAATTTATGCCAACTTGATCTTTCTGACTGCAAAGATTCATTTTCTCTCGTACTTTAATATCAAGAGTAGAACACGATTAGAATTCATGTGTTGCTGCAATTCCAAGATGGAAGTCCCCAGATTCACATCTTTTGCGAGCAAGAGCCTATCCGGAGTAGAAAGGCAGAAGGAGAGCTTGGCTTTAGTTTGGACGGTTGAGGAGTTTTACTACTATTTGGACGGAATCGAGTTTGAGCTGGTCACCGACCATAATGGAGGCGATTTCCAAGCCGATATCCAAGCCGCCAGTCTGGGTCAAGAGGTGGGTTCTTCGTCTGCAGGCTTTCAAATTGATGGTCATTTATTAGCCTGGGAAATATAGCATCGCAGATTCGCTCTCCCGGATGTGCAAAATTCAAGCGACAGTCTTATTTGACAGGTATTGTAAATATAAAACTGTGCCCCATGCTCTGGCCGTTAGCGAAAAATTGACGCGAATGTTTTTTGGTATCACGACCAATACCACCAGCGCTGATGTCTCGACATTCCTCTCCAAATAAACCCTGGCAGCGTGTGGCCGTAAACTAACGTGGATCTCTACCGAATCACGATTTTGCGTTTATGATAATCGATTATCATTCACGGTATCAAGAAACAAAATTTCTTAGAAGATATCTTTTGTAGAGGGTATCTGGAATCTATTAGGGCTGAAAATGGACGCCAATTCGTCAGTGGGGAAGTTTAAGTCTACTGTAGAATGAATAACATTGATCTGATAACATCTCCCCGATGTTGGCCACATGCGAACGGAGAAGTGGAGAACATGAACCGTTCCATTTTGAAAAGACTACAAATCGCGAATAGTGAAGGTTTCGAATACAAAAATGGACTTCAAAAATGTATAGTAATGTACAACGTGACACTTAATGGCAGCATAGGGAAGCCCTCATCAGAGCTCCTACTCAACCGAGGAATACGAGACATAATCCCTTCTGTACATGATATTAGTGATAGTATTTTGGATTCAAAAGCTAGAGATTTGGACATTAAAGTTAAACAAAAAGGAAAGGGCAGAGGAGACAAGGAGCGCACAGTGAAAGGCTGTGACCTACAAGTAGGTGATGGGGTGTTACTTCGCAATATATTGCCTCAGAACAAGTTGACACTAAAGTGTCAACCGAAGTGACACCACAGAACGAAGTATCGGTCCGATCAGGTGGTAAGGTTTTCAGACGCAACATAAGCCATGTGAAGAAAGTACTAGGTCCTCCAGGAACAGGTTTAATATTTCAGTCGTCTATTGTTTTGTGTTTTGGAGAGAGTGGAGAGAGTGGAGAGCACGATGAACAGACAGGTCAAGTGAAGCCATCCTCAGTCTATAAGTGACCGCCATCGTAAGCACATAGATGTGAATAATTGTAGTTTTGAAATACATTAATTAGTTGGGAAAAGTATTCCGTTTTGTTTCTCTGAAGTCGTATAAATGGGTAGTACAGTATTCAAGATGCGCCGTTCGTGCAAAAATTTGGGAACGTGCTACTCCATAAATACATTCATTGCTACCTATGCTACCTATATGTTGATGTTAACTCCATAGAAGACTAGGCTTTTCGTTTGTACCATATTGTAAAAGCAAGAAATTAGTTTTTCTATTTACCATCGTTCAGAAGAACACAAACATTGAAATGAGAAGGCTAGAAAATAGAACCAATTCTCATCAGGGAATCGCAGTAAATCGAATTCTCGGGTACACATTTAAAGTATCTTCGTCGGATGTAGTAGCTATATAATGAATAAAAACCACGTAAAGCCAATTTCAGATACTCAATATAATGACTCACAGTAACCGACATAAACAACGCCATATTAGATTTGGCGTCCCAAAGCCATTCCATTTCAATCTTTTTCGTTCTCAATGCAATCAAAGTAAGTACCTCAAGCTTCAGGAAAACAGATACTAATCGTTTTAAAATTGAAACAACAAACGGACATAAGGAAGATACTTATTCATTATGCATGAGTTCCGGTAGCTTCCCCTGAAAAATCCATAAGCACTATTCGCAATAACAAACAACATCTTTGGGAAAAATTCTTCTGCCACAGTAAGAAGATGACAATATTTAGATGGATATTTACTTCGCCAAACAGAAAGAACAATTTCAATAAATTTTTAATGAAAACCTATTCGCAAAAAACGCGCGTTTTTGCACAGTACTCGTAAATCAAACACGAGTTTCTGTATTTACATTATATGTGTGTACATATTGTACAACAAGTAAATTTAGACAGATCCATATGTAAATATTTACTTTAATTTTTTTTTCCTATTTATAGCCCCATTCCTTATTTGAAAAAAATCTAATGACTTGGACGTGCCACAACTGATGGTTCTATCTAAAGTCACGGAGGAAGAGTACAGGTGCTCCTTTGAATTCGTAATTACTCGAAAATTGTCTTAGGTTATTGTCAATAAAATAATTTGGGTCCACTGGCCATATGAATATTGCCACCAATAATTAGACTTGGAATCGTACCCGACACACGACAAAATCTATAAAAGCCCTGGCATTGGCATTCCAGAACTTTAGTTTCATAACACTGCGAACCGGTCGGGAACAAGATTTTAAATTCTACATTCTAGTCGATATCAATTATTTCAAAAAGAATGGCAGTGGAAAATAGTTTAATGTTTGTGACATGTGCTCTTTGTGTATTTTACGCGTGGATAAATCGGGCGCGCCTTAAACTCATATGGCAGCTAAACGGCGCTCGTGGAATACTACAGCAGCCCTTGTTGAATATCATTATGTGGAAAATGCTTGACCCAAAAAGTGGGTGATCCATTTCGATGGTGTTTTTCGGGAGAAGTGTTTCTAGTGGTTATGGCGTTTTATGTTTTGTTTATTGTAGGACTGTTGGAAACCCTAAGAAGCCTTCGGAAGTATTTTAAGCGACCTTGTGGTTTTCTCTTTGGAACGCAGTGCTTGATTTATATTGACGATCCGATGCTGATGGAGAGGGTTTTGAATTCACCTGAATGCTTGGATAAGACTTTCTTGCAGGATGGTTTCTTTGTCCGCAAGGGATTGTTACATGCTAGAGGTATGTCAAAAAAAAAAAAAACATTTCACATAATATTACGTGTCCATATATTCGGTATAAAAGTGATAATGTGCTAAGGAATTAATGTGCCAATAGCCAGTAACAAAGGAGTAAAGTGTTTGCAGTGTGATACAGAAATTTTAAATAAAAATGTGTGCTACTTTCAACAGCACTTCAGTAAACAGGTCAGTTAGTTGTATCCAGTGTTCTATTATAGGACGATTAAGAATCATTTACGGGACTTTTTGGTCTTCATAATCAACCAAGTGTGATCATAATTTCGTGTCATGTATTGTACATTCGACATGGCCAACACAGCATCAGCGTAATGTTCGTGCATTAGAAACTGTAGCCGCTGCGAGTGAACAGGAAGATACCCATGATACTGAATTCCACCAACAAAAGTACATTCCTTTATGTGGTATTCACGCTGGTGGCATCATTGATTCTCACTTGACTTGGAAAATGTGGTTCATCAATTTTATTATTATCGATAGATTCCGAAATGCTTATACAGCAGGGGATCCAGGTAGGAACCTTGATTGTGATTGTCCGTCGCTTTCAAACCGAGTCTGTACATTACACTTTGCGTACCCACCAGTTGAAGCTGGTTCCCTCTATTATAAAATAATTGTCCTCCAATTTAAGCCTTAAGTTAAAAAAATGATTCGAGCTCTGAGATAAATAAGATGTGGCTAGATAAACCCTCGTGTTAGGAAAACACTTAGATAACCCCCGAGTTCGAGCGGAATTTTTTATCCTGTGACCCACGTTTTGTTGGGTATTAAAACAAAAGTCGCTGGGCGCCAGATGGGATTGCCGAGTAAGTTGTATGCGGCAGCAATTCGGCGATTTCTTATGCGTGAGCTGGAGCGTGGTCATGGTTGAACAGCACTTTTTTCTTTGCCAAATGGAGTTGTGTCTATGTAATTTTTTTTATCGAATCGGAGAATAATTCACTGTAGGATTGCGATTTGATTGTGTTTTCTTTTTTCTAAAAGCTTATGTCTCTGGTCTCTGTAGTGTAGAAATTTATATAGGTTTCATTAATGATGATGACTCACAGATTTCGCTAAAAGAGCTCCAAATACTGTTTCGAAGTTGACAGTAACCGCTTTTTGTCCACTATGAGCAACACCGACAGCGTTATCATTCCTAAGTTATCATGTAAAACGTTGATTGTACGATGCGCCTAATGCCTCTACTACTTCGCGCACTTTCGTTCGGCGATCAGCAAGAATCATACCATGTACCTTTTCAAAGATTTTCTCAATAAACATGTCTGCTTCACATATCTATATTATTGAAATAGTGCGCAAGGTTTAGTAAAAACTAGTACAAAAAATACTGGAATACTCACATAAGGAAATCGTTTTTGCTTATTGCCGTAACATAAGATTTGGCGCCCCTTCTTTCTTCCCTCAGTTACGGATTATTAATGGCACTCTTAACAAGTCTGATTTCAACTAAAGTAGGAATTAGTCCGAAATGCTCCAACTATCCCACAGATTCTATTACTTAACAAATTTATTTTAAATTAAAATTACAGTGCAAGTTTGGAAGTTCACAGTCTGTTCTCTAAGGCACAAAGCCGTTAAGATTGCAATTTCAAATGACAGCCCCTCCGACGAATCTTGTATAGTTCATCCGCGGTTATCTCTTTTTCAAGACCTTGACTATTTTATATCCAGTTTGTATAGTGGAAGAAGACAGGTATCCGATGGGTAGCATTTGTGGGGCAAATGTTCATTACCATATTAATAGATAGTCACAATTACAACACTGACTACAGTCGAGCTGACGCCGCTAGGTGCTTTGCTGGCTTCTATTGTATAATTATCCGGTTGCAATACTAGTTATCCGTAAAAATTTAACTGAAACTTTTGGTTAGAGTCAATGTTCTACCTTCGGAATGCATGCACGTCCGGACAATTGTATTCGTGATTTGCACCTAAAACCAGACGTTCTGTTTTTGATTTAACTACTTGAGTGGCCGCAGTTGCTTAGTGATAGAATGCATAACCAGTGGAGGGAAACCTTTTTGGTTTCACTGTATAAAGCCAAAAATTATTGTAATATAAAATAATAATATAAAATGAAGAAAAATCTGTCATTTTCGATATGTAATGGCTGAAAGAGCGAACTTTGCGATTAGTTATAGAAAACAATTCCATTATTGTGGCTGTCTCGGCTGGGTTCGTAGTAGCGCATCCTGTCAAGTCAATTTTCCAAGACCTTGTTGACTGTTTCTGGCTCTATTTTACGAATGGTTTGAATCATTTCTGGATTGTCCGCATAAAATCGATCTTCATGGGCACCCCACAAAAAGAAGCCTAACGGTGTCAAATCTCACTCCAAAATCCGCATCATACTGCCGCTCTTAGGTGTTGTCCGTAAGCAAGCCGGACTCATGAACTTTTTGCACAAACTTGCATACAGCAGGCGTGGTGGGTGCTTCGTTTCGGAGAGCACTCAATTTTGAAATAATTTTGCAATATTTTACAACATTGTTCAAACGTAAAGCGATGCTTTTCTTTGACTAACCGACAGTCAAAGTAACATGTGATTCAAATATAAACTTGTATTTGGACCACCCGTTATGTACGAGTATGAGAGAATTCTAGACAGTCGACAACGGAATTTTATTAAGCTCCATGGCAGTCAATGCGGCTTTCGGCATTACGGAGGTCGACATTACGAATAATGAAATAATCGAAGGATCTGCATGTCGTCTTCATTGACTTAGAAACAGCGTTCGACAGAGTTTCTAAAGATTTTATGTCGCTGATTTTGATGTCATCTACATATACATACAGAACATATGACGAAGATAGCTTTCTTGATGTACGCCAGAGGGAGTGTCTATGAAAATACTGTGTACCTGAAGAGGACACTGTAGTGTCTTTATTTAAGTTAAAAGTAATCCACATAATGAAATCGGACTGAAAGCTAAAAGCCTTTACTTTGACGAAAGCTTTCCTGAAATCGATAGTAGGACGTGATTAATCACTTTTCCGGCTTCTAGAGCGGAAGAATAAATTAAACAGTGACCGTTTTAGTAATTTTTGTAAATCCAGCAGCCAAGTCATGAAATCTCAAACACCAGACCTCAAATAAAATCAGCTGTATCTTAGCATACAGGCAGGAAATATCGTAGCAGAGAGGCCTCATTGCGGTTAGTCGATTAAGATATTGCCTTTAAGATGTTTGCTGTGAAGCAAATCTAGTGCCTAAACTACGCGTTTACATAGCGTTTCTCTCAAAATTTGGTCATGGCTATCTATTTTGTGTGGAACCCACCAAAACATGCAATTCATTAGTTCAAACGAAATTCAATTTTCAATTTTGAAGTGCTCAACGAAGTGTTCAGTAAAGAAGAAAAGGAAGAACTTTGAATGACATTTCGTTAAGGGGCTGTTCTCATTCGTTGGGTCAAAAAAGCATACATTTTATTTTTTATTAAACGATATACATACATAGGTATGTTAAATAGGTATGTTAAATATAAATTTTCTTTTTTCGTTAAATAAAATATAAATTTCGTATTGTCAGAGGGTAAAACGATTCCTTCACGACTATTGGTCCGAAATAAAAAAAAAACTCAAGCGGCATTTTATTTAAAATAGGATATTTTGAAAAAATTTAAAATTGTGAAAACGGCACGCAAAATACTCGTACTAAAAAATTGAAATGTTTTACGAGTATGTCCTGAGCTAGGATCTTAGTTCATTCACTAGCCAATACGAACATAATGCATGCAACGTTGGGTCAATCGGACAATTAGTCTCTGAGAAATCTTGTTTACCGGTTTAGAAAAAATAATTTTAAGAAAAACGCGTTTCAAGTTCTTTTCGCGTAAAAAAATTATTTGTGTTTAGTATGTTCATTCTGTAAAATTCATGGAATTAATGGAATGCTTCTTCGTCGATGGCGTTGGCGCAGTGTGAATTTCGGTGCAGATTTCCCCGTCGCCCGTCACCAACTGGGCAGACGTTTAGCCGCTCGCCTAGAAGAGTGTGGGACAGCACGAAATGCTTCTGGGTCTGCCCGGCTCGGAGCAGCCGTTGTTCTGAAAATATCGCAGCTGTCGTTGAGGATATCGAAGAGGACCCTGGAGTATCGATCACGCAATTGGGTATCAATCGGCGGTCTTTGGAGAGAATTTTGGTGAAAGACTGTAAGATGTTTCCTTACAAAGTGCAGACAGTGCATTAGCTGTTAGCTGTTGATCGCCAAACGCGTGTAATCCTAATAAACGGCCACGAGGGAAACAGCTTTTCATCGAAAATCATCAGGAGAGAGGAATCCCATTTCTATCGCTGTGGTTATGTGAATAAGTTAAATTATCGCTTATCCGCGTATAGCCCACGAAGAGCAATTAAAACCACTTAAAGTTACAGCATGTTATGCTGTTTACGCTGGAGGTGTCATCGGGCCTTATTTTTTCGAAAAGGTCGCGGGCTAAACGACTACTGTGGACGGCAAGTGCTACAGAGCTATGCTCAACGACTTTTTCCTTCCTTAATTGGATGAATTGGGACTGGAGAGCATGTGCTTCCAACAGGATGGAGCAACGGCGCATACTACACGAACCACAACCGAAATGCTGAGGGCTGCATTTTCTCGTTTTGCACTGGCCGATAAGATAGACTGATTTAACCATTCCAGCCTCAGACTCTTGAAGCCGTGGCCGTGACTCAAGTGGTAATGGACTGGCTTCCAAATCGGAAGGTTCGGTGTTCGAATCCCAGCCTCGCCCAAAAGACATTCATTTTTTCAGTTAACAAAAATCAAGTAAGATGACTAGAAGCCAACTTCCACTAAGAATTAAGTCTCCCCATTAAATATTGGATACCACCCACGTAGCGAAATAACCACTGAGCCCAAACATCTCTCTTTATCCCATTTTCCGAAAAACTTAACACATGCTGAGGCATTATAAGTGTATATACCCACTTGAGTGCTAAGTTCTTTAAAAAAAAGAAAATATCCGTCAAGAATGCGAATATCTGTTGCCGAAAGTTCTGGCAAGTGTGATGGAAAATGCCACAAATCGGGCCCGAATGGTCATCAATTCCGGAGGATTTGGAAACAATTTCAAGACATCAAATAAACATAATCCAAAAGCAGAAATAGAGTTTTTTATTCATAAAAAAAATTACAGCCAAAGAACATCGGGTCACAACTTTTGCGCCAGCTGGTATGTATTGTACATACTCGTATATATCTATATGTATAAGTATAGCATTTTAAGGCGGAGGAATTTCGGCTTGCAATTTTAAGGGAATATGAGAAAAAGTTTAAGGGTATAATATACATACATATGTAATAAACAACGAAAAAACCTAAAAAAACCGAAAATAGATTAAAGAAAAAAAAATGTGAACAGTGAACAGAAAAATATGAATTGTGTTTTGGAAAACATCGATGAGAGTATTTCACTCAAAATTTGAGTTACAGCGGTACATTTTAACACGACTTGAGGTACAGAGCTCTTCTTTACAAAATATAGATTGGATCAAAGTTATTCTCACTGACAATTTTTTTTAACAATCCGAAACACCCACCAGAAAAGTGAAGGTTTATTTTTTTTATTATTTATTTATTGTTTATGGCTTTTTCTTGTTGGCGGAGTTTCGTAAATTGATGACCTTCACCCGGAATCCCGGTACTTAAAAATGATTATGCGATAAGCTTTAACTTAATAAATCTGAAATCTTATAACTGACAACAACAAGAATGAGAGGAATTCTGAATGTTTTTCCGTCGGTATGCCAGGGGTGAATCCATGGCGGGTATATGGTAGGTGATGGCAAGCCATGTCCGGCGCCTGAAGATTATATTCAAGCGGATTAAATAATACAACTGCATTGATTTTGTGTGGCGATCGGACGGCTGATGAAGAAGTCAATAATGTAGGAGTTAGCGATAACAATGATGTTGCGGAAGAAGTTGTGAGGGCATGGGAGTAGGTTCTGCATTAAAACCATTACTGGTAGAACTAGCTGTAATTCCTGGGGGTCCAGAGGTGCTACTAAACATCGATAGAAAGTCTGGAGGTGCAGTTGCTGTCGAATACGGACCAAATTTACAAGAAATGTAGTGCACGCAGCAGCAGGACTTAGCGTAGTGGAGGCGTTGTATGGAGCTGAAAGGCAGCGATGTTGAAAATTTTTTTGATGCAGATACTGACTGACTCTGGAAATACAAGATATCTATGGCACTTTTCTGACTTTTTCTCACTTACACTAGTCTGCTTCGAAGGCGATTGATCTTGATTTCGAATCATATATGTTAACTGGGGCATGTAATAGTTTACATCGCGGACCTTCACTAGTGGAAAGTTCTCAGACTGTGATCGACCAGATTCAAAAAGAACTTGAATTGTTCGCCTATTGCCTTTGTATAACTCAACCCGGAGCGCTTTTATCAACCGTTTCCAATGCTTCAACGGAACAGTAGTGAACAGAAGGATTCTCGAAAATCAGTCAGCGTCATTAATTGATCAGAATCAGAGTATGCCTGCATGTTCATACAAGGAACCGCAATACTGACCACGTAGGCTTTTTGAACCTTATTTCTGGAATAATATATGGTCGATTTGAAGGATCTTTTTCAACCTCGTATCCCCGTTGAACTGCTACAAATGCGCCAGTGTCTTTGCAGGTACATTGTGGCAGAATTTCTTCCTCCATTAGTCTGATTACCTCTGACATATTGATGATGTTGTTGTTGTTGTTGGTGAGCATGATGAAGTTGCGCGGCAAATACTTGTTGCTGTTGCTGCAGGTACGCAGTGGCTGCTTAAAGCGACAACATCTGGTGGGTTGCGTTCTGTCCACCGGCTCGTACTAGTGGCGGAGTCGCATTATTCTGATCATTATTGTTCATTGGTTGCATTATAGGCATACGGTTGGCAATTGCTGAGCCATGCTTACCGGGCCACACTGCTGGATGATTCTGTTGTTGAGCCTGTGTGGCCAGCATTTGTGCATGCATCATCGGGATACTATTTTGTGACTGTGCCATCAACACGCCATTTAGTGTTTAGCAAAATATTTAACAAACCGGCTACAAAAATCGCACTGTTTTCTTTTCAATTTCACTTTTCCAAAAAAAAAAATTTATAAATGATATAAAACTGTACAAAAACGGATTGTTGGCATTTGCTGAAACACTGTTCAAAAGTAGAAACAAGGTCTGGCCTCTGTAAATTCATAACGACCGGAAACATTGAAGTTGTATCTGCCAGGACATTAAAGAGGCAAATCACTTCAAAGTGTTGGTTTCGCTATCTCAGTTTCCAGATATCAGTCCAAATGAAAATCTTTGGGAACTTATGAAGTAGAAAATTAAATTTAAGGATGTTAGGACAATAAAGCAGCTCAATGTGCTTTTAAAAGAAGCGGCAGAAAATGTCCCAATGACAAGTACCCGTACATGGTAATCAGAGTAAGACTGTTTATGCTATCAACAAGAAGCTGACCAGCAGCTGACAAGCAGCTTAAAACAAGATATCGGAAGAAACACAGACGGTTTTCCTCAATATGGGGTTACGATCAGCTCAGGAGATACAGGAAAGCAGCGATGTTCGAAAACGTATAGCAGCCATTCAAGAACAACAAAGGTTTTGTAATTAATGGCAACATTCTTTCTTAAGCTTCGCCAAGATCGACGGCGAACTGCAATCAAAGTGACAGTAGATCAGTTAAACATTAACGTGCGAAAACAACATACTTGGCAGTTGCTATAAAATCCACTTGGCGAAACAGGAAGAAGTGCTGGTCGTTCAAAAAAAAACCTGAGGAGGAATCGAGGAAACTGCGAGCGCCTGTGTTGGTGGTGCTCTATCCCCTACTGTGAGTTACACGAATTAAACCAAACCATTTTCTCTCTGACAGTAGTGAAAATGTTCCCAAAATTTTAAAAATTGCTTCACACATGCTCCTTAAGGGTTTTGGTCGTCAATTATAATTGCTTCAAAAAATCAGGGTATCTAGTAATTTTTCTAATATTTCCATAAGAACTGAGATAGTGTTAAAGTTTTTCGAACGCTGTAAGCTAATTCTCAAGCTTTTGTGATCAATTATTGCCAAAGGTGATCATCAATGTTGAACTGATGTCTTTCCATTTCGTCATATGTCCTATTTTCAATCCATAGTTGTAAGACCAAGTAGCTGAGAGATCAATTAATAAAATAGAAGATTGCCCTTTAATTAAAGCTATTAACATATTTTTTTAAATTATGACACTAGAGCTTTTCAAAGACCTCAATTTACATCACAATTAGAAACATCCTCGCAACTTTGATTACAATGAGAAATCTCTTTATACTGATTACATTCTTTTTTTAAACCATTTAAGTTGTATCGCAAATATGAACAAATAAAATAAATTTCCTTCTACTATACAATAAATTAAAGGTAAACAATTTTCACCAGAGTAATTGTCTTCTTCCCCACTCGTATTTGCAAGGGCTCTTACTCCAGAAGAAGTTGCTATGGTTTCTACCATTTGTTACACTCGTACACCATCTTAAGATTATCTCGTAAGATAAATTGCCAAAGACGCCTTTAGCCTTTAAAATATCCTTGGGAATGTATAAAAGCGCATCCAGATGTACACCGTATATAAATTTTCGCTAAGAATTTCACTCAACTGTGGTTTACCATAGATGACTCTTAAGATATAGATTTGCGGGTTGTAAGGCTAACTGAAAGGTAACAAGTACATTCACCTCATTAAGGTACACAGAGAAGGGGTTTTTGCGCATTCAGGCGAATCAATTTCTTCGAACAAACCCTTCCACCTGTACCTGACTTCAGTATTCATATTCGAACTATCGGTTTCTTTTGTAATTTTGCAGAGAACCAAAACCTTTCCAATTATCAAAGGAAAACTTGCGAAGAAAACATTGTTAAAGGCGTGAATGGACCTATCTAGAGTTACGTCGTTAGTGAACCAGGGAGTATGGCACCCTTTTTTAGGATACCATTTTTTGTATCTATTTATAACTTTTGTTTCTTTTTAACATTATTTTTTAATTAATGAATTATTTTTGTGTGTTTTATTAATTAATGAAAAGCAAGTGTATATAAATTCGAATTGTTCACTTTTTATTAAATTTTAATCAAAATTTGAACAAAAAAATACTTCTTTTTTCCATTAACTAAAAAAAATTGACAAACTAACTTTTTGGCATAACATTGCACAAATTGTTCTCATTTATCTGAATTAGAAGCACAATTTTCGCAAAACAGTTTCTGGATGCTCAAGACAAACGAACTTATTGCATTTGAAAATTTGAAACAAGTGCGAGTATGTTTTGTTTTTCTTTCTTCTTTATAAGAACAGAATTGTGCTTACTGGTTAAAGATTCTCTTAAAATATCGTACATATATCCGTTTGCATCCGTAAATGATTTTAAACCAACTTTAACCCCAAAATTCTAAGAGGGCCATTTCTGATGATGTAGGTATTCATATTGTACCAGCCATATTTAGGATGGAATAGAAAAATGTAGCTGGCCAACGTCTGGTATTTCGTGATACACAGCTTCTTTGTTTTTCACTTCATGATTAATTTGTTTTTTTCATTTTCCTTATCCATATAAACTTACATACTAGAAAAAATGCTTAAATTTTAACTTTAACAATCCCTTTAATTAGCTCACTGGCCCTAAGCACTCTAAACTTAACACTAATACTACAACTATTTACCTTTCGACCTAAAAACTTAGCTGAAATATAGGTACGTACATAAGTAGTATATATATTGTTTTTAAGAAAAATTGTAAAAAACCTTAGATCCATACCAATTTGATCTTTTATAAACTACTTAAGTATATAGGTATTATGGATGTATATGTATATGTATGTGTGTGTATGTATTAGATGTAAGTAGGTTAAGTAGGTTAGGTAGTCTATAAGTTTTTAGTTTTAAGTTTTTATAATATAAAAAAACAGTCCATTTACTAAGTTTTTAGTTAAAATTTATTTTCTTAGTTGTAGTATTAAGTAATGTTAAATTGAATACAAAATTAGAATGTAAGATTCGTCGAAAGACATAGTTTAAGTGTTAGGTTTAGCTTAGAGCGCCCGCACGGGGCCAGTAAGTTAAAATAAGATTATTTGTAAGTTATTTAGGCTAATTTTTAAGCATTTTTTTGTCTAGCATGTAAGAGTAAATTAATTAATTAAATAAAAATGCATTTAAACTGAAACTGAACTGACTTTTATAAACTACTTAATCTAATTGAATTGTAATCGGGTTGACGAGCACTGTTATTACTATGAGGCGTTACCAACATAATTACGTTTTCGGGCACCTGGCAGTCATCAACTTCGTGCACACGCACCGCCGCACCGAAGCCAGAAAGTAGCAGTTACCTCCCGGAGACACTGCTTTATGTTGATGAGCCCGGCCTCTCTGCGAGAACCCACTAGTTAACCTAAGCCTAACTTATAACTAGGAGGATTTTTTTTATAATCAGCGCGCGCTCAAGGGGTTTGTGTACCCTTAAAGTGATTGTACACAGCGCGTGCAAAGGAAATTTAGGGAGGACGAAAAGAGAGGTACCGATGTACATTGCTTTTAAATGTTTGCAAGTTATAACGACCAGGAAATACAGAGATCGGCAGGGCATTTCATAAGCGAGTTCTACGGCTTAGGAACGAATCATGATATTTTAGAGTATGTCCGAAAATGGGCTTGAGGGTATACTGATGAGCATACATAACGAGACGGGTGTTACGGTTGAAAGTTTGAATGGGCGGAATGCTACTGGCGATTTCAGTGGAGCACTGGTGGTGGAAAAAGCGATAAAACAAAGTGAGACACGAGACATTTCGTCGGTGTTCGACGGTGTCTATTGATTGACTGATATTAGTATCATCAATAAGTTTTATCGCACGGTTGTGAATCCTATCTAGCAGGTGCAGAGATGTTTTAGGAGCACCTGCCCAGATGTGGGGGTTGTACTCCAATTTTGGGCGGATGAATGCCTTATATATTGAGGCCAGATCAGAAGGGGTAAAATATGTTTTGGAAGCGTTAAATTCCACTCTTTTGATAGTTCCCCAATTGGTTATGCTGTTGATATCGGAATTTAATGAGCTTAGCATACGCTGCCGTTCTCGTCTACAGCCGAAAAGCAGGCCCGTGAGTCCGGGAACGAATATGAAAAGCAAAGAGTACTGTCATCAGCAAAGGAATATATTGGATTAGAAGTAGCAGTCAAGAGATCATTAATGAAAATTAAAAAGAGTGTCGAAGACAGAACAGAGCCCTGGGGCACACCAGCATTTATTTTGTAAATATCAGACTTGAAACCGTCCAAAACAACTTGAATTGAACGTTCCGAAAGGTAGTTTCTAATCCATTGAAGAAAGAAGAGAGTCATCGGTCCCAAAACCACGCAGATTGGCAAAAGAGCTTGATGCCAAACTCTGTCAAATGCCTTAGAAATATCAAGTGTAACTATCTTTCTTTCGCCAGATTGATTTACGCTTTGGTTCCAATTTTCGGTGAGACATGCCATCAAATCACCAGTGGACCTGTGGCTACGAAAACCGTACTGCCGGTCATTGAGAAGTTTTCGTGTTTCGAGATGTTTCCTGAGCTGACGATTTATCAGCGTTTCCATGACCTTGGAAAGAAGGGACGCAAGTGCAATGGGTCTGTAGGAGGAGAGAGAAGATGATTCGCCTTTTTTAGGGACGGGCTGGACAAATACTGTTTTCCACCTGCTCGCGAAGAGTCCTAAAGAGTAGGATTGATGAAAAAGCTTACGCAGTGGTTTTTCCAGCGTAGAAGAACACCTCTTCAGAAGAAGGGGAGATATACCATCTGGACCAGCGGATTTATGTATGTTGAGATCTTTAAGTACTCTTGCTACTACACGAGAGCGAAAATAGATTCGCCCGATTGAAGATTCGACGCACTCAAGTATAGGCGGAGACAAAGCACAATCTGGGAGTGTTGAGCTGGCCGCAAGCAGATTGGACTTGTCCAAAGAGCTGACAGCTGGAATGTCATTGTAAATGAGTGTTGGGATGGAGGATGAGGCGGAATTTCTAATGTTTTTGACGAACGACCAACAATTTTTACTGCCTTTGGGACATTGCAGTATTTTTTGCCTCAGTTTTTGGTCGTATTGGAATTTTACACGCTTATGAAAGGCGTTGCAGTTATTTCTGGTTCGTTTGAACTTTTTTCACTTTTCTTCTGTCGGGTTGGTCTTGAAGGACCGAAAAAATATTTCTCTAACCCTGACGGCCTCTTTACAGCTCGAGTCGTACCATGTCTTTTCTTTGGGTTTGATACTTTTTATCCGATGAGGAATAAAGGATCTCATTCCAAAGAGAATGGTGTTTGTAATCATATCAGCAGCGGATTACACGTCATTATCGAGGAAACAGAACGACCAGTTAAAATTCCTAAAGAAGCTGTTAAGTCCGTTCCAGTTGGCTTTCTCGTATTGCCATACGGTTCCTTTAGGAATCTTTTCTCTAACTGTGTGGTCGGTATACGAGAAATTAGCTGATATAACACAGTGGTCCGACGAGCCTAGAGGGGAGAGCACATCAACGGTGTACTTATCAGGGTGAGCAGTTAAAAACAAGTCCAGGGTACTGGCGGTATGACTATCAACGTCTGGTAGGCAACTTGCTACGCTTCTTACCGCTCCTAAGGATACCAGCCCATCTCAATGGAGTTCTGAGTAAGATCGTTTCCGACTTTTGAAAATTGGTTTTTAATTTCCAATCGTTGCAATAGTCCTTAATGTGATCGAAGTGACATCATCAAGTCTGTTGATGTCCTCATTTTTGGACCTGATCTATACGTCACTAAATCGTCTGCTAAATCCTGGCGAGGGCAGGTGAAAATCTTCCATCAGACACTATGAGGATCGCAAGCGCGTGCGTATAGTAGTGTGAGATTCTTATTCGCTAAAAACACCTCCCTTCGATAATTATGTTTAATACCGCAACTAAGTATAACTTATCAAGCAGCTTTTTCATCACAATATAAGCTCATTTGCTAGGTGGCTTTCCATTGAAATATCTTACATGTTCCGCTTTTTTAACGCGGTTTCAATTTATCGTGCCAGGTCCAGAGGTTTAGTTCTTTGAAGACGGCGCAATAGATTTTGTTCGTCCAGAATTTCTAAGACTGTAATAATACATATGCCCGTATAACCGGATCTTATGTCTACTTGCGAAGTTTCTTGCTTTATTTTCGACAGACTCCAGGTTCACGATGCAGGTCATTATTTCTTATAAACCCCGATGCATGTACAATTTCTCTTAGCACTTTATTTTTAAAAGTTTTTTAAAATACTTATATTTCCTTTCTTGGTACAACCATATAAGTATACCATAAGTCCACACCGGTTTTACCACCTGCTTATATAAAAGCAGCTCGTTTTCTATGCTAAACTTGGCATATTATATACCAAGCAGCCAGTTTAGGTGTAGGTGACTTATTTTTCTGTAAGTAAAGTTTACTTGCATAGATTTGGTCTCTTTGAGAGCGATTCGCAAGATCTTTGTCCAGTCATATATGTTACTTTATTCAGAGCGCTTTGCAGTTTCATGTTGATTCTTCTATTATTTTTCCGACAGCTAAAATGGTAGTAGATCTCTTGTATATAGAAGATACAGGAGTGGACGGAGCACACTTCCCTGCGGTATCTTTAAATTGCGATACGTCATTTCAGTATCTAACACGAAAAATTCTTTTTCAAGATAACCTTCAATGGCAAAATTTGCCATAATTTTACTTTAAACCTTAGTGCCAAACCTTGTTAAAGGCTTGTGAGACGTCAAGAAATACGATTGAGCAAATCTTTTTCTCTTCCAGAGCTTTTTCAATTACGTCGGTAATTCTATGCACCTGGTCAATAGTTGAATGCTTAATCCGAAATCCAAACTGATGGTTTCGGATAAGACTTTTGTCTTATCGGTGTATACGATTTTTTATGAATCGGAGGTTTACCAGGTTTTAACACCATAATCACTTCTGCAACTTTCCATTGGCATGGAACGTATTCTAATCTAAAAGCCGCGTTAATAATATGTAAAAGTTTAGTGAATGCTTTTAAGGGCAGCATTTTAAGGACTTCTACGGTTATCAAGTCGTACCAGAGAGCTTTTTCGGTTTTAAGTTCATTATAATATTCCTTAATTCAGCAAAAGTTGCGTTTGCTATTTTAAAGATATCAGACACCCTTTTTGATATACTAGTATAGTTTACTAGTGTTTGCCCATTAAAGGGCTTAAACGTTTCTTCTAGATAATCCGCTTTCTCCTTATCCTCCTTCGCCAATTCGTTGTTATCGATTTTAATTGGTGGCTCTTTGGTTTTGCTTTCCAAAGCGAGTAGTTGATTTCTTTTTCTGCCGTCAAGTTTTCCACATACGTATTTACTATGCAATTTTTGCGGGTTTTAAGAGTCCCTTTGAGCGGATTACAAAGCTTATTTAGACGTCTTTTATCCTGTGGAGCTCGAGTAAATTGCCATTTCTTGCGTGCGTCCCTCTTTTTCCTTTACTATTTCTTTTATCTCTAATTTGTAATTTGTGCTATTTTTCGACGGTTTTTGTCGTTGATGAGATGTGTAGCTCCACGCAGCACATTGAACGATTTCCACGAAGGAGTCAGCTTCGATTTCAAGTTCAAGTGGTGATCTTATTGAGACGTTTAATTAAACGTTATCTTCGATTTCTTTCCTGAATGCTTCCCAATTGGTATTTCTTCCAGTTAGTCGGAGCGGTTATTATATTTTAATGAGCGTGCACTCATTGTCAGTATGACAGTATGACTGGAGAATAGTCGGAGGAAAGATCGAAGTTTTCATCAACTTTTATATAATTGTTAGAAATTCCGTTGTGTTCCATACTAGCTTCATAGACTAATTTGCATTTTTGAGAAACACATCTTGAGCCCCAGAAAGTGTGTTTAGCATTAAAGTCACCGCCAATTATAAAAGCAGATCCAAGCGAAATAAATATATTCTTGATAATATATTTTGTGACCTTGGATCGCGGAGGGAAGTAAATGGCTGATGTGGTACGGCAATTAGTTGCACAGGCTCGAGCTCTATTTTTATATCTTCGTTATGCTCGATCGACTCTTTGATATATATGTCACATTTGATAGTGAACGTCTTTTCCATAAGCATGTTGTAAATCGTATATTGCAAGAGTTTCGCTATTCCCAGATTATAGATAAACCCCTCTCAAAGTCAAACAGGCAGGTACTAGTATATTAATTCTTGCTTTTATTTCTACCCGAGGCTTCTATTACCATTAAGAATCGGTCGATCTCTTTGCTTGTAAGATTCCCATTAGTCGATGGACTGATCAAACGTAAATTACGCTTCAAAATTCTGAAGAAGCGTGACCTACTCTTCGATAGTCGTATGAGTTCACTGGGTCATACTGTTTCAGCTGTGTTTGCTCGTTTCAAATCCGTATTGTGGCTGTGAGTCCGTAGTGGTCGCTATCGTACTGGAACGCTTGCAAACAGTTCCGCGTGTTTAGGTCTGGTGTCTGAAAGTCCTGTGTCCAGAAACGAAAGTTTATATACATTCATATTTTGACACCACAAGTTATGTAGTTCGTTACCCCAAGTATTGGATCGATTATTCCGATCCAAGCCACATGTCTCGCGTTAAGATATCCAGCCAAAAACTAATAATTATCTAGCAATTGAAGCTGAAGGCAATGAAAAAGTATTTCAAGTTCGGTTATAAACTAAGCAGGATGAGGTACTTCAGGTGCTTAAAGCGACATCACATATGTTACATTCGTCTCCGACTTTGGAGAGGAACGCATACAATGCACGATTCCAGAAACCGTACCTTCATATATATATATATATAAAGAACCTCCTCTTGTGTATACATTATAGTAAAATTCGTGGCTCTGGTTAAGTTTAGTTCCAGTTTAGACAGGTGGATTCTTTTTTCGACCTTATAAGCGAGTTTACATTCACTGTAAGGATTTTTAGATTTGTATTGTTCAGCGTATCAGATATTCATTCAGTTGTTTCTGCAAATCATCTATCTTTCTGTGCAATAACTTTTCAGTAACCTTCGGCGTATGCTTTTCTGTTATGGTGGCTCTACCAAACCCAGATGCCAGTAGGGCAAAGGACACATTGGGTGCCACAAAATTCGAGAACGCGTGACTCTTAAGACGCTTTTCTTCTTCAATCATCTGTTTTCGAACCTGAACTTTTTTTTTAGAACCACAGGCCCCAGACAAAGGCGTCCTAGACAGAATGGTCTCCGATTTCTGAAAGTTGATTTTCAGTTTCCAGTAATCGCAATATCGTTTAATTTTATCGAAGTCGCGTTACATAAGTATATTAATGACCTCGGTCTTTGGACACGATCTGTACGCGATTAAGTCGTCTGCGTACGCTATGGCATGGTGAAGTGAACCTATCAGATCTGTAAATGTTGAATAGGATCGGGGAAGTAACCTGACTTTGTTGCAGACAGCTTTTATGTTAAATATTCCATTAAAAGTCACATCGCCATTTTTCACGATGAATGAATTTTAAATGGTCGTTATGCTTCCTCGAGAACGACGTGGATGCCGCTGCATGTTCAAAGACACTATATTCTTTGGAATGGGATTCTTTATCCCTCGTCGATTGAAGAGTATCAAACCAAAAGAAAAGGCTTTTTTTAGGGTTCTTTCCGAGCAGATGAAAAAGAGCATTTGCATTCGGGATCGATAAATCTCTCCTTCAATGGATTGGAAACTACTTTTCGGAATCTTCAATTCAAGTTATCTTGGCTGGTGTGCCCCAGGGCTCAGTACTGTCTCCGGTACTCTTTTTAGGTTTCATTAATGACCTCTTGTCTGCTACTTATAATATATTCGTTTGCTGGCGACAGTACTCTCTGCTTTTCATATTCGTTCCCTGACCCACGTCTCTGCTCTTGTAGAACGGGAACGACAGCGTATGATAAACCTTTACATTCCGGTATAAACAGAATCACTTAATTGGGAACCACCAACAGAGCGAAATTTAATGCTTAGAAAACACAATGCTGTCGCTAAAGTGAAATTCGAACACCCAGTCATTATCCAAGATGTCCTCAAACGATGTAAGAAATACTTTTCCCCTCTGATCTGGCCTCAATATATGTTGATCCCAAAATAGGAGTACGATGTCCATATCTGGAATATGTGCTTCTAAAACCGATCTGCATCTGTTAGATAGAATTCAATACGGTGCGATAAGACTCATAGGTGATGCTAATATCATCCAGTCTATTGACAACACAACACCGACGAAATGTCTCCTGTCTAACCCTGATCTATCGCTATTTTCACCCCCAGTGCTCCATGGAAATTGCCAGTAGCATTCCGCCCCTTCTAATCTTCAACCGTAACACCCGTCTCGCTATGAATGCTCACCAGTTTATCCTTAAGCTGACTTTCGAACGTTGAAATATCGTGATTCTATCCTAAACCGTACCTCTCGCTTATTGAATGCCCATCCGAGCTCTTTATTTCCTAACCGTGATAACCTTCAAACATTCAAAACGAACGTACATCGACACCTCTCTTTCTTTCCTCCCTAGCTTTCCTAGTGTCTGTGTCTATCTGTGAACATATTGAAAATACTATACAGAAGTTGTTTACTAATTAGCCCAGCGTGTTAGCGTGAATAAGAGACCCTCTGACGGTACCGAAGGCTTTTTCCAAGTCAATCAGGCAGGCACCAGTGCACTAGTTTTTGACTCTAATAATCCATTGGATATCAGAAACTAGTTTAGATGCGGCATGAATAACGTCATGCCCCGCCTTGAAACCAAATTCATTATCCGGAACTATATGTTTGTCCTCCTCGAAAACCTTACTGATATTTGGAAGAAGACTGATTGGCCGGAGATTCGCCGGATTGGAAGTGACTTTATCCCTTTTGGGCATTATTTACTGCGTTATTAAAGTGGGTGGTATAAATATCCACCGCTTAAAGTGGGAGATGTCGAAGCACAAAAGTTCGGTATTCCGTCGGTATCCACTGATTTCTTACTTCTAAGTCATTCGAAGATCGTTTGATCTTCCTTCATATTGAACGGGGGTAGGGCCCTCTCACGGCGATGACATTATTTGCCATATTCTCGTCACTGAACTGGGTGTAACCCAAGCTCTCGCCAGTCCACTTTTTCATTTCGAAGGTAGAAATTATGCACAAGAACTCGATTTTCCAGGTCGTGGTTCGAGCCAATGATGTCATTCGCATTGTACACTTCCTGAGAGTCACTCCCATAGCCTCTACCTTCTCCTGCGGATCATCGATCACAAAGAAGTTGTCATCGTCAACTGCTTCATTTGGATCAATCCCTGCTGGTAAAAGTATGTGTTCGTTCTCCGTCGTTCGGACGATGTTAAGACGTGATATTCTATTTATATGCAAAAACATATTCGGGTTCCAACACAAACTTACAGAATTTTTGATCGACAATTTCAATGTCGTGATCTTCGGGTTATGTCTGTCAGGACACTGTACAAGGTTTTTAGTCATGGTAGCAATTTACTTTTATGTCGGCGCAAGTTCTTCAATAATTGCGTTGCGGAATAAGTTGGCAGTGTGTTGATAACTAGGTATCGTTTCGTCCATTGTTCGTTTAATTGCTGGTTTAACTTTTACGTTTTTTATGTATTGGAATTTGAGATAACCCAGATAGTTTGCGGTGTGTTCCTGCATAAGGCACAAGAGAGTTGGCTTTTTACTGACGCTCCGTCCGTACTTAAAGCGCATTCCCCAGACTTGTGGTTCTTTCTGCACTTTACACATCGATGCTGCTGTACAGACAGCTTCTCCACTTAAGCCAAACCACTTACATATTTTTAACTTCCTGATAGGGACTCTCTTTCATTCACCTCGAAAATCGAAAATGGAAATTTTGTGATATCTCTACGGTTTAAGGTATCAACCTATATAGTGTTTTTATACAGTTTTTAACAAAATGTGCTATCGATTTGAGTTTTTGCCAGATTGTGGCCGCTTTTAGATTTTAAACAAAATCTGCCGATGGTTTTTTAAGTTATTAAAAAATAAACATACACAAAACACAATTCATTTTTTCCTAGGAATAGAGGACTCTTTCGAAATGTTTGTCATCTAGTCGTCTAGTCTAGTCTAAATCTATTCACATAGCACACATATGATGCAAATTTGAAACAAAAATGGGGCCAGAATTATCTGAGTTATTCAAGGAATAGCAAAAATATTAGAACCGTCAATGCAGTACCAACTATGATTTCGTTAAAATGGAAGTCTCACATCTGACCTGGCAAAATTGTTTGTGTAATAGGTTTCCTTATTAGTTAGGCTCGCACTATACAGCACTCCACTAATAAATCGACTGTTTTGAGTAAGAGTTAAGAAGCGACTAGGGGGCATGAACACCTCCCTTTGTCTTGCTATAAAATGTAATCATTTCAGGTATTCTTTTATCAGCTGTAAGTGAATCAATACCAGCATCATGATGCATTCTTGAAACAAGCAATACAAGTTAATTTTTTTAAGGAATATTCGACGCGATTTCTCGCATTCGACATAGATGCAGGATTCTCCCTCTTATACTTTCTTATAGTTTCTACTGACGTTAGCTTATGGTGTTGCAGCAAATTTTATGTTAGAGGGTAACTTGATCTGTCTAAAATATCCGACGGTTTATTACTCTTATTACACGGTTCTTTGTACTTTGTAAAAATCATAAATAATGGACAAACACTCTACATCATTCTAGTTTACATTAATTGCAGCTTTTGGCAGCAAGATTTTTCTTGCTAATTGGAGATTGCAACACAATTGTGGCTATTTCATCCAGATTTCGCTAGCAATACTGCTTACACTCCAAGGAAGTCGAAGGACAAAACAATCGATAGCAATGGTAGAAAATTAATCGAAATGTGTGAGTCGATCAGCTTGTCACTTCTGAATGATCATCGATTGATGAAGATGGCTCTCTCACTATTTTTAGAGGCAACGCTTCTACAACGATAGACTACTGGTTGGTGAGAGATGAATGGACAAATTGCATGCCTGATCTTGAGATAGGCGAATTCCCGTTCTCCGATCGTCTTCCCCTATTGGTCACTGCCAAAATTTCCACTCAAAATGTGAATACTCGTACCAAGCCTGAAAGACAGTTACTTTCCAAATTAACAGAACTAGATCGAGTCCTAAACACAATTGATTCCTCCGAACCACAAACCAATCAATGAATTGACAATTTGACGTCTTGTATAGCTATTGAGGCGAAACTTTTATAAGCTGATGGAAGGAGAAGATCAACGAAAAAAAAAACAGCCATGGTATGACACAGATTGCCTTATTGCGATAAAAAAATCTTTTGCTTGCTTACATCTACCAAACACCAAATCCGCAAACACCAACCACTGCTACCAAATAGCGAGTATAAAAGTATCTGCAAAGAAAAACAAAGACAGTACTGGCAAAATTTTGCACAGGAGTTAAATGAAGTTAGATACTGTCGTGATGTCAATAATCACTCTCGAATACAAGTAAAAGCAGAGGTCTTAGCAGTACACCATATTTTGAAAATTTGTTAAACCCGCAACTAGCCCAAATCGTCACTTGTTTGCTTTACCTTACATAGAAAATGTGGAACCAGATGCGGCTATCACACTTCTAGAGGTAAAAAATGTAGCTTGCGCTCGCAAGCTGCATAAGGTACCAAGAACAGACCGTATACCCTACGAATTTTATAAGTACTCCACGGAGAAATTTCAACAATACCATACTGGATGTTTTAATCAGATTTTCGATGTAGGAGTAGGAGATGAAAACTTCAGGCAAAGCATTATTTTCCCAATCTTTAAAAAAGAAGACCCAATCAACTACGGAGGAATATCTTTTTTTTAACACAGCAATGAAAAGTTTTTCTACAATACTGCTCAAGCATTTAACAAATTGGTTAACGGATAATGAACTCCTTAATAAATTCCACGGAGGCTTTCGTAAAGAATATTCCACTGTGGATAGCATTTTTACGTTAACAAGCATAGCTAAGATATTTTTTGATAATGCAAAGAAATTATACGCTTTTGTTGCGGATTTTTCGGCTGTTTTCGATTCCATAGATAGAAATGCTCTCTTCCTTAAACTAAGCAATGTAGGAGTTTCAGCTAAGTTCCTCAAAGTATTACAATATATTACAAAGTACATATGGGATGGGATGGGACCCAATTGCCATACTGGTTTGATACAAAAATGGGCATCAAACAAACTTACTGAGCCCTTTGCTCTTTCCAATATGAAATTACTGCCTTTCTTCCAAGAGGAATTGTATGCAGATGACATCGTCCTACTGGCAGAAACGCCAGATATGATGCAACTCATGGTCAACAAATTACAGCATTATCGCAGCAAATGGAATTTAAAGGTTAACACCGGTAGATACGCTAGGGATGAGAAATAGACCTGGGAAGGTGAGGAACTAGAAAAGGTCAAAGAGTACAAGTATCTAGAAGCAATCCTGACTCCCAAACTTTCTCTTGAAAGCACTTCAGATCCAAATTACATGATGCTAAAATAGCCATCAACTGCAACTGGAAAGGACTCCTTGGCAAAAATAACGTCGCAACAACTGTGATGTACAGACTGTTCGAATTGTTAAGATACTTCCTAAAGAAAATTTTTCGTCTACCAGAAAACACTTCAATGTACATGCTTCATTTGGAGACTGGACTTGGACTAACTATGAATGAATTAAAAATTATTTTAAACTGTGGTGACTCTAGTCAGCTACGTTAAAACTGCATGGAAATTCCGTTCCCAAATAATAAATGAAAGTTTCTCATTAACTCTTAAATTATCTGTTATCTGAATACTAAATAAAGATCACATCTAACTCAAATAACTAACTTGTACGTTTCTTGAGGATGGGTGAGAGTATGATTGGATCTCGAATGTCCTCGTAAAGAAATATGGCATCACCATTAGCCACTGCAATTTACTTCCAACATCTCACCACAGAAGTAAGCGCAGCTTCAAGCTCAATATGCCGACCAATTACGAATGACTATTCCATAATCCAGCCAGCAACAATTTCAACCTTGGAAAGATGCGTGTCTGCAAATGGTTTGAAAATACGAACAAGAAGCAGGATAAAGTCAAGCAGCCCATCTTACCTAAACCATCTATCAAGGTAGCAACCCAATTTGCCAAGACCCACCTCCTCTTCTCAAAATAAACCCAGCTCCAATTGGAGCTTTAAAACTAAAATTTTTCCTAATTTTAAGCCTCCCACCCATACTCCAACTCCCTCTATTCCACCCCAAACCAAGCCACGACGTCAACGTGTCTCTTTTGACTTAACACCTATCTTAAATCCCGCTTCCAGCTCGCCTTCTCCCTCGGTTTCACGGGCCCCAGTCCCTATTTTTGATACGCCACCAAACCCAGCTAGCAACTCAATTCCCAACTTCAACCTTAAAACTGGAGCTAAGTACCCTAATTTCATTAACTCCCATACCCTAAACCCCACATCTCATCCCTCATTCAACTCCATATCCAATAATTTATCTCTATCTCCCTCCTCCAATGCTCCTATTCTTGATCCCCTGGTTTCCATCCAGCAGGAAGGCCTCCCTATCGACCCTATCAGTCTCAGAAACCTTTATGTCAGGTACCACGAGATTTTTAACATGTCCCCTCAGAAAGTAGCAGACGATCTCACTGCATTCGGCAACTATGTTCACTCTAAACGAATACCACACCTACAGCGAAGCCGAGCCGACCACGACAAATTTTTTCGTCCATAACGTGCCTCCCTTGCCAGCGCTTAAACCATCCTGTCTCACACCTCCACCCGACAACATCCCTCTTACATTTTACTACCAGAATGTAAGGGGTCTTCGCTCTAAAACCAATGCTGTCCTACGTCAATCGCATGCTCTTCCCTTTGATATTTACGCCTTGACCGAAACCAATTTGATTCCCGACATAAAGAACCAGGAATTGTTCCCTCCTACTTTTAATGTTTTCCGCGACGACGATCCTACCCGCACAAATAAAGACTCTCCCTGTCGAGGCGTCCTACTGGCGATCGACAACAGCCTTAACTCTTCTCCCATTACAATTTCTTCATCCTCTAAAGCCGACTTTGTCGCAATAAAAATATCACTCCCTCTCAAGTCCCTTTACGTTATATGTTGCTACATCCTCCCAGCTCAACCTATCGAATCTTACCAATTTGTTATTGATGCGATCGATCATTTAATTGACCTGTCAGACCCTATTGATGATATCCTTATTTTTGGCGACTTTAATCTTCCTCAGCTACAGTGGACTCCATCAGATGATCAATCGTTTTTCATCGCTTCAAATGCCAACTCAGCTAAGGAATATCTCTTCTTAGATAGTTACGTCTCAGAGACCACTACCCTTTAATCCCGTTAGTCTCCCTACCTCCTCTTGCCAATCTAACCAATGATAAAGGCATGAATGGTAGAAGATGCCACTTCCCCCTTTTCCCGTTACTTCGCCCTCATCCAAATCCCACCATGCAAATATGCATCACCATCACCATACTCAGGTGAATGATCACGCATACCCCACATGCACACTTTGCACTCACAGAAGATGCCACTTCCCCCTTTTCCCGCTACTTCGCCATCTTTCCAATCCCACCATGCAAATATGCATTACCATCACCATACTCAGGTGAATGATCACGCATACCCCACATGCACACTTTGCACTCAATAGTGCACGATCTTGGAATGCGCTTGGAATCAAATGACAAGCCAACGGCAGGCGAATTCTTTTCCCACGAAAAGCATGATTACGTTTGCAAATGTGTAGCTATAAGTATAGGTAAAAAAGATATGTTAAGTTAGTTCTTAAGTGGAAGTCAATGGAAAATAAAGTTTTTTTTTTTTTAATCAAACCGGTGTTTGCTTCCATAACTAGATCGCTTAACAGACTCAAGACTATGCTAAGTCAGTGGTATATCCAATTTTATGGGCAGGCAATTAGACCTTATTTTCACAACAGATCCAATTAACTCCTCTGTCTCACTTTGTCCCCTATCTCTCTCAACAATCGATAACTACCATCCCCCCATTCTACTTTCATTTTTTCATAACTCTTCATTCCAGTCCACTCCCCCCACAACTCTCTCATCACACGACTTTCATAAAGCCAACTTTCACAAAATCAGTGAATATCGCAGCAGATCCCTCTTTAACTTTCACAACCTAAGTATAAATGATGCCTTATCCATTTTTTATAAAGAAATATTTAATTCTTTTTCCCTTTACGTTCCGTTTTCCCGCCTTAAAACATCATCTATTAGTCCTCCCTGGTATAATTGCAAGCTTCGTTCCTTACGAAATCAGAGAAATAAGTTATGGGCTGTTTTCCTGCGTACAGATCCTTTACCGACTATTCCAACTATCTTGGTGCTTGTCTTCATTTCACCGAACTTTACGATTCCCTTTACCAGCGCTACCTTAACAATGCGCAATTCAACCTTATAAACCGCCCTAAGTCCTTTTTCCAATTTGTTAACTACAAAAGAAAGTCCGATGGTTACCCTCCTTCCCTCTCTTTCAACAACAGGTCATCAAGCGATCCACTCACAATTTCCAACCTATTTGTCACCTTTTTTAAACAATCCTTCACCAACGACTCCTTGATTCATCCTATTTTAGCTACCTACTGAACTTCTCCAATAGCCCACTTCTCTCTCATATTTTTGACCCGTCTTATATCGAATATAAATTACACCAACTCAATGACGAATTCACACCCGGCCCAGATGACCTCCCTGCGATATGTCTTACAAAATGTTCTTCCTCTCTTTCCCTTGCCCTTTCTAATCTCTTCCGTCTATCCCTTTCACAAGAAGAATTTCCTCAGGCTTGGAAATCCTCCTTCATAACCCCGATCCACAAGAAAGGATCAAAGAATGAAATAACCAACTATCGTCCCATCGCTAAACTCTTCGAAAGTATTTTGTATGAAGCTCTAAGCTTCCAATGCAAATCACTTATATCTCCTAGACAACATGGCTTCCTAAAGGGTAGGTCAACCACCACAAATCTCGTTGAATTCGTATCCTTTGCCCTCTCTGCCCTAGAAAATGGCAATGAAGTCGATGTAGTAGCAACCGATTTTAGCAAAGCCTTCGATAAAATCTCTCATCGGTTAATCATCTTTAAATTGTCTGCCTCTGCCACAAATCATTGAGCTTTTGTCTGTTGGGCATATTCAATTCAGCTAACTACAAAAGCGGATTGAGTTTTAGTGGGAGCCGGGAAACCGTACGGTTTTTATGAAAATATTTGTGATATTATGTACTCTTAAGTAGTATTTCTTTGATCATTTCCTCGCATAAAAATACATATTGTAGTTTCCAACAGTCATATTCGAAACGGGCATTATGAGCTTGACCTTGGGGAAGGTGTTCTCATATATGTAAGATCTACAGAAATCTTTTATACACTTAATTTGATTTTTCCATGAACAAAGCTAGCATGCGGATGTTCAATGGAACTGTCAATGTCATCGGAATAAACTGCAGGTGTCACTGGCGCCGTTCGCTGCCTCAGGAAGCTGAACAAATTCCTCTTCAGTGTCACTTTTCCAGCTACGTTGACTGACGCATTATTCTTTATTGAGCCGTATTATTTCTTTATTCATTTTGAGGTTATTTCATCCAATATATGCTTTTTTTTTTTTGACCGTAAAATCTAAAAAATATAGTACTCGTGTTAATAAAAGTC
Organism: Volucella bombylans; assembly: GCA_949129095.1. Lineage (NCBI taxonomy): Eukaryota > Metazoa > Arthropoda > Insecta > Diptera > Syrphidae > Volucella > Volucella bombylans. Next base: position 64,842,493 of record OX422143.1, on the reverse strand, counting down.
GAAAACATACATTATACAATTTTTGTAACGCGGTTGATGAACTGTCACTGTCACTGGTGAAATGGGCAGAAAACCGTAAACCGTGACGTGTATGTCTTCTTTTACCTACTACTGGGTTTAATACAGCCTGGTTCATTAACGCCGGGTTAACTAAGAAACACGATCCCGAAAATTCTATTCGGGAATTTTTCATCGGAAAACTGTATTGTAATAAAAAAGCTGAGGTTGGCATCATCGTCAATCATCATCATCGGGAAAAACGTATTACATGGATTGTGCATGTTAAATTGGGGAATTATTGGTGAAAAATCATTGCAAAGGTTAAAAGTATTTCCATATGGCCATCAAGTAAAACATATATTTGACAGGTATATGAACATTTCAAAAGTCAGGCACTTTAAGTGCTCAACATGGGAATTAAAAATATTGATTGACAGATATACGGCTTTTACAATAACTTGCTATACATAAATCAATTTCGAATCGGGTGCGGTGTAACACTCGACGACTTCTGTCTGAACCACATATCGTGATTGGGAAATATATCTATACATACTCAGATGTATATTTAATGACAATGAATATGTTTTTGAAAATGTATCTGTTCGTTTAGTAAATGAAACATCAGTTAAGAATGTTGGTTCTTTCCAACCCATAACATACACAGTAGAGTTTAGGTATATCAAGCAATTTTGAGGTATATATCTTAGAAGTCTATATCTAAACATATAGGTTTGCCTTGCAGAAAAATCTTGAATCGATTCACGATATTCGGAGTAATTCTTTGTATGCGGTATTCCTAGAGTCTCCTGGGATACAAAAATCATGAAAATTTATTACCAACGTAAATCAATCGGAACAATTCACTACCGTCTACCATCTACCTGTTACATTTGATATCTCTCCCACGTAACTGTATTGCTTCTGCACCGCTTATGGGGTTGGCGAAATTTGCAGAACTTAGAACATAGGCCGCTCAATTTCGGATCAACTCCTTAGTGATGACAAGAGTTTGCAGCACTAAAGTTATCAAATTATTTTTCTTTTGGCCTCAATTTCGAATTTTGACTGGAAGTTGAATCTCTATACATGGTATGACACGAATTTTCCAACGAACTTTCAATAAGAAAGGATAACTTTTACACCAAGTATAGAATACCAGAGCGGTTTCAGGACAGGAACGTCCACCATCCATGTCATGTAACTTTTTTTTTAACATCGCCTTAGAAAGATTCATGCAAAACTCACTGGCCAACAAAGGAGGCACGATCATTTTTAATCCCGCATAATTACTTGAGTACGCGGATGACATTGACGTGATTGGACGAAAACAGCGAGAATTTAATGAAACTTTCCTGAGTATTGCGACGGAAGCAGATGAAATTGGTCCGATGATAAACGATAGTAAAACAAAGTACATGTTGTCACTTGAATAGGACGCACACCACCGACAGCTTGGTCAGAACATCACCTGTGGCAGTTATAGCCTCGAGGTAGGTAAGGACTTCGTCTACCTTTTGCTATCAGTTACAAGCAACGTCCTCAGCGTAGAAACCAGACACAAAATTGCTCCTGCATATCGCTTGCAAATCTTGTTATTCCCCGTCTTTGTATTTCCCTGTTCATCTGCAACATACGAGTTTCCGTCCATTTTTTCTAAAAAAATTTTTTTATTTTTCTACATAGTCTCCTTCTAACTCTACACACTTCTCCCAGCGATGCTCCCATCACTCTAACCCGTCCAAATAGTACTTGGCGTTTTTCTCTGCAAAATAATTGTTCACGAAGGTGATTGCCTCCTTATTTGAAGAAAATCTCTGTCCTCCGAGCGCAGTTTTTAGATGAAGGAACAAAAAGAAGTCGCTTGGGGCTAGATCTGGTGAATAAGGCGGATGGTCAAGCAGTTCAAACCGTAGTTAATGGATTTTCGCCATGGCAACCGATGAGGTGTGAGACGGCGCGTTGTCTTGGTGAAACAGGATTTTCTTTTTCTGCAAATGTGGCCGTTTTTCCGCAATTTCTGCCTTCATCTTGGCAAGTAATGATGCGTAGTATGCTCCTGTAATAGTTTTCCTTTTTGAAGATAATCGATTAAGATAACTCCTTTACTATCCCATAAAACAGTCGCCATCAGTTTCCCAGCCGAAAAAAACAGTTTTTGCTTTTTTTGGAGCCGGCTCGTCCTTTGTAGTCCACTGTTTTGACTGAATTTTTGTTTCGGGCGTATAATGGTGTATCCAAGTTTCATCTACACTAATTAATCGGCGGCAAAACTCGGATTTATTACGCCTAAACTGCGCCAACAGAGCGTTGAAAATGTTCATTCGAACACGTTTTTGGTCTAACGTAAACGCGGCACCCAACGCGCGGACAGCGCGGTTGGCGGTCGACTAACACCTTTTGGTGAACTTTAGCAATGTTATCGTCAGTGGTTGCAGTTTTTGAACGTCCCGAACGTTCATCATCTCCCAAGCTCTTAGGGCCACGTTTAAATTCAGCTGCCCAAAATTTCACTGTGGTAAATGATGGTGCAGAGTCCCCATACACAGAGTGCAACTAATTTTTGATTTGCATAGGCGTATTGCATTTCAAAAACAAGAAGATTGATACTTAATTTTTTCCATTTTCACAAAAAACACTCACATCGACTCACTCAAACGACTGTCAACTGAAAAATGCGCGTCCAAAATGGCTGAAACTTCGGTAAGTAACTGTCAAAATATGCACAACTAGCATTCACTTGCTTTTATTGACGAGTGCCGCTATCTTTACGATGTGGTCGGAAGCTTCTCAGACAACCCTCGTATTTCGTCGATTAAATCTATTCCAAATTAGAATTTCGTCGATGAGCCGCAGTGCCGTTGCCTATAATAATGCTTTCATCGGCGAAAAGAAGGGAAGTTATTCTGGATTCGTTGTTTCTTTTTTGTTATAATTAGTGCGTGCTCAAGGGATTTGTGTACCCTTTAAATGTTTGTACACAGCGCGGGCGAACATTGTTCTTAAATGTTTGCAAGTTTGGCTTAGGAAAGTATCACGACATTTCAATGTAGGTCCGAAAGTGGGTTTGGGGGAAACCGATGAGCATTCATAGCGAGACGGGTGTTACTCGTAAAGTTGAACGTTTGAACGGGCGGAATGGACTGCTGGTGGTGGAAATAGCAATGAAACAAAGTGAGACAGGAGACATTACGTCGGTGTTCGAGGGTGTCAATTGACTGACTGATCTTAGTATCACCTATTAGTTTTATCGCAGGGTTTTGAATCCCATTTAGCAGGTGATGTTTTAGGAGAATCTGACCAGATGTGGTCATTGTACTCCAATTTTGGGCAGATGAATGCCTTACATATTGAGGCCAGATTAGAGGGTGTAAAATATTTCTTACATCGCTTGAGGAAAGCTAGACATTTCGCAGCATTTTTGACGACATCGAATATCCGGTCATTCCAACGTAAGTTGTCACTTACACACATACCGAGTATGGAAAGTTTTTCGGTTTCGACCATGCAAGTGCCATTCATAGACAATGGCTGAGTGTTTAGATTTCTCTTTAACGACAGCAGACAGTGTTGTGTTATGGAAGTTATGGCAGCGTTAAATTGCACTCTGTCCATTTTTCTCCAATTGGTTATGCTGCTAATATCAGAATTTAATGAGTTAAACATATGCTGCCGTTACCGTTCTACAGCCCAAGAGCAGGGACCTGAATCCAGCAACGAATATGACAAGCAGAGAGTACTCTCATCTGCAAAGGAATATATTGGATTAGAGGTAGCAGACAAATGATCATTAATAAAAATTAAAAAGACTGTCAGGAGCAGACGGGAGCTCTGGGGCACACAAGCATTTATTTTGTGGATATCAGACTTGAAACCATCCAAGGAAACTTGAATTGAGCGTCCCGGAAGGTAGTTTCTAATCCATTGAAGAAGAGATTCATCGATCCTAAAAGCACGCATTTTCAACAAAAGAGCCTGATGCCAAACTTTGTCAAATGACTTAGAAATTTCAAGCGCAACTATATTGCTTTCGCCAGATTGATGTACTCTTTGGTTCCACTTTTCGTGAGACACGCCAGCAAAACACCAGTGGACCTGTTGCTAAGAAAACCATACTGCGGGTTATTGAGAAGTTTTCGCGCTTCACGATATTTCATGAGCTGACGGTTTATCAGCGTTTCAATGACTGTGGAAGGATGGGCCGTACGTGCAATGGATCTGTAGGAAAAGAGAGAAGAAGATTCGCCTTTTTTAGGGATGGGCTGAACAAATGCTGTTTTTCATCTGCTTGGAAAGAGTCCTAAACAATAAAATTGATGGAAAAGCTTGCGCAGTTGTTTTGCTAGCAAGGAAGAGCACCTCTTCAGAAGAAGGGGATATATACCATCTGTACCAGCGGATTTGTGTATATTTAGATCTCTAAGTACTGCAGGCACACGAGTGCGAAAGTGAATTCGTCTCATTGTGTAGGCGGGAGACAAAGCACAATCAGGAAGTGTTGAGCTGGCCGTAAAGTGTGCAGCAAGCAGGTTGACCTTATCTACAGAGCTGACAGCTGGAATGTCATTATATAGGAGCATTGGGATGGAGGTTGAGGCAGATTTTCTAATGTTTTTGACGAAAGACCAACAATCTTTACTACATTTTGTACATTGTAGTATTTTTGTCACAGTTTTTGGTGGTCTTGGAATTTCACACGCTTAAGAAAGGCATTGCAGTCATTCCTGGCTCGGTTAAACTTTTTTCGGGTTGGTCTTGTAGGACCGAAAAAACATTTCTCTAACACTGACAGGCTCGTTACAGCTCGAGTCGTGCCATGCCTGCATGCACGTCGTTATCGAGGAAACATAACGACTAGGTAAAATTCCTCAACAAGCTTTTAAGTCCGCTTCAATTGGGTTGCTCGTATTGCCATACGATTCTGTTAACAATCTTTCTCTAGCTGTGTGGTGTTACAATGGTCCGACGAGCCTAGAGAGGAGTGCACATCAACCGCATGAAGTTGAATTCCGGATTGGAACATAGATCACATTGTGGTGGATTCTGATAGGCTACATCACTACGCACGTAAATGGCGAGACCGCGGTGAGAGAAGAATTATGACACTAGTTCGTAACTAGGTAGCTTCAGATCAAAGTGATCTGCGAAGTGTGGGCGGGGATCTACTTGTGTTTCAATAAGTACCAAAACAGCTGGTCTGTACTTACAGAAGTGGACGTATATTGGCTACATCCACCCTGAATTCCCCAGTCATAAACACAAACAAACACAAAAGACACAAATACCGACGATGCTAATCAAGGTTGTGAAGTGAGAATTTTGACGCTGGCTTACCAAATCAATTTGTTTTAGATGCCATGCCCTTACAACAAAATGAAAAACTGCACCAACAAAAGTTTCACTCAAACCCGCTATCCATCAGTTCTTACATACACTCAGTCACTGCCCGCACCGTATGATAAATACAGCAACGGCAGTGACTGAGTGCAAACAACAGTACTTCGATCAGGAGCGAGAGAGGCTGGATACCCGTACTGTGTAATAAATTTTTTTTTTCAACACTGCACTGTTGTGCTACTTCAATAGAAAATCTTGTAGGAAATTTAAAATGAAGGTACTTTATACACTGCCTTAGTGCATCCCAACTGTAACTTCAAATTCTCCGGTCATTCCGGCTGTGCATTTAACTTACCTTTAATCATTGTCGTACATATCGCGTATTTTGAAGTTATTTTGAGATCTTAGCACAGTCCAAATAAGATCTTTTCGGACTTTGTCGAACGCTGTTTCCGTCGAAACTTCGCGATCTTTTTCCATCATTATTCGTAAACTCATCCATGAATCCCACTTGCTCCCAATTGCTCGTGGAGAATATTGCTCCAGTGGAGCAGTCTGATACTGATGCAGTTCCGGAGGCCAAAAAATTACGTCCAATGATAGTCAACAGCTAGGGCGGGTGCCGCCAGGTGGTTTCTCATCCGGTAGATTTTGGTAGCCAGAAGGACATGCAGGAAATCCATCTACCTTCATTATCCCAAGTCCTGTTTCCAGCGGTTATAAGTAAATGTTCTTGTTTTTCTTTTTCTCAGTTTTATCCACGGGAAAGTATCTCTATTTTTAATCTTTGTAAACCGCTCATTTCAATGTTGCTAATCCCTATGATCTGCTGCTTCAAGTTATCTTATGTGGCGTGCGGCTTAGATTTCCGTTAATATGTTTAATGAATGTCCAATAAATGTCCAGTCATGTTAATATCATCCTATTCTATATCCTTCACCCCATTGTAACTAACTAAGCTCGTCAAGCGTCGATTTATAACACTCACAATCCAATCGAATGCAAATTGATGTCATTTAAGTTTTAAGATTCTAAAATACCTAACTGGTCGAGGGTGTGTTGGTTCTGTTTTATGGGGGCACTAAGACAGTTTCCACGAACAGTTTAATCAGTATCGATCTCAATCAAGAAAAATTGAGTTTTTTGAATTACTCTCTATTGTCAAAGCTTTTATGTGAATATTTAAAAACAAAATTAGTTCGGTGCACACGCAGGGGGCTGGGGGTTGAACTCTCCCTCTGGAATAAAATATCTAAAGGGTCCGCCAAATATTTGTTTTTTTTTGAAAATGCTATAAAAAAAAACTACTGAATATTTTCCCAAATTTCTTTTTTTATTTGAAAGTACAATCCTTCCGGTTAATAATGGAAAATAATTTCATTCAAATGGCTGCCTCGGCTGGCCATGCAGTAGCCTACACGATCGGTCCAATTTTTAAGCACATTATCGATTGTGTGCAGCTGTATTTCACCAATGGCTTCACGAATATTGTCCTTTAAAGCGTCAATTGTCTCTGACTTGTCGGCGTAACACTTATCTTTTACGGCACCCCACAAATAATAGTCCAACGGTGTCAAATCGCAGCTCCGAGATGGCCAAACGACATCGGCTCTGCGGCTGATAATGCGATCTTCAAAAACAGGGCGCCAAACATCGAGTGTAGCTTCGGCTGTGTGGCACGTATCGCCGTCCTGTTGAAACCGAATGTTGCCAATATCCTCCTCTTCAATTTTTGTGAACAAAAATTCGTTCAACATGGCCCGATAACGATCGCCATTGACTGTAACGGCCACTTCTTGCTCATTTTCGAAGAAAAATGGCCCAATTATGCCTTTGGACCAAAATCCGCACCAAACAGTGACTCATTTTGGGTGTATCGGCTTTTCAAGGTATGCGTGCGGGTTTTCTGCGACAATTTTGCTTGTTTGCATACCCGCCAAGATCAAAATGAGCTTCATCTGAAAAGATGATTTTTTTTGGCAAAATCGGCATCTTCTCTAAGTCGATCGCAGGCCCACTTAGCGAAGCGAAAACGCATTGGATGGTCAGTTGGCTTCAACTCCTGAACCAATTGGACTTTGTATGGCGTCATACCAAGGTCTTTATGCAAAATTCGTCTCAATGATGTCTCCGAAATGTTCAATTGTTGAGAACGACGCTGAATTGATTTTGATGGCGCTTCACGCACACTTTCTGCCACAGCAGCAATATTCTCGGGTGTACGCACTGTTTTTGGCTTTTCACGCTTTGGTTTATCGATGAGGATGCCAGTTTCTTTCAGTTTTTTGACAAGATAACGAACATACGGAGCTGACGGTGCTTCTCTTCTTCCAAAATCCGTACGCAATTTTCGCACACATTCTGCAACATTACCATGATTTTCAAAGTAATGTCGCAATATTTCCCAGCGTTGTTCAAGCATATACACAACCATATTCCTTCAGAGGAAGGATAAAACTAATTATCTGTCAAATCAGACATGAGCTAAGTGTTACCATTCACGAAATAAGCACTAGTTGATGGCGGACCCTTTATATATATAAAAATCCCGTGGCACACTGTCGGTTGGGAATGAGCTCCGAAACTACTCAACCAATCTTAATAATATCTTGCACACTGTGTCTAATTGGTCAAACCTACCAGATAGTATAGTTTTTATCTCGATTTATGACCTTAATAATTTGTTATTGCAAATTAAGTTAATTATATGGTAAGTTCCACTACTGTTAAATATGGTTCTGTAAATTAGTTATTTGGAAAAACACTGCATTAATTTCTGTTATCTACGTTGGGCTATGATCCAATAAACGGCGCTGTAATGTGTTTAAATATTTGGTTGTAAACCGAAAGTACTTTTGCAAAAAAAAACTCATGAGCACAAAGCAAACAAGAAATTTTGTTCAATGAAGTACTACGCGCACCGATTGATGACTAGACATAATCAGGACAACTATATCCTTCGATATCATCAGCTGTACCATCAATACATTGTGGATATGTACGCTAAGATCGCAAGCGAACGTTTGCGATTTATTCGATACAGTCAGGCTAATTTACGGTCGGAGGAGTACATCTACTTACGGGTTTCAATTGTCGGTAACATCGATGGAAATTTAAACGCCAATGACATCGGTAATGCATATGTTTTACTTTCCAGCTATATCAGGAATTCACGGAACATGCAGAAATAGATACAAGATGGGATGACTTACGGGCGTTACTACGGTCCTCCTGATCTTTTTTATTACATTTACATGTAATCCAAATTGGGAGAAAATACAAACTTTGCTATTACCAGGTCAACAATCAATACATCAATTTTGTTTAAACAAAAATTAAAATCATTGATTGATTTAATTGTAAAATTGAGTGGCAAAAGCGTGGCTTGCCTCACGCTCACATTTTAATTTGGCTTCAAATTAAAATCCATTCAGAAGAAATCAATCAGATAATTTCAGCTGAAATTCCGGATCCATCAATTGATCAAAAATTGTTTAATATTGTTATAAGTCACATGATCCATGGACCGTGCGGTACTTTAAACATGACATCGCCATGCATGGAAAATGGAAAATGCAAGAAGCGTATCCCAAAGCACTTCGCGGTTATCCATTGTATTGCCACAGAAAAGCTGAGAATGGTGGCCAAATATTCATTCATTCTACAAATCTAATTGAAATTGACAATTAGTGGGTGGTACCATATTCACCATTGCTTTCAAAAACGTATAAGACTCATATTAATATCGAGCTTTGCAGTTCCGTAAAATTCATAAAGTACACTTGTAAATATGTTAATAAAGGCAGTGATTTGGCCGTATTTGATGTACATGGCATCGATAAATACATAAGCAGCAACGAAGCGAGCCGGCATATTCTAAACTTTTTCATACACGAAATAGACCCTTCTATCCAACATCTAGCAGTACATCTTGAAAACCGTCAACGTGTATATTTCACTGAAGAAAATGTTCTCCCAAGAGCACTTGAGCCACCAAAAACTATACAGACTGAATTTTTCACATTGTGCCAAAAACCATTATTATATACCGATATTCCACGCTATTTTACATGGAACAAATCAGGCAAAACATGGCAGCCACGCAAACAAGGCAAACCACATCCTTCAATCGAAGGTATATTTAAAGCCAAGACATTGGCACGACTTTACGCAGTACACCCAAAACAACGTGAATGCTTTTTTTGCGTTTGTTGTTGGTGAATGTTCCCGGACCAACGTCTTTCGAAATTTTTGCGATTGCCGAGTGTTCAATACATATCAGGATACATGTCGCGAGTTGCAATTGATTTAAAACGACAATTGTAAACAAAATTGTTCTTGTCGATGCAGCGTTGACATACATGCCGAATAACATTCGTCAATGTTAGGTTAGGTCAGGTTCGAATTCTGCCCATGGCAAGTCAGTTTTTCATCTGTGTAATTGGAACTCAGACAGAAAAATTCTGCGTGTGAAGGCATAACACGTAGACACGTAGATTTGGCTGTTGTAGAGTTTCAAGCACAGAAAAAAAAATACTGTGAATTATACCTCGAATCACTCTGAGTGAAGAAAACAAAAAAAAACTCTCCGTCCTATTCGGTCTCCCACCACTGGAGAGCGAATATCGAAACCAAACACACCTGAGTTTCAAACTAGTACAAAACAATTTTCCTTTCTCTTCCTTCTACCTTTCCGCCCACGCCCTGGCAACAGTAAAAGGGTTTATAACCCCTTAGGCGCGCGTAAATTAAAAAAAACCTATTTGCAATTTGCTAAACACAATCGCCCACTTTGTGGGAAAAATACAAGAATCATATTGCAGCATGACTTCGACAAAATTAAGCGATATTGCGATGATTGGAAGTTGAAAATCAACTTTCAGAAGTCGGAAACCATTCTGTTTAGGACGACTTTGCCTGGGGCCTCTAGGAATACCAGAAAGAATTGGCGAAAGTTCTCGATCGTGGGGCAGCACGGGCAGCCATTTGCTTGTCGAAATGTAGTCAGATACCTTGGGATCTGGGTAGATCAATTACTGTATTTTAACAAACATATAGATGTTGCTCTTTCCAGAGCCAAGGGTGCTTTTGCCCTTACAAAGAGACTGTTTTACAACAGCCAACTCGATGCGAGGGTGAAGGTAATCTGGCAGGGCTGCGAAAGAATGCAATCATTGCGGAATGCATTCATTGAAGTCCCCTTAAGAATTCACATGGATTTGTTTCAATTCAATGACTTCAATAATGACTTCAATTTAAAAAAAATAAATCACCATTCATTCTGAAGTCATGATTTAGCAATAATTTTTTGCATTCATAATTTTGAAGTCAAAATGAATGCAATCATTTTGAATGCTCTCCATTCACTGAAGTCACCTTGAAGTCACTAACATTCATTGCATTCACTTGAAGTCAGTGAAGTCTTTGAAGTCTTTGAAGTCATCTGAAGTCATTGAAGTCTTTCAAGTCATAGAAGTCATCTGAAGTCGTTGAAGTCTTTGAAGTGATTCAAGATATTGAATTTGTTTTTTACTGTCGCCTACCAGAAGAATAAATAAATAAAAATAATGACTAATGCACAACGACTACATAAATTACAAAAAAAATGTATGCACAACTTTGCCTAAAAGCAATACATAATATAGTTCAATTTAAATCAATACATATGTATGTATGTATGTATATTTGATTTAAACTTCAAAATTCAATTAAACAGTATTACTAGCACTGTTAGTCTAGCAGTACCTACTTATTCTTGAATGCAATTGAAAGCATTAACCGATATGATAGACACTAAACTCTTTCCCAGGTAGAAATCACATTTTGATAAAATTATTATTTATATTAATAGTTTTAACTCCTATCTATTCTATATCTTTTATTTGTATTTCTGTTTTTATAATTAATTAATATTATTTTTATAAAATGAAATTGATAAAATGGATTGTTTTCATATAATATTCAAACTTCAAACACTTCAAAGACTTCACTGATTTCAACGACTTCAGATGACTTCAATGATTTGAAAGACTTCAAAGACTTCACTGACTTCAAGTGAATGCAAAGAATGTTAGTGACTTCAAGGTGACTTCAGTGAATGGGGAGCATTCAAAATGATTGCATTCATTTTGACTTCAAAATTATGAATGCAAAAAATGATTGCTAAATCATGACTTCAGAATGAATGGTGATTTATTTTTTTTAAATTGAAGTCATTATTGAAGTCATTGAATTGAAACAAATCTACGTGAAGTCAAATGAGTTAAATGATAAAATGATTGCATTCCTTCACAGCTCTGTAATCTGCTACATGGCCCTTGTCAGGCCCATGCTTGTATTTGGATGTCTCGTGTGGTTAAACGTGAGAAGTTTATTGGAAAATATCGGGTATTTGAGAGGGCTTGTCTTAGGACTTGTCTTCGCTTATACAGAACACCATAAAAGTCTGAGTACATAAAATTCTATCCTAATGAGGTCTTGTACAATAGGGCGAACCTAATAAGAGTGGAGAATTTCGTCATTAAGTTGACTCGAAGGAACGTTGCAAGAGCAATGACCTCATCGGACAACCTGATCTCCGGGGCTTACTACCCCAATTATATGTATCACAAGAGAGTTCGCTTTGACGGCTTTATTCCTCCAGAAGCGTTCCTCTATTTATATAACAATGGTCTGATCCAGGACAGATTGGCGGTGCCGCTAATCTTCCACGTCGCTCGAACAGCTGCGGACATGCGACTCAACTAGGACAGAGACGTCGCACATGGCAGTGCGGAGCGTCTCCGGTTCAGAAGGGCGGTAGGGAGTCGCGACAGGAGGGATGTTGCTCGGCAGCACCAACACTTTTGGTGGCTTGTTGAAGGGGAGGATGCTTCGCCGTCGAACTCCGCCAGTGATAGTAGTGATAGTTAGCTTCATGTGAAGCAAGGTAGGCCAAGCTAATTTTTTTTTAGCCATGGCCGGATTACATAGTTTTAGGTAGGTTTAAGTTAGATTTTAAGGAAAACAAAAAATAACAATAACAAAAAAAAAAATATGTATATATATATACATATATACATATGTACGTGTGCATTAGATGTAAGTAGGTTAAGTAACCTTAGATTTAGTTTTTAAGTAGTTTATAGGTTTAGTTTTAATTTTTATAGATAAAAAAGTCCAGACACTAAGTTTTTTTAATTAAAATTCATTTTCTTGGTTTTAATAAATGTAAAAATAAAAATAAATTTAGACTGTAAGATTCGTCGAAAGACATAGTTTAAGTGTTAGGTTTAACTTAGAGTGCCCGCAGGGGGCCAGTAAGTTAGAATAAGATTATTTGTAAGTTATTTAAGCTAATTTTTAACCATTTTTTTGTCTGGCATGTAAGAGTAATTTAAGTAATGCTTTTAAGCTGAAACTGAAACTGATACAAGAATGATATGACCGAAGACATATCACACCGAGTTAGACAAACAGAACAATGTCCAAATATAGATTACACGTCAGAGATGTATAATGAAGCTTTAGTGCTTCATTTATGCATTTTAATTTCAAGTTTATCACTTACTCATTATGGTATGCCATCACCTGATCGCCCGGCCACCGACTTAGTTAACAGTGATTTGCAACGAGAAAAACAGTATAACGACGATGGTTTAGCTGCCGTTATTCCGAATAGTGAGCCATTACTGACAGCTGAACAAAAAAACATTTGTAGTCGGATTATGCTGACTGTTGATCCTGAACAAGGCGGCTTTTTTTTCTTGAACGCACCAGATGAAACCGGTAAGACATTTTTAATATTGCCGCCACTTTTTTAGATGGTGGGCGAACGGCGCATTCAGCATTCAAGCTGATATTACACTTTCATAACAAACGCAATATGTAACATTAAAAACAAAGTGGAATGGCTGCAGTGTTCCAAAGGAGTTTCATCATAATCAGCGATAAGTGCACTATGACTCATAAACATTCCCTTGAAGCATTACATAGAACTAAGCAAGATTTGAACGGCAACGATAAACTTTTGGGTGGTGCTGCCCTACTACTGTCTGGTGATTTAACGCATGCTTAAAACAATCTTTTATATGGCGAGATGTCGAAACACTTCGATAGACCATAAACATGCGAGTACAATTGCAAAATGATTTATCGGCACAAATATTTTCTGAACAATTACTGGCTATTGGAAACGGTGAAATAGAACTACATTCAAATACGCAATGCATCAATTTCTGCACTGTAGTTCAAACAAAAAATGAACTAATTGAGAGTGTCTTCCCGGATATACTCAATAATTACTTGAAACATATTTGCCTCAGTAATCGTGCTATTTTGGCAGTAAAAAATGTCGATGATGACGAAATTAGCTTCCAGATACAACAGTTGCTGCCAGGTGGTCTGATGTCGACCACCGACGCTATTGTTGATGAAAACAAGGCCGTAAATTATCCAACTGAATTTTTAAATTCTCTGGATATACCAGCAATGCCACCACACAATCTTCGGTTGAAGATTGGTTCACCGAATATTCTTCTACGGAATTTGAATCCACCTAGATTATGCAACGCTACACGTTTGATCATCAAAAGGATCACCGGAAACGTCATTGAAGCAACTATTTTGGCAGGAAAGTTTAAAGGAGAAATCATCCTGTTGCCTGGCTTCAATTCCCTATTCATTTTGCCTATTTCGCGATGACTATAAACAAGTCTCAAGGCCAAACAATGTCAATTTGCAGATTGGACTTGGAAAATCCATGTTTCTCCCATGGGCAACTATATGTTGCATGCTCACATATGGGAAAAACCATCGAATTTATTTGTCTTAGAAAAAAACAATTTAACCAAAAATATTGTGCACCGATTAGCGCTTAATTAAATTAAAATTATAAATTGTTATAATTCAACCTAAATAAACGTATTACCATTATATCTACTCGTACCTCATTTATAAAGAAAATTTAATTTTTATATGGTATCAATTAAGAACTTTGTAAATTACTCATTTATATCAAAATGTAATTGAATAAAATGTAAAATTAAAAAAGAAAGAAAAATTTAGTTTACATCTTCCATCGCTGCCAGGTTTCTTATTAGTTTGATTTATATTTTTTGCAGGTACCGAAACAATTAGAATTTGAAATAATGTGTCTCCATAGAAATAATCTACCATAATAGCTTATGCACAGTCAAATCTTGCAACAGTAAGGCATTGCCGGGTAGGCTAGTAAAAATATAAAAATTCATCTCACAATTTCCTTACAAGGAAATTACCGTGGTAAAAAAAAGCACTATCAACGTTGATGCCGATCCAATAACGAAATCGCATCCAACAAGGACATTAAGACCATCTTCTGCTTCCATGACAGCTTGATGGATGCGATTTTTATTGGTCTGTAGTGACCGGTAGACAGCGAGGTACGAGTATTACGCATAGTATTTATTAGAGCAGTAGACCGATCTGAAAGTTTTTCAAGTTTTCAGTTTTAATATTTTACTTTTTCAAAAATCGCCAACATGACGTATAATACAAAGTGTGGAGAATCCGCATCCCAACAACAAGAACAATAACCTCAAACTTCAAGACCACGTCAGTTAGGGCAACGGGATTATGAAAGAAAGAACAACTTAATGCAAAAAGAAAGAATGCCAATTTCGAGATTGGCGATTGGATACAAGCTGATAATGTGCAAAAACGGTATAAACATATCATTCCAGGCTCCCCCAATGGAAATCAAGAAGAGGAATTAGAAATACGAGAGGTCCTGAACCAGTGCCCACAACGACTGATTTCGCACCAAAAGAAGAACTCTTCTACGAAGCGCGTTACTTCATTACTCAATGGAAAGTGGTAATCAAATTTTCGTCAATCATTTGAATAGCGCGGGTGCAAACGCAAAGAATTAGTTAATAAAAAATAAAGTCAAACGTTTTAAAAAAATATTTTTTCCAGGCAGATTGCCTGTCCTTTAATCACCTTTATCAACTTAATACTAAATGCAAATAACCACTTCACATGTATTTACCCGTATGTTTTCAATTGTGATTATTAAGCTTTATTTCTTAGAATTATTTGCATAGGTGCAATACACTACCGGGGGAATGAACTTCATGTGCAGTTGTATGGTATCAAATTGATTCTCATTGATTTTTGGAATTCCATGTGAAGTTAAGTTATATAAGCTATCGTATTCAAAACGAAATTATTGATGCTGCAGGGAAACTAATAACGATGAATATTGCAACGTATCAACAAATATTTTTTTGCTATAGCTGACGAGAGTACGGATGTTAGTGGCATTGAACAGTTTTCAACATGCGTTCGTTATGTACATACAATTGGCAAAGAATATTCAATCCGGGAAGACCTTTTGTGTTTTATTCCTGTTGATGACGTTACCGGAAAAGGGCTTGCAATTACGTTGCTAACCACGGTGAAGTACTTTGGCTAATATGAGAGGGCAAGGTAACTGACAATAATTAACATAAAAATGTCTGTTAGGTCGATTAGGTAATATAAATATTTGCCCTTCATTAGAGTGTCTGGATGAAAATAATTTGAAAACCGAAGAAGTCAAACCTCATGCCCAACTTGCTTCTACACAAACTTCTCAATTTATAGTATCTTTAATAGTACAATGGTTAAGCCAATTTTCCGAAAAGTGTTCTGAGTTGAATACAGAAGAAATATTATACACAGTACTGATAAAATATTTGCAAAAGAATGACCAAATGACATCAAAGGATCCACTGACGATTTTGTAGTTGAAATGAGGATGTGGCGTAGGTAAAAATTTATTTCTTACGTTTTCTTGATATCTGTTAAAATGTTAAATTAACTATGGTTGCAGAGATTGCTTAAATATTGCTTAGATGTATCAAACAATACATTGCTTTATGCAGCTCGATGCAATTCTTCCCATATCTGTGGCTTCAAGCCAACGGTTCTTATCTTGTTGATAAA
Organism: Volucella bombylans; assembly: GCA_949129095.1. Taxonomy (NCBI): domain Eukaryota; kingdom Metazoa; phylum Arthropoda; class Insecta; order Diptera; family Syrphidae; genus Volucella; species Volucella bombylans. The sequence continues at coordinate 64,826,209 of OX422143.1, read as the reverse complement.
TGGGATTAAATGGGTTGATGTTCTGCAGCAAATTCAGCGCTCTCGGTACATGCCGCGCTTCAACCGCTCTCACACGACAATCTGTGAGTGCCATTTTCTTAACTTTGTCGATGTCTACGTCAGTCATACTGGTGGCTGGACAACCGGAAGGAAGCAAATCATCAACCACAGTACGGCCCGCTTTAAACTCTTTGTATCACCCGTACACTAGTAATAGTACGTACTAGTCAACGCTTTTGCACATGACATTGCGAAATTCGCAGAACACAGCAAACACTGACTTGTTTAGAAAGCTATCCCCGACAAATGGCACTCAAACATCTGTTGCCCTGAGTATCTGCAATTGAGTGGGCTTATTGGATGAAGCGTTAGAAGGATTGCTTGAAACTGGGCGAATTTGTTGTCGCCTTAACCATATATATCTGTTTGAGGATAGCCAATTTTTTTTAAACACCAGTTCAATTCATTCAGTTCGAACTAATAGTGCATGCATTGCTTGATGTTACTCTTTATCAGTTTAAACCAAATCTAAAAAGCATTTAAAATTCAGTTGAACCAAATTAAACAATTAAAATCGAAGGAAATCGAGATGCAGTTAGCAGTAATAATTAAGATTCATTTCGAAAATTTCCATTGACCCACATCACCCGCGTCTAACCACTTTCATTTGACACTCACAATTCCTAAACAACTGTTCAGAAAATTAGTAAATTTCAAAGTTTTATTTTTCCTTTATTTCTAATTAAATTGAATGTGTTGAAAAATATTGGGGCATTTAAATTGCAATTTTTAAATTGTCGTATACGAGTGAGATGATTAGATTCAATACAGGCTCAACACTGCGTACACCAAACACAGTCACAGATGAAATGTATATACGATATTTCATATTTTAACGAGTTCGTTTCGATGGATTTTGAGAGTTTACAATTCAAGAGGATGCTATTGGATTTGATCATTTTTTTACACCCTACCGAGTATGAACATTTTTCATTCAACCACCTACCACATTGTTGCCCGAAATTGGACGACGAATTGAGATTGAGGTTGGGGGTTGCTGTTATTTTTGTTGCTGCTACCCACTGCGATTGTTCATTTCTAGTCAACAATAAAGTCTCGAGTGTATTGTTCAACAACACCATGTCTACTATTCAGAGAGTATCTACACACGTGTTTCGTAATATTTTTCATTTTATTTATTTATGAAAAATTACTGATTTGTATGAATATTCGTTATTGTACTCCTCTGTTTTGGCATTTTGAAATCAAAGGATGCTTAATCCCTCGATCATGGCTGTCCATGATTTGAATTTCATTTGGCATTTTATTGACATCGTAGCATCATCTATTTGCAATCAAATGTGCTTCACTCCGGAGGGAAGAAAAATTGAAAAATTAAAAATTCAATGTGCATGGGAATGGTAATGGAAATTATTGGGATTTGTTCTTGTAATCAAACGGAATTGCCGTGTACTCGTATATCCTGTCAACATCACATGAGAGATGTCACTACATAAAATTTAATTATTTCTTATGATGTCAATAAACCAAAGACACTGCGAGAATTATTACAAAGAAACGTCATAGTTAGAGAACTCTAACTGAATTGAATGATACTATGTAAGAATCAAAGCCGAGAAAATTGTGCACCGGAATAAGATCTTCTCGAAATTGTACACGTTCTTGGTATGATGCATTGGCAGACACCGATAAAATCACGGTCGAAGCTGCCAAGGAAATCGGACAAAAGATCGATTATGACTTCGACAAGTTACACAAGGAGCTATTGTAATAGTAGTAGTAAAAAAGAATTTATTTCTGCATACATTATAATTAAAGCATTACAAAAAGGTCTTCAATGACATGGTCTAAAAACCGTCGGTCAGATTGACATGAAGGAAAAGTTTCAGATATACGAGGTGTGTTCAGAAAATAAGAAAACATTTTTAAATTTCGCTGGTTTGGAGAGTTCGACTGACACATTCAAAGACAACACGCCAACCTCTTTCACCGTTTAAGGCGCTTAGTGTTTGTTCTTCTCCCAAAAAGTTTATTTCGAATACATCTCTCCCGATTTCACGTAAAATTGGACACTGACCCAATAGATGCAAAATGTCTTCTCCTTCTCGCATATTGCACATTTTACAGTAAAGGGGTAGATCCGGTCTATGATGCGTAACTGTTTGTCAATGGATGGATCCAGTAGTAAGTGCTGGTCGATTTTGACATATTCAAAACGTCATGAACCAAGCTTAGACATATGGTAAGCAAACCGTTTTGACATATTACTGATTTTGTTTTGGCGTGATGTACTTTTGGTTGATTGAAAATGTCTGATATTGTGCCAAACAACCGCCATTTGCGGGAAGTGTTGTTTTTTTTCTTTCGTTCGAAGAAAACGGCGGCTGAAGCACATCGAGAGCTAGAAAAAGTTTACAGAGATGCTGCTCTAAATGAAACAACGGGCCGTGATTGGTTCCGTCGCTTCAAAGACGGTGATTTCGATGTTGACGACCGTCCGCGTGAAGGAAAGTCAAAATACTTCAAAAGCGTTAAATTGGAGGCATTGCTCGATGAGGATCCGTGCCAAACACAAGAAGAGCTTGCTTCAGCATTAGCAGTTACCCCCCAAGCCAAACCCGCCATATTTCCCAGATATTGCGCCGTCCAATTATTACTTGTTCCGTTCGATGGTACATGGTCTGATTGCAGTTCAGCAGTTCTGATCATATGAAGACATATGGCTTGATTCGTGGGTAGCCTCAAAAGATGAACACTTTTACCGGAATGGAGGAATTTTGGACGAATAATTCGCATGAAAGTAGTTTACTGCATCTAACTTGAGGTCCAGCCTGGAGTAAGAATTTTACAAATCTGTTAGCTAGTCTTGAAGAGTTCATTTGAACAACCTTGAGAATATAGTCGAAATGGAACTTGAGTGCGTCTAAAAACATGTTGGGCAGTCCGGTCTCAATTAGTAACATATAGTTTGGGACTGTAGACGGCAGTTTGAAGATACGTTTTAAGAAGAAACGAAGTAATTTTTTCACTTCCTTGTGTTGTTTGTAACCCCATACTTCAGCAGCATACATCATTATAGATTTAGAGTCCGCTTTAAAAAGCTTTTATTTTTCTACATGACCAATAAGCCTGTTTGACATATAATATTTCCAGATGCACAAATCGTAGATTTGATTTCAGAGCGTAGCTGATTAGGTTAGTCTACGTATATATAATGCCGGAACAGTAACACCTACCTTCAACATTTACTCCTCCTCCAAGGAACTCTTCGATGTCGTTAATGAAGATAGAGAAGAGAAGTGTGCTGAGCACGCATCCCTGTCTAAGGCATATCGACGAACTAAATTGGTCGGAAAGCGATTCACCATCCCTTGCACCTATCTTTTCAGTTGCATACAAAGCTCTTAGTGTTGCCATGACTTTGGAAGAAATACCTAAGTTCGAGAGTTTGAATAAGAGACTTTCTTCATATATTGAGTCGAACGCTGCTTTGAAATCAATAAAGAAGGCAAATAACTATTATCGTTAACCCAGGTAGTTAATCTACGAAATAACATCCCTTCATACTCGTAAAGCTTCATTGAAGTATTTACGAAGGATATACCTCGGTAGTTTTTAGGAAGGTTTTTAAAAAGTGGAAAGATAATTGAAGACCGGAAGCCTGATGGAATCTCGCAATTCTGGAAGATCTTGTTGCAGCAGTCAGTTAGCTTTGGATTCTGTCCATACCCGCTGCCTTGTTTAACTTTGTTGTACCTCGTCTTTCCGGGAGCTCTTGCACGGTGAAATCTGCATCAGGAAACTGGTCTACTATTATCGTCCCGGTATACTGAATGCGGATTGCTATGCGCTCAATGTTCAATGCTCAATTCAAGTAGACCGGAATATTTAACCTCTTGAAGTCCTCCATCTGACACACAATGATATACATAATCTCCATGCATTTCAAATTTCATAATGTTTTTGAGGATGCTTCTAAATCGAATTAACAACCCTCCACTTCCCCTACAAAAGTTAGAAGTGCTGGTGGCTGCTTTCCAAACAAGTTCACAGCCTTTGAAAAGATTGTTATACCTTTCATAATGGTTTTCAGTTAAAAATGTTTCAACGAGCACAAAAACATCAAATTCTCTTATACGAGTATAATTTGAGGACGTCGGAGAAAATATTCTTATTGATAATCCCAGCAATGTTGTAACTTAATATTCTTAAATCTAAAATACCATATGTGTATTTTTTTTCTAATTATTTGAATTTAACGTCTGGAAACGGAACGGAAAAATGTCAATAGTGATGAAGCTGTCCATGCCCTTTAGCTTGAACCACTACATTGGCCATGCGCCAGCTCTAGCGCATTTAGCTTGGTGTGTGGATTGTACGGCTTATCCTCGGGTGTCGTCCAACAAGCCATTACAAACGATTTTTGCCCTTGTCAAAGATCGGACGTTCCCTGTACGGGCAAGTGAACTATTAAATTTTTCTCAGTGTCTTTCCTTAACAATCTCTCAACTTCCAAGACAGAGAGTTTAGCTGCGAGGAGGAGGAGCCTTCAAGCCTGAGATCTCCCTACAGAGAACTTGCGTGTCTGATTTTATGGCTAGAGAACTTAGCTTTTAATTTAAAAGATTGCTAACTGAGGACATTGCGCAGCTATTGTAGTTTGGTGACGTTTATCTGTTCCCAAATATTCGGGCGAGGTTTCTGCAATGCCTCTTTCTTTCATTTACCAGAGGCGGCACCTATGTAGGGTAAGAGTTCACAGTTCTATGCAAAAATTTAAATAATGAATAACCAACTGGCCAAAAGACTTACAAAAGTCTGAATGAATACTTTGTAATGCGGCTCGAGCTGTAAATAAAAAGAATTATATCCGAGAATTTACTTTGCTGTTATATAATATATTTGTATTAATTCAGGAGCTTTGCACTGATTGAACTCACAATTCTGACAGATCAAATGTCAAGGAGATATTGTACTTGCACTTTGAAAAGAAAAAAAGTTTAACCCCTTCGTGAGTTTCTTGTTGCTACAACGGATAATGGATTATTGTCGCAGTACTTTCTAACGTGTTGTAGATGACAAAAACCATTTTTCTTTTCGAAGAAATCATAACAAAGAAATGTAGATACTCACTGCTGTTCATAATGAATTCCCTGTAGATTGGAAGAATATTTTAATTGAGAATATCCGCACAGAAACGGCGGTATTCAATTCAATTCGATTTCAATTTATTTAATTGTATGGAGTACTATAAATAAGACATATGTACTATCGTCTTTTATAATACATAAATTGCAATTAAATTAAGAAAGCGTAATTACACATTTTATGATATAAAATATTTTTTTACATTTTGAATTAAATAATAAAAATTAATTAAATAGAAAATAAAAAATAAATTTATATACAGGATGTCCCAAAAATCAACGTCAAGCCGGAAACGGGTGATAGGTCAAGTGGTGTCGGCTGTCACAAAATTAAAAAAAAAATCTAAGTCATGTACTCGTACTTTTAAAATTATTGGCACTCAAAAAAAAATCGAGAAATGTACATCCTGTGGCGATCTTTCAAGTGCTGTGACCGCAAATCTTTACTTTTCTTCGAATTTTTTTTGTCACGTAACCCTGAGTAACTGTTCTGTAAATTGCGGTCCAAAATTGAAACATAACTATTTCGCTTTTAACTAAAATATTCCTGTTTTGTGCATCCATGTATCTGAAAATCATTAATCACCCAACTTGAACTGACTGTACTGACAAAAAAAAATGTACTATACCATTTTGGCAAGTAACTTTAAAAGATGGCGTATTTAGTCTCGATTCAAAAATGGTATGATACTTGCTAGACTAACGCCTAATTACGGACAAAAAAAAATATTTTGTTAAAGAAACCCGATTCATAGTTAATTTTTTTAATAAGTTAAAATGAGTACCAAGTATGTGCAAGATAGACAGTGACGCCGTGATTGAGACGGATAAACACGTCATTTCGACTAGTGTGAGTGAAACAGATAGAGATGCCAAACCTGTCATTTCATTTCATGAATCTTCTCACGGTTGACCAAGAATTCGGCGACAGCTAAATTGATGCTAGAATGCAAAATCATCATTTGGGATGAATGCACGATGGCGCATAAACGAGCTTTTGGAGGCAGTTAACCGAACGATGAAGGATTTACGAGGTGATTCGAGACGATTTGGTGAGGCTATGATGTTGCTCTCCGGAGATTTTCATCAAACGCTTCCCGTCATCCCGAAATCTACTGCTGCCGATGAACTTAATGCATGCCTGAAATCGTAGTCTTTGTGGCGGCATATCAAGAAGTTGAAATTGACCACGAACATACTCGTAAGAGTCGCGCGGCTGCTGAATTCCCGAGACAACTGCTGGCGCTTGGCAATAGCCAAATTCCTGTTGACGTTACGACTGGATTGATATCGTTTCCGGTAAATTTTTGCGAGTTCACGTCGTCGAAGGAGGAACTCATCACCAAAGTGTTCCCCGGCATTGCACAAAATTATAAAAATCTTGATTGAATTAGTGAACGGGCAATACTAGCACCGAAGAATAAGGACGTCGATAGCTTGAATTTCATTATTAAAAGTCGAATCGCTGGAGAACTGCATTCGTACATTCGTGATGAACGAGGTTGAAGCGACTAACTATCCGACGGAATCTTTGAACTCGCTTGATATGCCAGGAATTCCGCCGCATAATTTACAGCTGAAGGTGGCACCGATCATAATCATGTGGCGGAATCTGAATCATCCGAAATTGTGCAACGGTACGCGGTTGTCCGTCAAGAAACTGATGAACAATGTGATTCAAGCGACGATCATCAAGGATAAATTCAAAGGAGAGGAAGTCCTTATCCCACGAATTCCGATTATTCCAACGGATTCAGTTCCCCGTTCGATTGGCTTTTGCGATGACAATCAATAAATCGCAAGGTCAATCGTTGGAAGTTTGTGGGATTAATCTCGAATTTCCCTGTTTTTCGCACGGTCAGCTGTACGTTGTCTGTTCGCGTGTTGGCAAACCGTCTTCGTTGTTTGTTTTTGCTCCGGAAAACAAATCTAAAAACATTGTTTATCATATCGCTCCTCTCTACTGATTTCGATTCCATTCATATAAATCACATTGAAATTTGAATTATCTGTGTTTTATAATCACTCTGGAGTTTATCTGAAGGCGTTAAATTGGGGCGAGATCAAGTTCGCTGCGTCCGCTAGTATATAATATACAATTCAGAATAATGAGTGGAAATGAGAGGAGAGACAAAAGGGGAGGTAGGCGTAAAAGATATTAATAGGAGATAGAGTAAAGATAAAGGAAAAAACAAGAAAAGTAGAAACAAGGTGTTCCAGTGGTAGTATTTTTTAATAATGTAGCTCCCATGGCTTGTTTAGCCGTTAAAGGAAGTGTGTTCCAAAGCCTGGTAACATAGCTAAAGAAGAAGCGTGAGGAGTTCAAATAATTATATGCGGGGATTATGAGATTATGTGTCCTGATAGATTGAGAAAATCGTCAATCAAATAGATAAGCAGGGGATTTATTTTTAATTATTTTTTGCTTGAACACACAACATCTTAGGTCGAGAAATTGTTTGAGAGAACAACCACGAACAGAGTTATGGTATCAGCGGGTGCGACGCTAACGTTCATCACACGGTATGAGGCAGTACCAATATCAACGATAGAGCTGTACCATTTTTTGACTATATTATGAGTACTAACCTCATTGTTTGCAACATTGGCAATGAGACCAATTTTATACAAAGAAACAGACAAGAAGTGCCAAATACCACTCTTGTCTCCTATATCATCACTCAAATGTCAACTAACTGGATGATATCGTCTCATTTTCAGACCTTAGACCAAAAAACTTTTCAACCTAGCAAAAAGGAGACGATTGTCTCCTCTTCCTCCTAGTCCATGCAGCTTCTACAGAAATCGTTTGTAAAAGCCCCAAGCCATCTTGCGTGCTTGCCTATGAGGCAGTATCCAGTGATGATGGCCCTGAGATGATTCCTATTTAGAAGAATCAGACTCTTAGAGCGATTCAGAACTAGCTTTGGCCAGATATGTTTGGTCCCTAGACATGTTGGTTCAACAGTCCACCTAAGGTATGTTCTTTTATTGGTATCCAGCTTTAATATAAATTTGCACGTATGGATTGGTGTACCTGTGCTACCGTTTTCCGTTAGAATAGGTAGAGTGGTTCCAATTTTGGCGAATTCGTCGGCGCTACAATTCCTGTGGCCCGTCACCCAATAAAGGCGAAGGTTGAACTGCTTTGGCATCCCCGTAGGAGAAAATCGGAATTCAAGGGCAGATTTAGAATTTAATGAGACTAAGGCCAGGGACTTGACAGCGGCCTGACTATCCGAAAAGATGCGGATATCTTATGCAGATATCGCGTTTTTCTTCAGCCAGGACAGAGCTTAACCGGATATATAGCCAGTGGGTTATGCGAGGTTGAAGGCCCCATATGTTCCCAATGGCATTTTTGCAAAAGAATAAAGCTACTGTAGCTTTCTTGACTCTTTCTTGAATTTTAGATGTCCAGTTTAGTTTTCTGTCAAAAATGAGACTCAGATATTTTGCTGTACCGGAGGAGACTAAACTGGTACCGATTATTGAGGGAGGGTCTATGATTGGAATTCTATATTTGCTGGAAAAGTGGATAAGATCAGTTTTATGGGGGTTTACTCTCAATCCTCAGCGATCTGCCCAACGGGTTAATCTGTTAAGATTTAGCTGAAGGAGTTCTTTAATGGTATTAAGTTGCTTACCTGAGACGGCTATAGTCATCCGCATAGGCAATCACCCTGCTAGTACCCTCTTCCAGGTATATCAGTAGTTCATTAACTACTAAGTTCCAGAGAAGGGAAAAGAGGACACCTTGGACGCCTTGCGGTGTATCTCTGCTCACACATCTTTTAGCAGAAGTCTTAACCAGTTTGGAGTTGATGGTCGTGCTATTTAGCATAAGACTGATCAACTCCCCAAGTGAGTCGTCTACCTGCTGAGTAAGAGCGCAATCGTGATTGCGGATGTGTTGATGTTGTTACGTCCAGAAAACAAACCGTCCACAACAAACGGCATGTTGAGCCGTTGACAAAAGTCTTGGATTAATTCTAACTCGTATTTGGATATCAATCAGTTGTTCTACATTTTTTAGAAGGAAAGATGGATAGACTTATAGGTATGAAGTCCTTTGGGACAACATAAGAACATTTTCCGGCTTTGGGAATGAAAACTACATTGACTTCTCTCCATGACAGCAGAATGTGGGTGAGTTTTACACAGCTCCTCATAATATTTTCTAGCTTATGCAGAATAATATCTGAGGACCTCTGTAGCTCGGCAGGTATTATACCATCCGGAACAGCAGACTTGTATGGTTTGAAGCTATCCAGCCCGCAGAGCAGTTTGTTTCTTGTGATCAGACCAAGCATTTTGGTCCCGGTTGCAGTAGACCTGTTTGGGTTTCTACTAGCCGCGAATTGGCAGCTACCTGGAAAGTGGGTGTCCAGTAGCAGGTTGAGTGATTCATCATTTGAGGTTGTGCAAGAGCCTTCGGTTTTTTTAAAACAGCTAGGTATCATAGGATTTGTAGAGAGAATTTTTCTTACCCGCGATGCCTCAGAGGTTTCTATGATTTTGTCACAGAATGACCTCCTGGATTGTCGCTTTGCCTTCCTCAGTTCTTTTTTGTATAATTTGAGGGATTCTTTGTATGAGCTCCAGTCAGTCACTTTTCTTGTGCTTTTTGCCCCAGGCCTTATGTAACTGTTAAATTTTTTGTGGCACTGTAGAGTCACTGTAGTGCCACGCCTTTGTCATCTGAAATATTGTCAAATTGATAGTGACCTTTTCGAAGCAGAAGTCAGAGTCAGTCACTCAGGACATATTCTTTTATCTCTTGGTGAAGATGTACGTATGTTGCACATATATTATGCATACATATATTGTAATCTATAATATTATAAATATTTTTTTTTATCGTAGATCCGATCCGTTGCATTTACTTTGTGTCAGCGTTTACCTGTTGATGGTAACCGTGTTTCATTTCAGATATTACCTTAAAGCTTGTAATTTAATGGAAAATCCTGGTGCCAGCATTGATGACTCCAAAGAGAAAAACAACCCAGCACAGCCATCCTGACTGAAGCTGAAGAAAAAATTTATCAGACATCCTTGTCAGGATGTATCTGTGTATACTCGTATGTACATACATAAAAACTCCAACCGCAGATGTATTCGTTGGCATAATCAGAAGTATGCTTCTTGTTTGTGGTTCATACTTACGGGAATTCGGCACTGGTACTTAAACAGACCGCTGCAGATGAGGTTTTTTGCCTCAGCTCCAGATTTATCTTATTTTCATTTAAATTTTCATTTCATGGCTTTTCATTACATTTCTTTCCTTTTCTCTTAAATCTTCAAAGCGAGGTAATAGTACCAGAGATGTCCTCTTCATAAGTTTAAACAACATCACCATATTTTTATGTTTTTAAGATTCCTTTTGAGAAACTATTTTCTTTGATAAGTTTGATATTAACAATTTAAACAAAAAAATAACACCTTCCATATACAGAAAGCGTAAACTAGTTCTTCAATTTATTTGTGCAAAATGTATCTGGATTAGTACTGGTAAATTTTTTAAGTTTACCAGTGTAGTCATCACAAACGTGATGCATGTATTAAATTTTGTTTATGAAATTTTGTAGACATTTAGTCTACAGAATGAGCTGGCAGAATGATGTAGTTAAAAAATATCTAGATTAAAATTGACAGTTTAGCATCAAATGCTGTCTGGGAACGTCCCAGATTTATTGTTGTCCTGATGTGTGTCACTTTAATCCACTCGTATGGAAACTCGAGGGACAAAAACATTTGTGGAAATGTATGGTTTCCGTTCTATTTAATAGCATGTGGGTTAACAGCATTGTCGAAGTGACGAATGAAATTGCTAAATTGAAATGTGTACATATTTCTGCAATAAGAAAGCCGGAAGCTTCAAATAGGCGTTTTTACTAAAATAATATACGGGGTGGTCCGGATAATGTTTCAAAAACTTGAAGGGAAGATTCCTTGACATGCTTTGAGAAAAAAATCGTAGGGTTGAGACGGGGGGTTGGAAATGAATCCCAGCTGAGATACAGATGTTTTAAGCAAAGCCTGATACTGCCCTGTATTGAATCCTATTGAAAATAACATATTTCACACTGATGCGTCTGTAGTTGGGGTAAAATCCAACAAAGCGACTGGACCTGACGGCTTACCGGACGAGGTACTGAAAGTGCCTTTGTGAAGAGCTGGTCAGAAGAGTGTATGCCCGATGAATGGAATCTCGGCATCACTTGCCTATCCCACAAAAAAGTAGACCCTTAACTGCGCTAGCTTTAGAGGTATAAGTCTCCTCATTTCGTATAAGATAATCTGATTGGCTTCTATCAGTGCGGTTTGAGATCAGAAAATTCCACAATCGACAAAATCTTCCCACTCCGGCAGATTCTGGAAGAGCTGAAGACGTTCAGATCAATACCCACCATTTTTTCATCGATTTTAGGGCCGCATATGCGCATATGACAACGTTTATATAGAGTCTAGTCATATAGAGTCTAGCTATATAGAGTCACGTCTAGTTGTGGTATACCTCCAAACGCGTCCTTCTGTGCAGAATACCGATGGATAGCTCCCATTACTCCATCAAAGCCGATTATGAACTAAGCGAGACTTTTGGTGTTAAAAAGGGTTTTAAGCTTATTTAATATCATACTTGAAAGCATTGTGTGGAACATCGGAGACACAATCTTTCAAAAGTCTGGGCAACTAGTAACCGAGGTACGTTACTAACCGCTAAAATGATATTGACATAATTGGCAGAACACAGCGTGCTGATATGGATCAGGTTGTTGACGCAGGGCTTAAGGCGTTCACATAATACGGCAGGATCTTGTTAGGAAGACTGATGATTCTGTAGTTGATGCAGGGCCCCCGCCCAATTATCAAGGCTTCGCTCGTTAATGACGTTGTCTATTAAAAAGCGCGGACAGAGTAAAGTACTGGTCTTATCGTAACGGTTTTCAGATGACGCCACGGAAGTTTTCTACGATTTAACTAGTTACAAGCGGCGGGTCATAGGTCTTGTTGGTGGCACGACCACCGGTAGTCTCTACCAGGACTTAAATCACGGTACCATGGGAGTTAGGAGCTGCTCGGATCTCGGCCCGGGCCTGACTTGTTAGAGGTAGGCCTCCTTGTGGGAGCGTTATGGTTGCTGTGGTTTAAACCCAAAATCACGGGAAGGGTCTTTGACCCAATTTAGAGTTGCTGGGTGATGTGATCCTAAGAACAGTAAGAGGTTTTAGGTCGGCCTCGACTCATACCAAGAGTGGAACTTTTGCCTCCAACACAGTTCCGAATTGGTATCAAAGGATTGCCGGAGAGCTATGGCAAGGCATATCCTTGCTCCCATGAATGTATCGGTATCACGCAAACTGAACTCTACCCAACAGCTGTTTACGTAAAAAAAATAGAGACTATGTAGTTGATGCAGTTCAGAGGGTCTCCTCTCTTAATTATCGGACACACAATGCTGAGATTCCTTTCATCGGGCATACTTTCGTCCCAACATACATATTTTACAGATGAGTTGGTGTATACTCCTTACAAAGTCATCGTCTGATGCTTTGAAGAACTCGGCAGTCAGGCCATCCGCTCTAGCAGCTTTATTGGACTTTGTGGGGCAGATCAAATTACTGGACTTATCGTAACGGTTTTCTGAACTTAACGCCTCTGAAGGTTGCTACGATTTGACCAGTTACAAGTTGCCGGTCATAGGTCCTGTTGGCGGCAGAACCACTGGTAGTCCATACCAGGACTTAAATCACGGTACCATAGGAGTGAGGAACACCCCTGATTTCCGTCCGCGCTTGACTTGTTGAGGTAGCCCCTTGTGGGAACGTCATGGTGGCTGTGGTTTAAACCTAAAATCGCAAGGAGGTTCTCGTGGTTAGTTTTAACCCGATGTAGAGTTGCAATAAGTGTTGGGTGCCGTGAGCCTAAGATCGGCTCATACCAAGAGTGAAACTGTGCCCTCAAGCTAGGTTCTACTTGGTATTGCTAATGAAGATAAGAGGTGGCCAGGCGTATACTGGTTTCCATAGATGTATGGAAATCCCGTGAAATTAATCTTGACAGACAGGAGTTCAACTCTCAAGACATCTGTCTCTAATAGCAAATCTGCATCCAAATAGGAGCTGCTTTTGCTAGTTGTTTGGCTGCATGTGGCATATTGGCCTATTAAGGGATCTGACGTACATATCCGAAGTTAATTGTCCTTATTCTATTCGTAGGGGTTGTCAGCAGTTGATCCGTCGTTGTTGCTTGTTATTGCTTCATAACTGTGCTGTGGTTTTTTCCATCACAGGGAAGATACCCTGACGGCACAACCCCAACCTGGAGGGCCAGTTCCATTATATATACTTCTAGAACGAGGGGTCAGTTAGACCGAAACCAGTAAACTATTCAGGGATGTGAGCGCTACAATTGGAACATTAAAGGCTCATCCGCCACCATCTCTTCTCCAAGAGTCTGACTTATTCTCGGAAATCCTTACCAGGCTAAACTCCTAATATGTCGGAGTAGCCCGAGTAAAGTCTTAATTGTTTTATTCTGGGATTTTATTCCACCGTTGATTGCATCTGGGGAATTCATCCGCTGTCCCGTTTATTTGTTTTGCTATTTTTGTCTGCTGGCCAGCACTCGCGCTTGTAAGTTTGGTAAGTCGAGTTCGGATGGACATCGATCAGTACCCAAAGATTACCACTAAAATAAGAACAATTGATGTATAGGAACAGCTACAACACTGAACATCACCAAGCAAGTCTACTCTATTTCTACAGCACCCAACCATTGTGGTTCGCCTCAGATAATAGTGCAGAGAGTAAGACATTGAATGCGGCTTCGGGAGCTTGATGCTATATTAAGTTGCTCACAAATGTATGAAATTATCTGTACTATCTATAATGATGAATGTCTACTCCCGGATATCATTACAGATACACATTAAGTCGACTTCCGGAAGGCTACCGAACCAAGCTTACATAATTCTGTGTTATGTTTTCGAGAACATCGAAAGCAGAAAACGCAATCAATGAATCTGTTTTTTTGTACTCGTATGAATAACTCTGTAATCTTTTCGATTAAGAGAACCTGAATGAAATGGGAAAATTCGATTACGCCCTCCTTTTTGCATTCTATAGCAAAGTTAATGTATCACATGAATGATTTAAAGTTGACGTTGTGTAAAGTTTTTTTTTTTTGTATTTTACTGACTGAGTCCCATCGTCAACTGAGAACAAAAAAGGTAAAATATTACCAACCTATCTGCTTACCCTTAAGCAAGCAATTACATACTTTCCGGAACTCTTACTCCTCAAAAAGGAACTCATTCACAAAAAACACAAAAAAAAAAAACAAGAAAACTTTACAGTACGCATTAAGCACACACAATGCTCAGGAAGTCATGCCTTCATACGCGAATTCATTTTTTCAGGTCAAAAGTGGAAAATCCGACGTAAACAACTGAATCCGACCTTCAGCTACAGTGTACTAATGAGCTTCTTCCCAACCTACAACAACGTTGCCAACTCTCTGCAGTCGAAACTTAATGAATACCTCGGTGTACAGGAGTTCCACGAAATAGAGGACATCATTTCGAGAGCCGTTCTGGTAACAGCTTGTCGTAAGGATATTCGAATTCTCATTTCCACCGTTTAATAACAGTAATTTTAACGAACTTTCTTTGGATATTTTCGTTTTTTTTTATTTTCAACAGAAACCACTATGGGAACGGAAACAAATTTCCTGGAGAATGATGAGCATGAAATCGCCCAAACCTACAAAAAGTGCGTATCCAGATACATTATCATTTTGTAACGATTCCATTGCGTATCCCAATACATTTTGTAGGAGTACCATTTTTATTATATTTGTATCTATATGTATATCTCTCGATATTTACAGGCTACTAAGGATATCATCGATAAAGACAATCAAGCCATGGTTACAAATTGATTTCCTGTTTCGAATGACTAAGCTCTATAATCTGGATGCCGACCTAAATAAAATGGCTGGTGATTTCGTTAAAGACGTGAGTACACAAAAACACAAAAACACCGAAACACAAAAGCAACGCCAAGAGCAAACAACATTAAAGGATCTTTCGATTTCTTCGTTCGTCTTCCTCATATTCGTAGATTGTCAATAGGAAACACACTGAATGGAAGAAGAATCGACGAAACTCAAACACCATAGAGACGACCGCTTGGGACGAGGACACACAACGAAGGAAGAGAAATTTCATTGAGCAAATGTTCCAATTGGCAGAGAACGGTGAAATCACTTTACAAGATATTATGGATGAATCCAATTCCATGGTCTTGGTGGTAAGTGTTACGACTTTACGAGTGCTTGCAATGCAATTGCTAGTTCCTTTGAAATAACATTTGAATCCTTGCAGGCATTCGAAACGGTGTCGAATAGTATTTTGCTGGCACTACTGTGTCTGGCTATGTATCCGGAAACACAAAAGAAGTTACGTCAAGAGATTTACGCTACATTCCCGGATGGGGATATCTCGAATATAAGTGGTGACAACTTGAAGGATATGAAGTATCTGGATATGGTTATCAACGAATCTTTGCGGTTGGTAACGACAATACCCATGGCTTTGAGAAGTGTTAGCGACGATTTCATCCTTAAAGACAATATCAAGGTGCCAAAGGGGACCTTCATCATATTAGACACGTTTAATATGCAACGGGACCCTGTCTATTGGGGTCCAATGGCTGAGGAATTTTATCCCGAGCACTTTTTGCCAGAGAATGTAGCCAAGAGACATCCGTACACTTTTGTTCCGTTTATGAAGGGTTTACGCTTTTGCATAGGTAAAAAGAATTTCAACAATCGAACAGATTGACTCACAATCTAACTCATTTTAGGATGGCGATATAGTCTAATGCTGTCCAAGATAATCATAGCAAAACTCATACATTCATACAACTTCGAGACTGAGACGAAGCTGAAGGACTTGAAATTTATTGAAGGAATTTCTCTAAAAATAAAGCATAGCGATAAGATTCGATTTACTGTGAGTAAGGTAACGAACGAGAACTGAAAAGGAAGTAGTTTTTAAGTTGTAATATAAAAAACAAATACCGCAAAATACAATATGTTTTATTTTCGCGGTTTTATGCAGAAAGGTTTCACCCAAACAATAGATAAACATTTCTTTAATGGTTGTGTTGGAAAATCACGCGTAGAGTGATTTTGAACTCAACCAACCAACTCATTTAACTTAACGGAATTCCATTCCGATATTCGCTATTTTAAGAGCGAAGTCATAGAAGATTACGTGAAATCCAGAGGTATTCGATCATGCAACTATTTTCTTCGGAAGGACTTTCACTTATAAACCATAACCAAAGGGCCTACTTGGCATAATCAGGAAAATATAACACCGTAAACATGTAATCGCAAAAAATTGCCAAGAACCATTTATGGTTAATATAAAAAGAAGGGGACCGAGATGGCAGCGTTGTGGAACTCCAGAGGTGGCCAAAAATGGAGCCTAGTGGGCTGAACTAAAACGAACACTTTAAAAACAGTTCTCCAGGTAAGTGCATATACATTTTAACAGTATGAGTTCAAAGCCGATGGCGAACAATTTGAAGTTAATCAATGAGAGATTTCATTGAAGTCTTTGCAAAAATCGGTTGCAACTATTATACATCGACTTTGTTACCATTCTCTGGGGCAGAGAGGGCAAAGGATACGAATTTCATGAGATTTGTGGTGGTTGACCTACCCTTCAGGAAGCCATGTTGTTTATGGGAAATAAGTGATTTGCTTTCGAAGCCTAGAGCTTCATAAAAAATACTTTCGAAGAGTTTGGGTAAATGGGAGAGTTTAGCAATTGGACGTTAGTCTGTTATTTCGTTCTTTGATCCTTTTTTATGAAACGGGGTTATGAAGGAGGTTTTCCAAGCATGAGGAAATTCGACCTTTAAAAGGGATGGATGAAAGAGATTAGAAAGAGCAAGGGAAATAGAGGAAAAACATTTTTTAAGAAATATGGCAGGGAGGCCATCTGGGCCGGGTGTGAATTCGTCTTAAGTTGGTGTAACATATATTCGATATCAGATGGGTCCAAGGTGTGATAGAAGTGGGCCATTGGGGAAGTTCAGTAGGTAATTAAAATAGGTGGGATCTGGTAAAAAATATTCGTTGGTAAAGGATTGTTTGAAAAAGGTTACAAATAGGTTGGCACTGGAGAAAGAAAACAGCCCATAACGAAGCTTGTGATGATGTTTTAAGGTGGGAAAACGGAAGGTAAAGGGAAAAAGAATTTAATGTTTTTCTATAAAAAATAGATGGATGCATCATTTATACTTACATTGAGAAAGTTAAAGAGAGATCTGCTGAGATAGTAACTGATTTTATGAAAGTTTGCTTTATGAGAGAGAGTTGTGGGGGGAGTGGACTGGACAGAAGAGTTATGAAAAGGCTAGGGAAGAAGGGGAAGGTGGTAGTTATCGATTGTTAAGAGAGATAGGGACCAAAGTGAGACTGAGGTGTTAATTGAATCTGTTGTGAAAATAAGGTCTAATACCCATGCAGTTGGATATACTGCTGGCTTGGCATAGACTTGAGTTTGTTAAGTGATCTAAGAAGAGACATTCCTTAGCTGAGTCGACATTTGAAGCGATGAAAGACGATATCATCTGATGGAGTCTACATGTAGCTGAGGAAGATTAAAGCCGCCTAAAATAAAAATATCATCAATAAAGTCAGACAGGATACCTCGGATACCACGATGCTGCTCTAAAGATATCCCTACCAAAGATCTCCATTAAGACCCAAAGCAATCTTACCAATATCTTAACTATCAATAAATAAAAAGCAGCTGGCTTGTTCATTGACATTAGCAAAACTTTTGACGTGGTCAATCACGATATTTTGTTGGGTAAACTGGAAAAAGCTGGATTTCGTGGCTGTATGCTTAATTGGTTAAAGTCTTACCTAAAAAATGGATCACAAAGTGTGAAGATTGATGAGATAAGGAGAGAAATAAATTTGTATAACCTGGGTATTCCACAAGGCTTTGTCTTGGGTCCAATTCTATTTCTCATCTACATTAATTCACTTTTTGCACTTGATTTTAAAGGCTCACCAACTGCCTTCGCGGATGACATAGCTTTATCATATGGTAAGAATAGCCCTTTGGAACTCGTTGCTGACATAAATTGCGATTTGAATTTGTTGAGAGTCTGTTTTGAGAATCTCAAGTTGCTAATTAGCTCCAAAAACAAAAATTATGTATTTCACTTTGTCATCAGTACACAGTTTCGGAGAAAATGTCCACTTTCATGCACCCGAGTGTCAAAAATTCAAATTTTTCAATTGCAATTGCATCAGTAAACTTACTATTCCCACTTTTTATAGTATTCTTAGTTGTAATGATTAATATTTTCTTATCGAAAAAGTAGATGAATATAAATATATAGATTTTACTATCGATTCCAATATGAGCTTTTCGAATCACACTGATTCTCTGAGGAAGTATTTCCGTTTCACACTGAGATACTTCTATTATTTGCAAAATGTCTGCTCCACAATTCGTCTAAAGAAAATCTACTATGGGATCTTTCATTCAAAGCTGCGATATGGAATTTCCTGTTGGGGAGGTACTTATCTTAACAAAATACAACCTCTATTAGTTTTACAGAAACATATACTAAGAAATTTATGTCAAAAACATGTTAGATACCCAAGTTTTCCGTTGTTCTGTGATATTAAAATCCTTCCTGTTCGTCACTGTAAGTATTGAAGTCATTCTTTATGAAATCAGGTAATCGAAATTTCTAACTACAATTTACGAGGTAATTTTTCGTACTTGTTACCTATTCAATTTGCTCGTACCACTGCATACCGTAATTTCTATTCCGTTTTGTCATTCCGCCTCTTTAATAAACTTCCAGCTCCATAAACGGCCAGCTCAACACTTCCAGATTGTACTTTGTCTCCGCATACACTTGAGTGTGTCGAATGTTCAATGCGAAGAATCCACTTTCGCACTAGCGTGGTAGCAAGAGTGCTTAAAGGCCTTAATACACATAAGTCCGCTAGTTCATATGGTATACCTGTCCTTCTTCTGAAGAGGCAAAACCACTGCGTAAGCTTTTCCATCAATCCTACTGTTTAGGACTCTTTCCGAGCAGATGGAAAACAGCATTTGTCCAGCCCTTCCATAAAAAAGGTGAATATTCTTATCTCTCCTCTTACAAATCGATTGCACTTACGCCTCTCCTTTTCAAGGTTGTGGAGATGCTGATAAACCGTCAGCTCACGAAATATGTGGAAACACGAAAACTTCTCAATGACCGACAGTACGGTTTGCGAAGCAACAGGTCCACTGGTGATTTGGAGGCATGTCTCACCAAAAGGTGGTACCAAAGCGTACATCAATCTGGCGAAAGCAAGTATGTTGCACTTGATATTTCTAAGACATTTGACAAAGTTTGGCATCAGACTTTCTTGTCGAAAATGCGTGCTTCTTCAATGATGACTCTCTTCTTCAATGGATTAGAAACTACCTCCCGGAACGTTCATTTCAAGTTGTCTTGGATGCTTTCAAGTCTGATATTCACAAAATAAATGCTCGTACGCCCCAGGGCTCCGTTCTGTCTCCGACACTCTTTTTAATTTACATCAATCCACTATTTCTAAGCCAATATATTCCTTTGCTGACAACAGTACTCTCTGCTTTTCATATTCGTTCCCGAACTCCCGCCCCATTCCCGGCATGTGTGGGTCAATGACAAATTACGATGGAATGACCACATATTCGATGTCGCCAAAAATGCTGCGAAATATCTAGGTTTCCTCAAGCGATGTAAGAAATATTTCACCTCCTCTGATCTGGCTTCAATCTATAAATCGTTTGTCCGCCCGAAATTATAGTACAATGCTCACATCTGGTCAGATCAGATCCTAGGACCCCTTTGCACTTGCTAGATACAATGGGGTCCAAAGGCAATATTACACAGTCATTCGAGACCCTCGAACACAGACGTAATGCCTCCTGTCTCATCTTGTTGCATCACTATTTTCACAACCAGTGCTCCACTGAATAGCATTCCATCGATTCTATCTAGGTTTCCTCAAGCGATGTAAGAAATATTTCACCTCCTCTGATCTGGCTTCAATCTATAAATCGTTTGTCCGCCCGAAATTATAGTACAATGCTCACATCTGGTCAGATCAGATCCTAAGACCCCTTTGCACTTGCTAGATACAATGGGGTCCAAAGACAATATTACACAGTCATTCGAGACCCTCGAACACAGACGTAATGCCTCCTGTCTCATCTTGTTGCATCACTATTTTCACAACCAGTGCTCCACTGAATAGCATTCCATCGATTCTAACTTTTAACCGTAACACCCGTCTCGCTATGAATGCTCATAAGTATACCCTCAAGTCCACTTTCGGACGTATGTACTCGGAAATATCGTGATTCATTCCGAAGCCGTATAACTCGCTTATGGAATGTGCTACCGAGCTCTTTATTTCCTAGTCACTATAACTTGCAAACATTTAAAACCCACGCACATCGGTATCTCTCTTTTTTCTCTCCCTAATTTCTCCTCGTTCTCGCTACAACTTTGGTTTCGTTAGCTCGTGGAATTCGGTATCCCGGTATGCTCACCTATGTTACCAATCCTACATATCATAGAAACGACGAATACTTTCCCATTTTCAATATCGGCTTACGTTCCAATTTCAAACATCTTTTTCGGAGATGTAAAGCTATTAATTATTAATGTACGAATATGTATCAAATTGCCATAAAACGCACAAAACATTGTGTTATCATCATTGTAAGGATTTTTAACTGAATTTTGAAACGGATGTATCGAAAAAGCATATCCGGCATATTTTATTGTTTTTGTTCCGGAAAAAACAAAATGGAAGTGAAGCCACTAGAGAAATCCAAAATGTGTACACAGAGGGTGTTCACAGCGAGTCCCAGTGTCGGTGTTGGCTTGGAAAGTTGGCAGTTTTGACCTAAAGGATAGAGAGGAGCTAGACGACGAGCTCCTATATTCCACAGTCGTAAGAAATCCCACAGTGCCAATCAAGTCCCAATCAAGGTTTCGAGCGGTCAGCAGTTTCCCATCAATTTCCTCTCAGAATCTTAGTGAATCACAATACGGAGAAATATGTCTCTTAATGTATTGATATACTGCTTGGACAGGCTATATGATTCAACATTATTATTGAGCCTATGATAAACTAATCTGATACCATAAAATTGCCTTATTGGAGAAAAAGAAAAACAGATAAAACTCAGAACTTTTTTGTTGTACTAGTTGGTACTAGGCGAAATATTGCATTTTATTCGTTTATAAGTCAGTTTTGTAAAAGTTTATAAGTCAGTTTTATAAACGAATAAAATACAATATTTCGCCTAGTACCAACTATCACTCACTTCTCATTCTCAGATCTTTTAATAAAATTCTACTAAAGAAGATGGACTGTAAAAACGAATTAAAGACGCATAATCCAGTTCAAGTCTAACGAAAGCACAAATCACTTTAAGGCATGATATGTTCACAGTTCCTACTTAAGGAGTTTTGGTAGTCTTTTAAGGACTTTACACATCAACTCCTATCCGTAGTCGGCTTGGAAAACCATTTGAGAACAAGTTACGCCTGCTTTCAGATTCAGGTGTTTGACAGGATTATTTGTTTTGTTTGCTGTTTGGCTTTTGCAGTGTTCTATTTTTGAGCTGGTTCGTGACATGTTTCAAAGTCAAACATACTCAGTTAGCATTGCCATTCCATCATGGAAAGACTTACATCCGAACAATGCTTACAAATTATTGAATTTTACTATCAAAATTCTTGCTTTGTGAAAAATGCGCTCTTCGACCATTTTACGGTAGTCATAATCGATCTACTGAGCAAGCAATTCAATTCATAGTGTCCAAATTTCGCACCAATGTCCAATGCTATTGAACATTAAGCTACCATATACGTAGAGTGCATACAGAGGAAAATATTACTGCTACATCCGCCAGTGTTAATGAAGACCGTGATTTGTCCATTCGTCGCCGTTCGCAGCAATTAGGATTGTGTAAATCGACTACGTGGAAGATGTTACACAAGGATCTTGGTCTAAAACCTTACAAAATACAGATCGTGCAAGAACTGAAGCCGAACGACCTGCTACAGCGTCGAATTTTCGGTGAGAGGGCCTTAAAAAATTGTCGTCAGAGACAAAGCTCATTTCTGGTTGATGAGCAACCTCAGGCAATATAAGAGCTGCCAATGCACCCGCAAAAATGCACTGTTTGGTGCAGTTTATGGTCCGACGGAACCATTTGCGTAGGTTTACAAAGATTACCGTGATAACAACGTTACCGTCAATGGCGCCCTCTGTCGTTCAATGATTTAATACTTTTTTTTCCCAAAATGCACGAGCTGAATCTGGTCGACATGTGGTTCCAGCAAGACGGCGCTACATGCCACACAGCACGCGGATCGATGGACCAATTGAGAATTGAGTTCGGTGAGGAATTTATCTCTCGTTTTGGATCGGTGAATTGGCCGGCTAGATCGTGCGATTTGACGACAATTTTTTATGAGAACACATCAAATCAGGCGTCATTGCCGATAAACCAGCGTCTATTTTTGATTACATTACCCGTTTTATTAGTGAGATATCAGCCAATATGCTCGAAAAAGTGATTCAAATTTGGAATCTCCGTATGGACCACTTAAAACGTAGTCGTGGTCATCACTTACATAAAATAATCTTTAAAAAGTAAATGGCAAGCATTGATTTATTAACTCAAATAAAAAAATTATACACTTTTGCAATTTTCCTGTGTTTGTTTTGACAATTAAACACCAAACGCTTAAAAAATCTCCCATTACTTTCAATCCCAAATTGAAATACTCGTACTTCTAAACCGGACAAATCTCAAAAGAATTTGCATAAAAATCGCATCAATTGAATCATTTCAAGGAACGCAACAAACTTTTATTCAAATGTACATTTTGGTTGTTCTTTGATCTCGAAGGAAATGCGTATGGGATACGTTTCGTCCATGGAATCATCATGTGCAAATATTGATCAACTCTCCATACCATAATACAATTAGGTTTAATTCATTTCTATACGAGTGTATGACTCGTTACCTCGCAGGTATTATTCCATCACGAAGGTAACAAAACAAAGCTAAAACAAGCAGAAACACCTCCTAAGGCTGTCTTCCTACCTAGTTTAGCAAACAATGTCTTTGTCTAGAAATGTAATATCATACACGTTCCCTCTCTCCCTCTGAAGTGATATCCAAAGGATATTATGATGATTCCTCCTGTATCATATCTCAAGGGCATCAAAATATCCTCTCTATAGAAATCCGATATCCATTTGAACACAGAGAAAAGGAGCGAAAAAACCCCCACATCCATACGGCCAGGATTCGAATAAAAAAAAAAGTTCGCACCTCACAATAGATATCCATCCACCCCCTCTTTGAAAATGAATACTCGTATACACTTGGAGCAAAAAAAAACAACAAAACAGATGGAATACAAGTGTTGAATAAAAGAACCAGGAACTCACAAGGGTTACCTGAATATGAATCAACAAGCTTTTGTGCCCAGCACTTGCTGCTTCGAAAAAGCTGGAATTCTCGCGCAAGCACACCTGCATTAATTAAAGTGCTTAATCGGGTTTTTTTTTTAAATGTATACATGAGAATGTGAACAGGACCAGAGAACACATAATAAGAACAAGAGAACAAGAACGAAACTCTTAGGACATCTCTGTAAGTGGAACGACATACTATACTCCAAGGCCATCAACCTACACATGCTCGTGCATTTATCTCTCAATTTTCCTACAAAATGGGTGAGCATAAAAAGTTTGCCAAATGAAGACTGAGTAGGAAGGCGTGCGGTTGGAGAAAAAAAAAACTACTAAGAAAAACTTTCGAAAAAGAATCTTCTTAACTCGTTCAAATCCACTCTGAATATTGCCATGAGTAATTAAGTTGTTTCCCATAAAGTGAAGTGCTAGCCCGTTTCTCGCACCTCAAGGATAATCTCCGGCAGACAAGTCATGCCTGAAGCAAGTCCAACCCAACGCGCTTCGGCTCATCTGAATGTGGTATTTAGTGGCACGATATCCGCAGATTTCTTTCACTTTATCCCATCAGCATCCCTCTCATCATCGTCGTCGTCATCATCAAATCTATTTGTAAATTCCTTTTAGTGTAATTCCTTGATGATATCTCAAGAGATGGCATTTCATGAATTCTTGCGCTTCATCGCAATATTCTTAAGTTCGTTTTATATGAACATCAGAATGAGTCGAAGTAATATGGAGGGTAAGAGTCCACAGAAACGCCAAGAAATGTCAAAATATTTCATAAAGACGACGATGATGATGGCCGTTGGCATTTTAATAAATGCACAGCTGGGTACAGAAGCAAAAGTGGAAAACTTAACCAAAAACGAATAAAAGGACATTCTCTGGATGTCTAAACGTGACATTCGATATTATCTCGTTATATGTAGTAGATTTTCTAACATCTTCCGCCTCCTCTCTTTCGATGACAGAGTCTTCCATCATCATTTGAACTCATCAAACTTACACGACATGGAACATTCTTCAAGTGCCATCAGGAAGAATCCATCATTTCCGATTGGGAATCGACTTAGCAACTAAGTGGTACTTGTTGGTTCGAAGAATGTTCGACTTGTTTTATTGACGAAAACCAAGCACATAGTGTCATATGAATGAATGCTCTTAATCGACATTTTCCTCTTCGCTTAATGAAATTCCTTTGATCTATTCCGAAAACCACTACGAGAATCACTCGGAGGACTACCAGGAAAGAATTCTTTGCACTACCAAGTTTTCGAACGAGTAAGTGCTAGGATACTTTATGAACGAATTGCAATTGTACTCGTATTTATACAGACTGATCGGCGTCGGAATTCTTGATGCGATTGTGACTTTATTGCTTCAGAAATCTATCTTTGCCTGGAATGGAACCCCTTCTCTCAGGTCAGAGTACGCGAATCCTCTACATTTAAAAAAGTGAATGAGAATTGAACCCTAAAATGTCCCTCAATTCGATTTGCAATAAAAATTGATGAAACCATTTCAAGTTCCGTTCGGCTAAAGTCAACGTATGAGCAAGTTGGAGTTCCATCTCTGTCAGGATAACGATGATGGAATAAAGTTTACGAAGGTTGTCTGGTTGGCTTTGGGTAATTTCACGAAATTGATTCGTTTTACAACACCATTGCCGTGTGAAAACTCCTACTCGTACCTCGGCTAATGCTGGGGATCTGAGGTAATACAGATACATCCTTGACATGCCAAAAGTAAACGAATCGATTCGTTTTGATACTTTGGGCTTGGGTTGAAACGGAAATGTCACTTATTAGGAGCCGGCAGATGATGAAAGCACATGGCTTCCCTCTCTTCTGTCACATGGTGTCAGTTAAGTTTGGAACAACATGTCGTTATGCATTTTGAGCGTAGGTGACAATTCTTATTGGCATCTGCCGTCAATTAGTTACATCAGATTCATTTGAATTCTTATTGTTAGGGGCTTATCCTGGTATACACCGCAAACTTTTACACAATTCTTACTTAAGAGTTATGTAGGAAAAGTTTTAGCCAGGTTTTCAGTATTCATAAGCCCAACATTCTAGAGGGTAGTTTGTGGTAAAAAGTTATAAAATTATTTTCGAATAATAAATGCAATAGTAGAACTTTGGAATGGGATAGTCTAGTCCTTGACAGTTAGAAGAAGAGTAGAGTTTAGGTTTTGGGGAGGTAAAAGTTGATCTTAGTCAATTAACGGAAAAAAGATTACGGTTGCGTTAATTACACAGAGCATGTCTAGGAATGAAACAGATTATGTCTGTCATAATTTATGCAAGAAAACCGCTCTTTTATTTATTCACATGCAATTTAGAGGCAATGACTGCATGATGTGCCTGAGCCACGTGGAACAATGTTGGAATAAATCTTCGTCTCTATCTTGAATTTGAATAGAAAATCAAAGAAAAAAAAAAGAATCCCTTCAGTAAGGCAGTTCAAGACATCATCTGGCCTTTCACAGGCATTTATGAGAACTACAACAAAGCAGTAGAAATTCAAAATGTTTCCATTTCGTCTAGTATTTAATATTTTGAGACTCCTGTAACCCACAAATAATATTTAAATTAGACATTTGCCGGCCTTTCAATATCATCTTCAGTCACCAAAAAGACAGGAGCTTACGTCACTCAATTCTCGTACCTTACTAGTTTATCTAGGGTGAGCTGTAATTCAACAACACTCCCCAGTTAGCTAAGCTATCTTAGGTAACTCCCTACAGTTGGGCACTTCAATTCGGTTGAGGTTCCATTCTTCTTGTGCGCGCCACGGCGAAGTCAACCTCTACTGCATTGTCCTTCCGGGTTAGATTCGAATACTTTGGGGGTCGGAGACTGATGCTCAGCTTTATGACTAGGTCACCGTCTAGCTTGTATAGATTGTGGTTGAATCTTCTCCTCCAAAGGCCGTCTACGCAAACGGGACCGAATATCTTACGAAGAAACTTTATCCGCTTTCGATAGAGTCCATATTTCGGCACCATAAAGTAAGACTGCGGTGGTCATATATTTATGACCATATTATATTTCTTTTTCAAGGACTACCAGATCCAAGGTAATCATTAACCACATTGAAATTAAAGCTGTCGGCTGTGACGTTCCGTCCAATTCTTCAATGTTGTGTTCCCGTTCTTGTTGATAGAATATACACAGTTTTGCCCTCATTTACCGCTAAATCCACTTTGGCAGCTTCCGTTCCAATACTAGAGAACGCACCAATGAGATCTGTTAATTATACCAACGGCGTACGCTAGTAGCTTCGCAGATATCTGAAAAGTTATTCATCCGGTGTTTGCTTGTAAATTCTACACAATTCTTTCAAGTTTGATGTTAAAGAAGTCACATCGTCTAAAACCTTTTTTGACATCGAAGACCTCGATTAAGTCGTTACCGACTTTAACGGAGCAGCGAGCGATCTAAATCATCATTTTGAGCTTGAACAAGCTTGGCAGTGATGACAAAATTAGACATTACTCTATATAGCTCGTCTTTATAAATGCTGTCATATGCGATCTTAAAATGGATAAACAGGTGGTGCGCATCGGTTATCATAAAGTGAATATTTGGTCCGATTATGTACTTAACGGGCCTAAAACTGCACTGATAGGGGCCAAACAATTCGTTAATAAATGGCTTCAGGCATGCACATAAAATGCCATATAAGATCATATGTAATACGTTAAGGAACTTATGCCTCTGTAATTGGCGGAGTTAAGAGGGTCTAAGTACCATTTTTTCCTCATACGAAATACTGAACAAATCTTGGGAATGACTTGGTGCATACTCTCTACTAAGCCATCTCCCGCTGCCTTAAATAAATCGGCAGATAGGCCTTAACTTTGGATATTGCTACCCTCGTTTGATTTTAGTCCGGTGATAGACCTCTTGACTTTCGCCGTCCAAGTTGAATGATGAAAAACCCTTTACCATCAATTAAAGTGTCGAGTGCAGATTAAAGGGACTTCCGTAAACTGAATGTACAAAACTGGAGTGGCTATCTCCACAGATAAAAAGTAGCAAGCTAAGTAAAGATATGTACTTACTAAATGAAGTAGACAATATTAAAGTCAATATTGTATACAATAAATGCTCAGTTGAAAAATCATCTATGATGCTACGTTTGAGTTCTTTGAAAAGGCTTTCGATAGTTTGAACAAAGATGCCATCTGGATAGCCTTGCGTAGGAGAGGTATCCCGGAAGGACTTATACTTCTTATTAAGGTTACTTACGAGGATAGTAATCGTCACGTTTTGCACAATGGTAAGGTGTTCGATGACCTTTAAGTCCATAGGTGGAGCACGTCAGGGCTGTATGCTTTCACCGTTGTTGTTCTTGGTAGTCATCAGCGATGTACTTGGGACAACACTGAAAGAAACCAAGGAATGAGGTGGACAATGTCATCTTACCTCAAACACTTGGACTACGCTGACGATATTTGCCTCCTTACACATAAAATAATGGACCTCCACCAAATGTCACAAAATAGTTAAGCAGAGGCAAACAAAATAGGGCTAAATATAAATGCAGAAAAACAAAGGCCCTGAGCATTTCAAACTGCGACGCTCAACTCAACATTGCCAGACAATAGGCCGAGAAATTTGTGGCCATGTGGCCACCAGAATCGGGGAAGCTAAAGCTGCGTCTACCTCTACCTGAGCATCGAACTTCTCGAGTTGTAGCGACTGAGTAAGGTCAATGAATCACCCCCAGAGTTGGATCAAGGTGTTACACAACTTGTGCCGAGGATCAGAATGGCTGAGAGCACAGCATCTCTAAAAATGCCTAAGTCGTAAACGGAGTATCCGGATACCTGGCGACCGCCGGATTAGCTAACTTTATCTCTGTACAGATGAAAACCCCCTCTGGGTCTTCCAACATCACATCTCTGAGGTCTTTTAGCAAAGTCTTAAAGTCGGTAATCGACAAAACCATCACCGATGGATCAATAACAGCTGAATGGTGGCAGTTGGTCTAGCTAAGGATTTCGAGCATTACAAGCGATGCTGGTTGGCTTGTTCCGATCAAGGATCTCTCAATCTTTACACCAAAGCTATAGGCGGTTTAAGAAAAATTTTGCCAGATGCAAATCTCGAGGTAATGGCTAAGTAGGATAGGCTAAGCAGACCTAGAACCCACCCTGGATTCCAGCCGAACCCTCCTCCCAAGAAAGCATTTTGGTGATCATCAGGCTCAGCAATCCTACATTTCCGACTCATGACTAGTAAGTCGCGAAACTGGAAGCACTAGGGCCCCTTAGTTATAGATAGAGATGCACGTTAATTGTGATCAATTAGGAATCCCTTAACCCTCTAGCTCAGACTAAAGTCGTGATTCGGTTCAGCTTCATGTCAATTCACCTAAGGGTTTATAAAAAGGATGAGCTGGATGCCGATGAGCAAACTCGCCCTCATTCAGTCTCAGAACTTGGAGCATCGATATCCTTTCACAACATGGATAGCAACGACTCCAATCTATCCGAGACGACAACCAAGCCGTCGGTTTGCTCATCTGACACTCTGCCGGAAATGGAAACCAACGACGAATTAAAAAGAGATTATTTACGATCAGAAGATGAAGATGAGCTCCTGGGTACATGTTCAGAATCGGAGGACCCGAACAGCACCGTGGTTGAGGCTCCTCTGGTAGATTGTAGCAATGATACGGTTTCTCTAAATTAATCTTCATCACTCAAAAAGCAGCTCGGCCGTATTTCTTCTGCGTCTTTCCGGGGCACAAAGACATTCCAGGGAATTGAAGGGCTGACAAGCTCGGAAAAAATTGAAGCATCGGTATACCAATCGCTATGTGCAAACTAATATTAACGATGGATGTCAACAAAAGAACACAATTTAGGTGGACTGGATCAATATGTCTAGTGACCAAACAGATCTGGCCAAAGCTGGATCTGAATCGCCCAAAGATTTTGATTTTTCAAAATAGGAAATATCTTAGAGCTATCATAGGTGCCTTAACTGGACACTATCTTATAGGGAAGTATTCAAAAAAAGTTTGGTGTCCTTACATATGATTTCTGTAGAAGCTGATTGGACGAGGAGAAGGAGGAGGACAATCCTCCACCTACCCTGTACATGCCCAGCTCTCCCCCAAAAAAGGGATCTTAGGAGCTGTGTTAACAGTCTCCTGAGCTTTATCATACGCTCAAATTGGTTCCAAGAGGATCACAGATCCACGTGGCATCACAATGGGTCAATAGGCATAAGTGGGTTGGTATTTCCACTTCCACTTTCTAGCCACTCTTATCTAACCTAATGCTATCAAATGCTACGAGTATCAAAAACCTAGAAAAGCACAATACCAAGCTGATACTGTTTACAATACTACCAATGTAGAATCAGTAGTATCAGAAAAGTTACCAACATTGTCATTCAAAGACTGCAATGCATCCTAATTAGATACCTACGTAACATTTTAAGGACTTTTCGGCCGAACTGACACGGAGAGCTTTCACTGAGAACCGGTCAATGACCTGTTGACGTCACCATATGGAGGAGGAAGTGGCAAAATGATTGGTGACAGGATTTAAGTAAAGTAAGTTTGAGTTCTGTCATTTACCTTAGGAGAAATACTGCCTGTTGAAATTGAAGAAATTAAAGAAAAAGAATCCAGGAAGGCATCGTTTGTCCTTTTAGATTATAAACAACTATTGCCGCTTTTAGAACCACAATGCTATGACGGGTCTCAGTTTGATGGACGAGTCAGGGTTCAGCTTGCACAACAGCTTTCCTGGGAAAAATTAAACACCTCATATGATATCTGCACTAGAGAAACTCTAAAATTCACTCCAACAGATGCACTAAAAGCAAAACTCAGGTTACTGTTGATAATGCAACAACGCCAAGATTTTTTAGGTACTCTGATGTCATAGTGTTGCTTCAATTTGATGTTTCCAATAAAAATAAATGAATAGAGACCAAGGAGTAGCCACACGATCATTCCTTCCAGAAACCAAAGGCCTATTGTAATTTATGATGATAGTCACGCAGCCGTAATAGCTTTGTTATTATAAAAGTTAATCAAAAGTTACAGTGCCTTGATTTTCTGAACGAGATTATTACCAAATATAAAGATTCCTGTGATTTTCTAACCAATTGCAAATCGGAGGAACAGACAGTAGAAAGTACTAGCATTTCTGATCCGACGAAAGCATTTTGCCTCATTCAAGCTCCCACCTAGAGAGTGCCAGCTTGGGGCGGGCAATTGCATGTCTTATGTATCGAGTGCTCTAGCCTAACCTAGATTGGAAAAGAACGATTAAAACTATAATGACAGAAATTTCTCCAATTTCGATCCAGCACTTTTTGAATATTGGGGGCTCTAACTCAACAACATTGCGCTGTAAACTATATACTGACAACTACTAATAGAGTCGCAGACTACTCCTGCAGTTGCAGACTGTATAGCGGCGATTATGGTAAAAACACCTCCCGCTGTCAGCAGAATGAACCATTCTCCCTGGACGAAAACGACAGATAATTCCATCCCCCTGACATACGTGATGTAAAGGTAGCGATATAGAAGCTAAAGTCAAATAATGCAGACGCACTTCCTACTGAGCTAGTTAAAGCAGCTAGGGATGACCTGGTTGAGAACATGCACCAGCTCATGTGTAAGATATGTTCAGAGGAAATATGCCCTAAGCATGGAATCCCAGCATCATTTGTTGGACCCAAAAAAAGGAGGCCCTTTTGATTGCGTAAACTATTGAGGAATAAGCCTCCTAAGAATCACCTATAAGATATTTTATGTCAACACCATGTAGCATTCGTGAACAATCTGGTTGGTCCATAGAAACGCAGTTCCTGGCCAACTGATTTCATCATTAATCAATTGTAAACAATATTTGATTGACACTCACTCACCATCTACAATGTTTTTCGATGACTATGTCAATGTCGGTTATGAAAGTTTTAGACAAGGCGATGCGCTGTCATGTGGTTTTTCGAATATCGTGCACTGGCCAAAAAAGGAGGCACGAACTTCATTAAGCTTATTACTCGCGTACGCTGATGATATTGATGTGATTCGATTAAAATAACGAGTTGTAAATGAAACTTGGGTGAGTATTGAGTTGAAAGTGGAAAAAATTGGCAAAAATAAAGGGTTTTCCGATAGGGAAACTTTGAATTTAATTTGTGAACGCACTCGTTCACTAATCATCAAACTGTCACTGTCAATTTATTTAGTAAACTCAACATTTTCACCATGGTAAAGTACACTAACGAGCAACGTCTGCAAATTATAAAAATTGTCTACCGAAATTCGGAGTCGGTGACTGCAACTTTAAGAGTGTTAACTCCAATTTTCGGTCATAATTCTCGCCCTAGTAGACAGGCAATAACAAGTTTAGTGCAAAAATTTGAGTCTACATATTTATTGTGTGATGTTGCCGTGTGAGTGAGACTACGGGTTGGTCGAAGTGTCGAAAATACCGCTGCCGTTCAGGCGTCCGTAGCAAACGATCCAAATCAGTCAATTCCACGGCGTTCTCAAGAATTGACATCGCTCAGAAAACGTAAGGATCTTGGTTTACACCCATACAAGATCAAGGCGACTCAAGAATTTAAGCCGATGGACCATATGAAGCGACGTACGTTCTCCGATTGGGTTCTGGAGAAGATGCGCCAAGATGATGAATTTCCTCGCAAAATCATCTTCAGTGACGAAGCTCATTTTTGGCTCAATGGGTTCGTCAATAAGCAAAATATGCGTTATTGGTCGGGTGAAAATCCACATGTGCTTCATGAATCACCACTTCATCCACAAAAGATAACTGTTTGGTGCGGTTTGCACGGCGGCGTTATTGGGCCATATTTTTTCGTCGACGATAACGGATCGTCACGTTACTGTGAATGGTCAGCGCTATCGCGCCATGATTACCGATTATTTTTGGTCCGAATGGGAAGATGTGGACTTGGACGACATGTGGTTTCAACAGGATGATGCCACAAGTCACATAGCACACGCTACAATCGATTTATTGAAGAGTAAGTATGGTGAGCGTGTTATCTCAAGACATGGGCCAGTAGATTGGCCGCCTCGTTCGTGCGATTTAACGCGGCTTGACTATTTTCTGTTAGGCTACGTTAAGTCATTGGTTTATGCCAATACGCCGACGTCGTTGGAAGAGCTCAGAGCCAACATTGAACTCGAAATAGCTTCCGTTTCGGCCGAAATGTGTGACCGAGTCGTTGAAAATTGGGTCCAACGAATCGACCGCTGCAAACTTGCCGCGGTGGCCATATGAACGAAGTGGAGTTCCATTCATAAATGTTTTGATTGTACTTCAAGCAATAATAAAGTTTTTGAAATATCTCAAATGGTTTGCGTTTTATTTACAAAAAAAAGTTGTCAAGTCCTTATTGGAAAACCATAAACATGCTGTCATTAGAAAAGGCGACATACTACAGACGGATTGGCTAGAACATCACCATTGGTAGCTACAACTAGGACTTCATTTTCCTTGGCTCCACAGTTACATGCAGCAATGAAATCAGCGCTCAAAATTACTCGTGCCAATCGCTGTTTGTACTGACGGGGAATGAAGGTGGCGCACGCAAGTGAAAGGGGAGCTCTACCAACTTGGAGTGTGATACTGAAGGAAGCTATTTATTTATTTATTTACTTGTGATTGCTTAAAGACAGTGAGATACAATATCCTACAAGTTTGTCTTAAGCTTATTTTAAAAGAGAAGCTAATATAAACTTTTCAAAATGTTTTTGATATTATGAATTAATTGATATACATAAATTAAATCTTTAGTTAGAAACTAAATTAAAAAATGTACTAGAAAATGCTTTTTTAATATCTTTTTAAT
Source organism: Volucella bombylans (assembly GCA_949129095.1). Taxonomy (NCBI): domain Eukaryota; kingdom Metazoa; phylum Arthropoda; class Insecta; order Diptera; family Syrphidae; genus Volucella; species Volucella bombylans. The sequence goes on along the minus strand of OX422143.1, from coordinate 64,792,587 downwards.
GTTTGTTGCGCTCTGTGCTTCCTTAATGTAACGCGGTAGAGAATTCCACTGACGGACGGCATTGACAAAAAATTGACGCTCGGATGTTAAACACGAAAAATGAGGATGAATTAATTGACGGGACCTACTCGAGGATGATATACTAATTCCTTCAAAACAGTATTGTGATTGTCGTGTTAGCAGAATTTCGGAAAGCAATGTTACACTTCGAAGTTGAAGAAAATTTTCCAAAGGCATACCAAGCAGACGATTAGCAAAACCAGACAACCTATCATACGAGTATCTTCGTATCCCAAAGACATAGCGTACAGTGCTGTTAAACGCCACATTGAGCTTTCTTTTACTTACATGGTTGCACCTACAAAAAAGTTCACACCCGTAAATTAAGATCGGTAATACCAATGTCTTAGCACGTAACATTCGTGTTTTAACTGGTGTAAATGACTGAGTTACCCACAAGGTACGCAGTACACCATATACTTTACCGACGAGTGAATTACGAGTAATGCGGTTATCCCAAGTTGTTATTCTATTATTAGCTCATTAATCTAAATCGAAAATAATAGTGGTCCTAGTATGGAAACTTGAGGGAGGCCGGTAACGTTTGAGAGAAAGTTGGATAAGTTATCACCATCCTGCACTGCTTGAGTTCTATTAGTTATATAATAAAGTAACTTTGTGGCACCAGCTGAGAAGTTATATTGCTGAGTAAGCTTTTTACATAAAATATCATGATTAACTGTGTCAAAAGCCTTCGAGAAGTCAAGCAATACTAGAAAAGTTACTTAATCCCCATCCAACGCCTGATAATATAGTCCATGACACGTAACAAGGCTGTGATACAACTGTGCTTTCCACGAAATCTAGATTGTTAGGTGAGCACTAATACCCACTAAACCACCAGTAATCCCACTGATCCGCAAACGAAAAGGAAGCTTCTGTAGTACTCAATGGAAGGGCATGGAAACAAATTTTTGGTTTAGAGTATTACCATCAACATTTTTAACTCAGTCGCTCCTTTCGTAAGTTATTCAACAACTGAGGCCTACTTAAAGAAGTATTTAGCTGGTTAGAGTACATTTGAGATTTGACTTTACGTATTTCCCCAACAACTTTATTGCGTAGTGAACAATATATTCGCTTGAGCTCATTTAACCGGTAACGTTTCCAGGAATTATAGGCCTTATGATACGTATAATGCCAATTCAGTTCAAAATCAATGTTGGGGAAATCACGAGATTCGGTAGTTTTGATCAGGCGATTAATGCTGAATTTCAGAGTCAAAAAGATAAGATCATCCTTTGAAAAGGCAGGTTGTACAAAGCAATATAGCTCACATTACTAACGAAAAATAAATCTAGGAGTGTGTAGGAGTGCAAGTGTTGACTGGCCTTAAGTTAAACGTTTCCATGTATTGAGTGAGGGAATTCGGACCTAAAAGATTGCAGTTAAAATAGCCACATAGAATAATATTAGGGGAGCCCAACCATATTTCCTCTAAAAGAGTAAACAAAGGTGATAAGTTAACATCCGATCCAACAAATAAATCACCGAACTTGTCAATTTTCGGTAATAAACTTTGCGCGTTTAAAAAACAAAACCCAGAGACGGCTATACTAACTGCTCACAACTCTAACCATCGAAGGTAAAGATGCATTTTGCTCACGATCGCTGCATAATTGGTTATTAATCATTTTTATTATAGCAACAAGCAGAAACAAAAATTAATGAAGCAATTCAAAAGAAAGAAAATAAAGAATAATAATATGAAGAGAAAGAAAAGCAAGAGACAAAAAAGTAATAGTATTAATAATAAATATATGGTGAAAATCTTAGATTTGATTATCGTTAAAAACTGCTGATCTGGCAAGTTCTGCGAGTCTATCGATGCAGTCAACTAACACAGCTGTTTCGTCGGATTGACGTTTGACAAAAACCACTGGTATAAACAGAAAAAAGTTGTTTACTTTTTTTTAATTCGAGTACACAAATAAACATCTATTCTCATGCGTTAGACTCTCACGTACAGATATGGATTATAGAGGACGGCGCGGAGGTTGAGGAGCTATCGATAGCCAGGAGTAAATCATTTAAGCAGAGTAGTTTATTATGTTTTTTTCGGTAACTCGCGATTGAAGTTAGGACATAGTTTTTGTCGTATGGTGAATTAAATTTTATCATTACTAACTAGCGTGAGATCATTCTAGTTCGAGAGGCCTAGGTCCTCTGTTGTGCCACCTAAGTAAGTAAGAATGACCAGTGATGGTGTCATGGGTAGTATGACATTCGGATCAATGTTGTCCATATTTTCAAAGAAATAATCACTGATCATCCGGTTATGCCTCCACGGTGAAGACCACTTAAAACAGTCGATCTTTGCACGTATTATTGAGTCACATGAGTCTCTTCTGGATTTACCTCACTTCACAAACCACGAATTTGTTCGGCTATAGACCCATCGAGCCAAAAAATGAAGTCCGTCACCAAACAGGATTTCTCAATAAAAATATGGGTTAAGCTGAAGTTGCTCATCCGTGAACACCCGTCACAAGCTATGGTGTCTAGGGTTTAGTTCATGCACAAGCTGGAACTTTTACGGGTGAAAACCACAAAATTTTCCACATAGCGAACGTATAAAGACCATTGAATTAACAAACCCAGTTTTAAGTATATAAATTCTTCCCTCAACGTGCATATTTTCGTCAGAGCGAAATAGGTCCCAAAACTTCCGGCCAAGTGAATCTAAATTGTATTAAATTCACAAAGACGACCACTTCAACTCTCAGCCAACACTCAGAAACAGAATACGGACTAGTTTCACTTTAATAGTTTACACATGGAAGTGAACAAAATAAAATGATGGCGCAGACAAAAGCATAGTCTTTCGAATCTCAGTATTGAATTTTCCCAACTCGAAACGACGGGACTGTAAGATACTTTTTTGTAGCGAGCCTCACCGGAGACTTATGGGATTTTTACTTATTTTTTTAATGTTGGCTCGTGTATCAAATCAGCAAACTAAACCACTACATTACGCTGCCATATCACTATACATATTACTCGTAAATCGCTAAGCGTACTAAGATGAGATGTAATTGCAATATGAGTCCCAAAGGGACATTAAAAATATAGCATATTGAAACTGGTTTCTTAAACAAGTTTCCTTCCAGGCAATAGAACAATGACACGGACGAAGGATTGGCGGTAAAGTATGTTTCCTCGTAATCCCTGTTCTAAGCCTTCTAAATAAGTTTTAAATCCTCTAATTTGTCTCGAAGGTATTTTTTCAAAACGTAGCGGACCAGTGATTCAGACACATAAGATACATATTTATTTCTCTGAAATGATAAATTGCTATTTTATCAATGTACCCTCGAGCATATCTCAAAAAAATGTTATTACAACCATCAAACGGATTACTTTCCTCGAAATGTTATAACCTTTATCCCCGACCAAGTCACAATCTTGTATCCCTTTTTTCCCCAATTGGGGAAACGCAAACAAATTTTCCAAAAGACCAACATTATTTCAAATATCTCATGGTCGCAATTAAAGTAGATCGTCCATCGCTCCAAAAGATGCTAAGGAATTCGTTTCATGTATCCATGAGGGACTCTCGCTACTGAAATGTTCAACTAAAAATCCCTTTCTAAAAAGAATATATCTTCTAGCAAATTCATTTCATTCTTCAAATTCATAATTTCTGTTTGCCTACGATGAATTCAGAAATGTTTAATTAACGTTGAAAAAATAAAATACACCAGTTGAATAAATCATAAGGTACAATCGTTTGTTTCTTCTACCATTCCATCAGATGACCTTTTTCGACCCCCTGTTGTGTTAGCTGCCCCCCTTTGGATTGATTCTTCCAATCGACCACATTAATTAGGAATGACTCACCTTTAATTACAGCAGAAGCTCAACTAAACTTCCATCAAAGCCCAAAAATCGTACCCGGTATATTGCTCTCATTACATTTTTCACCCCAAAGGTCAAAGGATAACAACACACCAACAGAACCAATAGAACAGAATAAGGCCAGTGTAACTCAACATCGTATTCGTGCATGTCTTCAAAAATTTCACGACTCAAACTCTAACTAATTGAAACACAGAAGAGGACGAGTATTGGTGGGTGGTTAGAGTGGATTGTTTGGTAATACCCGGGGCAAATTTAAATAACTGCGCGGTTAAGTCACTAAACTAATGAACAAGAGTCAAACCTGCGTTCAATGATTGTTATGGTACTGTCACACTTTAACTAACTTACACACCAACCCAACTTGGCATGGATTTAATTATAACTTCAATCTTAAAACACTCACGGCGCTCGGAAGGCACAACAGGTCGCCAGTGGAATATGGTGTTCGGCTTTGACCCGAAAATTGCCATTAAACAAATTTTTTATTGACAAAATACCGCCTTAAGGAGAAACATAAAATTTGAAAAGGACGAAAGCTCCCATAAAATCTATATTATGTTGTCCTCTCCTCTTGAGACTACCGAAATGGGTTCTTTAGGCGTTTTCTTATGCCGAGGTGCACAGCAGGACACATATACTCCATACCCAGGATACAAACATGAAGTTAGGACCATGGGAATGTCCCGTCCCTGGTCGATACACATCTGTTGGCTGGGCTGGGCGAGTTGTCTGCGGCAGATTTCATCAAATTTTAATCACCTTCCACATGATGGATACAGATTGCGGTCGAACTTGGGAGTATCAGTACTTGTGCGAGCAGATACAACGCCCGGATGAAACATGATATCACTTAGAGGATAGGAGCACATAGCATCATGTTGGGGTTTGGTTAAATCAATCTTCCGAATACATGTGTAGATCTGTACACTGTACATGTACAGAGTGCATAGTAACCTGCCACACGTGAATATTTCAGTGGCTGAGCAGCGGAGATTGGTTAACCAAGCCAAGAATGATGTCATCTAATGCGCTACCGCTAGGTTCGATTCAAACAATTCTATTGCTGATTTATTGGTCCCTAGGAATCGTTTAAAATTGTCTCTTTAATATATTTGGGTTTATATGTACGTCGTTAGTTGATGATGCTGTCAGTATATTAGGTTCTATAAGCAAGGCAGACAGTTGCAGGAAAAACTGTTTCCAGGACTAACTCTATTTATAGAACAGCGGGAAGGCATTTCGATCCCAATTCCAGATACATCCCTGACTTGGATCATAGACAGCGCGGTGTGTCTAATTTTTCCGATTTTGCTGACCGTTCACTGTACTTCTTCATTGGTCTTCTAGGTTCTGAGGTCATCAACACCGGCATTTCATACACATGGGGTGAAGACTATTTGAATGCTTCGCCCGGATAATCCAAATGCTCAACTACTGAGGTCACAAGCCTTTCTAGTATTCGTTCCTCTTTTTAGTAACACTGTTTCAAGAATGCCCCTTATTTCGCAAATTTCCACTGTGACGTGGCGTGGTCTTTATTTCCGGCACTATTACTTCGAAGACACTCCCGGATGAAGGGTGTTCATAACCTCAACATGATCAGACTTTAAGATCACTGAATTTGACAAGGTCATTATCACTGTATGGACCTTAAATTACTTGAAAAACTTTCCTGGTGATTCGACTTTAACATTATAAATTGAATGAATGAAAATCGATATACTCGTACATATATCAAATTACAAATATTTAACATTCGTTTATTGTTCTACAAAAAAGTCAATTTTATATACGAGTACATATGATCAATACCTTTGATTGTACTTGCGTACATGCCGATGGTTGAAATATGAAAAGGACTGAGTTAAATGCAAAATAGATTAATTACTATAGCGAATGATCGCACAAAGCATAACAACAATTAGAGCGATACGAATATTAGAGAGTAATGTAAGAGCGCAATGTAAAAAAGGAGTATAAGAATAAATAAGACTTCTCCAAATGTTTTCGAGTGTGCGATCATTAAATTTCATCACGGTACTTTTTAGGTACTATCTTGTCCGGGGTATTCGCAGTTGCTCCCTGGCTACAACAAGGTCGTGGTCTGAGTCGATGTTGGCTCACTCACCTTCTTCGATTCTTATACAGTCAAGACGTTTTTTTTGATCAGATTGTCTGGTCGATTTGTGGATCTTGGGTTTGAGTCCTAGTTATCATAACATTTTGCCTCGCCGCGAAGAATGAGGTTATTTTCACAGCAGGTTTCACCTATGCCTAGCTATGTTAACCAACATGTTGCCAAGCGTGCAAGTAAACATGCATTCCTTGGCGTTAAATCCACGCTTTGGACTTGCTTCTTAACGGGTAGTGTAGCAGGTGGGCGGGCAGTAGATCTCACATAATAGGTTATTCCTGTTAGCTCAAAATAGGTTATCCTACATGACATGATGATCTTGCCAGTTTCTTCACCAAATGTATTGTCTTTTTCTTAAATCACTACATTGGGCTTGTGGTGGTCCGGGTGTTCGATTATATTTGCATTGTCAGACTTAGCATATTGCAAATTGTTGGTAATAGTAATCTATATCGACACCCATCATCTTTCCTTGACCTGGGCTTGGACACGTGTATGATGTTAGATAATATTGATCAGAATAACGTAGAAGCTCGAAGTCCTTTAGGATACACCACTATTAGGGTTTGTTTAAACAGGAACAGTCACAACTTCTTACACGAACTATTGAAGACAAAGATCAGTCGCTACACGACATCAAGACAGTTACATCGAATGGATTGTCATACAGATCTTAGCTAAGGATCCAAAGCAATCAGCAAATCTTAGCACAGAATTGGCGACGAATCGATAATCATATCGTACTCAGCATTCAAATTTCAACGGCCCCAGTAGTAGACTTACTTATGTTACAATTCGGGGTGAATCTGGGCCTCAACTAATAAGCCTCTCCAGTTAGTCTTGTCTTTAGCTAACTCCCTCCAGTTGCGCAATCCATCTCAGATGAGGTGCCCTTTTACTTGTGCGGTGAGGTCGTTCTCTATTGCGTCGTTCCTCCTGGTTAGATTTGAAGACTCTGCGGACTGAAGCACTAGTGTCCATTCGTTCTACAATACATGTCCTAGCCATCTCAGGCGACTGATCCGCAGTTTTCCGACTAGGTCGATGTTGCTATACAGTTCGTACAGTTCGTCGTAGAATCTTCTTTTCCAAAGCCTGTCAATGCAAACGTGACCGAATATTTTCCGAAAGATATCTTCATCCGCTTCATGCTGCAGTGCCATCAAATAGGATTGGGATGATCAAGGTCCTACATAAAGTCTGCTTAGTTTTTCGGGATAGAGCTTTACTACTCAATTGCCTTTTTAGCCCAAAGTAACAGCGATTGACAAGAGTGATTCTTATTTCTGCCAATAACAGCTGAATTGATACGAGTAGCAGAGAGAAAGGTAGACAAAAGTCGACTGTGAAGTTCTGTCCAATTCGTCGATGTTGTTGACAGCTTATACTTGGGTTTGCCCTTATTTATCGATAAACCCATTTCAACAGCCTCCGTTTCAATGACAGCGAACGCACAGGTGACACCCCACTGAGTTCTGGCCATTATGCTAATTTTTGACTTTCGCAAGATTGAGACTCCGTCATGTTTGCTTGTAAGTCAATGACAGCGTCTTATCTTGAATAAAACCCTTTTTGACACCCAAGGTCTCGCTTAAGTCGTAACCGACTTTGACGGAGCAATGGGAGTTCTCCATCGGCATTCCGCACAGACTGACGATTTTAGAGAGATGCTAAAACTAGACGTGATGATGTATACAGGCTTTTCCAGGATCTGTCAGAGTGGGAGGATTTGGTCGATTGTGGACTTTTCTAGTATGAAACAGCACTGCTATAGGCCAACCAGATTGTTAATGAAGGGTTTCAGATGTTCAATATGGCAGATAAGATCTTGTATGCAATGTTGAGGAGACATACGACTATACCTCTATAGTACACGCAGTTAAGGCGGTCTACTATTTTCTGGCAAGTGATGTCGAGATTCTATTGGCCAGGCATACGCTCTTTTGACCAGATCTTCACAAAGGCACTTCAGGTCTAGTAGCTTTGTTGGATTTTAACTTAGATATTGCTATCCGTACTTCATTTTGGTCAGGTGAACGGAAATTTGGGCTTTCCTCGTCTAAGTTGAATGGCCTGTTCTGCCCGACGACGGGATCTTGGGCTTCTACGTCGTTATGCAGTCTGCAGGAATCGTTTTTCCATATTCCAAGCATCGACTGTGACTCTACTTCAAGGTTTGCTTCTTCATCTCTACAGGCGTATGAGGTTTCTTGCATTGACTTGTTATTTATATCTGTTGGTAAAACTTCCGCACGTTAATTCTGGGGTACAACCTCTAAATATCTTCGATTGCACGCTTCACCTGCTCTTTTTTTCTTCTTCTGGAGAAGTCAATGTTCTTCCCGTCTCTTCAGCTCGTAGAGCTCTCTCGTCCTTCGCTGCAGCACTGCTTTGTAGGATTCTTGTTTAGCTGCATGTGCTTGCCGATATTCTTCATTAAACCAAAGTCGGGTTGTGGCATCTCTGATGGCACGTTGGCATTTCGTTGGAGATTGCAGTTTTTCTACATAATATCTTCTCGGAGTAGTTCTTCTTTCTTGTGACGCTTGGGAAATCCGCATTCGCACCTTGGCACCTTGGCTGCAACTTGATGGTTATCCGAGTCAATGTGGTCTGACCGGAACTTTCGGACGCCCAGTGGACGTATGGTGGCATGTCATACGTCTATGGCAAAATTATCAATTTGGTTTAGCGTTTGATGATCCGGAGACCGCCATGTCGCCTTGTGTATATTGAGAAGAAGAAACAGTGTGCTTGCTATGGTAGTAGTAGACAGCGTAGTATAAGACGTGACAAAAGGGATAACATCTACACTTTAGATGTACCAGTCGAGGCTGTAGCAAACCGTCGCAACAGTAAGACCCTTTATATAGGGTTTTCCAATAAGGACTTGACAACTTTTTTTTTAAATAACACGGAAACCATTTGAGATATTTCAAAAACTTTATTATCGGCCTGAAGTACAATCAAATCATTTATGAATGGAGCTCGACTTCGTTCATATGGCCACCGCGGGCACGTTCGCCGCGGTCGATTCGTTGGACCCAATTTTCAACGACTCGGCCACACATTTCGGCCGAAACGGCCGCTATATCGCGTTCAATGTTGGCTCTGAGCTCTTCCAACATCGTCGGCGTGTTGGCATAAACCAATGACTTAACGTAGCCCCACAGAAAATAGTCGCGTTAAATCGCACGAACAAGGCGGCCAATCGACTGGCCCATTTCTTGAGATAACACGCTCACCATACTTACTCTTCAATAAATCGATTGTGGCGTGTGCTATGTGACTTGTGGCATCATCCTGTTGAAACCACATGTCGTCCAAGTCCACATCTTCCAATTCGGGACAAAAATAATCGGTGATCATGGCGCGATAGCGCTGACCATTCACAGGAACGTGACGATCCGTTATCGTCGACGAAAAAATATGGCCCAATAACGCCGCCGCGCAAACCGCACCAAACAGTTATCTTTTGTGGATGAAGTGGTGATTCATGAAGCACATGTGGATTTTCACCCGACCAATAACGCATATTTTGCTTATTGACGAACCCATTGAGCCAAAAATGAGCTTCGTCATTGAAGATGATTTTGCGATGAAATTCATCATCTTGGCGCATCTTCTCCAGAACCCAATCGGAGAACGTACGTCGCTTCAAATGGTCCATCGGCTTCAATTCTTGAGTCAGCTTGATCTTGTATGGGTGTAAACCAAGATCCTTACGTGGTCTGAGCGATGCCAATTCTTGAGAACGCCGTGGAATTGACTGATTTGGATCGTTTGCTACGGATGCCTGAACGGCAGCGATATTTTCGACACTTCGACCAACCCGTTGTCTCACTCACACGGCAACATCACACAATAAATATGTAGACTCAAGTTTTTGCACTAAACTTGTTATTGCCTGTCTACTAGGGCGAGAATTACGACCGAAAATTGGAGTAAACGCTCTTAAAGTTGCAGTCACCGACTCCGAATTTCGGTAGAAAATTTTTATAATTTGCAGACGTTTGCTCGTTCGTGTACTTTACCATGATGAAAATGCTGAGTTTACAGAATAAATTGACAGTGACAGCTTGATGATTAGTGAAAGAGTGCGTTCACAAATTAAATTCAAAGTTATCAAGTCCCTGTTGGAAAACCCTTTACTATTGCGAGGGACCCTACGAGAAGGAGCAACTTAAAACAATATTTCGTGAAAAAGACTAGATAGTTCCTTACGGATATCGAATGATCAACATTTCGCGACAGTGATTATGAATATGAATGAGAGCTACAAAGAAAAATATTCCCAACTACACACTCTAGCAATACGGAGATTGCGAACTTGTTCAGATACCCCTAAAGGAGAACACCGTAGCATTGACGCCATACTTACGGAACTTTTCCAAGATGTTCAAAGTATCACACATTGGTAAAGCTACTGATGCCCATCATAGCTCCACTTTGTAGCACACTCTGAGATATATTCCAGTAACAATGATATCTTATCTGCCACACCTTGATAACGTTACTAGCACTTATACCAAGCTCCGAGTGTTTCGCCCTGATTTAACAAGTCATGAAGTTTATACTGGTGTGGTACCAACTTTCATAAATATATATAAGTGGATGTAAGCAATATATAAGTGTCTACGCATCATCCTAGTAATTTTCAGGACAAACCCAATGAGTTCAACATGACATCGGATGGACTGCCTATACAGGGCTAATATGGCACAAAAAGGCAAAAAGACAACTCCATTGCAAAGTATGCCACGAAATAGAATCCGCTTCTTGCAAGAAAGGAAAAGAAGACGTCACTCTAAGCAGACGTGGCACAGAATAGTTGAGTAGGAGTCCAGGACACTTGAGTTGGGATGTCCAGGACTGAATATGATAACGCCATTGTCGTGTCAAAGAAATTGTTCTATGTTTGATATCCGGAAGAGGGTTTATTTGGTCACTAATCCGATAGAGGATATCTTGCAGATGCCTTATCAGCTTATAGATTTAAGAAAGTTAGAGTTAACACAACTACATATGGCGGGTAGTGCGTTCTTGTATTGGAGGGTGCATTCATGATGGATACTGAACACGAGGGGAGAAACCTCTTAGAAGAGCCTAGTGGTTACAGTTCATTGAGAGGCAAGTGACCGAAAATAATGAGGGCTGGGTATATAGTTCAGCTATTCGTATAACGGTGGCCGATATTGATACAGACACCTTCCTTGCAAATAAAGGTCAACATCGAATTTGTTTGGTCCGGAATACACGCCGAATAAATCAATCAAGACTAAGAGGTTGAATCATATGAACGCAAAACTACTTGCTCTGAAACACAGAAAGAGCTGGAAGTTATTGACGGTTAGTGCAGATTCTCTTGTCTCCGGAAGTCCGGCCGAAGCCACGGACGACTGTGAATTATGGAAAAGCTGAAATATCTAGCGCTAACAAAATTACACTTCAGGTCTTCCACAAGCTATTAGCCACTTCCAAACCAGTTCAAGAGCCCATGATTCCCTGAACATACTCGAAAGGTTTAATTCAATGAATTTTATCTAGGTTTCAGGTTATAATAGGATCACCACAAATGTGGTCGCCGAAAAGTTTATAAAATAAGATTTCTGCTTTCGAACTTCCAGAGTTCTTGGTCAAGGATTTAGTACTCAATTCGACTTATCGTTGGTATAGTTCAAGATGTCAAGACACAAAGAAACAAAATTAATACTTTGCCCGGGCCCTCACAGATTGAAGTGCATTCTTGCTGCCCTTAACAAAAAAGCATTTATGAAGATCACCATAATGCCAGACATAAGTGACCTATTTATAAAGAAAACAAAAATAAACACAAAATAAAACTAATAGTTCAACGTACGGATTCAGAAGAAGAATCACTGCTCCGATCCGAAGAACCTTAAATTGAGATGGGCACGGAAGAGTTAACTCTCTCATCTCAAATAAAGGCTAAACCACCGTTGACCAAAAGTGACCGAATAAGGTGCCCAGGGATAAAATGTACAACGCACTGTGGCAAATTCGGAGCAGACTTTAAACTAAGCAGAGATAATTTGAATGTTTCAATGGAGCTCAAAGGCGTCGCATGGCTGCAATGGTAAAAGATGGAATGAAATTAGAAAAGGCAAACGGCAAAGAGTGCATACAATATGCACGGGTTCTTGGTGAGGATCAGCAGAAGCTGATAACCTCGGCGTCTTCAAAAGATGCACGTCCATGGTCAATTCACCGAAGGATCAAATAATAAAAAAGTACAAGCCAAACTCAGTGTCAAACAAAAACACACGTGCTGGCTCCTCGTAAGGAGGGCATAAGCAGTTGAGCTCTGATCTTAGCAGAATATGACCTGGACGCAGCCACCACGACTCACTCAGAAGCTAACAAGTGCTGTGTGCCGCTAAGTGGATGGTCCATTAAGTGCAAAAACAAACCCACGAGGACAACCAAGTACATCAGAATTATCCTATAGGGATACAGTAAATGCGCCCGAAAGAGTCGCTGACCATTCAACAAATCCAGCAAATCAAGAAATACCTGCTGGTGGAGGTACACAAATCAGACAATAACTGTCTCTCCCTGATATTGTTGCCATCTCGATAGAAGATGGCTGACTCTCGATCGCATGCCATGATACAGAAACCAAACCAAGAATTTGATCATGTCGGCTGTAACAAAAACAAAATCAAATGCGGACCTTGTGACATTTCATGGTGACAATATCCACAAATCGTATACATGTGTTGTATATCTCTTCGATGATGATCTCCTGTCCAAGGAAGTCTTCCTGAGTACAGGCAAAATTCTGATATTTCTACCTCGGGTTTGGTGAGTCTTCATAACTGCAAAGGAGAAAAATAGGGGGCAAACTATTGTTCCTTCAATTTCAATAGAAGAAAAGTTGAAATAACAAATCCTTTTGAAAAGACGGACAGTGTTCTTCTACTTCTCACAAATTCTGGTGCGAATTAAAGGGCTTACAACAAATCCCATGAGGAAACCACGCGTGCGAACAGACCAACACCTCATTAAAAGTTCAGCGCACAACAAAGGCTTATTAATGCTCGTAAGTAAGTACCTAAGTACCCTCTGGCACATGCAAGCAGCCTTATAAAACAGTCGATGCACCCGCACCTAAAACGGCAGAAGATTCACCATCAACATGCTTGATACCGCAGCTTTGCCAGCACCGCACTAACTCAATAGTCGTGAGGTTAAGGTGTATCCGAATTAATCTACAGAACTCTATATCCACGTCGTTTGTTCTGAGTCATACATTTAATACAAATCACCTTGATGTTGCTCTTCCCGCATAAGGTCCATACCAGGTGAATTCCTCCATGACTGTTATTGTGAAGGCTGGGCCCCGCCGAATTTGCCTCCAACACAAGTTCTGCTTTGGTATCAAAGTGGAATGACGAGGAGTGATGGCAAGGTTTATCCTTTCTCCCATGAATGAATGGGCATCCCGTTGACGGAACAGGTCTTTAAAACTCAATGTTATTACGAAGGCAGCTCAAGAACCTACATTCTTTACAAAAGTATCATTAAAATTATTCCTATTTCAGAGTTTAGCAGCAAAGTCTTGATGGCGGCAGTAGCCGAGCTGCCTTCTGAAAGACGCATGACAGAAGCAGTCACTTACTCAGCATATCTTCCGACCAACTCAACCAACCTGGAATTCCTGTTACTGAATGGGCTTTTGGAATATTGTGGCAATAGGAAACTTCAAGTTATTATTGGGTGTAGTGCGAAAGCTCACCACACCATGTGCGGAAGTTCCAAGATAAACATCAAAGGTAAGTCGCTCTTAGAATTTATTAATTTTAATAATACTGAAATTACTAATAATGGGAATTGACCCACTTTTACAAACAGAATCAGGGAAGAGGCCCTGGATCTTTCGCTGTGCACACCATTTACAAAAAACTTTATTGAAAATTGTCATATATATTAAATTTCAATGTCTGATCACCGCCACATTCTTCTCAATGTCAATCTCGGTACTACCCTTCTAGAAACATGCAAACAGAAAAAAACCTGGGAGTCACATAGCCTATAACTCATGGAAAACTAGCAGTAATAAGGTAGTAAGATATATTGATGTCCTTAAACTTGCTAGTAACAACATAACCATGGCCATTCCAAGTGACTATGTTCAATCTTGCCCGGAAAAAAACTATAGCGGGCAATAGAATCCCTATTGGGATAGATAAAGGTAGAGCTTCACTAGATACAGTCTTGAGGTTAGAAGAGCTAAAAGTTACGAAACGCGCAGCAGCACAAATTCCACTCCAAGTAGCACACTAATCAAATTGGGATATTAAAAAGGGCATATGCACTCTTGGTAAAAACCGTCTTGAGACGCTACAGTTCTTAGCCGAAACGCCTTCCCGTTCTCCTCCATTATCCTGCTTTCCCTAGAAAAGATTGGTTGGGGCAAGGGAACTATTCCATGAAGGCAAAATAAATTGACAATCAGCTCGTTTAAACCCTTCGAAACCCCGAGCGATGATGTCGACTTCCCGGATGTGCTCCAGAAAGGGACTCAAATCATAACATCTTCTCTGATAAACATCTTCAAAACAAGTTATGCTTGGGAATACATTCCAAACAAATGCAGGGAGTTTATCGAATCGACCGATAATTGTCTTTTTATTTGTCTTCAAAACAATTTAAAAAGTCGTAGACAGGACACTTAAGCAAAAGCCTTTTCATATCAATGAATTTGCCTACCAGCCAAGAAAATCAACCATCCAAATTCTTCAGAGTCCAAACTTCAGGATTAAGAAATCACTCTATGACAAGGCAAAAGCGATTGGTAGCTTTCTAGATATCGAAGGCCCGTTCGAAAACACAAATCACGCACAGTTATCAAGTTGTATACAAAGCAAAGGAGGTTTTTATGTTCAATGATATACTAATGATATTTCAATCCTAATTAGAAACAATCTCAGATCGCTCCAGAGAGCTCTTAAGCTTCTAGCAAACTGGTGTAAAAAGATTGCACTCAGTATCAACCATAACAAAAGGTTGTCTTCACTAAGAGAACTAAGAGAAGAAAATTGGACAAGCTAAAATATCCAACAGTTTTTGATAAGACCATAAAGTTTCCAAGTGAAGTGAAATTGCTAGAAGTTACCTTGGATCAAAAACTCACCTATTAGGAATTACTCTTACAGACAGCTGTCTGATCAGCAGAAATGGGAACACAATAAATCCCTGTTTACAAAAGATTCATTGGTGCACTGGCGGATCCGAAACAGATGAAGGAAAAACTAACAATACCTCACTGTATGCAAGTATGGACAGTAGCATCGAAGTACCACACGCTAGAGCACTGCGTCACGAATAAATTTTCTCTCTGACAGCAATGCAGCCCTACTGGCTATCAAATCTCAAGATAATCTCAAAAAGTGCCCGAGATTGCATTAAACTTCTTGTAAACGGCGTATTGAAAATAATTGCTTCTTCAATACTCGTACTTCGAAGAATACTGAGTGCAATAAGTAATTTACCGACGACGAACGACGAGAACATAACAAGAAGTAAAACACCTTTTAGGTCGATAGTTCAACGAGAAGTGACAAAGTTTTTATTAAATTCTGTTTAGCAACATCGGTTCTATGATTCGATTGTAAGGTATAATTCTTTTGGAGACATAAAAACACGAAAAACCTTATGATATTGGCGTCAATACAATAGTTAATGTATCATATCAAATATGTATAAAGTATTAAGTACTAGTAGGAATGTACAACAATTTTTTTTTGATTTATTTAACAACAATATTCATTTATCTTCGATTTGGGTATTTGTGTCCCAACATCCCGACCCCTTTGAAAGGATTCTTCTTTTAACACCGGAAGTAGTGCTAACTTTCTAATTGTCCGCTTCAGTATTCCTCGTGATGTTCGAATTTCTGCAACTCCGACCTTTCCATCGTTTACGAAGAAGACTTGAAGGATTCTTTCCATAAGACTTCTTTGCAGTGCACTGTTGTCTTCATGGATTAAGACCATGTCGCTGACTTGCAGATTATGCTTATCGTGACATTGTCGTAGTGCGGCGAGATATTCTGCAGACCAGTCAGATGATATCCTCTGCTGACTCCAACAATCCCAGCAGCTTCAAAATCAACATTCTATTGTGATTGTTTCCGACTTCTCCCAGTAAGGCCACTAAAACTGAGCAGATAAGTACCACTAAATCACATCACATGATCACATGATCTACGGAACGAGAAAATACATATCTTGATCATAATCGCAGCTCTAAAAATAAGCGTAGTTTCAATAATAAGCTCAATAAAAGACCCCCTCCAACTCACTTCCTAAAGTAACAAAGAAACATCCTAACAAAAGCGAAGATCTAATTCCGACCCTAACTGGAGCCTCAAAACAAACACGTTCCTCAATTTTAGACCTCCATCCTCCCTTATC
Organism: Volucella bombylans; assembly: GCA_949129095.1. Taxonomy (NCBI): domain Eukaryota; kingdom Metazoa; phylum Arthropoda; class Insecta; order Diptera; family Syrphidae; genus Volucella; species Volucella bombylans. Next base: position 64,776,093 of record OX422143.1, on the reverse strand, counting down.
CGACACAAACCCCTTACGCACCAATACTCTAATCCCCTAATTCCTCCCGTTCCACCTAAGCCCCCGCGCCAACGCGTCTCTTTCAACTTAACTCCAATCACTTATAAAGGGTTTTCCAATAGGGACTTGACAACTTTGAATTTAATTTGTGAACGCACTATTTCACTAATCATCAAAATGTCACTGTCAATTTATTCAGTAAACTCAACATTTTCATCATGGTAAAGTACACGAACGAGCAACGTCTGCAAATTATAAAAATTTTCTACCGAAATTCGGAGTCGGTGACTGCAACCTTAAGAGCGTTAACTCCAATTTTCGGTCGTAAATCTCGCCCTAGTAGACAGGCAATAACAAGTTTAGTGCAAAAATTTGAATCTACATATTCGTTGTGTGATGTTACCGTGTCAGTGAGACAACGGGTTGGTCGAAGTGTCGAAAATATCTCTACCGTTCAGGCGTCAGTAGCAAACGATTCAAATCAGTCAATTCCACGGCGTTCTCAAAAAATTGGGCATAGCTCAGACCACTTAAGGATCTTGGTTTGCATCCATACAAGATCAAGCTGACTCAAGAATTGAAGCCGATGGACCATTTGAAGCGACGTACGATCTCCGATTGGGTTCTGGAGAAGATGCGCCAAGATGATGAATTTCATCGCAAGATCATCTTCAATGACGAAGCTCATTTTTGGCACAATGGGTTCGCCAATAAGCAAAATATGCGTTATTGGTCGGGTGCAAATCCACATGTGCTTCATGAATCACCACTTCATCCACAAAAAATAACTTTTTGGTGCGGTTTGCATGCCGGCGGCGTTATTGGGCCATATTTTTTCGTCGACGATAACGATCGTCACGTTGCTCTGAATGGTCAGCGTTATCGCGACATGATCACCGATTATTTTTGACCCGAATTGGAAGATATGGACTTAGACGACATGTGGTTTCAACAGGGTGATGGCACAAGTCACATAGCACACGCTACAATCGATTTATTGAAGAGTAAGTATGGTGAGCGTGTTATCTCAAGAAATGGGCCAGTCGATTGGCTGTCTCGTTCGTGCGATTTAACGCGACTATTTTCTGTGGGGCTACGTTAAGTCATTTGTTTATGCCAACACGCCGACGATGTTGGAAGAGCTCAGAGCCAACATTGAAATAGTGGCCGTTTCTGTTGAAATGTGGGGCCGAGTCGTTGAAAATTGGGCCCAACGAATCGACCGCTGCAAACTTGCCCGCGGTGGCCATATGAACGAAGTCGAGTTCCGTTCATAAATGTTTTGATTGAAGTACAAGCCGATAATAAAGTCTTTAAAATATCTCAAATGGTTTGCGTTTTATTAAAAAAAAAATTTGTCAAGTCCTTATTGGAAAACCCTATATTACACCTTTTCAACCTTCTGCGACACCAATCCCATCGTGCAACTCATTTCCTAATATCGACCAAAACAGGAGCCAAGTACTCTAGTTTTATTAACTCCCATATCCTAAGCCCCACATCTTATCCCTCGCCCAACTCTATATCCATCCATTTATCTCCATCCTCCTCCTCCACTACACTTATTCTTGATTCCCTTTTTCCCACCACAATTAAACTAACGAAGGGAAGACCAAAACTAGCGTCATGGTTTCCATCCAGCAGGAAGGCCTCCCTACCGACCCTGTCAGTCTCAGGAATCTTTATGTCAGGTACCACGAGATTCTTAGCATGTACCCTCAGAAGGTAGCGGACGACCTTGCTGCATTCGGACACTGCGTTCACTTAAAGCGAGTCTCGCAACTACATTTGAGCCGAGCGGACCGCGATCAATTTTTTCGTCCATAACTTGTCTCCCTTGCCAGTACTTAAGCCATCCCGCCTTATACTTCCATCACATAACATCATTCATACTTTTTACTACCAGAATGTAAGAGGTATTCGCTTTAAAAGCAATGCTGTTATACGCCAATCGCATGTTCTCCCCTTGAGTCTTCTCCCATTACCATTTCTTCTTTCTCTAAAATCGACTTTGTCGCAATAAAAATAACACTCCCCTCCAAGTTCCTTTACGATAAATGTTGCTACATCTTCCCAGCTTAACCTGTCGAATCCTACCAACTTGCTATAGATGTGATCGACCATTTAAGTGACCTGTCCGACTCTAATAGCGATATCCTTATTTTCGACGACTTAAATCTTCCTCAGCTACAGTGGACTCCATCAGATGATCGATCGTTTTTCATCGCTTCAAATGCCAAGTTACACCAAGTTAATGACGAATTCACATCCGGCCCAAATGGTCTACCTTCCATCATTCTTAAAAAATGTTACTCCTCTCTTTCCTCAAGCTTGGAAAACCTCCTTCATAACCCCGTTCGAACGAGATAACAAACAATCATCCAATTACTAAACTCTCCCATCTACCCAATCTCCTCGAAAATTTGTATGAAGCTCTAAGCTTCCAAAGCAAATCACTTATTTCTCCTAAACGGGGTGGTCGTGGTGTAGTGGTACTAGCAATCGCTTCTCACTCGGAGGGTCAAAGTTTCGAATCCTACCCATTGACAAGTTTTCCAAGTTTCTCATTTGTGTAGTTGGAACTCAGACAGAAAAATTATGCGTGTGAATGCATAACACTGACAGGTAGATTTGGCTGTTGTAGAGTTTCAAGCACAAAAAAATACTGTGAATTAAACCTTCGAATCACTCTGAGTGAAGAAAAAACTCTCCGACATATTCGGACTCCCACCCCTGGAGAACGAATATCGAAACCAAACACACCTGAGTTTCAAACCACTACAAAACAATTTTCCTTTCTCCTCCTTCTACCTTTCCGTCCTTAGGCGAGCGTAAATTATAAAAAAAAAAAAACAACTGGCTTCCTGAAGGGTTGGTCAACCACCACAAATCTCGTTGAATTCGTATCCTTTACCTTTTCAGACCTAGAAAATGGTAATGAGTTTGATGTAGTTGCGACCGATTTTAGCAAGGACCTCGATAAAATCTCTCATCGATTAACACTCTTCAAATTGTTCGCCCTCGGCTTTGAACCCATACTGTTAAAATGTATATCCTCTTACCTGGAAAACTGTTTTTGAAGTGCTCATTTTAGGTCAGCCCACTAGGCTCCATTTTTGGGCACGTCTGGAGTTCCACAAGGCAGTCATCTTAGTCCCCTATAGGATTATTAATGTCTTCCTTTACGTCGACGGTACTCTAACAAGACTTTAATAATTTTTCGATCTGTTGCCTCAAAAGTTGTTTGGAACTTAATATCGGCTAATGCCAATCCATCACCTTTTCACATAAGCGGCGTCTATCTCCTCCCCGACTCTACCTTCTCCACAACCTATTTGCTCCGGTCAATCTCTTTGCGACCTCCGCATTTTGTTTGATGGATGGAATAATCCTTAAAGTCAACTCTGCACTAGGTTTTGTAAAACGGTGGTCCAAAGAAATCACCAACCCATACGTGACAAGGTCCCTCGCCCCCTGCTAGAGTATGCCAGTCAAGTATGGTCCCCATATCATCGTGTTCATATCTTGAGAATCGGAAGCATCCAGCGCCGTTTCCATTGCCTTCGCCGCTATTCGAGATATACCCTGATACGATCGTTTTATTCTGCCCCCTTATCTTATTACCTTATACACCCTTGAAAAACGCAGGGATGCAGTCGACTTTTTCTTCATTCATAAAGAACTCGACGTTGATTTTGAATGCGCGTCCCTTCACAACTCTATTTTCCTCAACACTAACCCTCGTAATCTAGACACCCCTCGTCTCTTCTTTCTACCGACCCATCACACCTCCCGTATGCTACGAAAGAGCAATTCAAACCTTACCGTCTTTGACTTTCAGCGTACCACTCCCTACCCCGAATTTGTTCTCCTTCACCATTCTAACCAACCTTAGTTTTAAGTTTAAGTTTAAGTTTAATTTAAGATTGTATAGCTTGTATTAAGCCAAATAAGTGGAGTCCTTCGCTCCCACCAAAATTCAATTAAAAGACCAAATCATCCAAATATGCCCTTTGACTACATTGATTCGCTTTTACTTCTTGACGAAACTGATATTGTAGTCGTCTACAGCTTCAGGAATGGTGTCCCAATTAGCTCATGACCTGATGTGAGAGTTCCGTAGTCATTTGGATCATAGGATATAGGTGTGATGGGTCGGGAGTTCATGATGCACTCTATTTCAGCGAGTGTAGTAGCGAGTTCCTAGAACATCATCTTGGTCATCTATGTTGACCGCAGCCTCTCACAATTGACTAAAGTGAAGTGACCTGGGTGGGATGAAATGGAAACTTATATTTTCATTAGCGGAGTAGGTATAAATTGCTCTTAATTCCGTTTAGTATGTCGATGAATCGAACAAAACTTAGATTTTTCACCAATTCTGCAACCACTGTCATCTCTGAAAACAGTTCATCGCTATCAATATCAGATTCGTTGCCTTTTGAAAGCGTAGTTTGAAGCTGTTTACACGACTTGAGCATATTTCCCTTTTGTCTATTTTGATCGAAATTGGTAAAATTGTAGAGAAAGGAGAAAGGAGAAAGTTACACTGTGCTTTTCTAATCAAATCGCTCCTCGACTGCATCAGTTGCAACTTTCAAGACCATATCAATAAAATTGTTCTTGAAACTTTTTTCCGAATTTACTTCGCGTCCAGCGGCTACACGTTTGCGACAGTTCGGAAAAGCTATCTCGATTCCCATTTTCTTACAGATTTCTTTTGCATCACTAAAAACCTTTTCAGGTCCAGTTGAACTGTATTCTTCCAAAAATGTTTTAGTACTTCCCAAACACAGTACAGCGGCCTGTAAGTCCGAATCAATTGATTGCAATGCTTTCGAAGCAATGTTAACTTGACTTAAAACGTCGTAGCACATGCACACACGAAATGATAATCGATTTTGTCGACAATTGCTCCAGCTTCATGACGAACTGCATTCTTGAAAGCGGTTGAATTCTTGATTTCGCCCAATGCAGCGATTATATTGCCACGATTCACTCGAAGTGGTTTTATTGCAGCGATTCGACTCGACCATCGAGTTGGGAGAAGGTTTTTCGGTGCTAATGTGGAAGCTGTTGTAATGTGGCTTTTCATAACATCCCACCGGTTCGAAGAACCCGAAAGAAGTATATAAATTTCTTCGATCAAAAAAAAATAATAATAATATTTTCACCTGATGCAGCATCAGCTTCATTTATAACGAGATTTAGTGACTGGTTGAACATGGCACAAAAAAATGCTCTTGGTCATTTTTCTAAAATAAGGTTCTGTACGCCGATGTTCTTTCCTCTCATGTTTGCCCCATTGTCGTAGGCTTGACCTCTTAAATCGTTAGGATTTAAACCGAATGATTAAAACTCATGAATTGCCATTTTCTCAATTCTCAGACCGGTTTTCTCGTGCATTTTCAAAAATTCAATAAAACTCTCTCTACCTTCATAACTCTGAGTCGCTTGGTTCTCAAACAAATACCGTAAAATGACAGTTATTTGTTCGATATAGCTGATATCAGTCGTGCTTTGCTTAACACATTGCAAAATATGATTTTTCACATTTGCACCAATAATCGCAATAATTTCGTTCGGAATTTTATGTGAGAGGTAGTGAATTTTTTCACGCTCAATGTGCTCTCTCAGAACAGGAGCGAATGTAGCTACAGTTTTAACTAGCTACTGAAAATTCCCATTTCGCCCAGTTGAATCGTGGAGTTTTGAAGTGGAGCAATAATTCGCTTGAAGGCATCTTTCAATCGCTCCTTTTTTTGCTGGACCTGATTGAATAATTTGTTGTCGATTGTCTTATTTCCCGAAATTCGCTTTAAAAATTACTTCCATTTGGTGTAATTTTCAATGTGCAGTTTAGAAAATTCATGCTCGTTAATCCGTTCGGTCAAATGTCCCCAATCTTTAATTCCATTCATTGATGCAAGACCGGTATCAGATTTATTTTTTGAAAAAGACGGCAACAAAACTAGTGTACACAATCGAGACCTTTTGAATAAATCAATCATTCGCGGTTTACATTTACCCTGAAAAGCATGTTATTTCACAGTTGTAAAACACAGTGGACATCGTTTTTTCCGTTACAGCCACTTCTGAGCAATACACGCACAGGATACAATCTTTTTCGCAATATTTGAATACGCAATGCAACACAACACAACACACCACTTCTCTTCTTGTTCATTCTATTTTATTTGATTTCCGTAAACAATGATTGATGCTCTTATCTATTTCGTTTGTCACTGCAAATGCAATTTGGAAAAGGGTATCCACGAGTATGTTTTGGTGGGCTTTTACTGTGTTGTATTTCTAGCGCCTTTTTAAAATTTTCAAATACGATTTCAGCCCTTATTCAAATGGTTACAAAGTATATTTAAACATTTGCAGCGCCCTTTTATATACTGAAGTCTCGCGCCGTGTCATTTTTGATGTCATTTTGTGAAAATGTATGTACTGTTTTTTTTTTCTGAGTATACGCAAATTTTTGAGCACGCGCGCCCTTGCCTTGCCACTCTCGCGCCCCGGTGCATGGTATGTTCATACATATGTACATAATGTGAGTTAGTTATTAGTCTTTCGGAAGAAGTCTTTAATGTTAGTTTGCTTCAAAGCACATTACTGAGACTTATCAATAACTTTTTTTTATCAGAAATAGTGCCTGAAATGCTGTTTCATCAGTGTTGTTTTGCAGACAGAAGCTTTGTAATGTGTCAAATGAAGCTCTTGCTTCCTTTACTGACACCTCTGCCAAAGACTCTGATGTATCTTCCTCATCTTCATCATTTGTATCTGTAGCAGATAAAATTTCGCCATCGGTTAGAGAACCCGAGACAGCAACATCTTCATCCACCTGAACAAGTCATAAAAACTCACACCACTGATATCAACCAGTGCTGCTTCTTCACCTTCCGTAATTATAGCCTGATTTTCCTGATCTTCTTTTATGAAACCGGTTGAATCGTTAGGCTCTCCATGTCTTGTCAATTAATAAAATAGCCGTCAGGACCGTGATATTCGCAGTTAGGTGATTTTCGAGATATTCTAAAAAGAGCTTAACAATTTCTTTTCTATAGAACGTCTTAAAATTATGGATGATGCCTTGGTCCAATGATTGCAACCATTGGAAGTAGTATTCGGCGGAAAGAAGTAGAGTTTTACATTGGACAATGTGCAATTCTCTAATTGTCTAAGAGGAGTAGAATTTTCCGCTTTTGTCGTTTTATCTCCACGTTAACTGTTAAAAGCCAATCGTTAAAAAGTTCTGTGGTCATACAAACTTAGCACGATAAGCAGTAGGAAACGATTACATTCATCGCGGCTTCATTGCTTTTCCTAACACTAAGGGCTTCAGTTTTTCCGATCCGTCCATATTTGCTGCAAGTAAAACTGTCAGTCTCTCTTTACTATGTTTTCCCCCATGACATTTTTCATCTTTGAAAGTTGAAATGTTTGCAAATGTCATTATTTAGAAATATTTCTATTGAAAATATTACCTCTTTTTCCGACTGCCACATTGTTTTGACATCTAATATTTTTACATCTAAAAATGAACAACAAAATAAACTGAAGTTCACGCTGTAGGCTTGTTCGGTTTGACAACCTCTCACGGACGGATGAACTCCAGGGATTTCAACTAGATTCGCCGAAATCGCGAGGTATCGAAACCTCGAAAATGTATGGCGAAACCTCGGAGGTTTGGAAAAATTTGATGAAATCTCGCGATTTCTTGCCATGCCAATCAAAGCAAACTGCATCATTAACACTTCCACTTTCCCCACAAACTTTGTTGAACACAACTCCATTTATCTTCTTGAAATTTGTAAGCCATCCTTCACTTGCCGCAAAATTTTTGATTTTGCTTTTTTTTCCTCTACACTGTCTTAGCCAAATGACCAGGTTTTCTTCCAGGTGAGGAAATTCACCTTTAGTAGTCCTTTTCCTTGCTCCAGTAGTTTGAGTAGCATAAATCTTCTCCTTGTGCTTTATTATGGTTGAGAGTGTACTCAGATGAATCTTAAATTCTTTTGCGACATCACCTTTCTTCCCACCTACATCCAATTTTTCGATTAACTCCTTCTTTTCAGCAACCGTCAAGCATTTATACCTTTTAGGACTCATAACTAACACAAACTTTTAATCTGTAACCAACGAAAACTGAAACTAAACACCAAATGGAAGTGTGTGTCGAACTACATAATCATTTCAATAACAAATGCTCGTGCAGGGATAATCCACTTGAAGGATCCTTGAAGATTCTGCTTGGATTTAATGCAAGCAATTTCCTTGACAAAGTTTTGATCCTGGATGATTTATGCGGAGGAAAGAAGACCTTGATATCTCAGTAGCATTTGCAAATAAGAGCTGCTCTCATATATTATCTCAACCAAATAATTAGGCTGTTTGTGTTGACATAAAAGCGTTGTTTTACGGTTTTCAAGATGAAGTTCTTCTCTAACTTTGTAAGAATGTTGATCCGCAAAACCATATTGACTTTCGCAATTCATCAACTGTGCAACCCTTGGAGAGAATATCCGCTGGATTTTCCGAACTAGGAACCTATTGCCACCACACTCTTACTGAATTTTAACGAATTTTAGCTACTCTACGAGTATTACCCACAAAGGTATGTACTTAGTTTGGACGAATACATAGCGATCCAGTGAACGGCAATCTCAGAGTCAGAACATTATTTTGGAAATGGATTTGCCGAGTATATCCTATATATACGGTCAAAGTTTTGCCATTAAATGAGCGCCGCACAACTCGAGTCTAAGCAGCTTTTTGCGCTTAATGGAAGCTACTGTAGATTTCGCTACTAAAAGCCTTATTGTTACCTTTTCGCTTGTGTTAGTTGTCCTAACGTACAAGATACATCCGTACGCGTTCATAAATACATCGCAAAATCCATATAAGTACATATGATATGATATATAAGTACATAAGACAAGGGGTATTGTGTACCCTTAAGATGTTTGCACATAGCGATGGCGAGGGGAAGGTAAGGATCGAAAAAAAGAGAGGAATACCTATGTGCGTGGGTTTTAAATGTTTGCAAGTTATAGTGACTAGGAAATAAAGAGCTCGGCAGGGCACTCCATAAGCGAGTTGTTCCAAGTGTTACGGTTAAAAGTTAGAAGGGGTGGAATGCTACTGGCAATTTCGGTGGAGCACTGGTGTTGAAAATAGCGCTACAACAAGTCGAAACAGAAGACATTACATCTGTGTTCGAGGATTTTCGAATGACTGTGTAATAGTGTCATCACCTATGAGTTTTATCTCGCGGTTTTGGATCCTATTGTATCTAGTAAGTGCAAAGAGGTGTTAGGAGCACCTGACCAGATGTGAGCATTGTACTCCAATTTCGGGCGGTTGAACGCCTATATATTGAAGCCAGGTCAGAAGGAGTGAAATATTTCTTACATCGCTTGAGGCAACCTAGACATTTCGCAGAAATTTTTTGCGACATCGAATATGTGGTTATTCCAACATAAGTTGTCATTAACACGCATACACACAGAATGGAAAGTTTTTGGTTTCAACGATGCAAGTGTTATTCATGGATAATGGCTGGGTATTTAATAACAGGAGACATCATTGTGTTTTGGAAGCTTTAAATTCCACTCTAATGACAGTTCCTAATATCGGAATTTGATTAGCTTAACATACGCTGCCGTTACCGTTCTACAGCCGAAGAGCAGGGACGTGAGTTCGGAAACGAATATGAAAAGCAGAGAGTATTGTCGTCAGGAAAGGAATTGTATTGGTTTTAATCCAAGATAAGATAATCCAATAGCAGACAAGAGATCATTGATGAAATTTAAAAAGAGTGTCCGAGGCAGTACGGAGCCCTGGGGCACACCAGCGTTTATTTTGTAAACATTCGACTTGAAACCATCCAAGGCAACTTGAATTGAACGTTTCGAAGGGTAATTGCTAATCCATTAAAGAAGAGAGTCATCGGTCCCAAAACCATCCAGATTCGGCAAAAAGAGCCTAATGCCAAATCTCGCTTTCGCCAAATTGGTGTAGATTTTGTTTCCACTTTTCGGTGAGACACGCCATCAAATTACCAGTGGACCTGTATCGGAAGATTTTGCAAAGACTGTAGATTTTCTACAAAATATCTCCGTTTTATGTTTAAATCCTGTGGAGTCTATTCGTCCCAGTTTAGCTCTTTAATCCATATTTAGTTTTGGCTCTAATGATAATAGGGTTCAGTAGTCCCATTGGGTCGAACAAGAAAGCCGATAACGATAATTAATCGCTTTTTAGTTTTCAAATACGTTCGGACATACCATATTAACAGTTTAAAGTTATTGTGATTACAAATCATCTGCTCTTGTAAGCATATCGTCGACATAAAAGTCAAGCGATATGGCCTGTGACCCTTTGGGTATGTTTCAACGAATTTCTCTGTAAGGAAATGTAGGCTACACATTGCTAGGCAAGGATGACGTTCCATATGTTATAGTGTTGAGCTTAAAGATTTTATAGAAACTGACCTTGTGATGGGTGTATAAAAATGTGCCGATACATTCTGATGATGTCAGCGGTATGAGCAAATCTATGGAGTCGTAACTGAAGCAAAATTATTAGGAGATCATCTTGAATGGTTGGCCCAACTACGAGTATCAATGTTCGTTTTACGGTACACGCGATGGCGTTCTACATGGGGCATCATCCAATTTAGTTCAGGCTTAAGTACACAATAGTTGGGAATGAAATAATATGGTACACTTATATCTGGATGATCAACTAACGACATGTGTCCTAAATCATCATATTCTTTCATAAGCCTGTGGCCTCTTTCGTCCATTCATCAGTTTGAAGTTTGCATTCCACAGAAAGAAATCGTTTAAATTCTATGTTATACGCAGCTCCTAAGGCACCTGGTAATTCAACCGATAACCCACCATCTGGTAAAGTTTTAATTGTTTTTAAAAAAATGTTCTTCGCACTTAATTTGCTCTCCTGTCCATTTCAGTTTTTTACCTAAACTGAAATCATTTTATTACTGAAGCTTATTTTCCTTTCCACGAAAGTTTGGCCGGAGTTGGGATTTTTTAGAAATCGATTGCATCCATCATGCCTATTGAGGAATAAAAGCCGTGAAGGCGGTACTGGTAACATTGACTTTGATGAGAGAGCATTCCATAGCCAAATTCATGTATGCTTAACATGGTGATTGTGCACTTGTGCACTCGGAGATCGCAAAACCTCTAACCATGACCTTGTTTGTCGGCAGACTTACCTTAGAAGCCAGGAGAAACCCATTTCATGACTGCTACTTGGTCCCCGGGGTCTTCTGGTAGATCCATATTTCTTCCAGTTTATCACACGAAATTCACTTTTTTCTATTTTCGCCGAAATCCACGCGGTTGCCTACGTTTTAGCCATTAAACATACAAATTAAATAACGCAGTGTGCTTAAAAGTTGACTATGTCTGGCAAACGACCTTTTTCTCATCAGCTGAATGGTTTAAATCAAAGGTTCATAAACCACACATACACAAGTTGAGGCTAATTATTTACTTATAGGCGAGGACGAAGCCATAGGTACATTATAGTCTTCTCGACTATAATGTTCGCTACAAACACCTTAAATTCCTTACAACATAATGTCAACTCAGGGACATAAAAGGAATGAAAATCGTTCTCACGCTGGGATAGTCTTATTCCACGCTTAGCAACGTCTCATCTACAGGTATTAATGAGCACGAAATAAGATTACAAATTAACTACACTAAAAATTTAAATAACTTCCTCCACCAGCCTAATTTAAGGAGAACACTTTGGAAAACTTATTAAACCCAGGGACCTACCCTCATTGCTTACCTCTAATACGATACAAGTCGTGTATTAAAATTAATATACTCCATGGGACATGGTGTAAAGAAGCCTTGAAAATAATTTTTGCCAAGGCTCTATGAGCATCGTAAATCACACGGCTTCCAAATATGTATGAAGTATCTGCTAATGCGTTTTTGCCGTATGCAAAAAGAGATAAAAATAAAAAAAAAATAAAAAAAACATTCTGTCTACCTCCCTTTCGAAATCTTCCCTTCAGTAATCCCGACAAACATAATGAATCATTTTCTTACCTTCCACTTAGAAAACACATCCAAACATACAATTAATGGGGAGAAAACACATTCAATGTCTTGCATAAGGTTTCTCCCACCCTTACACTCGTACATGTACGAGTAGCAAAACAACCCAGCAAAATATCATAGATTCCATTCCCCCATTCCCTTAACATTGCCATTACGAAAATTGTAACACATTACGCATTAATGAAGCAGCAATAACAATAAATGCTTTATCCTTAAAGCTATCCCAACCCCAAGGCAACCGCCCTCAAAATCCCCTATCATAACAGTCACAGTATTTAGGTCCCCAACAAAGTGACATATAATTTTCGCTATTTATTTGTGGGACAATTTTGCAGGACTATGAGTAAATTGGCATTTGCTATCCTTAAAGTTCTCATAGCCATCTAATTAATGGTACCACGAAAATAATTCGAATTTCTCCTGTGACCAACAGGACCACTGACAACCAAAATGAACATTAGCTTTATTAAAATTATGCTAACCACATGGTAGATTTGAAAGATAAATCGGGACGTTGCGGCTTTGGCTAAGTGGGGTCGATATCTAGAGGGGCATGAACAGGAATGGCAGAGTAAATGCCGGCTGATATTTCGATTCCCTTGTTTTACAATTTGACTAATTACGAGTAGGTCTATGGTAGTGGCAACACATGTTTCAAGGCGAATCCGAGTACCAAATGTCTGTTATCCTTCGACTTAAAGATGAATCGATGTCATTCACAACAACTATGTAAATCAGTCGAGATCAACGCGCTGAAAAGGGTTACACCATGGAACACGTTCGACATAAGCACATATGTACGTGAAGCCTTCTATTTCCATATGAAGAATTTTTTGTTGGCACTTATATTCGGCTTGTTTGTTCCATGACCTTTTTTCACTCCTCCATGACTTTTGTGCCAAGGAAACATGGTTGATGGGGTGACGTGTTCTTCTTGGTAATCGATGGCTTGAAGGACAAACTGTAGCCGGAGGAAAAAAATGAATTGGCTACAGAGTTTCCTTGTTTTCTCGACCGAAATAATGACCAAATAAATCTGGTGAACCTTTTCCAACTTGTGATGACATGTGCTGGTGAAAATTTCAGATGTGCAGCACGTTCCGGTATATTATCTTTTTTTCGTTTTCTTTGGTTAATAGGATTCAAACGGTCAAAGCCAGTAACACATGCTTAAGCCTTAAACGATTCATAGTCAGTCAGGACGTGGAATACGATTTACACGTTTGCCTACATCAAAAGGGTTTATGTTGTCTCCTTCTCCTTGAAAAAGGACTATTTGCGGAATCACATGACTTCCAAGAGAGGTATTTTATCTTAATCAACTTCTGGTGTGCTAATACGAGTATTACTATCTTGATACTTTGAAGTGAATCCATAATTAGGATCAGGTCTAGTTGTACTTAAATCAAAACCACCACTACAAGCCTGTTCAGTAGCACATAGGAGAATATGGTTTTACTAACTGCTCTATGCTTGTGTATACGCGTGATTTGTTATCTAGATTGATAGATTGAGTATGTATACAAGGAAATACGTATATCAAGCTGGTGCATGTGTATAGCGGCCTGTACACGCTAAAACATGGTACTAGTAAACATGGTACCACTAAAACCCGCAGACGCTGAGACCAATTCACTCCAACATAATAGAACACATCTCTCCACAAAGATGGTAAGCTGTGAAAACACTCGAAAAATTCTTTCCAAACATCAGTATTTGGAATGTTCGCCTTTTTTCCCCGATTATTTTATGTGTTCACACGACGAAATTCACTGCTAAAATATAGGGTTTTCCAATAAGGATTTGACAACTTTTTTTTTAAATAAAACGCAAACCATTTGAGATATTTCAAAAACTTTATTATCGGCTTGAAGTACAATTAAAACATTTATGAATTGAACTTGACTTCGTTCATATGGCCACCGCGGGCACGTTTGCTGCGGTCGATTCGTTTTACCCAATTTTCAACAACTCGGCCACACATTTCGGCCGAAACGGCCTCTATTTCAAGTTCAATGTTGTCTCTGAGCTCTTCCAATATCGTCGGCGTGTTGGCATAAACCAAAGACTTAACATAGCCAGACAGAAAATAGTCAAGCGACGTTAAATCGCACGAACGAAGCGGCCAATCGACTGGCCCATTTCTTGAGATAACACGCTCACCATACTTATTCTTCAATAAATTGTAGCGTGTGATGTGTGGCTTGTGGCACCGTTCTGCGGTCGATTCGTTTTACCCAATTTTCAACAACTCGGCCACACATTTCGGCCGAAACGGCCTCTATTTCAAGTTCAATGTTGGCTCTGAGCTCTTCCAACATCGTCGGCGTGTTGGCATAAACCAAAGACTTAACATAGCCAGACAGAAAATAGTCAAGCGACGTTAAATCGCACGAACGAAGCGGCCAATCGACTGGCCCATTTCTTGAGATAACACGCTCACCATACTTATTCTTCAATAAATTGTAGCGTGTGATGTGTGGCTTGTGGCACCGTTCTGTTGAAACCACATGTCGTCCAAGTCCATATCTTCCAATTCGGGCCAAAAATAATCGGTGATCATGGCGCGATAACGCTGACCATTCACAGTAAAGTGACGATCGTTATCGTCGACGAAAAAATATGGCCCAATAACGCCGCCCTGCAAACCGCACCAAACAGTTATTTTTTGTGGATGAAGTAGTGATTCATGAAGCACATGTGGATTTTCACCCGACCAATAACGCATATTTCGCTTATTGACGAACCCATTGAGCCAAAATGAGCTTCGTCACTGAAGATGATTTTGCGATGAAATTCATCATCTTGGCGCATCTTCTCCAGAACCCAATCGGAGAACGTACGTCGCTTCAAATGGTCCATCGGCTTCAATTCTTGAGTCAGCCGTGGAATTGACTGATTTGGATCGTTTGCTACGGACGCCTGAACGGCAGCGATATTTTCGACACTTCGACCAACCCGTCTCACTGACACGGCAACATCACACAACGAATATGTAGACTCAATTTTTGCACTAAACTTGTCTACTAGGGTGAGAATTACGACCGAAAATTGAAGTTAACGCTCTTAAAGTTGCAGTCACCGACTCCGAATTTCGGTAGAAAATTTTTATAATTTGCAGACGTTGCTCGTTCGTGTACTTTACCATGATGAAAATGTTGAGTTTATTGAATAAATTGACAGTGACAGTTTGATGATTAGTGAAAGAGTGTGTTCAGAAATTAAATTCAAAGTCCCTATTGGAAAACCCTATAGCTTGCTCGAGTAAATGTTGACAGATGAGAGCGCAGACACTCAAACATAGCATCAGCAACACAAGACTTCGCCCACAAACATCGACAAAAATCAAACCAGTTTTGATTTTAGTGAAACCAAATTCTGATGTTGGTGAGACCCAAAAATTGGTACGTGTACCAGCCCGTAGACGATCAACATCAGCTAAAACTTGGTTAGTAGTACCATGTTTACTTAAGATTAACCTTTACAAAGCGTAGCTTCAAGAGTTCGGAATCGAGAAATCCAAATCAGAATTCCTTAAATTCACTAGAAGTCTCTGTTATTACATGGGTTCTTAAAATGATTTAATAGACATCGAAGCAAGAAGAAAACTATCTCCTCAGTTCACATCACCTCCACCTGATATGACCATACCCTCGAATCACTCGTGCCGAATTTCCAATGTGGTGTGAGCCGTGTGGCACGTAGCGCCGGTCTGTTGAAACCACATGTCGTTGGTGTCCATATCATCCAATTCAGGTCAAACGAAGTTGGTAATCATCAACCTATAGCACCCATTTTGATAAAATAATTTTATCGTTTGCACGTATTGTTGACAGCCAATTTGACAGATGTCGTTTCAACAATATGGCCGCTACCCTGTACAATATAAAATTATGAAGTTAAATCTAGAATTATAATTTTAAACATGTGGAGTGGATGATTTCAGGTTATAAAAAAAAAAAAATAAAGGAAACAAATATAAGTCTATATGGTCAAAAAGAAGGAGAATGAAAGATAGTAATGAGAAAGAAAGAGAACAGATAAAGAAAAAAACAAGACATAGAAATGTACTACTGCTTTTCTAAAAGATATTTAAAAGTGAGTTCCATAGCCTATACATGCTGGCGAAGAAGAGTCGCTATGAATTGACATTACACAATTGAAGAGTTATGTTGTAATATTAAAAATTCTAGATGACCTGGCAAATTGCAACTTAGTGAAAAAATATGGAGGGGGTTTCGTATAAATTATTTTGTGCAAGTAGACGCAGTTCCGATCATTTAAATATTGTTGCAGGGCACAACCAAGGATGTTATTTGCAAATAGTGAAACGTGGTCGTATCTACTCAAGCAATAAACATAGTGCACCATATTGTTAAATTCAACTTGGAGTTTATTTCTACTCGTAGATACTGAATCATGCTTACAGTATATTGTTTCGGCGTAAGAAATAACAGGTATCAGTAGTGTTTTCGTCAAATGAATTTTTGAAATAATTGGAATGAGACGAGCACATATCCAAAGCTTGCGAAGACAGGCGTAAATACGACTATCCGTATTACGCCTGCTACGCCGGTTAACAGGACAGTCGACAATTTATTTTAAGACACGTAACATTCGATACGAAAGTGATCTTTGCGTTATTTATTGATAAATAGGGAACATTTTTGATTTCATATAGATTTTTAGAAATCAATATTGCCTGCTTAGGTACCTTAAAAGGTAAATTTGAATATCATCTGCATAAAGATGGTTGGATACATTTTGACAACAGCTAGCTATATCATTAATATATATGCAGAAAAGATTCGGACCTGTGGAATAGCTTGAAGTTGAGATCTAGATTGAGAGCATTTCCCAGTACTATAGATTCTTTGACTACGACCAAATAAATAGCTCGACAAGATTTTCACCGTTTCACCCAAAATAATAACACGCAATTTTTCGCAAAGTATTTCGTGATTCACTGTGTTAAACGCTTTAGAGGCGTCAAGCAGTAATAAGACTGTTAAACGCCCCTGGTCAGATTCTTGTCTGATATCATCTAAAACCTTCACCATAGCTGTTAGCATAACTATGTTGAGGTCTAAATCCCGACTGAAATGGGAAAACAAGATAATCGGAAACCTGCTTGACTATTAGCTTCTCAAAAACCTTAGACAGAATTGAAAGTACTCGTATACTTATAGGTCTATAATCAGCCATTTTACAAGAATCTGGAAAAGTCGATGAAGTGAAAAACAAATTAATAATATGTGTCAGAAAAGTATTAAGTATGGAGGTCATTTTTTCCTAACACTACCTTGGACATGGAGCCTCACAGGCTCCTAAGTTCACATGTAGTTTTTTTACTAAAGAATATTTCAGTAACTTTAAATCTATGTCGTTATTAAAGTAAAGTTTTATGAGAATGAAAAAACGTGATTATATAATCAACTATATATTTATAAAGATATTAATCTGAAAGAGTTCTGGCAACAAAAAATCTAAATTTTGACAGTTAACTTTTATGGAAAATTTATTGGCAGTCTTTGCACAAAGGACGTGAACAATGCAGGTATGCAGGCTTGCTGCATCCAATACAGACATATAGTAAGTTGTCATCGTGTATTTCTTTGCAGGACAAATTCTACATGCCCGCCTAGTTGTCTTATTAGTTTCTTATGCAACGATTTTCTCTGCAACCATATTTTTGCCTAAAATTGGAGTCATTGTCAATGTGAGCTCTCTAGGCAAATTAGTGTTAGTAACACGTCTTTGGATGAGGTACCACTAGAGAACGGGCTAAGGTTTTGAGAAAATCTCCTCGGTCAACTTCATTGCCTTGATGCATACTATAGAATATACATATATAGGCATTCATACCGCTCAAGTCAAGTGTTGTGTAAAATAATACCATGGGCCATCTCCTTGCTAGCGACTAATTGAGTAAATGGAGCACTTTTTACCAGCCTCGTCTCCTCCGCCTTTCGTAGAATTGTAGTATAATACAAACCATTATGTATTATCGGAAAGTTCGGTGTTCGAATCCCAGCTTCGTCCGAAAGACATATTAATTTTTTCAGTAAACGAAAATCAAGTAAGCTGAGTAGTTGACTAGAAATCAACAAAAAGTCAACTTCCACTAAGAATTTAGTCTCCCCATTAAATGTTGAATGCCACCCATAGATCGAGATAATCACTGAGCCCAAACATCTTTCTATCTCTCTCTATCTCATTTTTCCAAAAAACTTAACACATGCTGAGACATTATAAGTGTTAACACTTGAGTGTTAAGTTCTTTAAAAAACAAAAAACCGGTTTTTTTTGGGGTTATGGAAGATACTAGTAAGACAGTTCGGTTATTTTTGGGCAATGAGGAACATAAAGTTTTGTTTTTAGTAAATCCAAATAACGTTGACTGAACTTCTCATTGCTTGCGTGGTTGAAATTCACTTGGAAGTTCTCTCTTATTTTTTTTTGTTATTGTCCCAACATATTTATGTCAGCTTTCGCTTCGAAAGTTCATCAACGGGCTGGATAGACGAAAACCAATTATCAGTCGTTGCATTAGGATTGCTCCATTGAATTGGTTTCGTCAGGTGTAGGACACACTGTGTGGGAACTAAGAATTTCTGTTCTGATGCCGTCAATCCTGCACCATTGGAGTTTTTGCCAGTGTAGACATAGTCGTTGTAAAAGCAAAAGTTTTTGGCTTCGTATAACGGTCGAATCACCATTCCATATTTACCCGGTTTTTTAGGCATATATGATATCATATGGCTTCTTCCCCGAAATTTGACAAGCACTTCGTCTACTGTAACGCACTCAGAATATTCGTACAATTTTTGAGAATTGCTGACAAATTTATTGACAATGACAGATATAACCGCCAAGACATTAATCTTCTTCTTCTCAGCGCGGTCATTTAGATTGTCAAATCTGAGATACAATAACAAAACTAGGAATCTCGTCTCTGACATTGAACATCTAAAAATCTCACAACCAGTACCGTCCAAAGTAAACAAGTAGTTTTTTCTTTCATAATTTGACTTCAGTACAGCTTTTAATAGACCGAAAAAAGCTTCTAAAGCGCCTGCCTGACTGTGGTTGACATTTCCTTAGCGGAGCGAGGAACTCGCGTTAGCATCTAAACTCTGAGGAGAAAAGGGTGAAATCTTGTTAGCGAACGAAGGGAGCCACTATCTTCAAGCTCTGAATTCGGCTTTATTTCACAAGCAATGGTCGGCGTTATTTCACTTTGTTATTGCCAAGTAACGCCGAATTCCGAAATTTCGCCGCTCAGGTGCGGTAGCGGGACTCAAAACAAGTAAATTGAGACTACACGTCCATAGTTAAAAGCTAAGATATATGATAAAATTAATTTGAAGAACCGAAGGGGTATTCCATCATCCCCGAATGCGTTTGATTTAAGCTTAGTTAAAACATCAAGGACGTCACTTTTTACAACGGTCGCAAAGTCTTTGGTTGAACTAGTACACAAATTTCTATCTAACGAGAAATGATGACTACTTCTTACATTCGATAAGAATGAACTGTATAAACCGTCAGGTTCTAAATAACAATCAGTGTCATTTTGTTTGCTAACACCAATACTACACTTATTTCTCCAAAGAGTTTTGTAATCTAATCACCTATTTAATTGGGAGGTTACATTATTGGAGTAGTTCCTGGCCTGACGAAGTTTCTCGAAGTTGGTATCTCTTTCCATTTGTGATACATTTTAATTCGCTTATTAATGGAGCTAAGAACATCAGAAGAAAACCAGGGACATTTAGAATTTTTATTAAATATCTCCAGAACAGTGTTTTGAAAGAAAGATAATTTGTCATTAGCTCCAGCAATAAACCTGTATTGACTTCAACATATTGCTGCTTTTTACCCGACTGCGCTATGCTCTTCAAACATTTTATGCTATTATCATTGCAAAATTTAATAAAAATCTCGGAGTTAAAAGGTGGTCCATTATCTAATACTATTTATTTTTATTTTATTTTATTATTTATTATTTATTTGTCGTTCTTAACTCTTTACAATTTCTTTAAGTATCTGCGAAGCCTTTGGCTTGTCTGCAGAAGATTAAATTTCTTAATGATTAATTTAGTGAGCTTAGTCTTTCCACATTACAAGTTGACATATTGAAACTAATTTAGTATCTATAATTGATAAAACATTTAACCTATTTTGGTTTTATATTTCATTATTCAAAAAGAAGGTTTTGATCGCTTTTTTTCTAGTTTTAAAGTTTACAGTGTTTGTTAGTTCTCGTGGTAGATTGGTGATTGTTGCCGGAACGCTATGTAGGAGTTGTCTTCTTCCATATTTGTTGCAAATGCTTGATACTTGCAGCATACCTTGGACCCGTCGTCTAGTATTCACTTCATGGTCCACTGCCCGAATAAACCGTATGTCGTCGTAGTATTCGAAAGTGAGGGTCATCTTAAAAATGTCTTCTACTTTCAGGGCTTTGAAGGTAGTGTCGTTGTTTCGAGTATTCAATGCGGATTTTTGCAATTTTTGCAGTTTTTGAATATGGGTTGCCGCTGTGTTGCCCCAGCAAGAACACCATACCGCAGTTTAGACTCAATTAATGAATAGTAGACCTGCCTCAAGACAGACATCGTAGCGTGATATTTTAGATGGGCTAATGCATAGATGGCTTTCTTTAAATCCATGTGTAGCTTATCAATCTGTTTGTTCCATAAGAAATGACAGTCTATGATAACTCCTAAATATTTATAGCTGTCAACAACTTCGATGACTTCTATATTGGCAAAAGGACATGCATAATTTCTCAGGTATACTGGAATTTATGTCGATGTGAAACTGGGATTTCGGATGTGTATCATCTTGGTTTTCAACGCATTAATCACCAAGCCGTTACCGTGGCACTATTTAACCGCAGCATCCAACTCTTCCTGCATTATTGCTTTCTGCATTTCCAGCGACCTGTGATATACCGCGATTGCTGTGTCATCAGCGAAAGCAAACGGTGTGCTCTGCTCAAAAGAGCGAAGAAGCTCATTAGTGTACAAGATAAAAAGGATTGGACCTAATTTCGATTCCTGTGGCACACCATATTCCACCTTTGTTCTTACGCTCTGTACTTCGCTGATTTTCATGCAGAATAGCCTGTTACACAGATAATCGGTTAACCAATCCGCCATTAATCCTCGTATACCAACACGTTGAAGCGCTTCTATTAGGGTTTTGTGGTTTAAGGTATCGACGGCTTTACTGAAATCCATAAAGAGTACCAATACGTGGTGACAATTGTTTAAGCTCTGTTTGACACAATTTGCGAATTCAGCTAAAAATTTGTTCGTACTTTTATTTTTCTGAAAGCCGTATTAACTTTTATGAATCAGGGAATGTTTTCCCATAAAACTCTTTATTCTTTCAGTAATTACACTTTCGAGACACTTTTTTATTACCGGAAGATTCGATATCGGTCTATAATTGCTGAGCTGACTTTTAACTCCTCCTTTGTAAATCGGCCTTACCACAGCTGTTTTTGGAATGGACGGGATATTTGATTGTGCCAGGCCGATGTTTATGAATTTGCATATAATGGGTGCGAATATATCGACGTGTCTTCGAATATCAGCGGTTCGAATTCGATCAAATCCCGAAGATTTATCTTCACCCAGCAAACTGATAATGCTATGAACCACTTGAATGTTGGTTGGCTTCACAAATGAAGTCTTATCCAGGATTCTGTTCGGGTGTCAAGATATTGTCGAGTCATAATGATGTTTATCGCTTTTGATGCAAACTAATTTGAAAATTTGTTAAATAATTCATGCGGCTCTGTATCAAAGTTTTTATACAATGTCTCATCAATGTTTAATTTGTTTCGTCCCAGGATAGCGTTTATCAATCCCCATGCTTTTCTGGGATCGGTTTTAAATTGAATGAACTGGTTTTTAAAACAGTTTGGTTTTGCATTCATATTTCTTTGTTTATTTTGTTTCTAAAATGTTTATATTCAACTTCATAAGCTTTGTTTAACCTGTTGCTTTTCCATCTGCGGTATAGTTCATCCCTTCTTTTGCATTTCTCGATAAGATTGGCTGTCATCCAGTTGCTGTTTTTTTTCTTTTTCTCGTTGTTGTTTTTATGTTGGTTTATTTTCTATAAATATCTCCAAACTTTGCTACAAACAAGTTGGGTAGTGGTCGGTCATGCCCTTTCTATAATTATTGAATTCATCTGAACATCTGTTTTACTGACCAGTATGTGATCAATCAACGACTTCGAACCATTGTCGGGCTCTACTCTTGTGAACTCAGTAATGACGTTCATAAGTCTTAATGATGCTAGCATCTCCAAATAATCTTTTACATAATATGCACTAGTATAGCAAACATTAATATTGATTTCACCCAACACGAGCATTTCTTCGTTTTTAGCCAATTCGTCAACATTTCTTCTAAAATCTTCAACAAACGCCTTCTTACTAAACCCAGGCGGTCTATATATTCCCAGCATATACGTCGTTGTTTGTCCCTCAGTTAAACTAATTTTTACGTTTTCGTAAGGGAGGGTAACGTAAAAATGGATCTTAAAACGAAAATCACACTTTCGACGTTTGTTTGTTTCATTGCTTTAATGTCAATCCACTTTCCATAACTATCAAATAATAACGCCCTTCAATGTAAAAAAAATTTATATGCATACGTTCGAAAAATGTTTTCGAGTCCGGCCATGGTTCAAGACGCTGTGACCCTGCTTTGTTTCCTGAAATAGCGCATGATTTTCATTTTGTCACATATGTTTCAATGTCATAATCGATTCTGGGCCACCAGAAATATTTTCTCGCTAACACTTTCATCCGGACGATGCCGACATGTGATTCATGAAGTAGCGCTAAAATCGTTTGATGTAAGACGTCTGGTGTCACCAATCGATGAACATAAAAAAAACATCCATTTTCTTCCAGCAATTGCAAACGCTTACTACAGAATTTCTTTAAATTTTCAGGTGCACTGTTTGGCCATCCAGTTTGTACCATATTCAAAATATTTCATATTTTCCAGTCCTTTCCTAATTCTTCTGCTACTCCCTTGAACTGGACATTAAGGTAACTATCGTCCTTAATCATACTCACCAGTCAATGATCTTCCTCTACTTCCGTAGGATATGCTAACGGAAGACGTGATAGACCGTCTACATTATTAATTTGCGCCCCTTTCTTATGCCGGTGTAAGGGTTGGTGATCGGAGTAGGTCTTAAACGATTTCCCATAAATATATTTATGGAACTTCTTGACTGTAAATATAATAGCCAATTCTTCTCTGTGGAGCTGCGAGTACTTTTTCTCTGCAGGGTTAAGGGTACTGGTCTTTCCACTCCATTTACTATATGCGATACAATTCCGCCCATTCAGTAAAGGCTGGCGTCGCATTGTAAAATAATCTCTTTATTGGGGTCGTAGTGAACTAAAATGCTACTACTTAGAATCAATTTCTTACTTTTAGCAAAAGCTTCTTCGAAAGACCAGACATCTTTCTTTGTTAAATCGTATAGAATTTTTAGTTCTGAGGAAAGGTTCGGGATGAATCGCGCATAGTAATTTAAAAGCCCAAGATATTAATTTAACTGAGTTACATCCTCAGCCTGAGGGGCATTTCTTCTAATTTTTTTTATTGGGTTTAATTCCTTCTCCAGTTATAACGTGACCTAAGTAATGAATTTACTTTCCGAAAAATTAGCATTTATCCATTCTCATCATAACCATAAATTTCTCCAATCTATCAAGGATTTTAATTACATTTGCCTGACAGTCTTCTGTCTTCGGAACCTCCGACAATAATATCATGGAGGATTGAAAAATAGCAGTTGCACATTTGACACCAAAAATGAGAAGACGAAATCTAAAAATCTCCTTATGGGTATTAATAGTTAACAGCTCCTGGCAGTTCTCTTCAACTTCAACTTGTTGGTACGCACCTTCTAAATCTAGGACACAAAAGTGCGTACACAATTGTTTATTGTCATGTTGCAGTCGACACATAAACGAATGTCGCCATTGGGTTTTGTAATCACTACCACGGGTGAGACCCACTCACTGTGTCGGATATATTATATTTATCGCTAAAAGCCTTTAAACCTCTTGTTCAACCTTTTCCCGAACCCCAAAGGGACCGTATATGGCTAAAAAAATACCGGGGTGCTTTTTTCTTTTAAAAGTATTGCCGCTCGAATCGAATCTTTTTTATCTCCGTAAAACATATTTCTATATTTTCAAATGAAGTCACCCATTTCCGCCAGAGTGTTACCCTTCAAACTAGAACATATATTTACGTTAAAGAACGCATTTCTCCAATACGGAAAAAGTTTGTCAAGCCACGACCTACCTAACAATAGAAAAAATACTTTCGGACTATTAACTATAATCAATTCTAATTCAAAAAGGCTGAACTGGGATGACAAACTAACAGAAGCTTTACTAGAACCAACAACATCCACTTGATTTCCTGATATTACATTTAGAACACGACTGCAATTTTCAATATTTCTTCCTGGGTAAAAATTCTTAAATGTTTTCACATGCATCACTGACGTACTTGTGTCTTGATAGATGGTATAGATGGTGTCTTGATCTGCTTTTGGAGTTGTTTCGGTACCGCTTGTTCTTGATAAAACAGTTCCCATTGCCGGCCTTGATGCTTGTACATATGATTTGTCATCCGATGTTTTCGTGACCACTGAAATTGTTCTGCTGCTGCCTCGAGTACTCACCTCTCTCGAACACTTTGACTTCACCGCATGCATTGTCATCGAGGTTCCACTTATATGTATCATCTCGGTTTCGATTAACTCCATATTAAGTGACGTTTCACATGCCTTTTCAAAGGTAAGATCACCAATGTCGATCAATTTTGACTATCCTTGAAAGGCTCCTGCAGAAATTCTCCATATTTTCAATTAGTGGCTAGTTACTGTATGGACACAATAAAACGGGATATGTTTTCTGTCGAATCCTGGTTACGATTTAAGAATATAAATCATTCCGCCACTGTGTTTTTCTTTGGTTGGTAGTGGACGTTGAGTTTGCTTATCAGCTCATCGTACTTAAATTCGTCCGGATTCTGTGGTCTTAGAGTCTTAGTAATTGCACATAGCTTACTTCCTCCCATTCCAGTTAAGAACGACATTTTATCCTCATCTTTTTCTATTTAATTTAATTTTAGCAAATGAGTCAGCCGTTCGATGGTACTCATTGGAATTGTCCCCGCATTAAAACATTCGATGCGTCAAATAAAACTTGACATTATTAAATTTTTTTCACTTCTTCATCTTGTATGTTAAATTTATTGCTCATTAAAAAAAGGAACTGGTACGATTTGATAACTAAAACAAAAAAAACTCGTTTATCCTCGTCGCCAGTTTGGTATCCAATCATCCGAAGAAGGAAGAGACCAAACACTTTCATCGGTAGCTTAAGACTAACTTTATTAATATGAAAAATCACACTTATGCTAACATCTCTCCAGTCTCCAGCTAGGAGAGAGTGCTCAATTGCATGAAACCTATGTAAAATATAGTATGCTGTTATACAGTGTAGCATACAAGAATGGTTACTTTTTACATTCATGACAGCTTCTTGATCACGATCACAAAAAAGTTGAAGTTTTGTTGTCTTACATTGCATAATTCCATTTTAAAATATGTGGTAATTGTTTTATTTCAAATTGTTAAATGAGTTTTTGATATTAAGCATTGTTCACCCCACAAAATAATGTAAATACTAATTTTTAAAGTGGCATTAACACTATTTGAATTTAAATACCAATGTCACTAACTATTCCCAGGTTAAGCACTTTTTTTATATATAGTTTTAGTAATTGATTTTATTAATCTAAGAGTAATGAAATAAATAAATAAAAAAAATCACAAGCTGCCCAAATGTTACCCAACGGTTAAAAGTTCGATCCCAAAAGTTGTTGTACACATGTTTATTAAGTTTACCTGTCACCATACAAGCTAAGTTTAAGTCAGTTGTAATTAAGCGTTCATCGAAGAAGGGTTTTTTTATTGCATTAAATACGAGTATATTGCGTTACACACTACAGCCCAGTGTGCACCTGGGCATAATCATTAAAACTATATAGTTAGAAATGTATATACACCAACTCATGATCACGAGTGGATAGACATGTTCTTTGACTTCTCCGGCATAATTAATTTTTCTTGAGTTTGTTAAAGTGGTTAAACATTATAAAACCATGAGTATGCATAAAATTATTCAGTTTTCTTGTCGGTTGCCCCTTAATTGTGCATACACCGTGCTTTTGCTTTCAAAAGATTCAAACAACAAATAAACATAACACCTAAATTGAAATAAAAGGGAAAATATGTTATAATGAACTCTCAAAGTAATACAGTAAATCTCGTGTACTCAGAATCACAGTCACGGAAGTTCATCAGATGCAGCAACAAGCTCAATAGGTGGAACGCCGAGACAGAGTGGGATACCTACAACATCTATGAGCGTATCACCCAATCAAATAATAGTTGTTACTCTTGGAAAGTTAGAAGATCATTTAAATAAACATACTGATGAAATTGTCAATCGTTTTTCGGAGGAAATTAAAAACCTGCGCAGTGACAGAATGGGCCAATTTACACGCATTGAGAAAAACTGGGCAGTCTATGAAGAGAAATTGGATAAATCGCTCACAGATTTGCATTTGCGTGTGGAGATAACCGAAGCGCATATTAACAAATCAACTTTCTTTGAAGAAGATATAGAAGATCTCAGAAAAAGATGTGATACATTGGAAAGGGGAGAGCTTGCAGCTAATGCAAATCTCTTTGGAGCTCGGCAACTGCATGAAGAAAACTTATTGTAAAATCAATTTTCCACTATTTATACCACGTAATGGAATACAAGCCCACAACTTTAAAAGCTGTTTTTCGCAATCGGCATCGAGATAACACCAATGATCCACCCATCATATTGAAATTTAAGTCACCACAATTTGCGGAACAACGTAAAAGAGAAAAAAGGCGGCTTTGCATATATACCAATATTACATACTTGAATGAAAGTCTAACGAACAGAAACGGTTGTCTTCTTCATCAGGAAGCAGTGGATAGAGATTTTCTCAGCCACTTCCAGATCTAGGTGTGTGTTCATTAGAAATCACAAACTATGAAAACATATGTTTATGCAGGTGGGGTGAAAAGTAACCTCCTTGACCGCCAGAATGCGCTGCTACTGCAAAAAAGGTTATGGTGCCTTGAAGTCCGTTCATATTTAGGCAGACATGCCAAATTTCAGTGCGATACTGTCTTTAGTTTTATTTTGACAGCTGATTGTTGTTGACGTGTTTGGCATCATGTTGAGTATGGACAAAAACGATTTTCGCTCTCTCATAAAACATTAATTTTTGAGAGGCAAAACGGCGAAGGAAACAAAAGAAAAGTTTGATAAATATTATGGGGCTAATGCTCCGTCAGATTACACCGTCTCGAGAGTTTCGTGGTGGCCGCAACTCCACTACCGATCAAGACCGCAGCGACAGGCCCTCCGATGCGGTTACAGAGGACAATGTCAAAAAAATACATGAAATGGTGTTGGCTGACCGGAAAGTGAAGGTGCGCAAGCTAGCAGATACCACAAAGATTAGTACTAAGCGCACACGCCATAATTTGGGCAATATTCTGCATATGAAAAAGTTATCCTGCCGCTGGGTGCCGCGCAAGCTCACTCCTGACCAAAAACAAGAACGCGAGAGCACTTCGAAAGAGTGTTTGGACTTGCTGATGCGGAATCGGGCGGCCTTTTGGCGTCGATTGATAACTATTGATGAAACTTGGGTCCACTATTATACACCAGAGAACAAAATAAGTGCCCGGCAATGGACTGAAGCCAGCACGAGTGCTCCGAAGCGGCCGAGGGAGGCTCGATGGGTCGGAAAGGTTATGGCGTCGGTTTTCTGAGATTGTCATAGAATACTCCTCGAAAAAGGAAAAACCATTAACAGCGAGTATTACTCTGCATTACTGGAGCGATAATAAGTATACTTTTAGGAAGTGGTTTCTCTAAGTGTTCGGTAACCGAGGTGATAAAGACCCGGACAATAAATCTCGGGGTTGTGGGTTCGTTTCCAGCCTCTGCGAAAGTTTTCTTTTAATTCATTAAAGACAATTAAAAGGCAATCTATATTAAAAAAGTGTTTGCTTAATAAAACGTGATGGATTGTGGAGAGCGGTCCACTATGCCAATAGCGGGATCGGCTGAGATAGCAGGTGAGGCTTCGAGTGGTTCGAGCCAAACGATAAAGCCAAAGAGAAAGAGGATGCTAAAGTCAACCTCTAACTTAGCACAACGTCCCACCCTACAAATGTCCACTGTAAAGCTTGGTGGAGTGCGGGCAGGAAACAACTTCGCTTCATTGGCAGCAAGCGAATCGGACGACGAAGAGGAGGAAATAGAGTCGATAAGTAGCAATATAAAAATACTACAGCAAAGGATACAGGCGATTAAAGAACAGCAAATGGTCAGAAGGAAGAAGGAAGAGCATGAGCAATCCCAGCAACAACAGCAGTCGCAGCTTGCTCAAAAGCAGTCAAAACAAAGACAATATACAAATACAATAGCACAAGTGCACCAACAACGCCAACAAATGCAAAAGAAACACCAGCAACAACAACAAGAGCAGTCACAACAACGGCAACAGATAAAACATCAGCAGCAGCAACAACAACAACAACAACAACAAAAACAACAACAACAACAACAACAGCAGCAGCAGCAGACGAAGAAGAAGGAGAAGGTGCCTCCTATCAACACCTATAAATTGGAGGTGAATGCAGCCAAGGACCTATGTAAGTTGGTAATTGGTAGTAATTTTAATATTAAGCGATTGGGGAACGATCGCCATGCCATCCACTGTAATACAGTGGAGCTCCTAAAGGAAACGACGACGGAGCACTTCTCATTCACATCGAAGTGTGAAAAGCGGAAATCGATGCTGCTGAAGGGGTTGGAACCGTCTTCTGATCCTGAGGAGATCCTGGCACTGCTCAAAGAGAAGGAGTGCGAAGGACTCAAGTTTGTAGGGGTAAAGCAATTTACCACAGCTAGAGCCAGGCGGGAGAAACGGAGTCTGCCGTTCTTCCTGGTGCAGCTCAGTCCCGAAAGCCGTCTGGATAGTCTAAGGAGTATCAATGTCCTAGACTACCAGGTGGTTCACTGGGAAAAACTAAAAAGGAGCGAAGGCATTATACAAATTACCTACGTCCAAATGGCGTCAGGTAGGGGGGCTACGGTACAGCAAGCGACTGTTGCTTCTCCGGCGCCAATGCTGAGAACAACAGAAGCTGCACATAACATGCTGGCCATCTTGCTCGCAATCCAAGGGCAGATGGCTGAGCTGCAACAGCAGGTGCAAGAACAGGCCAAGCGGGTGGACCAGATCTACGCACTGCTGCCGGGCCTAACGCAAAACATGCCGTAATGGGTACTCACATGGTGGAGCAAACTTTGAAGTTCCTTGCGGTGAATGTTAATTCACTGATTAGGATTGAACGAAGAGCCGCGATGCTTAAATTGCTACAACTGACCAAACTCCTGATGTGCTTTTCGCTAGCGAAACCAAGCTAACCGATAAGCACAAACTGGAGTATAATAATTATATTGTTAGAAGAAGAAACCGGCCCAGATCCAAACGCGGAGGCGGTGTCGCGATCTTCATTAAAGAAGGTATAAAATTTCACAGAGTGCACAAGGGAGTGTTGCGCAGGTTCCGGGTGTTGGAGGCAGTCGTCATTTACATACCGCTCCGCCGTGGAAAGCGGCTGCACCTGGCCTCTGTTTATGCACCTGAGACTTCACAATCCACCCTATTCATTACAGAGCTCGACACGCTTTTTCGACTTCTGAGGCTGGAATCAGGGGAGAATTATTTTATAATCTGCGGGGATTTCAACGCTAGACACAGAGATTGGGGAAATAATTTGCGAAATACTAGAGGGAACCTGCTACTCGATTGGTGGGGTCACCAGGATGTCATGTACAGACTCGGTCTTAAATCGACCGATAACCCGTCGTTTCCCAGAGGCGGGTCTTATTTGGATCTACTGCTGTACGACGAAAGCATACGACTGACAGGGGCGAATTTACAAACACTAAACTGTCTGTGCACATTCGTGTATGACAGTAACCATTGCGGTTTTAGCACCGAAATTACACTTCCCAACGAAATTGCGGAATTGGAGGAGTTTGCCCAAAGATATTCTTACAACTACAGCAAGACTCGATGGACGCGCTTCTCCGCAACCTTGACAAGAGCGCTCTCCTCGAACACGCTCCACCCACCGTCCAATAGGAATTTGTCAAACGAGGAGATCGACAATTACCTGAAACAAATGGACAAGACAACTAAACAAACTATGGACACTACAATACCGCGCTATCGACGTACGACTAACGAAGACCTACTATTGACGCACTGCACCGACAGAAAAGTAGACTTCTGACAAGACTTAAAAACTTGTACAGACAGTTAACTGACCGACAAGACCCGGAGATTAGGACACTGAAGTCGTCGATTAAAAATATTCAAACGCTAGTAAAAGAGAATTACAGAATTTCTGTAAGTTTGTATTGGAACAACAAGGTTCGGGCTGTAAACACCAGCAACCCGGATATGTTTTCGCAAATAAATAAACTATTTCGGAGAAGAAATCAAAACGACCTTCAGTGTCTTAAAATAGCCCGGACAATAGACAACGAACTGTTACTGACAATAGCAGGTATCGATCCAAATGAGGCCGCTGATGATGACGACTTCTTTGTGATCGAGGATCCACAGGAGAAAGTTGAGACCATAGGGGCGACTTTCCAGGAAGTATACAAGTCCATTGATATCATTGCCCCTAATTATGACCTGGACAATCGCGTCTTGGTGCACGACTTCTGCATTCGAAATGAAATGGGGAACTGGCGATCCGAAGGCTCTGGTTTCACCCAGTTCAACGACGAAAATATGGCCAATAATGTCATTGCCAGAGAGGGTGACCTACCCCCATTCATTTCGAAGGAGGAACTCCATGAGATCTTCGACACAATCAGGGCTAAGAAATCAGTGGGGACCGATGGTATTCCGAACATCGTGCTTCGACATCTTCCTCTAGAAGCGGTGGATATTTACACCACCCTGTTTAATAATGCAATGAATAATGCACATTATCCAGCGCATTGGAAAACGGCGGTGGTTCAACCTATCCTCAAAAAGGGGAAGGATATATCCAATCCGGCGAATCTCCGGTCGATAAGTCTCCTTTCGAATATCAGTAGGGTTTTTGAAAAGGTAATCAATAGAGCTCTGTCTAGGTGGGTTGAGGACAAACACATAGTTCCGGATAATCAATTCGGTTTTAGGGCGGGACATGATATCTCACATTCCGCGTCTAAACTGGTGTCCGAAATGCAATGGAGTAAAAGCAAAAGACAATGCACTGGTGCCTGCCTTGTTGACTTGGAAAAGGCCTTCGACACCGTATGGTTAGAGGGTCTTTTCTATAAGCTGACTAGGCTGAGGATCAGTAAACCACTCTTGTACATTCTTTATAATATGCTAACTAACAGACAGTTCATCGTGAAGAATGGTGATGTGACTTCTGTTGGAATATTTCAAATTAAAAATGGTCTTCAGCAAAGCGAGGTCAATTCGCGGATCCTATTCAACATTTTTACAAGCGACTTGATAGGTTCACTTCCCCATACTATTGCGTACGCAGACGATTTGATAGCGTACAGAACAGGTCAAAAAATCGAGGTCATTAATACTCTCTTGCAGCGTGACTTCGATAAGATAAGACGATTTTGCGATGACTGGAAGTTGAAAATCAACTTTCAGAAGTCGGAAATCATTCTCTTTAGGACGCCGTTGTCTGGAGCCTCTAGGGATACCAGAAAAAATTGGCGTAAGTTCTCGATCGTTGGACGACACACTCAGCCTCTTGCCTGTCGAAATGTAGTCAGATATCTTGGAATCTGGCTAGAACAGTTTCTGTATTTTGGCAAAAATTAGATGCTGCTCTGGCCAGAGCTAAAGGTGCGTTTGCCCTTACAAAGAGACTGTTTTATAGCAGCCAACTCGATGCAAGGGTAAAGGTAATCTGCTTCATGGCCCTTATCAGGCCCATGCTGGTATTTGGTTGTCCCGTGTGGTTCAATGTACGAGCAAGCTTAATGGAAAAGATTCGGGTGTTTGAGAGGGCTTGCCTTAGGGCTTGCCTTCGCTTGTACAGAACACCAGAGTCGGAGTACAAGAAATTTTATCCTAATGAGGTCCTTTACAACAGGGCGAACCTGATACGAGTGGAGAACTTCGTAATTAAGCTGACTCGAAGGCACATTGCAAGAGCAATGACCTCGACGAATAACCTGATATCTGGGGGCTTACTACCCCAATTACTTTTACCACGAGAGTGTGCGCTCTGACGACTTCGTTCCACCGGAAGCATTCCTCTACCTTGATCAGATAGGGTTGATCCAGGATAGATCAGCGGTCCCGTTAATCTTCCATGTCGCTCGGACAGCTGGGGACAGGCGACTCAACTACAACAGAGACGTCGCACACGGCAGTGTGGATCGTCTCAGGTTCAGTAGGGCGGTGGGGAATCGGGATAAGAGGGATGTCGTTCGGCAGCACCAGAATTTCTGGTGGTTGAATGATGGAGAAGATGTTTTGTCTTCGTTTCCGTCAATTACGGACCAGCCTCACTAATGAGGCAGAGCTGACCAATCTGTTTTCTCTGTAAATAGCGATGGCCAGCTTACATAAGGTTAGGTTAGCATCTAAGAAATATATAGAGTGCCTGCGTGGGGCCAGTAAGTTAGTATAAGATTGTTAAGTAATTTTAAGCTAGCATTTAAGCATTTTTTGTTAGTATGTAAGAGTTAGTGATTAAGAAAATAAAATGCATTTAAAACTAAACTAACTGAAGGCCGAAATCGCTGCAAAACGGCCTCACATGAAGCGAAAAAAAATTTTGTTTTTGCAAGACAATGCGCCGGTGCACAAGAGCATAGCAACGACGGCTAAAATCAATGACTTACGGCTCCAATTGCTGTCGAATCCACCGTATTCACCCGGTTTGACTCTCTCTGAGTATTATCTCTTCCCAAACCTCAAAAGATGGCTCATCAGTAAAAAATTCAGGTCACGCGAGGAAATTATCGACGCCACGGAGAAGTATTTTGCAGACCTTCCGGAAAATTACTTTTCGGACGGGATCAAGAAGTTGGAAAATCTCTGAAATAAGTGTGTCAAGCTAAAAGGGGACTATATTGAATAAAATAAAAGAAAACATTTTAAAATAATTTCTTTTCACTCCCAAGGAGGTTACTGTTCACCCCCCCTAGAAGACTAATCAATATTATTTCCACAAAATCTCCACCAAGATCTGTAGAAGGACAGAACCTCTTTAAGAATCAGTAATTCACCAAAATTTCGCATGTATTGTACATAATTTTTTATTATCACAGCTAGCTATTTTTTTATGCTAATAACTCCCAAAAATATCTGTAATTACCACTCTCTACCTTTTCTTGTTTATATTTATTACTTTTTCCTTGATTCTTTTCCTTTTACTCCTTTCTTCTTTCTCATCCTTGTCTTGTCGCAACAACAACATTGACCTCGATTAGATGAATAGAAAGTTTGTCAAAGCAACTGCAACGCACTTAATTTTTAGACCATCCCTACAACCTCCGGTCACCACAGGGAGTTAAATTTTGGTCAAACACTTCTAAGGATCAAATAGAAAGCTGTTGGCTTGGATGATGCTTTCCCGGTTTTTCTTCCAATACCTGTCTTATTTTCTCCTTTACTTACTTAAGGTGGCGATACAGTCCGGGGTGGACCTGGGTCTCAACCAACAAGCGTCTCCAGCCATCTTGATGTTTATACTTGCATGCGCCATGTGAGATGCGGTCTTCCTGCACCGCGCTGTCCCTCGGGGGTGGATTCAAAGACTTTTCAGACCGCAGCATTGATGCTCATCCGCTCTACATGGCCCAGTAACATTAGCCATTGTACTATCACTCTCCCGGCTAACCGGCTAAGTCGATATAGCTGTACAGCCCGTACAGTTCGTCGTTGTATCTCCTCGTCCACTCACTGTTTATGCAGGCGGACCGGAAAATAACTCGAAGAATTTTCCTCTCAAAACAGCCAAGAGCAAGAGTTATTCTTCCTTTGATCTCAGTGCTGGTGTCTGAATTGATATCGAAGTCTAGGTAAACAAAATCCTTAACTATTGTACTTCAAAGATATATCAATCGAGGGTGACTTGAAGCTGGCTTGGTCCAGCCCTCTTCGCCACTTCCGTCTCAATACTGACAAAAGCGCCACTGACACCACGCTGCTTCCTCCGATTATGTCAATATCATCGGACTTTTAAAAGATTGTGCCTTTTGTGTTGGCGCGTGAGTATTCCACTATTCATTTAAGAATGATGCTAAAAAAATCGCATGAGATGGCACCGCCTTGTCTAAAACCTTTTGTTGACATCAAAGGTCTCGATGAGTTCTTTACCTACCTTGACGGAGCAGCGTGCATTCTCGATCATCATCCTAAACAAACGGACGAGTTTGGCAAGGGTGCCATAACTAGACATTACATTATAGCGTGTCTCTCTACTGTCGTACGCGGACTCACGGAGCTCACGGATTTTATTCAAGATCTGCCGTAGTGAGGAAGTTTGTTTAATTGGTGACTTTCCTGACCTAAAGCCACACTAATATGCACAGGTTGTTGATGAACTGCATCAGGCGTTCAACCAATACAGCAAATAGAACCTTCGATCCGATGCTAAGATGGCTATGTGATAGTTTTTTCAATTGTTATGTTTCAGCAGCTGTCAAAGTTACCAATGACATCCAGCTGTCAAAATATTCGATAGAGATTGCCATTTCATCATACATCGTTTTATGCTTGAGAACGTACGGAAATTATTAAAAAATATTATCGAAATAACGGCTCAATTGTAAATACGCAACGTTTATTTCGTCGTGAGGTCGGTCGTCATCATGGCTTCAGTGTGCAGGCACTTCGTCGCACCATGGAAAAGTCTAAGGAAAAGTTTTCGAATTTCAAGCCACCAACCAGACAGAGATTGGTGAGAAATGAAGAAACCATAGCCGCCCTAGCGGCCAGTACCAGAAATGTCGATTCGGCGCCGATCAGCTGAATTGGGCATCGCTAGAGACTCAACCCGGCTAATTTTGCGGTTGAATTTTGGCCTGCATCCGTATAGCATTTTGCTGACGCAATAATTGAACCCAGACGACCATAGATAACGCCAAGAGTTCGCTAATTGGGCGCTGGAAATGTTGCCCGGAGATCCGGATTTTGGCCAAAAAATCATCTTCTCGGACGCGGCCCATTTTTGGCTTAGCGGCTATGTCAACGAATAAAATTGTCGTTACTGGAGGGAACACATTCCACAAGTGCTCAGCCGAGCAACAATGCATCCACAAAGATTGACTGTTTGGTGCGGTTTATGGCATGGCGGCATCATCGGACCTTATTTCTTTCGAAATGAGGAAGGAGACACCATTACCGTCCATTCCGTAAAATATGGTTTCGTCCGACCATATTTTACAGATGAGTTAGTGTATGCTCCTTACCAAGTCATCGCCTGCCGCTTTGAGAGGTCGGCAGTCAGGCTGTCAGCTGCAGCAGCTTTGTTCCAGGTCGGGTAGACGCCAGACAGAAATGTTGGGCTACATCGTCTAGATTGGAAGCTTCATTCTTCCAGGATTGGTATTTGATTCGTGATCGCCATTACACAATCTACAGAAATGCTCCTTACAAATCCTCAGCATCAACTACGACTCTAGTACTAGTACTATCTTCCCTTATGCGTCTCTATAGGCTTCGGTTCGGGGTTTGTGTCCGTGGCATGTTTTTTTGCATCTCGCAATTTCGTCGACTGTGAGCTTCTCATGCTCATTCTTTTTTGTCCTGAGAAACCGGTGTTCATCTCTCCTTTCCTGCTCATAGAGTTCTTGAGCAGCTATAGTGCTTCTATTATTTACTTCTGGCATAGGTGCACTTGCTTGGCGGTACTCGTCGTCAAACCAGTGGTTTCGTTGTGGTGGCGGAGTGAAACCCAGCACAGAAGTGGCGGAATATCCGATTTGTTCTTGGCAATGTTGCCATTGGTCTTCGATTCATGATGCTGGCGCCGTTGTAGCCGTCCGACGTCGAACTACCTCACAGTACTAACTTGCCTTTGCGGTGTTTGGAATATCCGCATCCGTACTTTGGCTGCAACAAGATAATGGTCCGAAACAATGTTGGCCCCTCGGAACGTTCGGATATTCATAATACTGGAGGAATGCCTTGCTTTTATCGCAGTGTTGTTAATCTAGTTGACGGGTGATTGATCAGGAGTTCTCAAAGCCCCTTATAAATATCGTTAGGCTGGATCCGATATCGGATATGCTATCGTGCAGGCTATGGTTTCCGACAGATGCCCTCTCTTCCTAACTTTGCAGTAAAATCGCCGAGGATAATCTTAATGTCATACCTATGGCACTGCTCATAAGTTTTGTCCAAGAGCTCATAGAAACTATCTTCGGACGTCATCTTTCTCCTCTATGGGGCTGTGCGCGCATATAATGCTAATGTTGACAAATTTAGCCTTAATACGTATAGCTACGAGGCGCTAGTTAAAATCCCGGATACTCAACACTTCTTGCCTAAGTTTGCCTCTATCAACGAATCCGCATCTAACTAGGCGCTGCTTTTGCCGTCGATAATAATCGCCGTAGTTGAGTGGCAGTTTCTCATCCTCTTTTTGTCTGGCCGATCGAATCGCAAATCTAGGATGGCGGTACCGTCTGTTCGACAGCACATAGCCTATTAAGAGACCTAACATGTCCTTATGTCATTTGCAGGGGTTGTCAGCAGTAGATGCGTCTGTTTCCGAGGCTTGTTGTTGCTTCGTAAATAGATTTTTTTTCCATGGCCGGGCAGTTACCCCGGTGGCACAACCCCCAACTTGGAGGGCTAGTTCCATAATAGATACCCCTAGGACGAGTGGCCGATTAGACCGAAGCCAGTAACTCGTTCGGGATTTGAGCGCTGCTTTGATCCCTTAGGGGACTTTTCCAAGACCATGACTTAGCGTCGGAGATCCTTACCGAACTGAGCTCCAAATATGTTGGAGCAGCCCGGATAAGGTCTTGCTTGCTATATTCCGCGATTTTACTTTACCGTTGAATCCATCTGAGGAATTCATCCGCTGCCCCGTTTATAGTGCTGGTGTATTTGTCTGCTGGTCAGCACCGGCACTCATGAATTTGGCAAGTTGAGTACAGATGGGCATCTACCCTATGCTTACCACTTGGAGGTAAAATAAGCACAATTGATATGTAGAAACAGTTACAACACTGGGTATCGCCAAGTATCTAGTGCCATTATTGTTTTCTCACCGCGGTCCCGCCACCATAACGTGATCCATATTCCAATCCGGAATACAACTTCTTGTGGTCAAAATTCCATCACCGACCAGAGACCACACAGTCAGAGAAAAGTTTCCTAAAAGAATCATATGGTAATACGAGAAAGCCAACTGGAGCGGTCTTAACCACTTCTTTAGGAATTTTAACCGGTCATTATGTTGCCTGTGAAATGACGTGGATGACGCTGCTGATATGATTACAGACACTATCCTCTTTGAAATCTGATCATTTATCATCATTTCCTCATCGGATTAAGTGTATCAGACCAAAAGCAAAGGCATGTTGAAGAGACTGTCATGGTTAGAGAAATGTTTTTTTCTTTCTTTCAAGAATAACCCGACAGAAGAAAACAAAAAAAAAATTAAAAAGAGCCAGGAATGACTGCAACGTCTTTCCTAAACGTGTGAAAACAACGTCCCAATGATAGTAAACATTTTTGAAATTCTGCCTCATCCTCCATCGAAATGTTCATTTTTAATGACATTCCAGCTGTCATCTCTTCAGACAAGGCCAATCTGCTTCTTGCATACTTTAAGGGCAACTCAACACTTCCAAACTGTGCTTTCTCTCCGCCTATACTTGAGTCCGTCGAATCTTCAGTGAGAAGAATCCACCTTCGCACTCGTGTAGTAACAAGAGCACTTAAAGATCTTAACAATCACAAACCCGCTGGCCCTAATGGAATATATCCCCTTCTTCTGAAGACGTGCTCTTCCTCGCTGGCAAAATCACTGCGTAAGCTTTTTCATCAGTACTACTCTTTCCGAGGAGATTGAAGACATCTGTCCAGCCCATCCCTAAAAAAGGCGAATGCTCTTCTCTTTACTCATACAGATCCATTTCACTAAATTCCATTCTTTACAAGGTCATGGAAACGCTGACAAACCGTGATCTCATGAAATATCTCGAAACACGAAAACTACTCAATGACCCGCAGTACGGTCTTCATAGCAACAGGTCCACCGGTGATTTGATGGCATGTCTCACCGAAAAGTGGAAGCAAAGGGTCCATGAATCTGGCACAAGCAAGATAGATGCACTTGATACTTCTAAGGCATTTGACAAAATTTTGCATCAGACTCTTTTGTCGAAAATGCGTGCTTTTGGGATTGGCGACTCTCTTTTTCAATGGATTAGAAACAACCGTTCGGAAGCAGCGACGTGAATCCAGGAACGAATATGATAACCAGAGAGTACTGTCATTATCAAAGGATTATAGGATTAGCAGACAAGAAATCATTAATGAAAATTTAAAAGAGTTTCGGAGACAGAATGAAGCCCTGGGGCACGCCAGCATTTATTTTGTGAATAACAGACTTGAAACCATCCAAGACAACTTGAATTGAACGTTCCGAAAGGTAATTTCTATTGTGCTATCGGTCTTCTCAAATTGTTGGTTGTTCTGCATACCGAATAATCAGTAGGTTTACCATATGCGAGCTCTCTTAGACATCTGTTTATGGATTCGTTTTGTTTTCCGGAGTTGTCGTGTAATTCTATTAAGGTTCGGTTTATCTATTGGGGCGCGTGACTCATGGCATTTTTTCCGTAGCTTTCAGTTTTAAACAATGAAGTCCATTTTTCTTTAGGATAGTTTCGTTTTGATGGTTTTCTTTAACTAGTAACACTGATAGTCCTTCTTTATTCCTTTAACTTGTCTCTCAAATCTAAGTAATTTTAGGGCTGTCACCTTCATTTAACCAATGTCTCGAATATTTTGAAATCAACGATATCCGAACTTTTTTCTGACTGTCACCTCAACGAACTTACTCGTACACCATCAAGAATGTCCTTAAGTCCACATATGATTTTCGCCTCATAGATTCCATCCTTTGGTTTAATATTTAGCTTTAAGAAAATCCTGTTAGTTTCAAGTTTGTCTGAAATCAAATCCAAATTGCTATTAGATCTGCCGATGATGGCTTGATTAACGAAGATTCTATTTAAGCGCGCAAAACCAAAAAATATACCCGCAAATCTACGAAGACTTGCAAATATGGTATATGTATCTGGTGCAATACTTTCTTCTCAATTAATTGGCGTTACTACTTAGTTAATACTTTTCACTTTTCCTATTAAAGCAAGAAATAACATTCAAAGATCGTATGGACCAGCTGATCTCTCCGAAATTGTGTTCGTACGTCGTCGTACGACCTATAGATTGCAAAGTTTAGGGCATTAGAGACACAATATCTGATATTAAAGCTATAAAATGGCCAAGGCTAAACCACGTCGTAATTTCGCTGGAGAATTGTAACTAATTAAAATTGTTACTCTTAATACTAACTTAAAAACCGGGAAAAATTATAAAAACAAAAACTACAGGAAACAGGGTGTGCACAGCATGGGAATAATGGAACTCCTCTGCGATACATGTCCGTCAAATTAAGACCCAGAGTAAACACATGGTATTAGTATAATCAGCTGGTGAAATGTTCCCTACTCCATTAGTGACAATACAAAAGGCCAAAATGTAGGTGCACATCTGCAATTCAACAGCTTTGGCGTTGAAAATCGAAAACAACCTAACCAACTTAAACTACATCTCAAATTTAATAACTCCGAAATGACAGTGAAATATGTATCTTTGATAGCCTCCACGGCCAAAGAAAAATGGAGAATTGAAAACCTCCCCTTAGGTCATCTCTGTTCTGCTCAATCTAGTGCTGAAATAGCATAGTTCTTTCTGCTAGACTATAGTACTCCAAATAGATACACATGTTCCGCTCAACTCAAATCAGTTAACCACCGAATCTTTCCTAAGATTTTGGATACCCACGCAATGGTAATGTGTTCCAAATATTGAAGGACTCGATGTGATTTCTTCGAATTTCCACGGAAAAGAAGCAAAGAGAGAGAGAGAGAGTCCCCATGACAATAATCAGTATCCAGTGGCAACATACACCCGGAATACTTCATGTAAGTAGACACTTGATTTGATGGCAACTGAGATTGTTAGATGGAAATAATGTAATAAGGTGTCCCAGTCGAATTGTCCTGTTAGTGCCCCCACTCTTTACTATTTACTAAACAAATATAAAAGATATGTTTGTGTATACATACAGGGTGTTCCAGATAATGTGTCCAAAACTTTAGCGTGAGATTCCTTGATATAGGAATTTTGAGAAAACAATCGTATGGGGTGAAATGCATCCCCGCTAGGATACACAGATTAAAAGCAAGGCCTTACGCTGGCCTGTTTGAAAATAGCAACTTACAAATTTACACGTGTATGGTATGGGCTACCGTTGAACTCGATATTATGAGTACGGTAACCTAGATATTGACCTTTAATTCATAATATCCCCGATGACGGACTTTTCAGCACAAGAATACGCAGACATTGTTTATGTCTATGGCTACTGCAACTGTCAATAATCGAGATGGGAATATCAGAGACGATATCCTGACAGGACTTCCGTAAATGGCAGGAAATTTATTAGAACATTTTCCAGTTTAAGGCAGACTCACATTCTGCTTTACCAGAAGGCGTTCGCAGCTATGAAGACGTTTTACATTACGTCAGAAACCATCCAGTCATTGCATCTTTATATCTGGAGAATTTTGCACTCAGAGGGCATGCATGCATTCCATCATAGGTATATGCATGCACCAGTACAGGAGGTACTTTATTGCTCGGATTCTATGGACGGAGGAGTCCCAATTCACTGCGAATAGAATCACTAATTTCCACAATCTACATACCTGGTCAGAAAACAACCACCCATCCACTCCATGAAACACAGAGCTTTTCAGTATAAGCTCAACGTCAATGTGTGGGCAGCTATATTGTGTAACAAGCTGATTGAACCCTATCGGCTTCCACCAAGGCTTAATTCGAATCTCTACATTGAATTTTTGCGAAACAAATTACAGGAAACTGTTAAGTTCCGTAACAAAGAACAGATATTGTGTACCAGCAGGATGCCGCCCTCGCGCACGTTTATGAAAATTCGTGGATAGGACGGGATTGACCCATTCTTTGGCCTCCAAGGCCTCCGGACTTAACCCCAATCGACTTTTATTTATGGGAATGGATGAAGGGCATTGTTTACTCATCAGAAATAACAACAATTGATGACTTGATGACTTAATATTTTGCAGTTTATTTTTCGATAGCAATGGGTGACAACAGATTTTCTGGAGTTTCTTGTTTTGTTTGTAGGAAAACTAAAAGGAATTACACTGATTTGAACATTTTTAAATGTCCTTCTCGGGAAAAAAAATGAAATTTTAAATAATTTGTGGATGAAGGCATGTGGTTTTAATTATGAAGGCAAATGTGGAGATCATTTTTGTCCCGAGTTTGTAGGAAAAGAATATCTTAAGGCGGATGCTGTTCCTTCCTTAAATTTAAATTCTGATTTGGATTCAAACTTGAATTTAGAAGGTCTGAAGTCTCCTTTAACTAAACGAAGAAAAACGTCGAAGCAGAAAAAACACTGCTTCAGTTACAATTTTTGTATAAAATCGATTTATTATGTATGTATATGCATATATATTATTATTATTATTAATTATAATTTGTAACGGAATCTTCATGTTCATCTTCATTGGGTAGTTTCCTCTTGTTGGTGATTATTGGATCGGAACTTATTAAAAAAAGAGTTAAAAACATCTATATTAGTTTTTTCACGACCAGATTTTCGCGAATGATGCTCTCGATATTTTTTGAAGTCCTTGTTTCGTGCTTCTTGGGCTTCCTCTGTCAGTTGGCCAATGGGTAATATAGGAAGCGATATTATTCCTGGTCCATGAATGGAATATTTGTGGACCGTGGGTGACATGTTATACCAGGAATACTTCTCAACATTAATATGATACAGCCATGCGAAAATTTCCTGAACTTCTTGGCATCAATTTCAAAGCCACTAGATACATCAACCATAATAATGTGCATCTTTTTAATCAGCTGTGCATCAACTTTGGTTATGTCTGCAGAAGTTTCTGAATTTTGAAAAAAAAAACGTCTGGCTGTATTTCCGTCATTAAAATACCAAATCCGGGCTTTGGTTTGTCTACTATCACGCCACATCTATCTCTGAATTCTTTTTTGGATCCGCGCTTTATTTTCCGCAACAATAGCTTTGTCATTATCCCCTCGAGCTTGCCACTTTCTGAGAGGTAATTTATAAGACAAATGTAGCAAATTTTCGAAAAATCGTATCCAGCCATGAAGAACGGATAGGCCAAGCTCCAAGTTCTCGGTTTCAACTTTTCGTGCAATCATATCCTCTATATAATTGAACTGTTGAGAATTTGAGCCACATAAATAGCATTTTTGTGTTGATGACGTCTCCGTAAGAGCATTGCACGATTTAACGTCAATCATAGTAAAAACTAAGTTATGACTAACAAGCAGCGATCTTCCCTCTGCTGATCTACTCTGTTCTTTTCTGCAATAGGTTTTTCTGTTGACTCTTTTACGAACTCGATTTTTAAAGGCCTGCAGTATCTTCTAGAAGCCGGTCGCGGATTTTGCCATACAATTTTTGCATCACAGGTTTGTCGAAGTGGAACAACACAGGTTATGAAGACAGACGAATCAGATGTTTGTAGGAACTATGTACCGAACTTCCGTCAAACCCCCACTTTGCAAAGAAGAACAGTTTATCTCATTCTTCATTTTTTAGTAAGAGAATGACATCTTAAGGCTTGCAGAGTAACATCTACCAAAGTTGTGATAATTGCAATGTGTTCGCAAGTGGGATAGTATTCTTGTTTTGCGGCTTGAATAATCTTATAAGAAGGAATTTTTTCTCGTGCACTCATTCTAATTATACTATATTGATGCCGAGATAATTGAGCTTCAACCGCAACTGCAAGCGCATCTTCACCTGACATCTTCAAAGAATTTGTTTCCAACGACTTCTTATAAGTGCTTCTATATTTCTTTGCTCCATCAGGGGTAATTTCTTTTAGAACTTTGGAAGCATTTACCTGTCCTTCCGCTCTCAAATTCATTTGAGTAACATAATTTAATACGGCAACCGGTGTGGATTTTCGCAATTTCTGAGTTTTCATTCTTTTAGTTCTTTCGGCACAAGGACAGTTAGTTTATGATGAGTATGATATTTAAGTACTTGAAAGTAAAACAAACGGACAGAGAGAGAATTTAAATTTTCAATTTATTGTCAACTTTTTGGCTATTCTGCCCCACAGGGCGACGTCTCAAATCGAAAGGCTCAATATTTCAGACCATTCAAAACACTTTGTAAAATGCTTCTAAAAGAATCAAAGACTACAAAATACAACAGCCACGAAAAAGAACTTTCCCAAAATATTTATTATAGATCACAAAGCGCCTATAAATTTTTAAGAGATAGACTTGGCTTTAAACTTCCACACATTTCCTCTTTCTGTAGATGGGCTGCTGTAAAAGGATTACAACCAGGATATGAAAACAATGCTCATTCGTATCTTAAGACAAAGTTCG
Organism: Volucella bombylans; assembly: GCA_949129095.1. NCBI lineage: Eukaryota > Metazoa > Arthropoda > Insecta > Diptera > Syrphidae > Volucella > Volucella bombylans. The sequence continues at coordinate 64,732,046 of OX422143.1, read as the reverse complement.
CTTTATTAAACCAGCGAGAACGTTGTGTTGTCCTGATATTTGATGAAATTAGAATTCGTAAAAATCTCACATATAATATAAAAAAATGATTTAATAGATGGTTTCGAAGACCTTGGTGGAGAAAGAAGTAGATTGTTTGCTAATGAAATATGTGTTTTCATGCTAAATGATTTGTTTGATAGTTGGAAAAGTGTTTTAAACTATTTTGTGTCAGCAAACGGTGTAAATGGGGATAACCTAAGCGAAATTATAAAAAACAATTTGAAAATCTATCAAGAACTTGGTCTTGAGGCCAATAATAGAAAAACTTATAAAATGTTAGGTGTTTCTGAAGAAAACCCATTTATAATTTTTAATGATGAAAAAATATTTTGTTTTTATGATTTCCCTCATTTGTTACAATCACTTCGTAATGTTCTATTGAAATCAGATCTGCAAACTCCAGATGGTAAAGCGACTTTTGATGTTATCAGAGAAATATACAATTTGGAAGTTGACAACGTAGCTAAGACATGTTTAAAATTTAGAAGTTGTCATATAGCACCAAATGCCTTCGAAAAAATGCATGTTCACCTTGCAAGGCAAATATTTAGCCGGGCAACTGGGGCATCGATTCAAACTGCTTTTGAACGTAATTGCTTAAAAGAAAGCTCTAATAAAGCTGTAGCAACGAAAGAGTTCGTACTAAAAGTGAACAATGAACAATTACGAGTATGACAAGAATGTTTTAAGGTGGGGAGTTCAGCTAGAGAAGCTTATAATGAGTTGAAACAATTTTTTTTCTTGGAAGATAGAAAAAAACATTGCATCCAAAAATCAAAAAATTTTAATTTTATCTGGAAAAAAACGTAAAACAACTATTCAATAAACACAACATTAAAGAGAGCGCATTCTGCTTTGACCTTCCTACGTTTCTCAAATATAATGTTTATTATCAGTCAAATTTGATTTAAATAGATTACGTTGCGAAAAGCGGAAAACTTCTATCCAACAAACAGAACACACAACTTGATAATACAAAACAATTAAGAGTAACATCATGTCTGAGTATGATTCACTCTAGTTCGATTGAACTGGGACGTACGGGTACGTCCCATTGAATGGAAAAATGGTTAGATTTATTTCCTTTGGCTTGCAATATCTATGTAACCTATAGCATCTGTGGTAGTATTTAGAGTATTTTAGAGTACGCCCGAACGTGGACTTTTTTTTTCATTTTTTCATTTCATTTACATTTATTTGTATTCTTATTCATATAAGATATATAATATACATCTTTTAACTTATTGAACAAGCTTAGGATAATTACAATTATAATGATTTACACAATCTGTACATAATTAGAAAGATAGGAGATAAAGAGAGAAAAAAAAATAGGATAAAGAGAAAGAAGAAAGAAGAAAAGATGAAGAAATAGAGCATTATTAAATTAACTATTTTCTTTGTAGTACTGGAAAACTTTCCTGCTAAAAGTTTTTGTGTCGTTCGTACGCTTAATTTCCAGGGGTAAAAGATTCCAAAGCTGAATCGCATGCACGAAAAATTGACGAGATGTATTAAGATACTTACACCTGGGAGTAATTAATTGCATGGCTCTATGATTTCTTGCAAAACGTATTTTCTCAAAAAGATAATCCGGTTTTTTGGTTGTAATAATATTGTGTAATGATATTATGGTTCTGTATTTTAGGAACGCCATTAAATTGCAGCCGGTTATTTGTTTACTGTAGTCAGAAATGTGTTCATGTCTGTTGATACAAAAAATGTATCTTGCGCAACTATTATAGGCTACTGTGAGTTTTCTTTAGACTCATGGTCCATGTTGGAAAATATTTCGCAACCATAATGGATGATAGGCAATACAAAGGACTTAACAAGTTTTAACTTAACGTGAGTTGGCAGGTAATTTGACGTGGGACTTAGTCCACGAAGTGCTCCATAAATTTTTGATACAGTTTTGCTTATATGAATATTCCAGTTCAGGTGTTGACCGAGATAAATACCAAGATTCTTAATTGTTTCTACATACTCAACAGGAGAGTGGTTTAAGAGAAGAGGGGGAAAAACTTCCGTACTTCTAGAACCACTTATTACCATAGCTTTTGTCTTTGCCGGGTTGAGACTTAGTCTGTTTTCGATTGACCATTTACTAATTTTGTCTAGCTCACAATTCATGCTGTTTATCGCCTGGATTTTGTTCGATTTCGGAAACAGGGAGTATATTTGGAGGTCGTCGGCGTATATATGATGTCCACAGGTGTTAAGACGTTGAGAAATATCATTTACGAAACATGTGAACAGTAGAGGCCCTAACACGGAACCTTGTGGGACACCTGAGGGAACAAGAAGACAAGACGAGTGTTTGTTTTTGTGATAGACGAATTGGGAACGATTACATAAATACGATGACATAAGACTGCATAAAGAGCTTTCAAATGAAAATTGTCTTTCGAGTTTCTTTAATAATATAGTATGATTTACAGAATCAAATGCTTTTGAGAAGTCAAGAAATATAATTATACCCAACATATTCTTATCCAAACCGTTACGTAGATCCTCTGTAATGTTTAGTAAAGCGGTGGTGCAGTTGTGCTTAGTGCGAAACCCGGACTGGTACTTTGCTATTAATTTGTTATCATTGAGATGGGTCTTTATTTGATGACTTAAAATGGTTTCAAACACTTTACTTAGAAACGGTAGTATTGCAATGGGTCGGTATTCTGGAATATTTGATAATAAGGATTTTCTTACCGGTAGCACTTTTGCGATTTTCCAACCATCAGGATAAACTGAGGTGGTGATTATAGTGTTCACAATGTGCGTGGTTTGATGGAGAATAGTGGGTAGGAGAATTTTAAAAAACTTTGGTTGGATATTATCTGAACCCATTGCATTAGATTTGATGTCTAATATTGTCTTGCCCACCTCATTTTCGTCAACGCAAGAAAGCGAGAACCTTCTTTCAAGATTGTTTTCACGAATAAAAGAAGTCGACATAACCGGCCCGTTTGATTTTTCACTATTGGAGACGAATTTTGAATTAAGGTCTTCTAAGTCTGTAGTGCTAGGAATTGATGTCTTATCTGTTGTTAGTCCAATATGACGAACTTTTTTCCAAAACTCGGAGCTTGAGCTAACAGAGTCGAATTTATGTTTGAAGAAGTTTCTTTTTTTTCTCCGAATAAGGGTCGTTACTGCGTTACGAGCAGCCTTGAACTCCCTATGTAGGGATAAGCATTTGTATCGTCTCCACCTGGAGTACAAAAGGTTACGTTCTTTTATAAGATCACGAATATCTTGAGTAAACCATGGAGTGTTAGTTTTTTTAATCGTAGTTATTTTAAGCGGGACATATTTATTAAACAAATATAGGATGATGCCATTCAGATATTCAACCTGAAAACTGGTGTACTGATGAGCATTCATAGCGAGACGGGTTTTACAGGTAAAAGTTTGAAGGGGCGGAATGATACTGGCGATTTCTGTGGAGCACTGGTGCTGGAAATAGCGATAAAACAGAGAGAGCTAAGCGACATTGCACCGGTGTTCGAGGGTATCCATTATCTGAGTGATATTATAATCTCCTATGAGTTTTATCGCACAGTTTTGCATCATTGTGTTTAGGAAACATTAAATTACACTTAACACATGCTGGTTAAGGGGATAACGGGAAAGCAAATCCGGGAGCAAATATGGGCAGCAGAGAGTACTGTCGTCAGCAAAGAAATATATTGGATTAGAAGTAGCAGACAAAAGATCATTAATGAAAAGTAAAAAGAGTTTCGGAGATAGAACGGAGCCCTGGGGCACACCAGCATTTATTTTGTGAATATCAGATTTGCAACCATCCAAGACTACTTAAATTGAACGTTCCGAAAGGTAGTTTCTATTTTTCTAATCCATTGAAGAAGAGAGTCGTCGATTCCAAAACCACGAAGATTCGACAAAAGAGCCTGATGCCAAAAAAATGCCTTAGAAATATCAAGTGCAACTAGCTTGCTTTCGCCAGATTGATGTACTCTTCCGCTCCACTTTTCGGTGAGACATGCCACCAGTGGACATGCCGAAAGTGGATCCTTCCTATTGAAAATTCGACGGACTCGAGTGTAGGCGGCGACAAAGCACAATCTGAAAGTGTTGATTTGGTCGCAAAGTGTGCAGCAAGCAGATTGGTCTTGTCCAAAGGGCTGACAGCTGGAAAGTCATTGTAAATGAGCATTGGGATGGAGGATGAGACATATTTTCTAACGTTTTTACTACTTTTACTACATTTGGGACATTGTAGTAGTTTTTGCCTCAGTTTTCGGTCGTATTGAAATTTCATACGTTTGAGAAAGATGTTGCAGCCATTCCTGGCTCGTTTGAACTTTTTTCGATTTTCCTTTGTCTTGAAGGATCGAAAAAACATTTTTCTAAACCTTACAGCCTCTTTTTACAGTACGAGTTGTACCATGCCTTTTCTTTTGGTTTGATACTCTTCATCCGATGAGGGAAAAATAATCTCATTCCAAAAAGTTCGTAACCGGGTAGCTTCAGATCAGATTGATCTAAGAGGTCTAGGCGGAGATCTTTTGTGTTTCACTGAGTACCAAAACAGATGGTCTGTATTTACAGATGTGGACGTACGCAGAAAAGTGATTATTTTTTAGCCAGCGTATATTTACTATGTCCACTCCCGAGTCATTATAAAAGTCAAACCCAAAAAAAAAACACAAACACCGACAATACAGCTGTGAAGTAAATATTCAGGGTGGGTTTATCTTGAATGCATTGCCGATTCCACCCCCCCCCCCCCCCCCCCCCAACAATACAATTTTTTTTCCAAAATATGTCAAGGAATCTCCCAAATTCATTATCCGGAACACCCTGCGTATTTCTTAGGATACGTAATGCTATGAGTTGAATTATCTCGCAAAAATTGCTTTCGTTTGATTAGGGAAGGTGAAAATGAATTATAATCTGCATCAACTTATCACATACGAGTAAATCGAGTTAACCGCATACCTTCAATCGTAAGAGTGTATATCTGGTGTACGAATACATACAATATGTATGTACGTACTTCTATTGATGCATAATCTAATAATTTACATACATACACATAGGAAAATCAAGGTTTTATTCATTTTCCATGTGGGAATCGTTGAGGATTCGTATTCGAACCATATCCACTCCTATGAATTCGCAAGAGAACACAGTACATCTCAAATTTTACATAAAATATGCTTGTACATGGAATAGTACCACGTTATTTTAAGAAAAAATCGATAAATAAGCCTAGGGTGTGTGAAAACTGATGACATTCTGGCAGCACGCCGGGCGATGAATGAGATTTCACCAAAGATTACAGCATCTGCAAGAAATAATATTCTATCAAATGCAGCAATTATGAAGCGAGCAGACTCTTTATACCGTCTAAGGGATTGACACTTCCCATCAACCACATAATTTGAATTGGAAAGCCCATTATTGATCACGCGTTTAAGCTTCGGCATTTCCTGAAAAAAAAAAAGCCCAAGAAGGCTGTATAGTGCACACCAACCATTTACCAATTTTAAAGATGAAAGTGAAAGCGTCTTATAGAGACGAGTCTTTCAGAAACGTGACTAGTTTTGGTAATTCAGCCCAGGTCTTCCGTTATTGCAGTATGTTGCTGCGTCAAAACTGAATGTTAACTAAGAAGGAACCAATCCGAAATGCTTCTTCGTTTGAAGCCCGTGTTCTTGCGAGGTTATGGAGACACCAAAAGACGAGGAGCGGTCAATATTAAAAAGGTTCTCCCTCTTGTTGCATGAAGGATATAAATATGAACATTACCAATGGAATAGAAACTAAGTCTCCGACTTACTGAATTAAATAGCGCCGCAGGCCGAGATAGACAGAGTCAAACGAGCTATATCTTTGGCCAAACGTTTATAGTTAAGTGCGCTAAGTTGTTTGCAGTTCCTTTCCACCTGTATGCTCCACCTTAGATGGTTTCTTCCTCTACTACCTTGTCTCTTTTTGGTGCTGATTCGAAGATCCATCAGGCCAGAGCGGCAATGTCTATCTTTATCAACTGTCAACTATTGAAGCCGTTGTATTCAAATCTGTCTGGTCGAGTCAATGTGTATAATACGACGTTGAATCAGCCTCATAATTCACTATCAACACAAAAGAGACCAATGATCATGCGGAATGTTTTAGCTCATCCGCTTTTGTCCATGTTCAAGTCCATGTCTCCGAACTAACATAAGTAGTAGGACTCTGATGATCAGAGTGTTTTATCATTTCAAAGTTATAGTTTCTCATTTCGAGAGCACGCAAATTACATGACTGTGGTCAAATTGCTTAAGATATGTTGTCATAGTCCATGTTTCTTTCAGAAAAAGCTGCCTACAGAGGTAGCAAAAATATGCAGGCCTCTCGTACTTTGATTCTAACTTTAAATTCTGACTCTGACACCTTACGGCTGTGTAAGACATGACATTTAACCCTATCATAGGGAGCCTTTATAATAGCCACTATTGTTTGTTATATACGCTTCTTGCGCAAGGCTTGCATTATAAGATCTCAATTCAAAGGCCTTAGCGAAACCGATGAACAACAAATGTAAAAGAGATCTTACACTAGACGCATTGTTCAATAATGATCCACCAAGTGTTGATGTGGTTCATGAATTCCAGGTTCAAAATCCTGAACATTAGATGTCGAGAGTTGAATCAAGATAGCATATGACTCCCCAGCTGCCACATTCCGTCACGTTTCACTTCTTCAGCAGCTTAACAATCAACCCGCTCTTCTAATCTTTCGGGAGTGCATTCCTAATTAGTGAGTGTAGAATTTCTGACAAAGTTTTGGGCGCGGTTTGTAAGAGATCCGTCTGGTTTCCGTCTATGCCGTAGGTCTATGTATTTGATATTTGGGTCTAAATCGATGTTGTCTAAGTGGTTAAGAACTGCTGAAAAATATTTTCGCCATCTGGTAAGTTCTTCCTCATCCAAATCCGCAGATTTCCATCTAGTCCTCCTACCAGATGTAGTTTGGAATAATAAAGACCAGGGACTTGCTTAGGAATACTATAAACGGTCCTTCTGTCTCGTCTGTTTGCTCCTTATTCGACGGTGGTGGCTATTGCATTGATGCAGTTACTTTTGTCGTGCTGTGCACTTCCTTTTTCTTCACTGGACTTCTAGTTCGGGGCACTTTGCTACGCAGGTCGCTGCGATCCGTGCTTTGTGATCAATACCTTAAACGATCCGTCTTCAAGTGTTGGTCATATGCTTTAGCTTGTTCGCCTTCTACTGTCTGGTCCAGATGTAAAAATATTTTACACGGCGTTATAGTAGTCTTCGATGCTATATAGAGTGAAGCTACTATTGGTTCTGCATTTGTGGCAAGGTGGTGCCTTATCCGTTTGACATATTAGGAAATCCAGCGGTCTTTTATTATTCTATTATTAACCATAATTCGTTGGGAAACGATGCTTCTACCAAGAAGTTATTACACAGATGAAACAAATCTGACGATTTAAAAGACTTAGGCAACTATAGCTGCTGTGATATATTGTAGTCTCAACCTAAACTTCAGTTTAAGGATTCAGTTGTCGTTAACACAAAAATGTTTCGTTTTAGTCGTTTAAAAAATGGGAGCGAAACAGTTCAAGTTTCCACGCTTAGTACTTCTTTACCGTAAATATTATTTTATTAATCCACTTGAAGAAGACTGAAAATTGCTACATAGGATTAAAGTCGTCGTCGAGACCTGAGAGATAATTTCCCATGATACACTCTACATACTGATAGTGTATGCTCTTAGTGTGCACCTACAATTGTTTGTAATTAAAAATTAATTGAAATGGAGTGAAATAATATCCTTAAACCGTTAGTGAATTGTAAGCGTATTTGAGGGAAATCAATTCATCCGGAGAGAAAAAACACAATCAAACGTACAGTGGCATAGATTCACATACCCATTAATAAAAAAACGCAAAAAAAGGATTCCACCAAACCCTGTAAATGGAATCCGAAAAATGAGGGAGCCAAAGTCGGAACACTATGTCTGGAATTTAGTAGCAATTGCCCTCAGTGCTGCCATGTGCAATGACAGAACAGGGTTGTAAAAGAAATGAGTACAAATTGAAGCGGGCATAAGCGGGAGGAAGGCTACAGTTAAACATCTCTATTTACGAGTCCTTGCTTCTATCCTGCTTAGATACGAATGCAGACAATTTTTTTTTGTATTTTTTTTTTTGTATTTTTTCTTTGACTTTTTAATGGGAAAACACGACCTGTGAAGCATGTGAGAGAGAGAGAGTTGGGTAAACGGGAGACACACGAGTATGCTGGCAAAGTAGGGTAGAGAAACGTGTTAAACATTTGGAATGGCGTCCTTTATTCAGGCAGTTGCAGGTTGCATAACATCAACACATGAGAACAATGCACACTTTCACTTCATTCCCTTTAAATAGGGACAATGACTATGCTAGTGAGGTCTGTACAGCAAAATGACGTCTTGCGGAGTGGTTCAGTTGAGTTGATCTCTGGGTGAAATATCCACAGCAATGTAAAACAAGAGTGAGATGTGTGATAGAGGCCATTTTGGTTGTACTCCTTGTTACATATACATATACATACGTACCGCTGTTTAGCACTCTGGACACAATCTGTCAAAAAAGCCACTTCCACCTCCTTTAGTCGTTATTAAGAGAAAATATTTTTAAGTAGCTCAATGGAGCAAGTATCTGACGTACACTATCGTATAAGAAATTGTTTCCTTATTTTTACCTTGCTTAAAAATATCTAAGGGCAACGCAGATTCTTTTTTTTGATTCCAATATTTGAGGTGGATACACAAGGTATGCACACAAAGCCACATTAGTGTAGCAGTTCTTGTGGCTTACTTCTTAATTAACTTATTTACACTTTTCTCTCGCACAGTTTAACCTTAACATCGTGAAGTTAACTGCTTTGCTTAAACGAAGAAGTTGTGGTTGTTTTATAAATTAACCACCGTCGTCTTTTAAATAATGTGGCTCTCAGATTCACTTGCCACACATTAAAGTGTTAAGCAACAGAAGAACGCCTCTTCAAAAAGGCGAAAGAGACTCTTTACTCCACAGAGCAGTATAGAATTTTTTCTGATAAAAAGGTGAAGTGAGATGTCACAAAGAGTACAAAATTCTAGGAATCCGCGATAAAAAAAACTACACAGGAAGGTTGAGGAAAGTCCGTGGAAGAGAATGCCAATATATTTGAAGCAAAAATTGTATGAATTGTATGATGGATCAATAAGTCCGTAATTTTCTGCATTTCTCTCATTGTAATTTGAAAAAAAAACCCTGCTCACCGCTGTCAAAATTTCAGCACCGCTGTCAAATAGGGCCAGCGCAGACTGGACTAATTACCCCGGGGTAACACTGATTTTATAGAAGAGGGAGATGAAGTGTTAAACAAGAAACGAGATAAAACTTCAACCAGTGTTGAAGCGGTTGAACATCGGGGAAAAACCAATACACATAAGCTGACAGTCTTATAGTACTGTTTAGCAGCTGGATCGCTGCGCTCGTTCTGATACTGTTGGGAAAACGGATCGAAGACTTCTGCCAAAACTAAAATGGAATAATACGTTGCTTAACGAGCACCATCGAAACTTAAACAGCCAGCTGTCCGCACCAAATAATTCTTCGCATTTAGAGGATATGTTATAATATTGTAAAATGTTTGTGTGGGTACAAATGATAGAACTTATTCTTTTCAATACAAATCGCTTTATTCAGTACAGTTACAATTCACTATTTAATTCTTTCTCTCAGTACAATCCAATTTCTCAACCACTTATACTTTTCTTATCTTTTACTTAAACCACTTAATCACTTCTCCTAATTAACACTTCAAATTACACTTTAGAACTCATTTGCATACCTTTGGGATGCTGGTATTTATACTCGAATGACATACTTCGAGAACAATCCTCGCCATCCAGCGTCCCATACAATTTCCAATTTGCTAGAAAATTCGATTCCACTCTCCAGTCGAGACTTTGCTAATCCAGTATCGAAATCTTCTGGTCTTCGAGTTTCGACATTTTCTGCTAGATGTCGCTGCTCACATTTGAGTGGTTATCACAATATCATCAACTTCTGTAGCGCATCATCAGACTTATCTGTAGCGCAAGGAAAAGTTAATTGCCTTCTTCGATGATTTCAAAGCAGCGTTCGACTCAATAGATCGAGAAAGTCTCTTTTACAAACTCTCAAACTTAGGTGTATCTTCTAAAATCATGGCAACACTAAGAGCTTTGTACTCTTAGTACAATTTAGTTTGTCGATGGGCCTTAAACAAAGATGAGTGCTGAGCACACTTCTCTTCTCTATCTTCATTGACGACATCGTAGAGTTCCTTCCAGGAGGAGTAAATTTTGCAGGTGTCATTGTTGAGGCATTATTATACGCTGATGACATAGTTCTTCTGCGACTCGGAAGATATGCAGCAAACGAAAAATGATACTATAAGGGACAGGAGGTGGACTTAGTACAGTAATTCAAATACCTAGCCGTAATTCTTACAAGCAATATAAGCTTCGAAAAACATTTCAAGGCTAAGCTTATTGAAGCAAAACCTATGATTTATGCATCATAGAAAAATTGTATGTCAAACAGGCATACATGGTCATGCAGAAAAATACAAGCTGTTTAAAGCGGTCTCTAAATCTATAATGATGTATGCTGCTCAAGTATGGGGTTACAAACAACACAAGGAAGTTGAAAAATTACTTCGTTTCTTCTTAAAACGTATCTTCAAACTGCAGTCTACAACCTCAAACTATATGTTATTAATTGAGACCGAACTGCCCAACATGTTTTTAGAAGCACTCATGTTGCATTTCGACTATATTCTCAAGGTTCTTAAAACTCGCTAACAGATTCGTAAAATTCTTACTCCAGGCTGGACCTCAAGTTAGGTGCAGTAAACTACTTTCATGCGAATTATTCGTCCAAAATTCCTCCATTCCGGTAAAAGTGTTCATCTTTTGAGGCTACCTACGAATCAAGCCATATGTCTTCATATGAGCAGAACTGCAGCCAGACCATGTACCATCGAACGGAACAAGTAATAATCGGACGGCGCAATATCTGGGGAATATGGCGGTTGGGGTAGGACTTCCCATTTGAGCGTTTCCAGGTAGGTTTTACGGAATCACTTTTTCGTGCCTCTGCTCTTATTGTGGCCGTCAGTCGCTTGGAAATGAATTTGCGGGTAATTCCTAATGCTGAATCAAGCTCTTCTTGAGTTTGGCACGGATCCTCATCGAGCAATGCCTCCAATTCAGCGTCTTTGAAGTATTTTGGCTTTTCTTCACGCGGACGGTCGTCAACATCGAAATCACCGTTTTGAAGCTATGGAACCAATCACGGTACGTTGTTTCACTTAGAGCAGCATCTCCGTAAAATTTGAACGAAAGAGAAAAATCAACACTTCCCGTAAATGACGATTATTTGGCACAAAATCAGTATATCACGCCAAAACAAAATCACTAATGTGTCAAAACGGTTTGTTTACCATATGCCTAAGCTTGTTTCATGATGTTTTGGAAAGGTCAAATTCGACTAGCACTTACTTGACAAACAGTTGCGCACCATAGACAGGATCTACCCCTTTACTGTGAAATGTGCAATAATCTTGCGTGAAATCAGGAGACATGTATTCGAAACAAATTTTTAGGAGAAGAAGAAACAGCCCCTTACCCGGCCTTCAAAGAAAATTTTAACAGAAAGCTTTTAATCATGTTCTTTGCTATAACTTTGAATTAAAATTGAATTTATCTATCTTAATATGCATTCTTTGAATTTTTTGAAATTGTTAAATAATTGTACTATTATATCTTAAAGTGTTTGTTCATGACAATCTTACGACGGTTTTTACCAGGTCATTTAAGACTGTTTTGTAATGCTTTATTTATAATATATACAGAAATAGAGTCTTTTTTTACTACTACTACTACAACTACTACTAATCGTTAGTGGTTACCCTGTTTGGCTTATACGCATAATTTCGTATGGCAAGTGCAAACAAAGAAAAGACGTCTACTTTCTAAACATTTATGACAAGGAGGAATTAAAGTACAAGTCCTAGAAGGTCAAGGAAATTGCAGCATAAAGCCGTAAGTAATTGGGTTTTTGGGGACCTGAGTGTCGATTGGTCGGAAAGTTGCTGACTTTCCTATAACTTGGGTTGGACCCGCAGGGCTTGCCTTACAGCCCTTGTTGTAACATCGATTCTTATTTTTATCAAAAAGAGACCGCAGCTCGCGTTATAGTCAATGGCCGAGATTTCCGGACAACAATCACTAGTTATTTCTTCGAAAATATGACAATGTCTGTTTGACTTACTGCGAACTCCACTCAATGACATCCCGTGAATTGGTCAGAAAAGTTTTGCGATATGACTCCATTCGATTTCTTTTTGTGAGGCTATGTTAAGTCTTTGGTGTATCCTGGTAAAGCTCAAACTTAATATTAAGCACATTATTGGTAACGTTCTTCTCACGGTCATCTTTGAGATGAAAATTCGATGCTGTGTGAGGTCGTTCGTCTTCAGTTATTACACGATCTGCATTTTGTAAGCTTTTAGACCAAGATCCTTGCGTAAAATCTTCCACGTAGTCGAGTAACACAATCCCAATTGCTGCGAACGGCGACGAATGGACAAGTCACAATCTTCATTAACACTGGCGTATACGGCAGCAATATTTTCATCTGTACGCAATCTATGCATACGAGTAGGTGGCTTGATGTCCAATAGCGTGAAATTGGTGCGAAATTTTGCCACTATAGCTTGAATTGCTTGCTCGTTAGGTCGATTATGACGGCCGTATGCTGGTCGATGTACGCGAAAAACATTTTTCACATAGCAAGAATTTTGATAATAAAATTCAATAATTTATAAACGTTGTTCGAGTATAAGTCCTTCCATAATGACATGGCAATGTTAACTGACCATGTTTGACTTTGACATATGTCACGAATAACGCGTGAGCTGTCAAAAATAGAACACTGAAAACCCAAATAGCAAAAAAATCCCTCTTTATAATCACAACTAGTACCAACGTTATGAAGAGTTATTAGATTTAGGTGTGAAGAAGAGATTGCACCGAAAATCTCTAGTATCCTTAGCATGGCACATAAGATTTCCTTCAATCCATTTGTGCAGTTTCATGTCACCATAAGCCCAAGTATTACCCATCTGCTGCAACAACTTTATTTCATTTTAATTTGGTGAAGAAATGGTTTCTCAGCATCCTCCTACAGTTCGTTTTCAAAGCCACAAACAACTTAACTTTGAAGTATTTTTATCATAAAGTTAAAATTCAAAAGTCAGCTTGTTGCACATCACAGGAATACGAGTATAGTTTCTTCGAAATTCATCTACTGAAACTTCATCTTGCAGCTTGGGTACAAAGTATGCACTCTAATGCGTAAATTCCAACCAAAAAGCAGCCAACTCAACAATTAATTGTATCACGCCCCTTCCACATCATGACATCGTCTAATTAAGACTTTCCAGTGAAACTATTTGACATAAAACTCCAGTTGAACTTTTGCAACAGCTGATGTCTTGTTTCTTAATGCCCCAACAACTTCGATATACCCCAAAACGTGATTCTATGTTTTAGTTGATCCAAATATGGTTCTGAGAACCCAGATATATCCGTACAGCTGCAGTTCTCATGACGAAAATTTGGATAGCAGGTTTCATTTCTTGATTCTGTAAATAGTGTTGATTGCGATACGCCTCCTCGTCGCAAGTTCCCTTCGTAAATGCATTGTGAAACTTTTGTAGATTTCAAAAATCAGTGACCCGTATTAAATCGCAATTCGAATTTGAATTCAAATCCAACGTTCGAAGGGACTATTCATACTTAAAGTGTCTCTTGAAATTCAGTCAGACACAAGATTTCAAAACTAAAATCACACTTTGATCTATGATCTGAGAATTGTTGATGCTGTCGCTTTAATGACTCAGGCTGTATCGAATGCGAAATCCCTAGTCAAATACGGTTTAATTAAAATTTGTTTACCACTCAATTTGCCACTTAATTATTTCTGGTTGTGTTAATTTGCTTATTACGAGTAGGCATCCGTGTGTATACGAGGGCGTGTGTATCGTGGCAACATGTTCTCACTTTCATATTCGACGAGCGTGTTATCCGAGAAAGGGTGTACGGTACCATAGTGTATGCGGATTTAATGGAATACCCACAATTAAGGCATCTGCCACTTAATCGAATCCTTTATCCACCATCATCATGCTGCTCCTCGTACCATGGCCATTCACAGTCAAATCACATTCCAAGCAGCAACGAAATGTATCTATTGATAGGTTGAGTGCCTGTTTCGCATCCATAGATATTTATGTTATGAATATTGACATTAACGATGTAGCCAATGTTGTCGGGAGTAGTAAACATCAAGTTAATGAGTTTCTATTTCACTGGATTCGATTTGACTGACACTGAAGTTACATCCGCATCTGAATCCCACTTCGAATCCGCATCTTTCGTCTTGTCATTTTGGGGTTGTGCTTGTGCTGGTGTTGGTGCTGATGTTGGGTGCGTCTTTTCGTAAAACTAATTGCTATGCTCAGCACAAAGGAATTGACATGGATTCCATCTGTCGAAGTAATGTCGAACGAGTGAGTTTCGACATGAGCAACCAATGTATCTTGTTCTTGCTTGGGTTTTTCTTTTTTCCAACGTCAAACTATCCTCTTCAATTTATTATCGCAAAAACGAGATACGTATCCAGACTTAAGAATGTGTAGACCATATGTAGACGGAAGGCCATAGATGTAACCGCAGTTATCCGTTGCTTTACCAGGGAATACGAGCATAACTGGCCTTGGCTTCGGTTTTAGCTTTTGCGTTATATGAGTATGTGCGAAAGAGGCGGAGGTTAATTGGAATTAACGTAACATAACCTGGGGGCTGGCGATGAGTAAATGGAGAGAAACTTTCTAAACAAGAATTAAGCACGCACACATCGCACATAAAGAACGACGACACACCATTCCCATTCCTATACAACGAATGAATAAACGACCACAGACCATATACAACACATCCTTAAACTCAAAAGGGTTGGGAAATTTTAGAAAATCGCTGATGACATTCAAGAGAAAGTTTCCTCGTTTCCGTCAGCGCGACATAGATTAATAGATCCGCAACGATGTGAATAGATAAAATTATACAGATTTCCAGATATTGTTAATAGTAGTGCTCGTATCTACCTAAGTATCTAAGTATCTTAGAAGATGAATGGAACTATGAGTTTGAAAAAAAAAATAATTGACTAAAGGGAATTTGTAGTAGGTGTGTTGATTTATGGGGATTTTATTGAGGTTATTGGTAGGGGTGCCGCCTGCGGCAATGAATTGTATTTTTGGAACGTATATCACTTTCACTCGACAATAAAAGACAACAGCAACATCGCCATGAACAAGAGCGTTACTAATGTTGCCCCAGGGACAAGGTGAATGTGTATCAAGCTTTATGGATGAGCTTGTATTTCCAGGGGCGGTGGACAAAAATTGTGTTTGTGATAATTTATTCAAAGCGCTCAATCGTCTTTCAGTTGTTTCCGCGCATTGGTGGTGCTCTAAAAGGTCATCCCTTTGTTATTACCTATTGGATGGGAATTTACAATAGAATCTTGGGGGATAAAAGGGATTATTTTCCCCCCAAAAAAAAGAGATGTACCCTTTACGTTGGTTCTAGTTCTTGAAGTGTCCAACAGTGCATGCAAAAGAGACGATCTACAAAAGCATGTTTGCTTTCCTATATAACCTTATCACGATGTAAATGAGTTGTTATTGCTGTGCCGGATTGCTTACCTTTTCATTATAGAAGTAGCATTTAAGAGATAAGCTCTTCAAATGAAAAGCCTCCTTGTACTTACTCGTATACTAACAGTCGGCAATGTATCCGAAAACGACTAAATAATCACCGTCCGAAGGAACTTGATTTAAAAGGTAACTGCTGAATAGATACTTCATGAGAATGCTTTTCATGGGTCACTCAACAATGGAATCTCACTCACTGATGAAGATAAAATGAAGACTACCATCATTCGAAAGTGGGATTGTGGGCCAGTGTGTAATTCACACAAAATTCGGTAATCAAGAAATATTGTAACTAGGAGGCTCTGTTTCTCGAACGTTTAAGGATAAATATGACACTGGTAGAAGGAATGATTATTTGGTATCATTCAAGTGTTGAGTAAACAAGAAAGAATGCACTGAAGAGTCTGCCAAAGACTGAATAACCAAGATTCAAAATATACTCCAGGACCTCATGTGTAGTGTTAAGTCTATTGATACTGGCGGTTCCTTATTGAAAAATAAGCTCACTGTTGTATTTTCGAGCGATTTTATCAAGAATTTATTTTGCAACAGTCATAAAACGCGCATCTCGAATGCGCCATCTGTTTCGATCTCTTCACAGGGTTCAACAATATCACTATACTTTTTTTTTTAACTCAACACTCAAGTGGGTATGCCGGAGCACGTGTTAAGTTTTTCGAAAAATGGAACAGAAAGTGAAAGAAAGATGTTTGGGCTCAGTGGCTATTTCTCACAATGGGTGGCATCCAATATTTAATGGGGAGACTAAATTATTAGTATAAATTGACTTGATGTTGTATTTAGGCAACCATTCATCTGACAAAATTTTAGTCGCTTGAATAAAAGTCTTTCGGTCAAGGTTGGAATTGAACTCCAAACTATCGGATTGGGAAGCCAACACACTACCACTTGAGCCACGGCCACGCACTTCTGACTGATCTGTAGAGGTTCTTAAAAACCAACTTTATGATGGCCTGGTTTGTGCTTTACCAATCTGAAAGGTATGCATGTCACACAAGAAACATATACTTATATGCTCTACTTTCGTAAGACTTCGGGCTCAACACTTGGATCTTTTGACCTATCGACTGAAAGATCGCAAATCGCACGAGTTTTAAATTATTATTGTAACATAAGTACTACGCGATTGTTGAATGTCTGTTTAGTTTTAATTACTTTGCACCAAATGTAAAAACACATCTGCCCACCTCTCAGGCAGTTGACAGTAGAATTCTGTGGTGATAGTCTGGTTACGAAGCAACAGCTCGAAATTGATTATTCCCTCAGCACCCCACTATACAGACAGTAACACCTTGAGCGGGTGAAGTCCATCTCTGGACGTTGTGCTGGCCTGTGTTCTGGATTAAGCCAGTTATGCTGACGTTTAATGTTATTGTAAAGAATCCCTTTCCATCTCCTGTAACGCTCCGTTTCCAAAACGTTTCCTGATTGTGACGCGACAAAAGCGCAGTGAAAGCGTCGATTCTTTGCTGAAGATGGTTTTGAGGTGTGGTACCCATTTTTCTAACTTTAAAACCACACCAGTGAAAAAAAAACCAGCGCAGAGTTATTTTATCACAGTGTGAGCATCAAAACTTTCCTGCACCTGGTCAGCGCACTGTTGCTTGCACTTTTTTTTTTAATGACTCGGGAATTTAGAGGATATAGCCAATGTTCGCGGGCTAAAAACTAATAATTACTCTCTAAATATAGACCAGCTATTTTGGCACTTAGTGAAACACAGGTTGATCCCCGCCCACACCTCTCAGATCACCATGATCTGAACCTACATGGCTACGAACTAGTGCCATTATTGTTTTTTCACCATGGTCTCACAATTTACCTACGTAGTGTTGCAGTTTACCAAACCCCAGCACAATGTGATCCATGTTCCAATCCCGAATTCAACTTCCTGTGTTTAAAATTACATCTTCGTGAGTAAATTACCCACTACTGCTTTCTTTACAGAAGCCCCAAACTGGACCACAATTCGAACTTTAACGAGTTTGATGCCTTGTCTGACTCCATACAAAGAATTGTATTCCTGTATCCTCATACTGAAATCGTCATTACGGGCGATTTGAATATACACAATTCTGGGTGGATTCGGCATTATGGAAAGACAACACCCGAAGGACGGTGTGTTGAGACCTTCGTTGCGGAAAACAACTTAATTCAGCTTGTAAATGAGCCCACCCGAATACTAGAATACTTGTTTCTAACTTCTCACCCTGACAAATACAAGATCAATGTGCTATCCCTTCTAGGCTCGTCATATCAGGTAATTTCTCGTATATCGACCACACAGTTAGAGAAAAGATTCGTAAATGAACCGTATGGCAATACAAGAAATCCAATTGGAGAGGGTTAGCAACTTCTATAGGAATTTTAACTGATCGTTATGTTTCCTCGATAACGACGTGGATGTCGCTGCTGATATGATTACAGATACTATTCTGTTTGGAATGAGATCCTTTATCGCTCATCGAATGAAGAGTATCAAACCAAAAGAAAAAGTATGATACGGCTCAAGCTGTAAAGAGGCAATCAGGGTTAGTGAAATGTTTTTTCGGGCCTTCAAGACCAACCCGACAGAGGAAAACCGAAAAAAGATTAAACAAGCCAGGAATGACTGCAATGTCTTTCTTAAGAGCGTGAAATTTCGATACGACCAAAAGTTGAGGCAAAAAATACTACAATGTCACAAAGGTAGTAAAAATTGTTGGTCGCTCGTCATAAACATCAGAAATTCTGCCTCATCCTCCATCCCGAAGCTCATTTATACAGACATTCGAGATGTCAGCCTTTCGGTCAAGTTTAATCTGCTTACTGTACACTTTGCGCCCAGCTCAACACGTCCAGATTGTACTTTGTCTCCGCCTACACTTGAGTGCGTCGAATCTTCAATGGAAAAAATCCACTTTTGCACTCGTGTGGTAGCAAGAGTACTTATACACATAAATTTGCTGGTCCAGATCGTATGTCTAAACTTCTTTTGAAGAGCCTAAACCACTGCGTAAGCTCTTCTATCCATCTGAAATTTTAGGAATCATTCCGAGCATATGGAAAACAGCATTTGTTCAGCCCATCCCTTAAAAGGGCGAATCTTCTCCCGCTCTCTCTTTCTCTCTTTCTCTAACTCTCTCATTCTCTCACTCCCATCTCTCACGATTACACACCCACTACACTTACATCCTTGATTTCCGAGGTAATGGAAACGCTGGTAAACCGCCCATGAAATATCTTGTGACACGAAAACTTCTCAATGACCCACAGTACGGTTTTCGTAGCAATAAGTCCACTGGTACTTTAACGGCATGTCTCACCACAAAGTGTAACCAAATTGAGATCGATGAATCTCTTCTTCAATTGGCTTAGAATTAGAACGTTCCATTATATTCAATTTGTCTTGTACGTTTGCAAGTCTCATATCCATAAAATAAATGCTGGTGTGCACCAGTGTTCCGTTCTGTCCTCAATACTCTTTTTAATTTTCATCAACGATCCCTTGCTGCTATTTCTAATCCAATATATGTATACCTTTGCTAACGTCAGCGCTCTCTGCTTTTCGTATTTGTTCCCGGACTCACGTTCCTGCTCCGATATTAATAATTTTACTAAATGATGAGCCATCAACATAGTGGTTACAATGCTGTCTGCTGTAGTTAATGATTTTGACTAACATTATTGAATATCAAAGAACTTTCCATTCCCGGTATGAACGCGTATGTCAATGACAACCTACGTTGCAACGACCACATATTCGATGTCGCCAAAAATGCTGCAAAATGTCTAAGTTTCCTCAAGCGATGTGAGAAATACTTTCACCCCCTGATCTGGCCACAATTATATATTGACATTCATCCTCCCAAAATTGCACAACAATGCCCACATCTAGTCTGGTCCTCTTAAGCTCACTCTGTACCTGCTAGATAGGATTCAAAACCAACTCATATGTAACTCCAATATTGCCAGTCACTTGATCACCGTACTCTGCAATATCGTGATTCTTACGAACATTTAAGACCAACATACATCGGTACCTCTCTTTTTTTCCTCCCTAACTTTTTTATTATTATTATTATTTATTAGCAGGTAATTACAAAATTATATGGTAATAGCTGCAGAGACTATTGGCTCTAATCGTTTTATAATTAGATTTAATTTATGGATTAAAGTTTATACAAATGAGAAATTTATTTATATTTTCGATGTTTTCGGAATTTGGATTTGTAAGTACATCATAGATTGGAACATTTTTGAAAGTATTTTATGAAAGGTTTTGATACTATGCAGTTATTTAAGACATGAGAGATATCAAGTGCTACGTTACAAGTTGCACAAATTGGAGGACTATTTCTATTTAGCAGGTGTTGATGAGTAGCTGCGGTATGACCAAGTCTTAGGCGAACGAAGTTCGAGATTTTGGTTTTAGATATTTTTGTAGGATACCAAGGCTGAGATTTTTCGGGGTTCACTTTTTTTTGTAATGATGTTAGTATAGATTCCATTCGATTTGCTGTTTGTTTTTTAAAGATTTTTGTATACTTCTCTTAAATTGCTTTGAAAATATATTAAATCTATATACTGGCGCATCTTTTGCAGAGCTTGCAGCATTGTCCGCTTCCTCATTTCCTCGGATATTAACATGGCTAGGAGTCCACATCAATTTTAATTTGTTTTATTCCTTATTTCGGTGATAAGGTGAGAATTGTTGTTTGGGTTGCTGATTGCTTAAATGACTGATACAGTGTCAGAGTATATAACAAATTTTCCGCTGATCTTCGTTGTTATTTTGGCCGCTTGAAAAATAGCAAAAGCTTCTTCAGTGAAGATTGATGAAAATTCTGGTAGTGTACCAATATTCAGGATGTAACCATGTTCATGTGTGACAGCGAACGAGGTATTGTCCTGAGACTTCGATCCGTCAGTGAAAATAAATTGCCAAACATTATTTTTAAATTTTGATGATATATCTGAGAATAATGATCGGTATACTGCATTGTTGGTGTTATTTTTTCTGTTTTGTGCTAGAGTCATTATGAAGGAGTCAGATTTGATGTGCCATAGAGGGTAGGACAATCCGGTGCTCTGTGTCCTTTTGATTGTGTAACTCAAAACATAATAGAATGAAACGCGTCTTCTTCTTTGAACACTTTATTACAACTGAACTCAAAACTTAGTTTGCCTAGTAACAGGAAAAGCTTAATATATATACGAGTACGTATGTACGTACAACAATAATTTTGATCAAGCGGATAACCGTTTGGCAACATTTGGTCATCTTCTGATTTTACAGATATTACTTAACAATAAGAAATTGCATTATATAAAGCAAGGGCATAGGGTGATCCGAATGTTTTAATATATAACTTTTGAGAATGAAAGTAAAATCATATTTTTTCCGAATGAAATTCTTACAAATCGACCATCCTGACTATGAATCGTCCTCGATTTATATAAGCAATGACAAGTACGTTATTCATTAATATCTTCTTTATACAAACAGTACGGAAAATTACTTCAAAGCATAGCTTACTAATGAATTTCCTCTTTATCGAGAAATACAAAAAGTATTACGAATAGCTCAAATATAAATATTTTACAATATAATTTTTACGTGAATTATATACATAGATATTTGTATGTAACTAAATGAACTTCTTAACATAACGTCAAAAATTTGAATACGAAGATGCATATAATAATTATTTTTTTTTTTTTTAAACTGGTACGTATGGTTTCATGTTCTCTGGGGATGCAATACCTTCATATGGAATCCGCGATATTTGAAGATTTTCCAAATCCTTGATTAAATACCTATCATTAGGTAATACTTTTTTAACTTCGAATGGTCCTTTAAACTTTGGTAAAAGTTTTTTATTAATACCGGGAGTTACTACGACATTTTTTATCATAACATAATCACCGATATTATACATATGAGGACTTTTGTGTCGTTTATCGAAATAAATTTTGTTAACTGCTTGAGTACGAACAGTGTTTTCCTCTGCTTGTTTTCTAATGGATTCTAGATTTCTTGGGCTCTTTGTGACCATACTTCGCTCGAGATACTCGCGAATTTCATCGTGAATTGTACCCTTTTGGGCGACACCAAACAATAACATACTTGGGCTAAAGCCTGTGCTTTTGTTCACAAGATTATTTAAAGCAAATTCTACCTTCCCTAAATGTTTACTCCATTCACCAGGATCTAATTCGCTCTCTTTTGCAAGCATCGGCGTAAGGCTTCGATTTATCCGTTCTACTTGGCCATTTGATTGAGGTGAGCTTGTCGCGATTTTAATATGTTGAATGCCTTCTACATGGCAAAAGTTAGAGAAGTCGTCCGAAGTGAAACAACTACCTCTATCGGATATTATACGTGTTGGTTTACTGTAAGCTGAGAAATATGATTCTAAACTTCTTATTACCTCTGTTGTGCTTGTACTTCTTACTGGGAAAAGTTTAGTGAACTTTGAAAATCCATCGACGACCAAAAAGATGTGCTTTTTAGTATTTCGCACACAGGATGGTAATGGTCCATAATGGTCTATATGGATTGTCTCGAAAGGCTTATCGCCTTTAGGGATATTGTGCAACACTCCTTCCTTTTTACCTGGTGGTATGGAAAAATTAATGCATTTGAGACAACTCTCGATGTAAGCTTTAATTTTAGCCTTCATGTGCGGAAACCAATATGTCTTTTTTAGAAATTCATAACACTTATCGATACCTACATGACATAGAGCATCGTGATGAGTCTGAATTACATTTCTCTCCATATTAGATGGAACATAAAAGAGGATGTTTTGATTCAACTTACGGTACACAAGCCCATTTATTAAATCAAATGAAGGACTTTCCCTTTTCACTAACATTTCAACTAACCGCTTAATAACAGGATCTTTCTGCTGTGAAGCAGCAAGGACATGTTCAAAAGACTCAGGTTCTATAACTAAAATGTTGTGGCATCTACTAAGAGCGTCGACATGGTTCATCCTCTTGCTGTCTCTGTGTTCAATGACATAGTCAAAATCTTGAAGCTCTAAAGCCCAGCGAGAGATCCTAGGATTCAACAATTTCTTATTAAGAGTAAGCGTTAAGGATCTACAATCCGTAATGATCTTGAACTTAATACCTGTAAGGTAAATTCTAAACCTCCTAAGAGCGTAGACGATAGCTAATGTTTCCAATTCGTAGGAATGGTATTTAGACTCCTGTATTGTAGAACGCTTGGAGAAAAAGAAAATGGGATGAAAGGATTTGTCATCTTGACGCTGCAGTAAAACCGCGCCAAACCCGAGACTACTTGCATCGCAATGTAGCTCTGTATCTGCATTGGGATTGTAGATACTAAGTAATGGAGCATTAAGTAACTTTTGCTTCAACATTTCGAATACCGACAACTCCTTTTCGCCAAATACGAACTCTGCTTCTTTTTTTATAAGGTCATATAATGGTTTTGATAAAATAGAAAAGTCTTTTATAAATTTACGAAAATATGAGCATAAGCCCAGGAATGAATGTAAGTTTTTTACGTTTGTAGGCATCGGAAAATCGGCTACCGCCCGCAACCCTTCGACGTTTGGTCCTATTCCATGAGCCGAAATCTCATAACCAAGATATGTAATCTGTTCGAACATAAAAAGACACTTATCATATCTCAATTGTAATTTGTTATTCCGTACTACATCCATAACTTCAATTAAAATTGAGAAATGTTCTTCCTTTGTTGAAGTGGCTATAAGTAAGTCGTCTATATAAACCAATAACTTCCCTGATTTTATAAGGTCATCAAATATGGAATTTATATACCTCTGGAAGACTGCGGGGGCATTTTTGAGCCCAAAAGGCATTCGGAGATATTCGAATTGGCCTAATGGTGTTACAAAAGATGTGTATTTTACTGAGTCTTCTGCCATTTTTACATGGTGAAACCCGCTCTTCAGGTCTAATAATGAAAAATACCTTTTACCTCGCAACTTATCTAAATGGTCTTCAATAAGAGGAATAGGAAAATTATCCTTAACAGTATTCTTATTAAGCTGCCTAAAATCAATGCACATCCTAAGCTCGCCCGTTTTCTTTTTGGTAAGCACTATTGGAGAAGCAAAAGGGGAGTTACTCTCCCGAATTATATTATCCTGAATCAATTCGTCTAGCATCGTACGCAACTGCAAAGTATGCGCGTGTGGTAATCTTCTAGGAGCACAATTAAAAACACTGCCCGTATCAGCTAAAACTATTTTCATCTCATAACTTGCACATTCCGTCAGTAACTTTTTATCAGTCGAAAACCCGTTAACTATATTCCGAATCTTACGTTTTTCGTCAAAATTTAAATTTTCGCTAATTTTCAAATCGAATTTATCGTCTAAATCATTACATACATCAATATTCAAAATATAATTTACATCATTATCTAAATTGTTATCATTTAAAATGTTTTTTCTAGAAAAATTTTGTTCATCAATACATAATTTAATCTTGGATTTTTGTAAGAAATCGCGTCCTAAAATAATAACATTATTCATAGTTTCATTTTTGACAACAAAAAGGCATACATTTAAAATATCATTATTAAATTTAACTAGGCAATCAACTTTTCCAAAAATTTCTAATTTACTATTATTAATACCTACGAAATTATGCGGTGATGTTACAGGTGTCACAAAATAGGATGGTACATGCTGCTGTTGAACGAAACTAATGGGGCTTCCGGTGTCTATCATTGTCATAGCATCCAGAGTAGTTCTCACTGCCATAGGATCCTTGGATTGAAAAGTGTACTCAAGCACACCTTGGAAGTCATTCAGGCATGATGATTGAATTTCTGTAGGAGGCTCAGCATTCAGGAGAATCATTACTGAGTTGGATTGCGGGCAATTCTTCAAAATGTGGCCCTTTTGTCCACAGCGAAAACACGAACCTCGTTCCCTTTGTGGTTTTGGACAATTGGTAACCATGTGCCCGATTTCGTTGCAGTTAAAGCAACGTAGGTTGGTGGCTTTGCTTCGAACTTGATTGCAAGGTCTGTGCGAGGAGATGCTGTGTGCTGGGGTTGGCAGAAAAGTCTCGGTCCTCATTTTCTCATATTTGCGCAAGGTGCTCTTCAATTCGTGTATGGTATTGGCTGTAAATAAAATTTGCTTATTAAGCATGGAATCAGGAATACCTCTGATAATGTAGCTGATAATATCTTGTTCCTCGATGTTTGCAGAGGCCGCTATTTCTTGCATAGCAAGAACATACTGCTGCATGCTTTCTTCTTTCCGTTTCTTACGGTACCGTAAACTGTTGTGTATATCACTAGCGGTTGTGTGCTGATCAAACTCCGTTAGCAAAGCGGTTTTTAGTTCACTCCATGAACGGCATAAATTTGACCTTAAAAAAAGTTTTGCTGTTCCTCTTAGTAGACGCTGGGCATAGATGAAGCGTTTGGATTCGTCCAATCTGTAAATGCATACCCCTTCCTCGAACGCTTTTATCCACTTCGCTACCGAATAGTTGTCGTCACCAGAAAATGTTGGTAGTGACTCCTCAACTTCACGGAAGGAATTCAGAGAAGCTTGTGTTTCCAGTGGGCCACTTAACTCGGCTAGCCTCTTCTGCAGAGAACGTAATTCCTCCTTTTTGGCAACAATTTCTCGCAGTTTTTCCACTTGTTCTGTCACTAACCTGTCTTCTTCTTCAATATCTGCAATATTTTCTACGGATTCCACATGTTCGCTCATAACATTAACGGGAAAAAATTCTTCAAGTTGATTTTCTTCATATGTTTCAATAGCTTGCTGCAGTCGTCCCTTTAAGATAGCTTTTATTCCATTCGTTGGTAGATCCATCTCCGACAATTTTTCTTTTAACTGCTGAACAGTTGCATTCTGTGCGAATCTTTCTGCACGCGCGCTCATTACTTCTAACTTTTACAATTAACACTTTTTAAGAAATCACAAATTTTACTTTTAAGAAACAAAAACAAACACAATTTAATTTTTCTTGGCTATTCGCTAAATCCCACTTCTGAATAGTTGTAACTCAAAACATAATAGAATGAAACGCGTCTTCTTCTTTGAACACTTTATTACAACTGAACTCAAAACTTAGTTTGCCTAGTAACGAGTACGTATGTACGTACAACAATAATTTTGATCAAGCGGATAACCGTTTGGCAACATTTGGTCATCTTTTGATTTTACAGATATTACTTAACAATAAGAAATTGCATTATATAAAGCAAGGGCATAGGGTGATCCGAATGTTTTAATATATAACTTTTGAGAATGAAAGTAAAATCATATTTTTTCCGAATGAAATTCTTACAATTGGAATTTCCATTAGATGGGCTTTGTCGGGGATGATCTCTATTGCCGATGGGATCCTATTTACTCGTTTACGGTGAATAGACTGTTGAAGGCCCTTATCAATAATAGAGTTTTTAGAAAAGTTTCGCGGCTAGTTTTGAAGTCATTTCGTCGATTCGATGCTCAAGGACAGGAAGTCCTGCTTCCGCGAGGATATTCTGTATAGGTGTTGTTGGGAATGCAGCTACGCTTCTTCGGGCTGCTTGGTGGTAAGTTGGTTTTATAAGTTTGAGGGTTGCTTTCGCACACTTGCCGTATATATAAATTCCATAATCGATTTTACTAAGGACTAACATTTTGGTAACATATGATATGGTGTTAATATGTACATGACTTTTCTTACTGGCTGTTGGAGCACTTTATCAACAAAACACAACAACGATATTTATTGAATTGCAAATTGTTTGAATTAAATCGATAATCTTCATTGTACTACATAAATTTCGTTAATATTTAAACTTGGCGACTACGAATATCGAGCCGCCATATTTATTGTATTTAATGATTGTTAACTTTGGTTAAAATGTATACCAATTGAATTGAATAAAAAGCAATATACGCTCAGTTTGGGCCTCTTTTCTCTTGTTCACGCTTCGTTTTTTGATTCGTCGTCTCCTGTCGTTGCGTCGCTGTGATCTCGCTGTTAAAAAAATCGTAGAAAATATAGTACACCCGGAAAGACCCACAGAATCCATAACCCCCCAATTCCAATTCATTTTTTATGTCTAAAAGTTGCTTGAAGTAGGATTCCACTATATCTAAGCGACATTCTAATTCTGTTGGTGACAATTCATCTTTAATACTATTTCTGGCAGGTCAAATTAAGCTCGGACCGAAACTTCCCTCGCTGCAAAATATACATTTAGGATGGATTGTATCGAAAAACAGATGTACTGTCTAAGTACATCGGAAGACCCATTAGATGCATTTGTCGAAAAGTTTTGGGAGCTGGAGGCAGTGGATGCACGCAGCTAGGGATTTCTTAAGATTTAAGCAGTGTTGTTTCCAGTTATAACAATTATTAAAAACTAATCCTAGTACATTTAAGTTTTAACATTTGCAATCTGTACATTATTAATACTTAGAATTAATTCTGGGCAGTTACGTTTACGGCAAACATGGAGTAGCTTACATTTGCTTACTGATAGTTTAGCTCCAGAGGAGGTCGACAATCCTAAAATATCGTTTAGGGCCTTACTTAAAAGAGTTTTACATTTATTTATATCACTGTATTTGCTTAAGATATAAATGTCGTCTGCATAAAAACAACTATCTAAGAGTGTATATTTATTTAAGATAGTGCAAATATCATCGAAAGCGATTATAAATAGAACTACTGACAGTGGAGATCCTTGGGGGATCCCGTTGTGTAAAGGATGACTGTTAGAAAATACATTGTTGGTTTTCGTGAAGAATTTTCTATTTCTAAGAAATGATTTAACATAATCGAATATTTTTTTCCCAATACCCCATATTTTTAGTTTTTTTAGTATTATATGTAAGCCGATTCTATCAAACGCTCTTTCGAAGTCCAATGAGAGTACAGAAGCATGGTTTCTAGAGGAAATGGCTTTGGAGATGTAATAATCTAAATGAAGATGAGCGTCAACACATCCTCTATTTGGCTTAAAAGCTACTTGCTTAGATGAAAAAAGTTTTTTTGTTTCAACAAACCATATCAAGCGTTTTGCAACAATCTTTTCCAGGGTTTTTGATAAACAAGCAATGAGAGATATAGGGCGATATCCTTCAACTGAAATTCTATCCTTTTTTGGCTTAGGGATGGGAATTAGGATTGCAGTTTTCCAATTTTGTGGGATGACCCCGGTATTGAGTATATTATTGTACAACTGTATAACTCTTTCTTTAACATCCATTGGCAGATATGTAAGCATTGGGTAGGATATTCTATCTCTACCAGGAGTTTTGCCTTTGGCTTTATTTATACAGAATTCAAATTCTATCAATGAGATGGGAAGATCGATTCGCCGAGCGAAGGGATTGTTTCTGGTGTCACAGTCACTAGCGGAAAATTTGAGGAATTCATTTATTTTGATAATAAAGGACGAGTGAAAATGCACTCAGACCAAATTTGGGCAAAAAAATTGGAAATTCGTGCTGGATCTAATAAAACTTCGTTCGGCGATTTGATGCTTGATATAGTAAGAGATCTAGAGTTACCTGTAGGTCGTTGAAAGTTTTGCCAAATTTTGATTGGGGAGGTATCGGGATTTATGCTCGATGTAAATTCCGCGAAATTCTTAGTTTTACTGTTTAAGGGTTCGCCTGAATTTTGCATCTGATTTTTTACAAAAAATCAGGTTAGCTTGTAAAGGTGCTTTTTGGAATTCTTTTAATGCTTTCATTTTTTCCTTACGGAGGACAGAAAGTTCTGGGTTCCACCAGAGAACAACACGTTTTGATAGTGGTGTGTTTGTTGGGACAGATTGAGGGATTGAAGTATTAGCAGCAGTTCTGATTGCTTTTTGAATTAATGCAGCTTCTTTGTTGGGATTAATTGCTGGTTGTTTATCGGATAAGTATTCTGAGGCTGTTTTCCTAAATGCCGGCCAATTTGCAAAGTCGGTTTTAAATGTAGGGGTTCGGGGAGTATAAGTGTAAGTGTGATCGAGATATGTCTGGGTAATAATGGGTAGATGGTCGCTATTGTGAAAGTCATTCGAGATTTTCCAGATGGTTTTTGGGAATAGTTCAGGTGAACAGCAGGTAATATCAATATGGGTGAATGTATTGTGTATCGAAAGGTGAGTTGGTGCAATATCATTTAATAGAAGGAGATTTGCGTTGAGCAGAAAGTCTTCAAACATTTTGCCTCTTTTGTTTGATGCCGGAGAGCCCCAAAGTGTACTCCACGCGAGGACATAACCCCCGAGGATCAAGGGAGATTTAATGTGACGGATGATATTGCCAAGATCGTTTTTACATATACTTTGGAGTGGGTGGATGTATAAGTTAATATAAGTTATTTTGGTTTGAAGTTGTAATTGGAGAGCAAGAGATTGAATATTGGGGTTGAGTGGTAGGGGTATGTGTGGAATGTTTTCCTTAATCAATATACCTATAGGGGTAAAAGGAGTAACGTTAAATGGACAGTGTGTCTCTTGTAATGATATAATACTGGGCTTATAGTATTTTATTAAAATACTTACTTCATCAAGTTATTTAAAAAACCTTCATATTCCATTGTAGAATACTAAGCGTCATGTATTTTGGGTGAGTATTAGATAAACACAACTTTTTCGTGCGCGAAGCACGTTGGTATGTATAAAAAAATTGGTTGATTTACATTAAGATTATTAGGATTTTGACTCTGCGACCTAGAGGCCGAGCCACGCTAACTCTCTATAGAGATCGGTTGACTCGGCCTTTGAGTCGCAAAAACAGGATTTTGGTTATAA
Source organism: Volucella bombylans (assembly GCA_949129095.1). Classification (NCBI taxonomy): domain Eukaryota; kingdom Metazoa; phylum Arthropoda; class Insecta; order Diptera; family Syrphidae; genus Volucella; species Volucella bombylans. Next base: position 64,702,385 of record OX422143.1, on the reverse strand, counting down.
AGTGCGTTATTATATGTCGACATCGTCGTTCAGTTTTTTTGCTCCTTTTGTATTGTTACTATTATTTTTAAAAGTTGATTTGTTAGATATGATGGATTGTAAGAGGATTGATGATTCTTTGTTATTGTTGGCGTGTGTGGTATGGTTTATGTTTGAGAGGATGTTAGAGATGGATATGTATGATGTGGTTTGATTGGGAGAGAGAGAGTGAGGTGAATTTGGGTTGGAGCTTGTCTGGGTCTGGAATTTGTTTGTGTTGTCATTGTCAGAGATTGTTAGATTTACATTGACAGACTTTGGGGGAAATTTTACGCTATTTTCTGAGTAATTGGGTTTTGTTGGGTTTTGAGTTTTAGAATTGAGTGAAGTCGATGTGTTATTTGTAATAGTTTTATTTAAAACTGCTGTTTTGGCTTGAGATGATTCTTGGATTTTATTTTGTGTCTGGTTATTTTGTTTGAGCTTTTCAGCAAATGTTTCAAATGACGTAGAGGTTTGAGAGGTGTTACGTTCTTTATAAATACGCGTTGTTTCTCCGATGGTGCATTTGTTTGTAGTCTTAATTGATAGGATTTCTTTTGCCTGGAGGTAGCTTCGACAGGTTTTTGATGAAGAAAGATGGGGGAGGGAGGAGTTTGCGCACATGACGCGAGTGCATTTTTCTGGGGAGTGAGGTGGGAGGCTGCATGAGTCGCATTTTGTGTTACCGTTGCAGCGTTTCGCGATGTGACCAAGCAACTGACAATTTTTGCATGGCATGGGGTTTAGAATGAATTCCGTTAATTTGGCATTGTAGAAACCAATTTCAATAGATTTACGAGGGTTGAAGAGGTTAAATGTGAACAACATTAGTCCTGATGGCTTTTTCTCACCTTTGTTATAAACCTTAGTATATTTACGTTCAAGATATTCTCGGTATCGATATGAAGGAAAATGCGAATTCAATTTAAATTGTTTTTATTTTTCAATATAATCTCCCCTAACATCAATGCATTTGTTACATCTTGAGATAAGCTTTTTTAAACCCTCAAAAAAATAAATTTCCTCTTTCTCTGCAAAATACCCATTTATTGCCGACTTGAGTTCTTCATCATCCGAAAATCTTTTTCCACGAAGACATTTTTTCAAATCTAGGGTGGGTGTTGGATTTCTTCGAAACCACAATCTCGCGCAGCAGCCTTGGAAACTCGCGCCATGTGAACAGGAGCGTTGTCATGAAGAAGCAACACACCCGCTGCGAGTTTACCCCGTCTTTTCTTTTTAATTTCCTCCCGCAAATTATGCAAAGTGGAAGCGTAGGATGTGGCGTTGATGGTTTCACCTTTTTTTTTGTACTCAATGAGCAAGATTCCCTTTGAGTCCAAAAAAACTGTGGCCATGAGCTTCCCGGCAGACGGAGTGACTTTGAACTTCTTCGAGGGGTCTGTTCCTTTTTTATGCCACTGCATGGACTCTTGTTTGCTTTCAGGGTCATAGTGGTGGACCCATGTTTCGTCCCCAGTAACAATTCGATCCATAACACCGTCCGCGTTCTCACTACACATCTCCAAAAGCTCTCTACAGCATGCGATTCTCACTTTTTATGAGGCGCTGTGAGCATTCGTGGCACCCACCTTGCACTGACCTTTGAAAGGTTAAGATGGTCATGAAGAATGGTGTGAATGGTACCAATTGAAAGCTTGGTGATATCTGCCATCATTTTCACCTTTATTCGGGCATCCTCAAGAACAAGTTTTTCGACTTCTTTGATGCTTTCTCCCGTACAAGCAGTAGCCGGGGCGCCGGAGCGGGGGTCGTCTTCAATGCTCTCTCTGCCTCTCTTGAACTCACTTGACCACTTTTGCACAGTTGATAATGAAGGTGCGGAACCCTGGTAAACAGCCACCATCTCTTCATGAATAGTTTTTTTACTTTTTCCTTGCTTAGTGAGAAATTTAATTACAGCGCGATGCTCAATTTTCACCATCATCGTCACAGTTGCCATTATGATTCTGTTTAACTAGAGATAAAACGCGAATTAATAATCACATTTATATGAAATTTTACATGAATGCACTAAAATAATAGTATTACTTGATAAATAAGTCAATTTATATATACAACTACAGCTTCCAATACCGAGAATATGTTGAACGCCCTTCGTATGCGAAGAATATGAAAAAGAAAAAACTGCAGTAAGAGAAAAAAGAAAAAAAAGTAGGGGGGAGTATGTGGTAAAAGGGGAAAACCGGTTTGCGCGCTTGCGACAAGAGAAAGCCACACTACAGATGAGGAGCGATGTGATCAGTTCGAGAGCTAGACTATGCCCCCTAACTTTCCTTCGCCTAGCCTGTGTGCAAACATTTTAACGTTGAGCAAAATCCCTTGAGCGCGCACATAAAAGAAAACAATACATAAAACTTCAGGCTTAGCAATTCAGCTGGTTTTGCCGTGCTCAAAGAAAGTTGTCGGAAGATCAGGTCTAAAAAGCAGTAGAGGCTCAAGTTCCAGCCGAGATTCAAAGAAGGAGATCGAAAAAAAAAATAATTGGATCACTCAAATGGGAAAACATCAGAAATCTCTTGGCCTCTTTTTAGCCAACCCCACAAGTGGTGGAGTAGCAATTCAAATACTTGGAAGAAATATGTAGCATTAAATCTTATTTCAACAGTTAATGAAAGAAAAACTAATAAGATGAAGTCAATGGGACCGTAGACGATTCAGCAATGACTTCGTTGAAGCTTCTTCGACATATTTGGAGCTCTTCTCATATGAGATGCGAACCGAACAGCAGCGCTCAAATTTGTATAAATGGCTACTGACACTATCATCTAAACGATCTGGTCCCCGAGGTGGGCGGTTGTGTCAGCAAGTTAATTGCTGGACTGCGTTCAACTTTGTATGCTGTGAAGCAACAGACAGCCTTAAATATACTCGTAGATGGACTTACTTCCAATAACACTGACATGTACTCATGCATCTCAAAATTTGCGGAGCCCCGATACCGCTAGATAAAGATATTGTAGTCATTCAAGAAGTGCGGTACGATGGACCGAGTAGAGCAAGGGGGGAAAACTGTAAAATCGACTATGGTGACTGCTATAGAGAGCAGATGTAGCTTACATATGCCAAGGTATGGATTTGCCATCAGAAAAATCTTAGGCAAAAAATATTGAGTTTCAGATGAGCAAATGCCTGATTACAGTTTGTATGTATTATAGCAGGCTGAATAAGCCAACAAAGGGCGGATAGGCACGCGCTCTTCTAAAATAGGTGTATTAGGAAAGAGGAGCATCTTCAACGGTAGAGTTGGAAAGCATAGCTTACAAGTAGGTACATGGCACCAGTTCTGGAAATGTATTGGGAAAGTCATCTAATCGAATCTCTAAAGCCTCTCGAGAAGTCTTATGCTACAACCTGCAAGCACAGAGACTTATCTAATCAGGGGTTTCTTCGTGTACTAACCTATGTCTGGTCGATACGCTATCCATGTTCAAATCCGTTTCCCTTCATGCACCATACTCCCTCCATAAAACATCTTCTTTGATACATCCTCTGCTTGGTATAATCGTAGACTCTGCTCTCTACAAAACAAAAGAAACGAGTTATGGACGGTATTCCTTCGCATCTACTCTTCTTCCGACTATTCAAATTATCTAGGTACATATCTTCATTTCATCGAAGTCTACAACTCTCTCTATCAAAGCCATATATTTCAATTTATCACACCGATGGTTATCTTCCATCTCTTTCAAACCTTTAAGTGATCCTCCTACCATCGCCAACTTGTTTACTACATTTTTCAAACAATCCTTAGTACCAGATCTCTCGTACTCTAAATTTCTCCGTTGGTCCCTTTATCTTTCAAAATTTCGATCCTGCTGCTATTGAAAAAAAGTTACAAAAAACTTAAAAATGAATTTGTATATAAAGAAATTGTTTAGAGTTCTCAGGTCCGTCGACACCGGTGTGCAAGATCGATTCTTCGTCCACTTGGATTTTGACCGCAGAAGAGATAAGGACCAAAATAAACATTTGCGTACTTTTCGCAATTTTTCAAGTGCTGTGCCTTCACTTTGGCTGTTGAACAATTCTGATCTCAGGATCTTAACATATTCCCAAACAGTATCATAGAACGACTCCGTTTGGTATTAGTGCCAGTTGTTGACTTTTGATACTTGCGACTTGACTCGTCTCTCCCCAAAAACACAGCTCCTAAGTTTCTGTCCTGAACTTTTTAAAAATTTATGTTGTAAGCACAAATTATTCTCAAAACTTATTCTTTTCCTTACTGCCTTTAATGCTGGCTTGGACGCTACATCTTTAAATATCAAATACCGATACTAAAAAGAGAATTTCAACAAACACATTAACACATACATATTCAATTTTCTATATTTTACTCTGCTTCATGGCCTAAAACAAAAAGAGATTTATGGTGCAAGTCCAGGTCTAAAATCAAGTAAAAACATTTGCTCAGTTCCCTCATAATTATTCAGAATTTTTAATTGTCAGCTATTTCCTTGAAGTATATAACAAAAAAAAGTCAGTTAAACTATGTTTTCTGCATCCCTAGACGTATCCAGGTTTTATCCGTACTCTTTCGTTGTTTCTACTTCGTCTGGTAGTTAAATAAATCTCGAAAATGGATAAAACAACTACCAAGGGAGGAAGCAAGATTCGTTCAAAGATCCCAATACTCATCATTTTACTTATACGCGTTGCCGAATATTGACAGTTTCGTCAGATGAAAATTTGGAAATTCGAAAAACTCCAGAATTTTCTGCTAAAGCAGAACGCCTGCCCTGTTTACTATGTTTTCGGTCGAAAAGTTCCTCGTATTTTTTTTTTCGGAGCATAAGTGCGGAGTATGAAGATACTTCTCAATTTGGAAACTAAAGCAAAGCTCGTCCCTGCGGAAATAAAGTTACGAGTATTGCAATGGAAAACTTGGATAAACGTTGATTTTTATTTTTCATTTCCTTTTGTACTACTATTTTCTGTGGAAGTGTTCTCTACGTAACATGGAACTTGAATGGAGCACACGAGACCTACTCCCACATTCGTGCCACATCACAAAGCTCGAATTCGCGTAAAGTTTTACGAACTCAATTGAAAGTGTGAAAAATGTCAGAGGTTTAAAATGATATGCATGCATGCATGTATCCGTATGTACGAGTATCTATGAGTATATGTAATGCGCATACCATTAAGGAGCGAATAAAAATGCATGGAATAACAAATGAAATGTGAAAAAAGCTCATAAAAAGGAAAAATAAGAAAAGGAACTGAAAACCCAAGTGCCTCCGCGTTTAATCCGACCATTAATTGGGTGTTCCCTGTCAACTTAGAATGGATGCAGACGGAAGAAAAATCGAAGATCTGAACAGATTTCATAGAAATACCGATGTCTGTGAAGAAATGTGTAGGTGACGATTGTGCAAATGCTGAATTGAATATAACCAGGTGGAAGCTTCTGGGTGTTTTTTTTTTTGTTTTTGGATGAGTTCCTCAGAGACTACTTCATTGTATTTTCTGTATGTTCCTTTTACTGAAATTTCTCAGTTTTTCCACGAAAGATGAGTAATCAGCGAGGTTTGGCTGTGGCTTAAGTGGTAGTGGACTGCTTTCCGAATCTAAAGGCTCGGTGTCCGAATCCCAACCTCGCCCAAAAACATTCATTTTTTCAGTTAACGAAAATCAAGTAAGATGAGTAGTTGACTAGAAATCAACCACAAGCCAACTTCCACTAAGAATTTCGCCTCCCTTTTAAAAGTTGGATGCCATCCATGGAGCGTATAACCACTGAGCCCAAACATCTTTCTTTTTCTCTCTATCCCATTTTCCAGTAAAACTTAACACATGTTGAGACATTATGAGTGTATTCATACCCACGGTGTTCTCCGCGGTGTTGTCATCACTTTCACAATAAGCCTCACAGGATGGTGTGTCATTTATGCTAAGCATACTTAAGTGCTTAACAAATGCGGAATGCCTTTGCTCCGGAGACGTCTTGAGAAGCGTTCGTTTAGTCTGGCGGCAATATTTTGAGTCATGTCAACTGCAGCCATGATCATATGAAACTTAACTGTTAATGGAAGCCCTTACAGAGGACGGATGCAGTCCTAACGTAGATTCGAATCCTCCCTTCTGAGACTTGCCAACACTCGACTGCGACCCAACCAATACTCAGTAAAATCTACCTACCGACTAATTTCAGAGAAGACTTGCACTCCCCAACTAGCTTGGAAGACGTGGAAATATTTAGCAAGGCTTTAACCATAGCTTGGCCTGCGCTGCAAATGATTCGCTCACTCCACTGATTCTTCGCAATATAGTTCGTTGCTATCAGAATTGCGTATATCTCCGGTTCAAAGACGACTCCCTCTATTCCACCCCAAACCAAGCCCCAACGTCAACGTGTCTCATTCGACTTAACCCCTACAACTCAAACTCTCAGCATTCAACCCCTAGCACACACGCTTTTCACTAATTATTTCCCAATTTCATTAGTTCCCATATTATAAATTCCTCATTTGAAAATGTATCTAATACCCTGTCAATTACCGCTGCTTCGCCCTGAACATCTTCGTCCACTAGCCCCATTTTTGACCCCCTTCTGCCTCCCACTGAGGAACTTATATATCTACCCAAAAAGTCTCAGCCGACCTTGCTACTTTCGGTAACTACTCGTATGTGCACTCAAAAAGGATGTCACACCTTCAACGGAGCAGAGCTGACAACGACACATTTTTTCGTCCCTAACGTGCTACCATTGCCAATGTTTCAACCATCCATTCCTACGCCCTCTCGAAATAACCTTCCTCTTACCTTCTACTATGAAAACTGAAGAGGACTGCGATCTAAAATCCGTGTTGTCTTGCGCAAATCTCACGCTCTCTTATTTAAGGTCTACGTTCTGACCTAAACTAATCTAATTCCCGATATAAAGAATCAGGAATTATTCCCCGCTAGTTTCAAAATTTTTCAAGACGACGATTTTACCCGTTCAAGAGATGGTTCTCCTAGTCGAGGTGTCCTACTGGCTGTCCACATTGACCTAAACCCTTCTGCAATCGCAGTTTCTACTTCATCTAAGATCGACTACGTTTCAATAAAGATGTGTTATGTGTTTTTACATCCTACCGGCGGAACCTGTCTAATGGTACCAATTCGCTATGCAATTGATTAAATAATTAAATTATCTGATCCTCTCGATGATATCATCTACCTCAACTGCACTCAACTCAATCAGATGATGAATCTTATTTTATCACAAACCCTAACTAGAGTAAAGAATGCTTCTTCTTGGATGAGCTTACAGACTCTAGCTTATGCCAAGTTAGTGGGGTCTTCAACTACATATATGGGTAGGCAATTAGATCTCATTTTCACCACTGACCCCATAAACTCCCCTGTCTCGCTCTATCCCCTTTCACTATCGACCATTGACAACTTTCACCCTACACTTTTTCTGTCTCTTTTCCACCACTCTTCTATCCGTCATACCCCATCTGCAGCTGCATCTTCTCACGACTTTGATAAAGCGAATTTTTGGAAAATTAACGCATATCTTGGTAAGTGTTCTTTTAATTTCATCAATATGTCCCTTAATGGTGCTCTTCTATTTTCTACAGAGAATTATTCAATTCTATTTTTCTCTACGTCTCCTTTTCGCGCAATAAAACCCCGTATATACCCCGTGGTATAATCGTAAACTTCGCTCTTTACGTAATAAGAGAAACAAATTTTGGCAGTTTTGATTCGATCCAATTCCTCTGCTGACTATTCTAATTATCTGGGGTTATACCTTCAATTCGCCCAGCTTTATAACGTTCTCTACCAGCGATACCTTGATAGTGCGCAATCAAGGCTTATAAACAACACAGTCCTTCTACCAATTCGTTAACTACAAAAAAAATCTGACGGTTTTCCTCCATCCCTCTCATACGAAAATATATCTTCAACCGAACCGCATATCATAGCCAACTTTTTTGCTACTTTCTTTAAGCAATCCTTTGCTAACAATTCTTTTTTACCGGATCCCTCTTATTTCAAATATCTAGTTAACTTCCCCATTGGCCCCTCTATTTCTCAAATTTTTGATCATACTGTCATAGAAAATAAATTACAACAACTTAAAGATGAATACTTACCTGTTCCAGATGGCCTTCCATCCATATTTCTTAAAAAGTGTTCCCCACACTTTCCCACCCCCTTTCAAATCTTTTCCAGTTATGGCTCTCTCAAGGTGAACTTCCACAAATATGGAAGTCTCCTTTCATAACACCGATACACAAAAAGGGATTAAAGAGCAAAGTCACTAATTACCGCAACATTCAGATATGCCCAAACACCTCGAAAGCATTTTGCACGAAGCCTTAAGCTTTCAGTGCAAATCTCTTTCCATTAATCAACAGGACTTTCTGAAAAGAAGATTAACTACCACTAACCTCGTCGAATTTGTGTACTCTGTTCCCTCAGCCTTAAAAAGTGGTAAAGACGTAATAATAACTGATTTCAGTGGGGCTTTTGATAAGATATCACATAAACTAATCCTGTTCAAATTGTCAGTCCTTTGCTTTGAACCAATTTTCCTAAAATGGATATCTTCTTACCTGGATTTATAGTGTTCGTTTTAGGTCTGTCCTATCAGCCCCTTCCTTGGCCACTTCAGGGGTTCCTCAAGGTAGTCATCTAGGTCTTGAAAGGGTCATTCAATACTCTGCACTTTCTCTCTATGCTGACGATACCAAATTTTTTAAACCCATTTCCTCACAACATGACTACAGCCTCCTCCAAATAGATCAAAATAGTTTTTCACCTGGTGCTTCAAAAACTTCTGTTGCTGTCACCTTCTCACGTAAATGCAACAAGTCTGCTCCCCGAATTTACCTTCTCCACGGCCAACCTATATCTCTAGTTGAGTCTATCCGCGACCTTGGCATATTATGCGAAGAGCTTAATATCCGCTCGCATATTGATGAGATAATTACTAAAGCAAACTTATCACTTGGCTTCGTTAAAAGATAGTCCAAAGAATTCTGCAACCCGTACGTGACCAGATCAGTATACATCACTTACGCTCGCCCTCTTCTCGAATACGCTAGCCAAGCATGGTGTCCCTTTCAACAAGTTCATATATCCCGTATTGAGAGCGTCCAGAGTCGTTTTTTTCAATTTGATCTTCGAGGTCCAGCTTGGAGCGATCTTCTAATCTTACCTCCCTATCGAGACAGTCTCCAACCCATTAACCTGAATATCCTTGAGGCACGAAGGGACGCAGCAGACGTCTCTTTACAACTCCATTTTCTTTTACACTAACCCTCGAAATTTACGTTGCCCCGTCTCTTTTATCTACCAATCCACCGCACCACATATGCCTGTAACGAACCAGTGTGCCGTATGCTGCGTAAGGTAAACTCCAACCTTTCCGTTTTCGATTCTAATCGCAGCAATCTCTCCCTCAAATTCGATCTCCTTCACGATCCCTAGCTTCATGCCCTAGTGATAAATACTACATAGATATTGCTAAACCTTAATTTTTATTAGTTTTTAAGTCCTAGTTTTTAAGCTTCTATTAAGCTTAATAATAATTATATTAATGGTGGGCATTAGCCCTCACCTAGATTAAAATTAAATTAAAATGCTTCATACTGTTCGAACCGCATGCTCTCCAGTCCCAATTCACGTAATTACTGAAGGAGAAAGTCGTTGAGCATAGGTCTATAGCGCTCGCCGTTTACTGTAGTTGCTTGGCCCGCGGCATTTTTGAAATAATCCACACATTGTCCGATTTTATAGTAAAAATTTAAAAGCCAATATTATTTGTCCGTAAATTTTTATTCAACCAAAATAGGATCCGTTGGCATCTACGACATTATCAGAAAACTGATTGGCGAAAATACAGGGGAATACTGTCAGAAGCGCTATCCTCTGAACTTTCAAGCCACCGCGTGACACCAATAAGCTTGAGAGGAAAGTCAAGGAATTCACCCTGGCTCTCAATCAGTATGGCCACTTCCTGCCCTCTTATTCAACCTAGTGGCAAGAAAACTTATTCAGGCACAAGAAAAGGGGCTCATACAAAGAATCCCTCAAATTATACAAAAAAGAATTGAGGAAGGCAAAGCGACAATCCTGGAGGTCATTCTGTGACAAAATCACAGAAACCTCTGAGGTATCGCGGCTAAGAAAAATCCTCTCTACAAATCCTATGATGCATAGCTGTTTGAAACAAACCGATGGCACTTGGATAACCTCAAGTGATGAATCACTCAACCTGCTACTGGACACCCGCTTTCCAAGTGGCTCCCAATTTGCACTGGGCGCTGCATAGCTTCAAACCATACAAGTCTGCTGATCCGGATGGTATAATACCTGCCGAGCTACAGAGGTCCTCAGATATTATCCTGCCTACGCTAGACAATATCATGAAGAGAAGTCAATGTAGGTTTCATTAACAAAGCCGTAAAATGTTCTCATGTTGTCCCAAAGGACCTCAGACCTATAAGTCTATCATCTTTCCTTCTCAAAATTCTAGAACGACTGATTGATATCCATATATAAGCTAAAATTGATCCAAGACTTCTATTCGGTTCAACATGCCTACTGTAACGGAAATCGGTCGAAACAGGTCTGCATTCACTAACTAGCCACATCGAATGATCCCTACAATACAAAGAGTATACAATGGTTGCCTTTAACAACGTCAACACATCCGCAATCACGACTGCGCTGTCAACTCTAAAGGTAGATGACTCACTTGGGGAGTTGATCAGTCTTATGCTAAACAGCAGGATAAACAACTCCAAGCTGGGTGGGGCTTCTGCTAAAAGGAGTGTCAGAGTATCATGTACGCCGCTAAGTCGTGTCCTTTCCCTTGTCTGGAACTTAGTGGTTAATGAACTGCTGATATATCTGGAAGCGGCTGGTAGCAGGGAGATTTCCTATGCGAATGACGTTGCTATAGCCGTCTCAAGTAAGTATCTCAATACCATTAAAGAACTCCTTCAAGTAAATCTCAATAGATTAACCCGTAACATAACCATAAAACTGATCTTCTCCTCTTTTCCAGGAAATATAAAATTCCAATCATAGACCCTCCCTCAATAATCGAGAGGAGGGAGTTTAATCTTCTCCGGTTCAGTAAAAGATTTGGGCCTCATTTTTGACAGGAAACTAAACCGGAAACCTCGCATTCAAGAAAGAGTCAAGAAAGCTACAGTAGCTTTATTCTCTTGCAAAAAAGCCATTGGGAACAAATGGGGCTTTCAACCTCGCATAATCTACTGGTTATACATGTCGGTCATAAGACCGATATTCACCTGCGGCGTTGTTGTCTGGTGGACGGCCTTAGATAAAGCAGTGAAATAAGCAGAGTTTAAAGAACAGGATGTCCCTCTGCGGCATTAGACATTCTGATTCATTTGATACATTGGGATTCCTCACAGAGAACATCGATTACACCATACCTGAATTTTGGTTTGACAAAGACTTCCATGTAAGCTTCTCCTTTAGATCCTTATGAAACGAAGATGCTTTCATGGAGGTCAAGTCAATGCACTTCTACACAGATGGATCTAAAACCGATAGCGGAGTTGATGGCGGTGCTTTTTCAGATAAGCTAAATCCAAGCCTCTCTTTCCGTCTTCCAAATCACTGTAGCGTGTTCCAGGTGGAAATTTTGGCGATTAAAGAAGCTCTGTCCTGGCTGAAGAAAAACGTGATATCTGCAAAGGATATCCGCATCTTGTCGGATAGTGAGGCCTCTATCAAGTCCCTCGACTCAGTCTCATTAAATTCTAAAACCGCCCTTGAATGCCGATCATCTCTTATGGAGATGGCAGAGCAGTTCAACCTTCATCTTTGCTGGGTGCCGGGCCACAGAGACATTCCAGGGACCTATTCTACCGGAAAAGGGTAGCATAGGTATACCGAAGGTATATTAAAGCTGCATGCCGAACAGACCTTAGGTGGACTGTTGACCAACATGTCTAGCGACTAAACAGATCTGGCCAAAGCTAGATCTGCATCGCTCTAAGAGTCTGATCTTTCTAAATAGGAAACATCTTAGCGCCATCATAGGTGTCATCACTGGACACTAAGTCATAGGCAAGCGCGCAACAAGGTTTGGCGCTTTTACAAACAATTTCTGTAGATGCTGCACGGACGAGGGGAAATGGAGACAATCCCCACCTACTCTGTACAAGTCAAGCTCTCTCCCAGAGAAGAAAACTTCACTTTCTTCTACAATGACCTAAATGATCTAAAAAATATAAACTTAAACAGTCTCCTAGCTTCATCGTAAGCGCAAACTGGTTTCACTAGTAAGAGGATCATAGTTCCACAAGGCATCGCAATGGCCAATAGGCCTAAGTGGGTTGGTGTTTCCAACAGCCATTCCTACCTACCTACCTACCCCATGCATTCGCTCTATTGCAACACCGGTCTCTGTTCCTACAGTTGAAATCATTTCCAATAACAAAGTCACCATTGGTACTAAAAGGTATTATTAAATCACCGGAAAAACTGTACCTTTTATTAATACATTTCTTGTGGAACGGCCCGAAAGTATGCACAAATTATGGAAACCGAATTATGATATCTTAGTGGGACTTTTATTGCCAGATTTTCTATAAATTTAGTTTTAATCGTGGGTACAAGCGAGTGTTGAATTGATCTTTGTTATGAGTATAGCAACACCTCCCCCTCTCATAGTTGATCTGTCAACAGGATAACATTTAAAATCGGATGTTGACGGTGGAAAATCTGAATTTGAATTAAGACAAGTTTCTGTTAATAAGGCAACATCAACGTTATTGCTATTTAACCCTCATCGGTACCTCATTTAGAGCAACGTATGAGTTCCGTGTGTGTAAAATTTACACACTCCTTGAATAATGTGCGATAACATTGAATTGATCTAACTTCGTTTTACAGGAATTTAAAATAGTTATTATTGTCATAACTAGTGAATTGAGTTCTTCCATCGTAAATAGATTGCTGACATTTACCCCCTTTATATGACAGCTTAATGCGCATTGTCCCAATTACTCTATTTTGCTAAAATTTTAAAAATTTTAACGTAAAGTGTAACACGCACAATTGTGTGGGTTGGAATTAATCTGCGGCGTTTTTGTTCATTTTTAGGAAATGAATCCGGTTTGGAAGAACTTTTAAATCTTTTAGCTGAAAATTCAGATCTTGAGGATTTTTCATCGGCGAGTGAGAATTCTGCAGATCAGGAAGAATTAGTTCGTACTCCGAACGACCGAGGAGAGTCTGAAGTCGCTCGAATGGTCGAAGAAGAGGATGTTGAGGAGGTAGTTGATGGAGGTAGTTGATGGAGTTGAAGCTGAAGAACAAGAAGAAACAAATAGTTCACGCCAGATGATTTGGAAAAATTGTGAATTTCAATCCAATCTACGAGCAGATCCAGTCCCAATTCCTTCGAGACCATTGCTTCTCTTACTGAATACTTCAGACGATACTTCGACTCCAAACACTTTGAAGACCTTTCCTAGGAAGATGCCCGAATGGACTTAGGCCCCTATCGTGATTGTCGATCAGCGATCGTCACAGCAATCGTCGACTGTGTCGGTTGATTTTAGCAATGGCATTGTGTAACTCAATCGATAGAGAAATAGATTATTGTGAACGATAATGTGAATATTGTGAATATATCATTGACCGTAGTTTGGCTATTGTTTTCGTGATTATTTATTTCTGTTTAGAGTAATTTTAAAAAAATGAGTTCTATCGAGTTGTGGTTTAGTGATTCAGATGTTGAAAATCGTTATGACGAAATTCAACTAGCCCGAAAAAGTAGACAAAAACAAATTCATGTTCTTTTTATTTACTTATTATTTCCATCTTAGGTTTGTGATGAAAAAATGAAAATTCGTCATATAAATGCAAAATATCCCGGATCGGCACACGACTCGTATGTGTTTCGTATGTCAACCTTAAGGACAATGCTGGACGAAAGGCACCGCAGTGTAGAAAAGAATACATGGTTATAAGGTAGTACGGACAGGTTATTATCTGGTTGTCATCAGATTGATTTTAAATCTTTTTAGGAGATCTGGATATGCTCTGAAACCCTATTTAATAACTATACAGGGATGCAGAAGAAATTTCATTTCAAAGTGCGTTCAAAGCATGCAAAGGCCAGAAAAATTGTGGAGCGCACGATTGGAGTACTCAAAAATAGGTTTAGGCGTTTGTTGAGAATGAGAGAACTGTACTATAGCCCCAAAAAAGCCACGAAAATTATAAACGTTTGTGCAGCTCTACACAACATTTGTGTATTTTATAAAATCCCTTTGGACGAAGAACATTTGGACAATGAGCTTTCTGGAAGCGAGGAAGCAGTAGAAATCAAGGATAATGTTCTAAGAACCATGTTGATATAATTTGTAGAAAAGAAAACTAAATAAAAATTACTTGAAATTGTAATTTATTTCATTTTATTAGATCACATTGTAGTCTTAAACTAAATTTAAACTAGACAGGAAAATTTAATATAAACTAAAGAAAATAAATTAAATAATAAGAATAAAATTAAATTTTTTTTGGTATTATGCTCAAGAATCATTATAATTGAGTTCGGCTTTCTGTAACTCTAATATCTCTTGTTTTACATTAATCTTTATTGCCCTGTCTCTCTTTGCACTGTACTTCATTCTTATAAACTCTTAATTTTTCTTTCTTATTCCTATGTTTTTGTGCAGCTCTTTTTAATACTTATCTTATAATACTTACATTATATCGATCGTGCTCTTGTAAAAGTTTTCTTGAGCATTTGTTTATTTATTTAATAACACTAGTCTTTCTTTCACTTCTTTATCATATTCATTTTTACTGACCTTAGAAGATTTAGAAGATTTTTTGGCAGCAATACTGATAGTGGTATCGTTACATACACATTTCGGTTGTGCTTCAGTTTGATGTAATTCCACCTCAGGCTCAATATTCACAGGACTTCGGTTTTCGACATGCGATTCAAATTCAAGACCAGGCGGATCAACATATGTGTTAGTCTGTAACAGGCTCATCATACTCTCTTCCAACTGACTGAAATTTTTGAGTTTGTTTGCTCCACCGGCCGCCTGTTGCGGTCATCTCCAATTTGTTTTCAGATATCTTCTTTTTTATTTTAAATTTATAATCTGTCCAAACCTAAAGGTACAATTACAGATTAATTCATGGATTTTCTTTTCTGTTTTCCTTACTTTCACCCATTTCTCCCATTGACGCACTGGAGGGCCATAGCTATTTAGCTCTGCGCTTCGTTTGCTTTCGTTTGCTTTCGTTTTTACGCAAACTCCTTTTGCGATATCGGGATTTGCTTCGATAAATGAAACCAGAAGCTCCAACTGTCTCTTGTTTATAACCTGTTTTGCCCTGTATTTTGAATTATAATTTATTATAATTATTATTTTTGAATATAAATACATTATATTTATTAAAACTACTTACATTTCGTGCGCACAACAATTTTTCACTTTACAACATAAGAGCATCGACCAGGAATTCGTGATCGACTAAAAACAACTGTCAAATCGACAAATACCAATCACAATCGCAATAGACAATACAGAAATTTACGATCGACGATCTCTGATCGATAGATGTCTCTCATCGATCAACTATCGGCACTCACAATAGGGGCCATAGGCAGTATGTGCGGAACAAGCCTCGACTTGTTGGGCTCAAAAACTTCGTTCTTTGTACATCAACAGGCAATTTTTTAATGGTTTTAATAGGTTTAGTGTTGGATTTTGATCGTTGGGTCTCGGGCTAAGTGTGATTTGGAGACTGATAAGAACCTTACCCGAATCCTCGTTTGTATTTTTCTATTACCTACTACGATACCACTTCTAGACTGGTTGAGAGATTTAAACATCCACGGAACTGGAACCATTCAAACCAATCGAATTAAAAATATTGAGCTCAAGGTTGATAGGTCAATGTCTCGTGGAGAAGCTGAAAAGAAAGTTCGGGCGGATGGACGAACTGGCGTCTCTAGGGGCGGCAAAGAAGAAAGAGATCGCAAAAATATACCGTGTCCCTTGGGCGTAAAGGAGTACAATAGTCATATGGACGGAGTGGACATTTGCGACCAGCTAATGGATTGCTACCGTACATGGATAAAAACCATCAAATGGACTAAAGACGGCCTTTCACTTCCTTTCAATAGCTGGTTGGAATACAAAAATGATTGCGAATTGAAACAGATTCCAAAAAACAAAGTCTTAGATTTGCTTCACTTTCGCTTGGAAATAGCTGAAGCTCTTCTTTGCAATAAGAAAAGAAAGCGAAGAGATGTTGACGATGACGAAGATAATGAAGAAGAACCACGTCCAAGTTCCACTCAACGGTGTGCATCATTGCCAGGAGCAAGCAAAAGGTTTGATGGGCTTAACCATTGGCCAGTGATAGACAATCTTAAAAGTTCATGCTTGAGTCAGACGAAAAATTGTTCAAGCCGAACGCGAACAAGATGCGAAAATTGCAACATTTATTTATGCCTTGCTCAAGGAAAAAAATGTTTCAAAAGTTTTCCTGACCAATAGGATAAATGTTTTTGAACCAAATATGAAACTAAAAAGTGTTGAAATATTGTTAAGTTTATTTTTTTTATTATTTTTTTATTGTTTTTTTAATAAGAATTTTAAATGAATTTACAATGAAATAAAGATTATTTGAAATTAAACTACTTTTTACAAGTTTAAGTACAATAGTATACGTTCAGTGGAATGAAATGTGTGCAAGTAGTTAATTCAATAAATATACAATAAGTAGGATAATTATTATTTCTAATTGTAAGTAGTAAAGATACATATACTCGTATATTTGGAATTGCAGTTTTAATAATAACTGCATTCTTGAACACGTTATATTTCAAATAAGTTTTTCCAGGAATTGGTCAATTGGATGCCATCAAAACTGGAACTGGGTTGTGGTGAGCGGGATTCGTAGAAGACTTAATTTGAAATTAATTAAAAATGTCGTTTCTATGGAATATTTTTTTCTATTTTTCCTTTTTAACTACTTTGAATATCAGAACAATGGTTTAGATGGATTACCAAAGAATTCTCGTGGAGCTTTTCTCACATTCCTTCGTCGCTACTTGTTGAGCTCCTGGATTTGATTTCATATCTACGAGGTTTTCCTCTCTCCTAGTTTACTACAATGTGTATACGGATGGGACGAAATATGTATGTCTTTGTCTTTCTATGTATATCATGTATACCAACTCAAATATTTGGAGTGATATATTTTTTAAGTAAAAGCATTAATATTGTGGAGAGGAAAAACATTTACACGCTCTTAGAGGAAATTACTTGGAAACAACCTTTGAACTTTGCTATTTATTTCTGCCACAATAAATGCCATCTGGAAAATTATTTTCTGGGAATTTCTTTTATTTGTCTAAGAATTCGTGTACATAGAAAAGAACTTCATGAATTGCTTTTGCTTTTCGAAGAAATCGATAGAAAGATGAATAGAAAATAAGCATCAAATCTAAAACCAATTGAAGGAAACCTCAAGTTCATGTTTTGTTTGCCATAGTTTTCTTTTAAAAAAGCCAACTCTCCTGTGCTTTATGTAAGAACACGGGACACCGCAAACTATCGGGGCTGTCCCAAATTCCCATACATAAAAAAAAGTGAATTTGGCTCGACAACAGAAAGTGGAAGTTAAACGACCACTCGTGCAGGTACAAACACCAGCCGTTACTTCCCAAGTTACCTACGCCCAAATGGCGACAGGTAGGGGTAATAAGGTACAACAAATGTAGCTTCTCAGGCCCCAGCGCCTAGTACCTGTACTTGACATGCTAGCTTCAACGTCAGATAACAGAATAGGCATCCAATATACGCGTTGCTGCCGGGCCTAACGCACCTACAGCCGTAATGGCGGAGCAAACCTTGAAGGTCCTTGCAGTGAATGTCAATTCACTGACTAGGTTTGAATGAAGAACATACCAGAATACACAAAATAAGGCACAGAAGGTATAAAATAGTACGAAGAAACCGGCCCAACTCCACTCAAGGAGGTGGCGTTGCGATATTTGTCAAAGAAGGAATACGTTTTAAAAGAATGTATAGTCGTGTAGTACATAGATTCCAGGTACTGGAAGCATGCGTCGTGTATATCCCTCTCTGTAGTGGAAAACGGTTATACATGGTGTATGTTTACGCACCTAAGGCCACTCAATCCACCTTATTCATTTCATAGCTCGAGACACTTTTTCGATTCCTAAGGCTTTAATTGGAGGAGAATTATTTTATCAGCGGAGAGTTTAACGCCAAACACAGAGATTGGGGAAATAATACAAAAAATACTAGAAGGAACCTACTAGTACAGCACAGTGTGATGTACCGATTCGGCCACAAGGCGACGGATAGCCCGTAGTTTCGTAGATACAAATCCTACTTGGATCTTCTGCTGTTCAACATACGAATATACTTGGCATGCACAAACTAACATACCAAACACTGTCTACGCACTTTTGCGTATGAAAGTGACCATTGCGGTCTTAGTACCGGAATAACTGTCACGAACGAAGCTGCGGAATTGGACCAATTTGCTCAAAGGCATTCCTACAACTATAGTAGGTTGCGTTGGACACACTTCTCCAGAACACTGACGAAAGCACTCTGCTAGAATTCGCTTTATCCACCATGCAATAGAAATCTGTCAAACGAGGAGATTGGCAGGTACCTAAGACTAATAGACGATACAATTAAACGAACAATGGACAAAACGATACCTAGGTATCAACACACTGACGATGAAGACTTATTCCGCAACGCAACCCATTAACGCACTGCAACGACATAAAAGTAGGCTTCTGACAAGGCTAAAAACCTTGTACAGACATTTTACTGACAGACATAGCCCGGCGATAATGACTCTGAAGTCATCGATCAAAAACCTACAATTAATAATAAAAGAAAATTACAGAGCATCTGTAAGTTTGTATTGGAACAACAAAATTCGAGCTGTAAACATCAGCAACCCGAATAACTTCCCGCAAATAAAAAAAATATTTCGGAGAAAAGATCAAAACGACCTTTCGTGTCTTAAAATCGCCCGAACGACGGACAACGAGAACGTACTTATAGCAGCAGGCATCGATCCAAATGAGGCCGTTGATGATGACAACTTCCTTGTGATCAAGGATACGCAAGAGAAGGTAGAGGCTATAGAAGCGACTTTCCAGGAAGTGTACTATATAAGGCGAATGACATCATTGGCCCAAACCACGACCTGGAGGATCGAGTCCTTGTGCACAATTTCTACCTTCGAAATGAAATTGTAAATTGGAGATTCGAGAGTTCGGGTTTCGCCCAGTTCAGTGACGAGAATATGGCAAATAATGTCATCGCCAACGATAGGGTAGTACCCCCGTTCATTTCGAAGAAAGAGCTCCAAACGATCTTCGAATCACTTAGAAGTAAAAAATCAGTGGGAACCGATGAAATACCGAACATTATGCTTCGACATCTCCCACTGGAATCGTTGGACATTTATACCACCCTGTTAATTAATGCAATGAATAATGCCCATTAACCAGCGCACTGGAAAACTACGGTGGTACACTCCATCCCCAAAAGGGATAAAGACACATCCAATGCGGCGAATCTCCAGTCGATCAGTCTCCTTCCAAACATCAGTAAGGTTTTCGAGAAGGTGATCAATATAGTCCTGGCTAAGTGGGTTGAGGACAAACATATAGTTCCGGATAATTAATTCGGTTTCAAGGCGGGGCATGATGTTATTCATGCTGCTTCTAAACTGGTTTCTGATATCCAATAGAACAAAGGCAAGAACTAGTGCACCTTTGCAGCGTGTCTTCGATAAAATTAAGCGATATTACGACGACTGGAAGTTGAAAATCAACGGAAACCATTCTGTTTAGGACGCCTTTGTCCGCGGCCTCTAGGGATACCAGAAAGAATTGACGAAAGTTCTCGATAGTGGGGCAGAGCACGGATAGCCACTTGCTTGTCGAAATGTAGTCAGATACCTTGGGCTGTGGCTATCTGCATTTTAACAAACATATAGATGTTGCTCTGGCCAGAGCCAAAGGTGCTTACAAAGAGACTGTTTTATAACAGTCAACTCGATGCGAGGGTGAAGGTGAAGGTGATCTGCTACATGGCCCTTATCCGGCTTATACTTTTATTTGGTTTAGATTAAGGGCAATTTTATTGGAAAAGATTCGGGTGTTTGAGAGGGCTTGTCTTAGGACTTGTCTTCGCTTGTACAGAACACCAGAATCTGAGTACATAAAATTCTATCCCAGTGAGGTCTTGTACAGCAGGGCGAACCTAATAAGAGTGGACAATTTCGTCATTAAGTTGACTAGAAGGTACATTGCAAGAGCAATGACCTCATCGAACAACCTGATTTCCGGGGCTTATATGTATCAAGAGAGAGTTGGCTTTGATGGCTTTATTCCTCCAGAGGCGATCCTCTACCTAGATGTGAAAGGTCTGATCCAGGACAGATTGGCGGTGCCGCCAATATATATTTGTAAGTTGTTTTTAAGCATTTTTTTGTCTTGTAAGTGTAAATGAATTCTAAAAATAAAAATGCATATAAAATGAAAAAATGAATGACAGTTTTCTTTTGAGTTTCATCAGTGTATGTTTCTATTTCGAGTAGAAGATATACAATATCTAGACAAGCTTTCATGATTGCTTACATTGAACGAAACAGAAACTACGAAAGAAAAATATTAAAAAATTTTTAAAAATATTAAAAAGAATCTGCTTAGTGCAAGACTGTCCTCTATCGAAGGCATATGTAAGGAGTTTACTAAGGGTTCCAACTAGAGATTTTAATTCGAAGGAAACCCTTTAATCTGACCCCTGCTACTGCCAGTAATCATTTCGTGTACGGCATTCTGGAAAGCATTAGCACAATATCACCAATTATTTCAGTTGGTGAAAACAAATTGAATACTAGCTGAACCGATCTAATAAGGATAAGAAATTATGTATCCGTCTATCCCAAGTATCTATACTGCTACTGCAACACTTGTGGGGTTGGCTAAATCTATGGACCTTAGAATCAATCTGTAGACCTCTCCATCCTGGATTACCGAGGGCAAGACGTTCTTTCTCATTTGAATTGTCCAATTATCATAATTTAAACTTAAGCCTCTGGTACTGCTTTTTGGGACAAATTTTCTGATGGACTTCATTAGTCTCCGCAAAACTGGTTGATATGCTTACCCTGAAGTTTGTCTACTATGGGTTTCTTAATGTGGAGAGTTCTGTGAGCATGCGATTACGTTTTGTTACACCCACTGCCGTTCGTAACATTTCCATTTTCGTCGCCATCGGTTTTTCTTTATATTTTCTTTATATTTCTCGTGTATCGTGCAACATTACGATGTAAATGCTAAAGCTTGACGAACGTCATATTTAACAAACTTTTAAGTCCAAGCGTCATTTTTCTGTCACCAAATACAGCGGAGATTTCCCACCATTTATGCCATCCCACACTGCCTCTATGTACGACATCGTCATCGCAATTTTCTTGGTGATTAACGACATAGAATAAGTATTTAACACTTTAGTGGATAAAATTTCAAAAAAATTAAATGAATGCATTATGTAGCCAATTATCTACAATACAGACTTAACATTATGTGTGGAATAGCACATCATTCAAATGGCCGCCTCGGCTTCTCTGACAGTGCTTCAAGCGGGCTACTTGACATAGTCCCAAAGAAAATAATCAATGAACGCTCGCCGTGGATGACCCAGTCGCTAAATTGCTCCTTCAGAACTTCGAGCATTCCGTCGCCTGTATGACATGTAGCGCCGTCTTGTTGGAACCGCAGCTTGGATATATCGATGTTGCCGAGCTTTGGTCACAGAAAGTCGGCTAACATCGCTCTATACCTAAGACCATTGACGGTAACGGTGTCTCCTTCCTCATTTCGAAAGAAATAAGGTCCGATGTACCGCCATGAGATAAACCGCACCAAATAGTCAATTTTTATGGACGCATTGATGCTTATCCAAACACTTGTGGATTGTGTTGGCTCCAATAATGGCAATTTTGCTTGTTGACATAGCCGTTGAGCCATAGAAATGCGCCTCGTCCGAGAAGATGTTTTTTTTTTTGCCAAAATCCGGATGTCCGGCCCACATTTCTAGAACCCAATTAGTCAACTCACGACGTTGTCTATGGTCGTCCGGATTCAATTCTTGCGTCAGCACAATCTTATGCGGATGTAAGCCCAAATCCAACCGCAAAATAACCCAGGTTGACTCCCTGGTGATGACCAATTCAGCTGATCGGCGCCGAATCGACATTTCTGGGTCTTCTTCGGTATTGGCCGCTAGGGCGGCACCAATCGCTGTCTGTTTGGTGGCCAATAGAGTGTACTCATTCTCAAACTTTTCCCCGGTGCGACGAATAAAAAAAAAATTAAATGCGGTTAGTCCTTATTGCGCTAAATCGAACGGTTTCATTCTTTGTAATCGGCGCACAACATTTGTCCTTTTCGGAATTTGGAGTATAACACTGTTGCAATGTCCATGAAGACAAATAACGACTTTTCGAGCAAAGTTCATTATTTCGTCATCGACTATAAATACCCCTATGTCTCTGTGAATATCATTGTATGATATGGATCTTAGCGCCTTGTTTTGAAAAGATTGTAGGATATATCTATTGATTCGTTTCGTACAACCCCAAACTTTTATACGTACGCTGAAACAGGTTTAAGCACCTGATTGTATAAAAGCAGTTTGTTATGATTGATTGAAAATTTTAAAAGTGTGTAAAATTGTTATTTTAGTTTATAAATCAATGCTTACCATTTACTTTTCACAGATTACTTCATTGTCCATAGTCTGAAGCACTTTTTCGAGCATATTCGCTGGTATCTCGCTGTCTCAGGGCTGCAATCAACGCTAATTTATCGGCATAGATGAGTGATTTGATATATACCCATAAAAAATAGTCTAGAGGTGTCAAATCGCAAGATCTTTCCGGCCAATTCACCGGTCCAAAACGAGATATAAATTGCTCACCGATCTCATTTCTCAATTGGTCCCTCGATCCGTGCGCTGTGTGGCCTGTAGCACTGTCTTGCTCGAACCACATGTGGAAGAGGTGCAGCTGGTGCATTGTAGCCCAAGAAAAATTTCGAAATCATTGAACGGTAGCTGGCGCCATTGACGATAACGTTGTTCTGACGGTCATCTTTAAAAAAGACGGGCCAATGATTCCACCGCACCAAACAGTGCATTTTTCTGGATGTACTCGTATTGGCAGCTATTGTATTGCCTGAGGTTGCTCATCGGACCAAATACGCCAGTTTTGTTTATTAACATACCTATTCAACCAGAAATGAGCTCCGTCGCGAATCTTCGTCCAGCTTTTGGGCCCACTCAGCAAAAATTCGATGCTGTGGCAGGAAGTTCAGCTTCAGTATTTTGTAAGGTTGTAGGCCAAGAAACGATCCCAATTGCTGCGAATAGCGACGAATGGACAAATCACGGTCTTCAACTCTGGCGGATACAGCAGCAATATTTTCCTCTGTATGCACTCTATGCATAAGGGTACGTGGTTTGATGTCCATTAGCGTGAAATTTAGTCAGTATGGCTTGAATTGCTTACTCAATAGGTCGATTATGACGACCCTAAAGTATACATTCTTCACAGAGCACGATTTTCGATTGAAAAATTTAATAATTTGTAAGCATTGTTCGAGTGGAACTCTTTACATGATGAAATGCCAATGCAAACTGAGCATGTTTAACTTTGACAAATGTCACAAATCACGCATGAGCTGTCAGAAATAGAACACTGGAAAGCAAAACAATCACCCTTCATATACTTAATTTGGAATGTCTTCCAAGTAGCCAATTTATTTTCAAGCTTTTCGCTGTTCTCTTTAAGGTGTGACTTCCGTTTGGGTTTCCCATCTAGAGTATTCTAGATACTTTGCATACTTGTACCGAGTTAATAAAAATAAGTAGGTTGTTAATTTTTTTGTAAGTAAAGTTAACATAAGTTGATTTGGTCCCGTTGAGACCAAGTCTTTGTCCAGTTGTAGATTTTGTAAAAAGCTCGCTACAGTCGGTAACTCGACTGATTTATATGTTGCTAATATACTCGTAGCTGTATCGTCCGCAAACATAGCTACGAGGTGGCGCAAAATTATTCACCCTATCGGAAGATGGTATAATTTTTGCAAATGGCGACGTACGTCAGTCACATTTGACATTTGTGAACTAGCTGCAGTATGGAAACAGACAAGCAATGGAGCGCTATACTCCGCAAGAGCGTGGAATAATTGTATCGACTTTTTTGACCAATAATCGGTCGATGGTGTTAGCGTAGCGTGAATTTCGACGACTATTTCCTAATCGTGTCGCGCCAACTGGGCAAACATCCCTTCGATTAGCAACAGGGCCATGATAAACGACTTCTTACTGCCGGAATTTGATGAGCGGGGCTTGGTGAACATGTGGTTTCAACAAGACTGTGCAACCACACACACAGCACGAGCCACAATGGATATTGTGAAGGAAGCGTTTCCTGGTTGCGTAATCTCCCGTTTTGGCGATTTGGCATGGCCAGCAAGATCGCCCGAATTAACCATCCCAGACTTCTTTCTTTGGGGCTAATTGAAGTCGCGGGCTTATACCAACAAGTCTCAGACAATAGCAGCCCTTAAGGAGAATATTCGGCAGGAATGTGAACAGTTATCACCGGAAATCTTGCGGAAAGTCATGAAAAATGCGATAAAACGGGCACAAACGTGTAACATCACTGACGGCAGCCACTTGACGGATATCATCTTTTCCAATTAACAGAAACAATTGTAAAGGTCCAAATAAAGACTTCCAGTGCTCAAAATCATTTTTTTTATTTAGTAATAAAGTAAGTCAAAAACAAAATTGGATGATTAATTTTGCACCACCTTGTACAACAGTGCGTTCTTCTTCCAGTATCTCTCTATTGTAGAGTAAGAACAAGGCCTGACGAAGAACACTTCCTTGTGGTACTCTGACAGCGATTTCCTTAAATTCGGAGTATTCCAATCCGGAATATTCTTTTCGCAAGGTAGGATTTTAAAATCTTAAATAATTGCTCTAGAAATTGTCTTAAACTTAAACTTCAGGCCTTCAGTTGTAGGAGCTTTAACAAATGTTTTACAAATACCTTAGATACTATCGGCATTAGCGATATACGAGTAGTTATGTAGGATTTTTTCTAATTGGGAGACTTTCCCGATCTTGAAACCATTATAACATCAGCGACTTTCCATTGCCTTGGAACTTATAATAATTTTAGCGCAGCATTTATAATATGCATAAGCTTGATCGGAGCTTTCCGTGGCAATTCCTTGAGGATCTGTCCTGTTATCAAATCATAATTGTTTGGCAAAGTTCGACCAATGACACAATCTTTATTTTAAAGTTGTCAGGTGTCATAATCGTACCACCAAGGTCTTCTATTAGTGCTTATCCGTCAAATGATTTAAAGGTTTCTACTAGGTGTCAAAAGTCAACAATCATGTGCTGTTCGGTCGCATTTTTTTATTTTATTTTATTTTTTTCTGCCAATACTGTCGTTATCGTTAAGAAAGAAATAAATAAATAAAAAACAAATAACAAACCCAGTGACCGACCCCAATCCCAATTATCATATCGTGGACTGTGCAAAAAAAAAAAAATTGAAACCCTTGCAAAAACTCGGTCAACTTTGCTAAAAAAAATAAATAAATGAATATTCATACTCATCAACTCTGTCCTACGCCAACATAAATATGTCAAATCAGTGCGCAAGCCCCCAATGTGCTTTCACGAATGATTTAAATGCTGACTTGGTGATTTGCAGAGGGTTATATGCAGAGGGTTATGTGCAAGATCTTTTCACGCTCTCTGTGTAGGCCTGAGCAGAAGATCTGTAATCTGTCTTAGAGATTATAAAAACAATTTTTTTTTACTGTGATGAATGTAAGGATGTTTCACCCTCCGATATTATGCTGGCCATCAAATGCTTAAGCGATTCCATAAATGTTCTTGATGTCGAACATAAACTGTTTTTTTAAAAAAGTTTAACTTGAATTTGAAAAACTTGACCAAATTCAAAAGAGTGTTGAGGATCTGTATTGCATAGTTGACCAATCTTCTAGTCAATTCAGATCTCACTTTCAAAATTTGATAGTGAATATAAAACGAGTATCGAGTTGGAAAGTACTATTCAAACGGCCTCTAATTCACATTTATCAACTCTAAATGAATTAAAGGCATCACTTTGTTCCCTACGCTCTGACCTTGATATTTTTTTCGAAGCTCCGTCCAAAAGAACAACACCTTCTCCTAACAGAAGTGATCCACGGCTTACATCAATGATGTGTAAAATCGACGAAATAAGTAACGATTCCTTACAGTCTCGTTTACTACTAAGTGGCATTGTTGATGCAATCAGGATCACTTTCGGTAAGATTGAGGAATTTATTTCACACATCCAGCCTCAATCAAGCATGGCCCACAACACTTCGCAACTTGTTGAGATGCTTGAAAACGCCGTCCTAACACCTTCCTCTCCATTGGATTCGGCTCCTGAACTTGAAGTTACACCCATACCTCCAATTCTTACTGCATATCACGCATTACCAGCATCTCATGCACCTCCAGCATCTCATGCACCTCCAGCATCTCAAGCACCTCCAACATCTCCCGCACTTCCAGCATCTCCTGAATCTTCAATTACCCGCTTTGGAGTCTCCTGGACCGTATCTGAATGGAATAGTCGAGTTAAAAAGCTAAGTGAGTCCAATACGGAGGAAACAAACACTTTCTCTATCAAAGTTGCATCCGCACATGAATATCCGACTTGGCTGATCAATTACTTTAAGCAGCATTTTAAGATTAATGTCAGAAACTGCAAACAAAAGTCGGCCGGTAAGCTCTCAAAGTTTAAGCTATTCAATATGGATATTCCTTCAAAATATGAATGGTTTTCCAGAACTCTATATCCGAATTAATAAAGCTAGAGAAATTAACAATGAGGAAAATCAACCGTAAAAAAGTAATCAACCAAAAGCCTACTACGTACAAGATGAAGGCAAAGGAGATTAATTTTAAGACTAAACCTAAGCCCAGTGTTAAGCCAACCCCCAAGCCTCACAACCAAACCAGCATACTTAATTCTGACCTAAATTGGAGTCTTAAAGTAGGAACATTCCCCTCCTTTTCCCAAGCGATACGTTCCATATCTCCTTTCCCTTCCCCAATCATTCTAAACTAAATAATTCATCGCACAAACGGGTATCTTTTGGTCTGCCATCCAAGCCCGGTCCGAAAGAAAGCAAAACTGATTCTACTAACTCGGCTTCAAATAAGTTCACCTCCCCTACTTTCATTTACTCGCACACCCTCAATCCGTCCCCTCCGTCTAAATCAGATACAAACCCTACAACTTTTATAGACCCTATGCTCCCACCGAAGGTCAAGATAACCAAGCAACTCGCCGCTTCGGGTGATGATGGCCGTTATATTCAATCCCGGCTTAGAGATCGTAAAATTTACGAAAACGTTCGCCTTTATCTAGCTTATCTACACGATAAGCCTGATTCCATTTGCATTGATGGCACAACCAAAACAAATATTATGGTTTCCATTCAGCAAGAAGGACTTCCTACAAACCCAAAAGACCTACGTTAGATTTTCATACGGTTTCACGAACCCTTTAATATCACGCCTACCGACGTTGCAAACGACCTCTCCTCTTATGCCACCCATGTCAGTTCAAAGCGACTCTCGCACCTTCAAAGAACGCGTTCTAGTTTTAAGAACTATTTTCGCTCCTAACCCACCTCTACCTCTATTTGCACTCCCTGATTTCCTCAGCATTTACTATCAAAATGTAAGAGGACTTCGAACAAAAACATCCGAAGTCTATATTAATTCGCAAAAGCTGCCGTACGATATCTTCGCTCTTACTGAGACCAACCTTTCCTCTAATTTTCAGAATAGCGAGTTATTTACCCATGATTATGATGTCCACTGAAACGATGGCCTTATGAATAACGACGAATCAACTGGCCGCGGAGTACTTTTGGCTCTTAATTCTAAATTACTTAAGCAACTATCTACAGTTTGCTTTGAATTTGTCTGCGTAAGAATTCCTATTTCTAAGCGCAATCTCTTTATTTGCTGTTGCTACATTCTCCCATTGAAACCAACCTGCAGCTACCAACTAGCTATTGACGAATTCGATGCCCTGTTTGTCAAAGCTGACGCGAATGACACTGTTGTTGTTATGGGTGACTTTAACTTACCACGACTCAAATGGATACGAACTGATGATTCACACTACACCGCCAACAAAGCAAGTTCGGAGAAAGAAATTCTTTTTATTGACTGTCTCGTGGACTCCGGACTTTTTCAGTTAAGTGGCATAACCAACTATCTCGGTAGACAACTCGATCTTATCTTCTCCACTGACGTAGATAACAGCATAGTCTCAGCCAGTTTTCGTACAATGTTTCAAAACCTTTTTACTTTGAACACGTCTACAAACTTTAATTTTCGAAGAGCCGACTTTTCTAAATTAAACAATCTTCTTTCTAAAGCTAATTTCAATTTTCTCTTCAACTCTAGTATTCCCGTTGATGATGCACTTATCTCTTTTTACAATATCATCTTCAATTGCTTTTCCCAGTCTGTTCCTTTTCTATAGCAAAAAAAATCCATCGTTATCCCCACCTTGGTATAACAAGGAACTCCGGTCAATACGAAATAAGATAAATAAACTTTGGCACGCCTATCTTCGTACACGTTCTGAAGCGGATTTTAATAAATATCACCTTGCTTATACCCAATTTTCAGATCTATGTGAATCACTGTATTCCAATTATTTAAGCCGCATGCATAATAGTCTTATTTCTGATCCCAAACGCTTTTTCCAGTTTATCAACTCTAAAAGAAAGTCGGACAGTTATGCCTCCACCCTGAAGTTCAACAATTCATCGTCTGATGATCCGCAAAGAATAGCAAACTTCTTTGCCGAGTTCTTTAGCCAATCGTTTGTTTGCCACATTCAAAACCTCGATCTATCTTATTTCTGATACTTGAACAGCTGTTCACAAACCTCCTTTACTTCGGTGGATATCGCAATGGCATTAGTAGATGAAAAGATAGGCAATCTAAAAAGTGAATGTTCCGCTGGACCTGATAGTGTACCCCCCATAGTTCTAAAAAAAAGTGCGCCGCCTACTTGGTGAAACCTGTCACTGCCTTGTTTAGACTTTCCTTATCTCAATGCGCCTTTCCCCATTCCTGGAAAAACTCATATATAATCCCTCTGCATAAAAAAGGCCACAAAGATGAATTCTCAAATTACAGACCTATTGCGAAGCTCTCCACAATACCCAAGCTCTTTGAGAGCATTATTTATGATGCTATGTCTTTTTATTGTAAACCAGTGCTTTCAAGAAACCAACATGGATTTCTTAAGGGTAGGTCAACTACTACTAATCTCATTGAATTTGTATCAAGTACTCTATGTGCATTAGAGGATGGCAAAAAAGTAGATGTAATAACCACCGACTTCAGCAAAGCTTTCGATAAAATCTCGCATAAAGTAATTCTTTTAAAACTTTGCGCCCTTGGATTTTGATCAGATTCCGTTACGTGGATTTCCTCATATTTATATGATAGACACTATAGTGCCCTGTTTAGGTCTACATTATCTAAACCTTTCAAAGCCACCTCGGGTGTTCCCCAAGGAAGTCATATTGGTCCCCTGTTATTTATATTAACAATTAATGATGTTGATACCATCGTTAACAATTCTTTTATCTCTATCTATGCTGACGACATCAAAATCTTCCGTCACATATTGTCTCCCTCTGACTGTTCTCTGTTCCAAGATGATCTCAATCGATTTTCCACTTGGTGTCTTCATAATTTTCTTGAGTTAAATGTTAACAAATGTCAAGCTTTAACTTTTACTAGAAAACGTCATACAACTACTTCTCGTGCATATTTCATCAACAACGAGCCTGTTCCTAATGTAACCGAAATGCGCGATTTAGGCATTATCTATGATAGCGAACTGAACTTTCGCTCTCACATAGATAGCATTATTAGTAAAGCGAATTCGACTCTTGGCTTCATTAAGCGCTAGTCTAAGGAATTTAACGACCCATATG
This sequence comes from Volucella bombylans, assembly GCA_949129095.1. Classification (NCBI taxonomy): domain Eukaryota; kingdom Metazoa; phylum Arthropoda; class Insecta; order Diptera; family Syrphidae; genus Volucella; species Volucella bombylans. The sequence continues at coordinate 64,672,192 of OX422143.1, read as the reverse complement.
TGGCTAAAGCACTCTACACCACATTTGTTCGGCCCCTCCTCGAGTATGCAAGTCCAGTCTGGTCACCATATTATTCTGCGCAAATTGCACGTATAGAATCGGTACAGCGTAGGTTCCTTCCGTTCGCGTTACGGGGACTTCCTTGGTCTGACCCTTTCAATTTACCCCCTATCATAATCGACTGAAACTTATTAACTTACAACCCCTCATTACATGTCGAGAAGTTTGTGATATAGTTTTTGTCCATCAGCTCTTAAATGGTAACATTAAGCTCTTAAATGGTAACATTGACTCTGAGGCTCTCCTCGAACGCATCTCCTTAAATGTTAATCCACGTAGTCTAAGAACTGTACCTCTCTTCCGAGTTAATTCCCACCGAACTAATTACGGATACCATGAACCGTTATCTCATATGCTTCGCGAAGCGAACAAATTCCAGTCAATTTTGCGCTGAAGAGCTCGAGATTATTACCTACCGTCTCTTGACGTATCAGTTTATTTATCGCCAGCGGATATTTACCTTAGCTTTTTACGATTTCTTTCCTCCTAACTGCGTTCTGTATGACTTTAATAAATTTGCCGCTTCATCTTCTATTTCATACGGTGTTATAAGCAACACATTCAGAACAATATTTCCTAAAGCGTTCTGTTATGACACTAAAATGTTTCTCATATAAAGTTTTGGGTTAACTATTTAAACAACCTACGAATATGTACAGAAATCCTAATCGAAATAAATGCCATTCACCAGCAATCCTATGTCTCAATTCATGGTGTTAGAAGTGCTTGAACTCAAAGTTTAATCTAATTTATTTTAACGGCATCCTCATGAGAAATCTTTGGCAAAATTAATGAAAAGTTTGGTGGCATTACAAACAAGGAACATACCAAACTATTTAAGCAGCTAAATGAAAAAAACTACTCCGACACCAGATGGCTTACCTGGAATCAGCACTAGATGATGATGGACTTCGCCTATATAATTAGATACTGAAAAGATATACAAGTGAAGAAAAAAGAACGATCAACAACAACCAAATTCACACGAGCGAGAACGTCCCGATACTCAACTACTCGTACATGTGGCAGGAAGAAGGCGAGTGTCTTGATTCTTATGTTAGTCCTTTGTATCAGCAAAGTCATGAAAATTCTCAAACTTGGAGAGCTAGCTTGCATGTAGTCAATTTATTTTTGGGCTGCGAGGCAACAGTGCACGAGGAGAAAGTTAATAAAATAGGTAAATTGCTAATATGTGAATCTTGTGACAGAAAGCACATTTTTGGTCGGAAAACTTGCCCCGCCTATGACAAAGAATGCTCGATTTGTAAAGAGGAAAATCATTTTGGTATTTGTTGTCGCCGAAAATCTTTTTAATGACTGCAGAGAAAAGGGTAGATTTATAGGAAAAGAAAAAAAATGTTAGATGCTACGAACATGAGAATTGAGAGATCAGCGATGGTGAATATGATATCATAAGATCTATAGAATATGTATAAATGCGAAAATGTACTGAAGAGTGATATCTGTGTTCTAAATGCGAACGCAGCATTTGTTCGATTATTGGAATATTGGAATACTAAAGCTTGCTTGAAACGAATTGTGAAAGATCCTAAATATCTGAGATCAAATGTGAAGCTCAAACCTTATCCCGGAAATTCAATTCACCAATTGCTGAAACTATTTTAAAGTGTACAAAGAATAAAAAAGCAATTTAAAGTCTCTTTCCTAGTTGCTGATGGGTACTTGGGTCCCATTCTATCTGCAAATATTCCTTCCTTTCTTTAACTGCCTCATCGTGGCAGGAATGCATAATCATCGAAGATCTTAAGATCTGTAGAGTACACGTAAAATGGTGAAATATATGGAAGTGAACCTAAAGTATACTACTTCAGATTGTAGTCGCAGTAGCGACAATCCATCCGTGGTCTTTTCGACTACCAAAACCCCCAGACGATCTAAAAGCTTCTAGATCACTTGATTCCGATGACTCTTTCTCCAACACATTCAGTTCCTGCCTGTTACGGTTAAACTCCATCAGGATAGACCAATGGTTGGTCATAGTTCTGTTTTTAACGGCTGGTCTCGGGAAACTGAAAAGGTGGAACGGGCTCCAGAAGAGACACACTCTGAAGGGCTACCGTCTAAGGGGTAGTTGAAGAGGAAACGGAGACGTGAGGCAAACGCACGGCACAAAAAGATGGCAAGTGCGGTCGAAGGCGCGAGTGCCAAAGGAATCACTCCCCAGAGATGACGGAGAAGAGAAACAGGTCGGTGGAAATCGACCACGGATCTGAAAGTCAAAAAGAAAACCGTCATACCAAGCAACACTGATAAAGGCAGTGTTGCGATTCGATTACACCTTCACAGTGAGCAACAACAACACTTGGAAAATCAGTGTCAAAGATGCTGACAACTATCATTCAACGTCTCATAAGCTAAGTACGGAAAAAATTCAATGACACACTTATGAGAATCGGAAAGGCCGATATGTGTCGTAGGTAGAAGACTGCATGCAACAAATTTTCGCAATATTCTAAGAAATGGTAGCCGGCGGCAGTAAGGTAGTGACCTCACTCCTCTTCTATATCTCCTATATATCCCGGACCAACACTGATATACTAGCAGTAGGTAAAACTAATATGGAAACTACATCTTCACTACCAAGGGCTTTTAATAATATAAACGAATGGACAAAGGTCCGGCGGATTGCGCTCAATGAAGCCAAATCTGTTAACTAACGAGTAGGATGGCTACCTTCATATGCTTGTATTGTATTCCATTCGCCAACGAGGTTAAATACGTCGGAGTGACACTCGGCGCAAAATTTTAAATGGAAATCGCACGTAAAAGAGAAACGTAAAGAACTCGAAAACAAATAAAGGAAATATTCCAAGCCTAGCAACGAGAGCAAGCAGCCAACTCTGGAGTTGTACCAACAAAACGAATGTCAATATTATAAAAAATTTTGAAAACGTATACTGCCTATACACTGTGACAGGAAATGAAATTGTATAGAGACCTCGAAACCCCCACTAAATGTACACATCAATAATACAGTCCTACATATTTTGGAAATCTGTTGCGCCATCTTCAAAGAACCAAACCTTTTGAGCTAGCGCATTTAAAAAGCCGTACATGCGAAGTCTTTAATTATAAAGACACCTGCTTAGCACGTTTATTTTATGGTAGAAAAATTGATTGATAAGTCAAAACTTAGGCGTAGTAACAAACAGATTGATTTAGAAGGGAGGTGTTTGTAGTGAGTTAGGATCCCACACTACCAAAAGGCATCCTAAAATTTACCCAAAAAGTGATTTTGATAGAAAACACAATTTTTAATTGATTCATAAAGTGTGTATGCGATATAGGGTTATGCAGGAATAGCATATCAGGTAAATTACCTCCATGGCTGACACATACACACTTTTTTCTCGAAATTTTCCATGAGAGTTTTGTATAAATATGGCTGAATTTCTTTACTGCAGCACTCAATTTGCTCCCTCCAGGCGTGGGTGATTGCGGGAGTGTTTGCATGAGTCTTACGCTTCAAAAACCCAAAAGAAAAGAGTCAAACGGCGTTAAACCGCATACTTCGGATCATCAAAACGGGAAATTGCACGAACATGAAATGACTCACACAGTGATTGAATTGTTCCTTAGGTTGTGTGGCATGTAGCACCGTCTTGTTGAAACCACATGTCGTCCTCATCCATATCTTGCAATTTAGGCATAAAAAACTGGATTATCATGTCATGTGAGCACCATATACTGATATCGCATTTTCGAAGAAAAACCGTCTGAAGATCCAATTCTTGATAATGGTGCCGAATTTATGTTCCTGGACTCTCAGTAGAACTGTCATAAACTGATTCGGACGATCAGAGTGGCTAAAATCACTAACTGATCCAGTCTCCTTGAATTTCTGCATTAGTCTGTTCGCAGTTGAAGAAGTTAAATCACTATTTCGACCATATTTTTCGCGCTGTAGCTGCCAAATCTTCATTATTTTTTAAATATTACTCAACAATGAAAACGCGTTGTTCTTCCGTGTAGTGCTCCATTTTTAATAGCCCTACGAGGGCTGTTTTATGAGTACCCGGATTGGAAGATAGGTGGCGCTACTGAGCCTAAATGAGTGTACCATCATTTAGTATAACTCTTTTAGCCCGCCTGTCAAAATTTGGTGACAATCCAACGTTTAGTTTTGTTTTGACACCCATTGCAAAACATCGTGTTAGTGTTTTTTGCGACCATGGAAAAAGAGCAGTATCGCTCCGTGATCCGATTCTTGTTTTTGAGTAGCAAAACCTGCGAAAAGATCAAGCCCATTCTTGATGCTGTGTACGGAACCTATTCACCTTCCCGTACAACCGTTTACCATTGGTTCGCAGAGTTTCGCCGTCGCCACACGTCGGTTTTTGATGAACCGCGCCCAGGTGGCCCCAAAACGATAACCACAGAAAAAACCGTGGACAAAATCGATGATCTCGTATTGGCGGACTGAAAATTCGCGAGTTGGATGATATAGAAGGCATCTGAACGCGTTGATATGGCTACCTGCACGAGATTTTGTGCATGAGAAAGCTGTCCACGCAATGGGTGCAGAGTTTTCTCACACCGGAGAACAAGCGCAATCGTGAGACCACTTCAAAGACGTGCTTGGCACTGTTTAATCGAAATCCCTATGAGTTTCTGTGTCATTTTGTGACCGTCGATGAGACATGGATTCTGGATACACAACAAAGAACAATCGAAACAATGGGTTTTACCCGGTGATCGTGCTCCAAAGAAGGCGAAGACCGTGCCTTGGGCCGTAAAGGTGGTGGCCACCGTTTTTTTTGACGCGCGAGGTGTGATCCACGTTGACTGTTTGAAGAAGGGAAAAACAATCACAGGATCATACCACGTCCATTTATTGGGTCGATTCCACGCCGATTTGTAGAAAAAATGTCCACATTTAGCTAAGAAAAAAGTGGTCTTCCACTACGATAATGCACCGGCTCACAACTCCGCAGTCGCCACAGCCAAATTGGTCGAATTGCACTACGAATTGCTCCCCCATCCACCGCATTTTCCGGAATTGGCTGCCTGCGACTTCGTTTTGTTCCCAAACTTTAAAAGATCGCTTACCGGAAAGAAGTACGGGTCGAACGAAGAAGTCGTCGCCGCCGTGGAGGAGTATTTTGCAGGCCAACAAAAGTCGTACGGGTTAAAAAAGTTGCAGCACCGCTGGGAAAAGTGTATCGAGTTGAAAGGGGATTATATTGAAAAATAAATTGTCAAAATCTAATCCGAATATTCATCAAACAGTTAACTGTCAGCTGCATTTTTTTTTTGCAATTTTCACCTTGTCCACATCGAATGTGGACAAAAATAAAGTCAGGCACTGCTTTATACATGACCTTTTTTTTACGAAATTAACTTTGCGAAACAAGAATAATGTCTGCAATCAATGGGGTATTTTATGCCGCGGAGATCAAATGAATTAGAAACTCATCTATTGCCGAGGTATGTTGTCACATCCTCAGAGAACACTGTGTATTTGAAGCGACTTGAGACTTTGTGGCTTGGGCCGGCAATAATACTAAACTTAACTAATTTACCGAACAACCGACGGTTTTTAAAACAATTCCGTTCATAAGACGGCTAAATCACTGTAGTTTGTAACTAAACAGGCTTCACAAATTTAAAATCTAAAAACTTCAAAATAAATTATGAAAATCACCATAATAACCTCCAAGTAATTAAAAATTCACTCTTCCCTAAAAATTATGTTATAGGTATAGTAACTATCACACTTTCCCGAACATAATATCGAAGTAATTCCAACATTTATCCAACACTATTATTGAAAGCAATATCAAAATGGGTTTACTAATAATTATGCAAATTCCCATTCATTTACAAATAAGCGCCTAAAGTATATACTCGTACCTACTCGTAGTCTCGTTAATTAATCCAATCTACAACGAAAACATGACAAACTTCGGTGACCACTTTACATTCGAATACCACTATAATTATACGTTAATTAATTCAATGTATTAATGCGGCCGAGTAATACAATAATTTGTTTATATTTTGAATGCAAATCGAAAAAGGCTCGTCAAATTTCAATCGCTGTCAATAACAGCACCAAGATATATACATTTTATGAGTAACGTAAACTTTCAATATCCTTTAAACTGCTTTCTGAAAATTATAGCATTTGTGGTAAACAACAAAAAAAACAATTCTCCTTTGAGACTTTTAATTTCACAAAACAAAATTACAAAATCAAATAAAAACAATTTATTACCTCTTAGTAAAAGATAGAAAAAACAAATAAATTTCAAAACAGGATTAAAGAAAGGATGCATGAAATTTAATTTTCCGCATTTTGTTAACAATTTTCCATAAAATCTTCATTTCTCTTTCTTGCAGATATGTAATGGTTCATCATCACAAGATGAAATAAAAACGAGAGAAGGAACAAAGAAAAATAAAAACAAAAACCTCCAAAACCAACTTGGGGATGTTGAGAGGCATTGCATTTCCAAAAAGCCATTGTTGTACTTGTAGTCCTGCCATTAAATGAATTTCATTCGCATAATGGCCACAAAGTAAGGGACGAAAAAATAAGAGACGGTGAAAAAAACCCATCTACTGCGTCGAAAAGAAGATAAAAAGTCGAAAAATGAATTTTTGACTACATCCGACTAACGCTTATAACCATCTGTGGCTTCATTAAAAGGAAATATCTGTGCCGCGCCAAAATCCAACAACAACGAAAAGAATGCTTGTACTTTTTAGCTGGCTGAAGAAATACGGAATACCCTGAAGTAGCGTATACCCTGTAAGAATACTAAAGCTTACTTCCTCCATATGAAATATGCAGGACTCGTCTAGGAGACACTCTTGTACTCATGTGTACGAGTACTTCTACATTCTTGAGTAAGTGAATTTTCCTTCGTTTTTTTTTAATGAATATTAAACGGAATCATAAAAGCATTTTGTCGCGAATAAGGTTAAGAACTTCATCTGCAAAATTCTGTCAAGTCGCAGGACACATCAATCCGAACATGACACGAACGTTGGCAGAACAACCACCGAACGTAATGGTACTAAAATTTAATTAAAAAACAAAAAAAAAAATGAAAACTTACTGTTGGCACGATTACAATCCGGCATGAGACCAAATATTATGACAACCAGGATTAATCCTATCCAAATCATCTGACGCATCATTTTGAATCGAAAACCACAATGAATCCTTTTCACAGATAAAACAGAAATATCACTTCACAGAGGGTGGTTAGAGATGAAGATACGAGTACCACCGTCGAGCAAATAGCTGAAAACCGAACAAATCAACAATTGACGGGAAACACTTTGATTTTTTTATTCACTCCACTCTTACACTCTCTATTAGAACGTTCGAGTGGCACTTGTTAGAACGTTTTCTTTTCTTTTTTTTTTCCTTCCAAATCCATGCACGAGACTAGCGCGACTATGTTCAAAATTTAAACGTAAACACAAACAAACACTCGAGTTAATAATAATGAATAGATGGTGAGAGATGTGTACTCGTAGTTGTAACACGAATAACGGTAACAGCGCAACAAAAACGAAACGAAACGGAACCTAAAGCTCATAGAATAAAATTAGGATATCCTTCCATCCAGGACGACGACAGAATAGATGGTCTCGTCTGGTTTGGCGTAGGGTATACGAGCAAATGGTTGGTCTGGTATGGCAGGCCAGACCAACAAGCAAAAACCGTTTTGCCGTTTATATTCTATGGCGGCTGTCTGTTGTGTTGTGTGATGGCGGCAGTGGTTCTCTACCGTTATCCTCGCACGTTTTCTAGTCGAGAGTGCGATTAAGAATGATTCCGAAATGTTCGCTGCCATTTATATATCTTCATCCGTTGTGCGGCGCTTCCTGTTTTCCTGTCTGGTATGGGTTGTTTACGTTGTTGTTGCTGTTGTTGTTGTTGTTGTTGTTTTTCACATCATTGTAGTATTGTAGTTGGTTATGGTGTTGGTTGGTGGCTGTTGGATGTCGAGTGTTGCTAGCATTGGGGTGGTGATTGTTTTTTCTTTTTTTTTTCAAACTTGGCAATTGGGGTTGAATGGGATAGACGTTCGAATTGGTTCGTTTGTCCTTTTTCAACTTTGTGGGGTTGATTTTTCAACAAGCTTGTGCAGTTGCATACCCAATGGATGGAGCACTTGTCATGATGGAAGGTCACTCTGAGGATTGTAGCATTTTCCGATGAGTATTGGCAGCCTTTCTTGATGATCCTCTATTTTCCCTCTACACATAGGACAATGATTATTACGAGTATTTATTAAAAAAGAAAAACTTTTTTCCAGTTTTATTTATTTTTTTGAGATACTTCTTCTGCAGTATTTACTCCATTTTTAAATACAACCAGACAGTTATCAATTGAATGCTCATATGAAATGCATTCGTCGTATGGTCGAGCCACTAAGAATGTGGGCCATCAGAGCGCCGTCTAAATGAGGATGGCACCCGAGGAGATACGAGTACACCTGACTTATAACCCAGATCAAGAGGTGAAGTTACGTATTCGACATGCATGCCGGCGCATGGTATTATTATTTTTTTTGTCATTTGACGTATCGTTCATACTACATATATGTTTACTGTGTATATTGTGTGTTTGCCGTGTGTTCTGTGGGTGTTATGGGTGTTTTCCCTGTTTGTTCTGGATGTTGTCTATATATTCTGTGTTAAGGGGAGTATTTTGCCCTCAAACTTAGATGTGAATTGCAGACAATCAGTGTACTGGTATTGGTGTTGGATGTTGGTCCTCGACTGTTTAGATACTCGTACACCGGCCCTGTCATTTTGAATAGCTATTATGAATCGGAATATAAATTAAATAAATCGTTTAGTCCCTTGTACGTATGCATACGGAGTTATGGGATTTGGGGAAATCACATTTCGATGGTTGGGGGGTAGCTGGGTCAGTAAGAGCGAGTGTAGTGAAAAACCAAACCTGTCCGGGTTCGTGGGTTGGCGGTTGATTGCTTTTGCTTTTGATTTTTCGGTGTTTTTTACCTTTTTTATCTGCAACCACCCCTGTTTGGAATATATTCAGCATTCATTTTGATTCTTTGCAACGATCCCCGGCACTATTACGACGATTTCGTGTGCCATCCTATCCAGTGGCAATGTAGCTGGCTAGGCAACCCACTTAAACGTTGCCACTGTGTAGATTTGTGTCGCTTTTGGCAGCTTATATACCAGCATGGGAATAACAATGTCCTTAATGAAGGATGTTTTTTTTTTTCATTATTTTGTATTCATTTTTTTCTGGAGTGTTCTTTTCATTATTTTTTCTTCTTGTTCCATTTTGCGTTCGTTTGTTGGTTGATAGGAATTTGTAGATTGCCTGCTGGCTGAATTATGAGGGGTAGCTGAGGGTGGCTGGGTGGAAACATTTCATTCATTTTATTCAATTCCTTAATTTGGTGGTCCTAATGAATACAACTAAGTGGTGTTGGGGTATTTTCGGATTCATCCTTCTGTGGTATGGAGGATTTTAATCTTTTTTTTGCTCTGGCGATTTGTTAAAAAATAATTAACCAGAGTAGAGTAGATTGATAGCTGTAGACAGAGGTTGATGTGTTCAATAAAATTTAAACGATTTCTCTCTCATTTAAATTCTAAGTCACGTCTCTGATGGGTGGCAATTGCAAGCTTTGGGCAAGTGAGTTTTTTTTCCGTTTTAAGTTTTTTTTTTATTTTTTGTTTTGATTTGTATTGGGGTAAAAGTATGGTTCGGTTTGATAAATGATTGATTGGATGCTTGAAGCGTTATTATCATGGGAAGCACTTTGGAGGGTGGTAATAGATGAAGCAAGTAGCTGATTGAAGAAGGAATTTTGAAGGCAAGGCATGTGAAATGTATTTTATTTTTCAAGCCAAACAATGATTTATTGTGTTCAATCGCACAAGATGGTGTTACATGTGGTTGGATGGTTGTTTTTTTTTCGTGTTTGTTTTGTTTTTTTATTTACAAGTATGAAGGAGGAGTGGTGTTGTAAATGCAACCTTTGGAAGCTTTTATTTTGAATTGAAACTTTATTCGGTTTGTGTCCTTGATGTGGATGATGTGCGATGTTTTAGTAGTAGGTATTACGAAAGATTGCTTTGTATGGGATTTGATTGCTGAAAGAAACATTACATGTAAAGTAGAAACAAGGATTCTTATTTTTTATTTACAAAGCTAAATATGTAACTAACGATGGGCGTGATAAAAAAAAACTTAAAAGGTGGCTTGTTGGGGAAAATCGTATGCAAGCCTTTTAGTGGATGAAATGAACCTGAGATGCATACTTGAAGTCTGAATGCGTGATTGGGTTCCGACGTTTGCAGACTGCCGGTGGGATATACACTTACACATTCAGGAACACTCGGCGCCACACGGATGAAATTATGTAGAATAGAATGGAAGTACGGCATGATGGAAGTGAAATACGAATAGAAATACAATTAAACTTCCTTTAGGTAGAGAGCCACAGTGACTAAATTTGTGTCCGTCTAAGGGAGGTGTCCATATAAGGGAAATTTTCAAATTCAAACGCTTTTTTAACTCTTCAACGCAAAGATTAAGACGCGAAATATGTACTCGTACATACGAGTAGTTTAACTAATTGATATTTGATATATATGCAAATACATTGTACACCCATACTTTTGATCATAATAAGCGCCCTACATGTACGAGTATGAGTATGAGTAGGTATGAATAACTTTTAATTAAAAAAAGTCACAAATACTCGTACTTGTTTTTATGAGAAATGATTAATGTTGTTTCCAAAGCGAGTTTGCAAATCCACAAGAAGTTGAAGCGCTTTTCCGTCATTTTGCTTTGCCGCAAATATTATTAGATTTTCCATTAAAGTTTGAGCTTTTTTTTAGGAATTAATACAAGTTTCCTCCAATTGCTGTTAGTCTTCTGAATCACTACTCGTGCTAATGTTGCTGTTCGCAGCTATGATTGCTTCTGGTAAGGCATCACCATCCACATTTATATTAGCATCCAGATGAAGGAAATAATCGACTTCTACATCTAGATAGCATTTATGAACCAGTCGAGTAAAGTTACGATAGTGGAATATGGTCTTCTATTTGAAATCATTTGTTGCCCACAATTACATTTTCTCCAAACCCGGATTCCTTGAAATAATTTTGTACTATTGCTACTGTCACCTGTTGCCATGCTCTATTTATGAACAAATTGTATGGCGTACTTAAACGGTTTTTAGCACACCACCTTCCGATTGCATATCGTCGATGCTGTTTACAATATGCTTAAGGACAAGTGATCGGTAATGGAACGTAAAGTTTCTTGTCATACCCTGGACGAAGGGCTGGCACACAGATGTAGTATTTGGTGGAAGGAAAACAATTTGTATATCTTCTAAACGTAATTCAGCGTTACCTAGGAAAAGCAAAATGCGTTTTCTCTGAATCTTCATTCTCCTGTCAAAATATTGCAGCCAGCCCGCCATAATGTTATGCGTCATCAACATCTTTCTGTTACTCCTCTATACCACTGACAACTGGTCAAGTTTTAAATTGCGAAACCAGAAGTTGCTCCTTGTCTCCTGCCACATTCGCGCACTGCAAGACTCAAAGCCTTTCAGTTTGTAAAAGTTTACATATTTTACATATTTTGGTTCAAGCATAATTCATATTAGAATAGACATTTAAACTAAAATGTGATTTGATGAAACACATTTTAGGAAATGAAAGAGATGCTTTATTATTTAAAAGGGACCTACTTAAATATTATTATCAGCCAAAAATCTAAATACCACCCTCTCGAATTGCCTGGTTCCTCTCAGTTTTCTAATAAAGCGGGGTAGGGAGTCCCATTGCCTGATGACGTAAACAAAAAATTGGCGCTCAGAGCTGTTACAATTAAATCTCGGTTGAATAAACATATAAGAGCGATTGGAGATACAAAATTCTATTTTATCATAGAGGTACAGTGGCTCTTTATTCATAAGCAAATTATTTAATGTCTTAAGGGAACAGTATTTCATGTATGCATATAGGTTGCATCCCAGGATGTTTTTTGAGTAGGCCGATATGTGGTCAAACCGTTTAAGATTGTACACGTACCGCACTATGTTGTTAAAGGCTACAATTAGGTTTCGTCTAATTTGAGTATTATGACAACAGAAAATCTGACACCCGTATGTGATGATGGGCATAAAAAGGGTTTTCGCTAAGCTGAGCCTAATACGTTGGGGTGTAAAGTTTTTTGATAGCGATAGAGTTCGTAAGCAACCATATATCTTGCCAATTACTGACCGAATGTGAAGGTCCCAGCTAAGGGTAGTGTTAAACCAGATGCCCAAGTTCTTAACTTTCTCCACATATTGTAGAACATAACTCATTTCAAGTTTGGTTTTATAAATAATCATGCATTGAGATTATTTTGAGTTCAAAAAGAGCTTATTCTTTTCGTACTAGTGAGCAATGGCTTTAAGGTCATTGTTGAGTTGTTGAGCCCCGTCCTCGATCATTCCAAGCTTGCAGCTCAGGCGGATTTGTGCATCGTCGACATACATGTAAATTGCTGAATTTGTGACTGAAAGCGGAAGATCGTTTATGAATACACTGAACAATAGAGGGCCGAGAATAGATCCTTGAGGCACTCCTGACAATAAATTTAGAAAACGGGACGAGTTTTTACCAGCAACAACAGCTTGTCTCCGGTCAGAAAGGTACGACAACATCAGTGTAGCAGCACTTTTTGTGAAACGAAATTGATTTCTCAGTTTTGAGATCAAAATTTTGTGATTGACCGTATCGAATGCTTTTGAAAAATCAAGAAGGCAAAGAAAGGATACCTGGTCACTGTCCATTGCCTGTCTGATATCGTCGGCTAAGTTTAAGATGGATGATGTGCAGCTATGATATTCTCTAAAACCAGGCTGATGCGGATTCAGAAGCTTGTTATTTTCAATAAAAGTCGACATCTGCTTGTGTAACATTTTTTCAAGTACCTTAGACAGAAAGGGGAATATAGAGATCGGTCTATATTCGGGTGGTGAAAGACGGGTAGCAGGTTTTTTGAGTATTGGAACAACTTTTGCAAATTTCCAAGCAATCGGAAAAGATGAAGTTAATATAATAGTGTTACATATATGTGTAAGTATTGGAAGAATATGAGGCAAAATGATCTTAATGAATACTGGATTTATTTCGTCACAACCAACAGCTTTAGATTTGATATCCAATATAGCTCCTACAACATCTGCATCATTTAATCTTTGAAAAAAGAATTCATTGTCACAGTTACGGTCACTTAATATTTGGAATGTATCTGGTACTAAGGCATTTGGTGATTAGCACTGAACTTTGGCAAATTCAGCGTTTAGAGCATCTACGTTGATGTTTTCAGGAAGCTGTGCTTTCTGACGACCAACACCTAGATCGCGAATATTTTTCCACAAAGTTTTAGGTGCAAGGCTTTTATCGAATTTCACCGTATACAGTCGGTGTTTCGCTTCCATGATTTTAGCACGCACTTTGTTTCGCCAGACACAAAAACATCGTGAAATTCCGCGAGGCGAAAGCGTTTCCAACGTTTATAGGCCAGATCCCTCAGTTTCATGGCATCCTGAATTTCAACTGTAAACTACGAACTGTCATTACGTACTAACTTCCGTTTAAGTGGTACGTGTTTTTAAAAAGGTTATCTACTGCATTTTGCAAAAAGCTAACTTGGCCATCAGCTGAGACCATGAAATAAACCTGCTGCCAATTCACCTGATATATATCATGTTCTAGTTGACTAAGGCTTAGATTCATAAAATCTCGGTATTCATACGAAGCAGAGTAAGTTTCAGGCATCATCCTGAAAGTTTCAAAAATTAGATCGTGTTTAGAATAAACCGGGGCTGAAAGCTGTGAGTATGAAAGAGTATTATCTGGATCATTGACAAGAAACAGGTCTAACAATGTTGATGCGGAAGCTGTGAAATGAGTTGGATTATCAGAGTTAATTGTCACTAGGCCAAATGTATTTATTTTTTCCAAGAATTCTTTTGAGCCCGCTTTACAGAGGATATCACAATTATAGTTGCCACAAATAATTATTTCAGAATAAAGAGGTGAAAACTCTTCAAGTAAACTAAAAAATTGTGAAAAGTCGACGTTACTATTTGGCCTATAGACAACACAAATCAGACATTTGTTTCCACTAGAAACAGTAATTTCCGCGAAACAGAAAAGGAGAATCGGGACAAGACTTAGTAACAAATTTGTATTTAAGACACCTGTTGATGTATATAGCAGTTCCACCGCCCACTCGATTATACCTATCGCCACGAATCAATTTGTAGCCGTTTAATTCATACAGATCATCCACAATATTGGGCGGAAACCAAGTCTCCGAAACGCATATTACATCGATACCTGACCCTTGAAACATATTTCTGAATTCATCAATTTTAGGATAAAGACTTTGTGCATTAATATGGCATACTCTAAGGCCGATATATTGTTTACAAAGAATATTAAGCAAGACGCAAATTGTTGTTGACGTCATCGGCTACATATAATATGTTATTGTTACTCATTTTGAAAGATTATTATGCGATAATATACCTCAATGACAATTAGACAACAAGACAAAGCAAAGGAGACCGGGGCATTGAGACATTTGGCAGAAGTACGTATAAAAAAATGATAATAAAAAATAATACAAAAAATAAAAATAGATAAAATAAAAATAAGAAACCACCATAGAACGCAGCTTACACATCTGTGAACGCACGATCTTTTTCACGAACATTTGAGGAGCATAGATTCATAATTTAAAAGGGAGGGCTCTATAACACATACCAGGGTGGTAATACTGTAACGCGATAGCTAACTCTCTTTCAAATGATAGTGAAAACGATAATGAAAGTGAGAGTGGCTTAGATTTGCTTTCTGTAAAACGATAATCATACTCTCGTTTTCATTCTCATCCAAATTAATTTCGTTCCTTAATGTACGCACAATTTTTGGGAACAATTTAACTGACAATTATGAAAAACAGTAAAAGTGTTCAAATTATCATATATTTCGGTTGGTGTGTGCTTTGTTTAAAATTTTAAAAGTTTCATCTCATTTAATTGATAGAAAATGTAAGTACGTACCACAAAATAAATTCTGACAAATGCAATTTTAAGCCAATTTTTATGTGTGCAACCAATAAGCAATTGGAATTGCTTGTTTCTTTTATGTAATAAAATGTGGACCTGGGCAAAAGTGTGTTTAACACTTCAGCTGGTAATGTTCGCAGAAACCAAATGTGGGATGCATTGAAAAATAAATTGAATAGCATAGGACCACCAATAAAAAACGGAAATGAGTGGCAAAAGGTAAGATTCTTGGTATATTTTTTATTTAGAATATGAACGAAAGTTAATTTCAAGGTTTGGACAGGCAAAGACGGGAAGTGGCCCATTCAAAAACATTTCTCTTAGTCCTCTAGAAGAAAGAACAAATTTATTAGTTTCCCTGGATAAAGCTGTATTGGGCTGCGAAAAAACTAAAACTTTTGGAGTTGAGAAGCCGTGCCGAAGTTTGGATGCTACCCATAAGGACAAACATTTGGAAGAAGAATTGGAAAGCTCTGATGTTGTTTTTGAAAAAATCGCATTAAAATTATTTGCAACTGAGCCAAATGAATAAGAATCAGCCAATCCTGAAGCAGAAATAGCTTCTTCATGCGTAGATGTTATTTATGATTTTCTTTATTTGGGATTTTTTTTTCAGTTCTAAACAACCTTATGAAAAACCTCGCCGCTGAAAAACCTCTTTCAAAAATAGACCTTTTTGAGACCAGCGCTAAGAGGGATGAGATTTTTCAAAACGTACTTCTTAAAACTTTAAGAGAAAGCAACGAAATTAAAAAAAAGTGGGCAGAAGAAAGAAATGAAATCCTAAAAGACTACGTCAAGGACTTATAAACTTCTAGTGTTGAAGAATAGAAAGCTAAATATAAAAGTCCGTAAACTTGAAGCCATGTTGGAAGAAAATAAAATGAAATTAGACTTATAAAAGAAAAACTGTTTAAAGGATACAAATTAAATGTGTTTAGGTACACATTTTCTTAATGCAACTGATTGAAGATTTTGCTGCTGATTATTTACTCTCGTATTTTAACTACCGTATGTGTATCTTTCTTCATTTGTATAATCTAAAAATGTCTCCATTTTAAAGAGAATACAAATATTGTGTAAAGCAGCACACACGTTCTCAAATTTTATCATTTTCTCCGTGGTGTAACTACTTTTTTGTTCTTCCATAAGAATTCGCCAGCGAACTTGATAGAATTAACTAATTTGAGTTATTAAACAAATTAGAAACCTTTATCCTTATAAACACCAGTTCAACTAAATTCCTTGCTTTTCCATGCTGAATGTTGAATTTTGCGTGTTTTTCTTCAGTACAGGTTCTATATGGTGTTAGTAGCCATGGTTCCAAAGGATATCCACTTTCGCCTGTTGTAATGAAAACTACATATTCTATATCTTTCTTTATATATGTTTGTATGTTATTTACAACTATTACATTAAATCAAAAAATCCAAATTGTTATCTTGAAAATTTTGTTCGAAATAGTGGCGTTCGTTGGAGTGTCCCCAGACAAAAGAATCATTTGATGAACCTCTGTATTTTGCATTAATAGCAAAGATTCGCATTTCGTGACCACATGTCTTAGAAATTTATTAACCATTCTAAAAGAACAAACCAATGCGCACTATTCTCTTACTCACGATCAATCATTGATGCTATGCTTTCCCTTTCGATTAAAGAATAACTCTTCACTTGCATGTGGCCTTTTAATATCCATCCTACAACTTTACAAATATATTTTAGTGTGGAATATACATACGTATATGTGGACGAATTTTTTTAAAAGAGATACTTACCTCCGGGAATTCCATATTTTCTATAAAAATAATCTGCCTTACTGTCATTCGCCATTTCATTTGTTGTGCACAAATTTTATTTTCTATTTCATTTATAATTTTGGAAAGGGTACTTTGCCCCAAAGGTACGCAGCAAGCAGAAGAAGCGAGCCACTGGTATCCACCGGATCCTAAGGTTTCCAATGTAGCGGCTAGTTTTAAAATAGGCGGTATAAATGTTAATCGTTGTCTACTTTTAAGGCTCAAAACATCCTAAATGTACTTAAAAGCCTCCTTGGAAGCGCGCTACTTTTGAATAAATTGTTTTATAGGCAATGTCAATGGATTAGACCTATCGCGCAAACATTTCCTTCTTACTCGCATATTTGTTACACCTTCCACTTCTTTGGAATCACTATCACTATCAAATAGAAAGAAACTAGGATTTGCAAACATTTTTAACTTCACCAATCAAAAATTTAAGAAAATGTAAAACCAAAGAGAAAAATGACACCAATATAGGCATCTTTTTAAAAATGACAGCAAAACGATAGTAGTACTATAAGCTATCGCTTTACAGAAAGCAACTTTAAAAAAAAAGAGACTGTTCTCACTATCATATATGTGCTCTCCCCTTAGAGAGAGTTACGCTGTCATCTTTGTCATCTATTATTATTATTGTTACAGCAAAACTATCATTAGTGCTATCACTTTGTGTACTATCACGCTATAGAATTACCATCCAGTTTCATCTGCGTTATAAATACAATCAGGCAAATTTTATAAAAACTTTTTGGCGTCCATCGGATTTATACTTTTGAATGCGATACCATAACGCCTCCGAAACTTATCCAGCCAACCCCTTGAAGTTTGGAAAACTCAATTACTCTGCTACTCCTTTTACTTTTTCGCGAATAAGTAATCCAGAAATTGGCACTTTTCTTTCCCTTGCCTTTCTAAACTACTGAAACACTTCCTCATCGATATGACTTCCATTATAAGCATTGAGATGTCTTTTTATATGAGTTGCAACCTTAAAATAGAGGCAGCTTGAGTTTTACTTATGTGATAGGCCTTCGCAATCTCACGAACACTTTTTACGTTTTTGTCGAATTAAGGGTAGTACAAAAAAAAGTTAAAACTAAGGACTTAAATCAGATTATTTAAAAACAAAATCACGCAAAACAAAACCACGCTTGCATGCACAGAACAACTTATGAATAATGTTTCTTTTCCATCGGCAATTGTATCTTATTTTTTTACATCTGATTATACCAGTTAAACAAACTGCTTTACCCCGAAAGTGTAATTTCTGATGACAACTAACACGAATCGATTAATCGGACGGCAAGCAAGGGTAAATACTCTTCACCTGTGCATACATTTCCGGAATAATGCTAACAATGCGTCTGGCAAATCGAAGCTGAACTAGATTAGCTTTATTATAAGAAGTTTCATTAGACATTAAGAGTAATATTGTAGTCAGTCAATAAATTCACTTAATAAAGTTCAGGCATAGCCTGAAAAAAAATTTATAATTTTTTTTTTTTTATCTTTAACTTATCCAAATAAGTTCAACTGGAGCCCGTGCATTTAGGCTGCGTAGCTCCCCCATACAGTGAATTAGTAATAGTTAATTTGTACAATTGTTTAACCATAACATAAAAACTGTACGCGATAACCAAGTGTGCGGTGTATATTTAATATTTTGTAATAATGTAATTTCTTGATCAATGTTGGACCAGCAAACATAAAACCTTGCAGCATCTTCATACGAACGATGCCCACACAACCTTGTGTAAAACCTAAAATACTAAACATTTTACCTTTTGTAGGATAGCTATTCTTTGATTATAAAAAAACACCCCAATCTTCTAAGCAAAGCATATTTCTTTTAGGGAAAATCAACTGTCGCTGCACTGTGCCACCCTTCTCTTAGAAATACGGATACGAAATTTTCTCTCTTAAGCATGTGAAATTCAACGAGATTATCTGAGCTAAAATAGCAAATTGGCACTTGTTCAACTTCTGAGTCAATCCTAAACGGGTGCCTTGAAAGAAAATCCACATTGTGCCCTTCCGATACACAATTTTGTCCTGGTACTGAGACAAAAGTATTGACCATCGTTTGAGTCTGGCTATGGATACAGCAGAATTATGTCTCATTGGGCTAAATATTTCCTTGACAGCCATGTTGTCCGAAGCTAGAACAAATTCATGGCCACAAATAGACGTTTGGAATTTTTTTTTATCGCAAACATTATAGGTAGACCTTCTTTATGCAACTGAGAATATCTCCACTTTCCTAAATTTCTTTCATTTAACATACTAACTGGTCTAGTTCTTGTTCCAGCTTTTCTCGTAATTTGAAAGGCTCACTACATGAAAAACTGGAACCGCGTCTACTTTTAAGACAATATCTGCCTCAAAACCAGTTATTGGTGTCTTCAAATTCGAGTCAACAATATTGGGAGACTTAGCCTGAAACTCTTTAATTACGAGTACATTTACCTCATCCGTAATTTGACCAATATGTAGTTACACAATTTTTAAAACCATTCCTCCAGTTTGGAAAAATGACATCAATCCATTTACGACCCATTAAACTTAATTTGGGAGTATCCGCTTTGACAACTATTATTGGTAAAGTAAACTTCTAACCAGCAATTATCACCTCCGAGATCATGACTCCCAATTCTTCAATTTTACTACCTGTAACTGATACAAGATTAGATTTTTTGTTAACAAGTTTATTTGTAAATTAGTGAAACTTACATTTAGAAAAACTTAAATTATAAACTTTCTGGGTTCATAATATTGTAGTTGAAGTTGCTCCAGTATCTGTATCCATATCCAAGACTTTTCCATTGGCAATTACACGACTAAAGGACTAAAAGAGAGTGTCCTTTCAATAAATTTAGCACAAGGCCTCAAATCTTTGGCCCTTAATTAAAAAAAAACTCCACCTTAAGAAAAACATGCGGGTGCACTTAAAGGGCGCAAAGGTTTGCGCTGGACAATTCTCCGATCTCCTCCTTAAAATAGGAAAGGGAAAATATCCGGAAACTGGGGGCAAGGTTACAATTCCACCAGATCTTGCCTCAGTTGTGTCGACCGTTGACGACCTATATATATATATCCAGGTGTCCACAACATACACAGCAAATCCACGGAGTGGCTGTGCAAACGCGCAATTCTGACACAGGGGTCTTAGGAGTCTTAGGAGGTAACTTATTCCCTATAGTTTACGTAGTTCAGGAGATCTCCCTCTTTTAGGATCCGAAAACGAATAGAAACTCAAAATTAAAGCAAACTCCTTGATCTCATTAATCAATTGTTTTCTCTCTAGCTCATGGCAAAGCGAAGCAGTTTTATCTTCAACTCTCAATATGAGGCTGAAGAGGACTACGACTTCCTTTGAAGTAATCGTTGCGTACTTTATACGAGTACTTAAGGTTTACACCGGCTGACCATCGTAGCATTCTCATTTCTGAGGTTGAGATCTTATTTTCGAGTGCTCCCAGTGACACGCAACACACTGACCCGTACATCATAGCTGGCCGTACAACTGCCTTGTAGATTGCTCCCTTCAATTTCAGGGACATTCGCCTATCGCATAACACACCAGACATTGACCACGTGTTTATCGTTATGAAATGATCGAACCAAAATATGTACTTAAAGGATTGACTGATCACTTATTTTTAGGGCATTTCTGGATCCCATAATCCCATGTTTGCTCAGAGCATCGTTCCACAGATTGAGTTACCTTTCCAATTCGAACATGCCTTCGCTAATGTGTACAATATCTGCATACAGTATGTTCCACAGTATTGGTTGCTGTATGTATTCTGTTATGAAGTTCATAAACAGATTAAATATGCAGGGGCTTAATGCAGAACCTATAAGTACATCTACATTGACTGGGAATGATGTCAATATTCCTGATGTAGATACTCTTGATTTTTAAGTGCCAATTGATTTACGAGGTGTGTTCAAAAAGTAAGGTGACTTTTGTAATTTCGCGGGCAACGTACATTCAATTATCTTATTTTTTTTAGCTTGTTGGTAAACATGTCCCGAATATATTATGTTCACAGTTTCAAGTATATAGCATACTTACTTTGTTTTTGACAGATATAAAGGTTAGACGTGTTTTGGTGTGTTCAGCGATTTTCAATTATTATAAAAAATGGAGCAAAGAATTTCCATCAAATTTTGTGTAAAAAATTGAATAAATTGCTCTAAAGCACTTGAAATGTTGGCAGTGGCATACGGTGAATCTTCTCTAGGTAAAAAAACTATTTACAAGTGGTACAAGCTCTTCCAAGATGGCCGAGAAAATTGCAGTGACGAATCTCGCTCTGGACGCCCCAAAACATCAACAAAAGATGATAACGTCAAAGCTGTGAAGAAAATTGTTTCCGAAAATCGTCAAATTACCATAAGAGAAGTTGCTGAGGATGTTGGCATATCGGTCGGCTCATGTCATGCAATTATTTCATATGTTTTAGGCATAAGACTTGTGTCAACGAAGTTTGCCCCGAAACTTCTTAATTTTGGTAAGAAGAATCGACGCATGAGCATCGCTAAGGAGCTCTTGAATGACGTCAATGATGACCCTGACTTGCTCAAAAGGGTCATAACTGGTGACGGTTTTGGCCCCTTGTGACTTTTTCCTGTTCCCAAAACTGAAGAGACCTATGAAAGGAAGGAGATTTGCAACGATTGAGCAAATAAAAACGGCATCGCTGGGAGAACTCAAGGCTATATCAAAAATTGCTTATGAGAAGTACTTCGAGGATTTAAAAAAGCATTGGCACATGTGTTATATCTGAGGGGGATTACTTTAAAGGGGACAACATTAATATTGATGAACAAATAAATATTTTTTTATAAAAATATAAAGTCACCCTATCTTTTGAACACACCTCGTACACATGTCGTTAACGTATTCTTCTTCACCTTCAATTAATTTGCAACTGAAAAGCACAATTCGTCTTAAAATTTGCCAACTTGATATAGATTTAGAAAAGAACGGACTGTAGTTCTACCGAAAATATCAGCATCGGCAAGTCTAAATCTTTTGAGGCGCCTCAAAAGAAACTTAAATTACGAAATCATGTCTTAAGCGATTGCATGACATCAAAGTCAGACGTTGAACTCATATTTTCCAATCTTCCCGCATGTTATCGACTAAAACCGTGTATCCGCTTGCCTAATAGATACACAGATAGTATTTTAAAGTAAAATAAACCCAACGACCAACGCATCCCATTACCAGTGTTGATTTGAATGTGGTAACTTCCTCAAAGTCCGTCCGACGTGTGTCGATTATTTTATTCATATTACCCACAAACATTTATCGAATACAAATTAATTAAATATCGCTGACCTACAGACATTCGTTAGTGAAAACTATTACACAACCGACTTTAATTGCTGACCGGAATTAGTTTACTTCTCATAACGCTTGGTATAGGCAAACATCTGTAGCACCTTGTTCTAGTAGTATACTCGTATAGTCTGATGCTGCAAGACTGTGCTAATTGCTTAAACGTAATGAACCGCAAATTACTGGAGTCGATTATCAACGCTTAATTGTTTCGAGAGATGAAACTTTCTTTTCAAAACACAGAGTAAGTACCCCAAAAAGACTCTGTAAGTGCACTTCCCAGTGTTTACCAGCCATGGAAGTATCAATTCACCCAATACAGTGGTTCAAATCGGAAAGCTGTGGTGCTGCGGATGGAAACCCGCCTCAGCACACTTGTGACGATTTTCTAATTGAAAAGCTTCCTAATGGGGCCGAATCAAGATGAGATTATGTTTGGTGTTAATGGTTGATGATAGTTGGTTGCGTCATAATTGCACCCGCTTTAGGTTGTTTCCATTGTGTATCTTGTATCTCTTATTTATCTTCTTTCGGATTTAATTTGATTTCTTTCCGCGACTTAGTATGCATGGAAAACGACGCACAAACTACAAACACAAACACCGATTGCGTAATCGTCTCAATCAACTCCAGCTTTTGTTGTCACACAAACGTTTTATTAATTTAAATTATGGTGATTGTCAAAATGTTTTATCAAAAATTCCGTTTAGTTGGTATTTCTTTTGAAATTGGGATGCACAAGAAAACAAAGACGAAGATGAGGAGTTTCTATTACATAGCAAAGCATATGCTGAAGACAATGATAAGAATAGTGCGCCCGAAGGGGGGATCGAAACTTATTTTTCCGGATTTTTTTCCCTAGTCGTAATCGCATAAGTCAGCGTGAACAAAAACTTCGAACGGATTTTATTTCACCCACTCTGTCTATTCACTTTTTCACCGTCTTTGGTTTTTCTATGGGTATCCGCTTTCTTTGGATGCTCGGATTTGTTCCCTCAGAATGTAATTTGTCACTTGTGTGAGTGTCGGATGTCTGGCTAATGGTGTTGAAAAAAGGAGAACTGAATCACGTAACTGGTTATGAAAACCCTTAACCAGGTTAGTTAACAAAGTGGTCAACATCATGATCTGTTGAACAAGTGATTTTGGTTTTATCTGTTGGGTTGTGAGTCCGGAATGAACCAGGGCATTAAAAAATCAACTTTTTTTAATCATTTGCTGCTTAGGAACCTTGGTATTCCTTATTTTAATTTGACTTTTTGACTCAACAGCTGTAGGCACTACGAGTTCCAAGATGCTTTGTACCGAGAACTGGTTGAGGGAATTCCGAGGCTTTGGTGATGTACTCAGGTATCAGAACAGTTTTTAGGAGAATACTGCCCCTTAGGAGGAAACTCACCCGAACTGTTCTGTAGCTTCGCGATCTCTTAAATAGAGTTAGAATTCGATAACGATATCTCAGAATAACCTCTAACCTGCTTTGCGCTTAGTTAGTTTTCGAAAAAAATTTGTAGCTGCCTGCAGTCGATTTTGAGTTTCAACTCCTCTTTAGCAGTAGGTATAGGGTTTTCCAATAAGGACTTGACAACTTTTTTTTTTAAATGAAACGCAAACAATTTGAGATATTTCAAAACTTTTATTATCGGCTTGAAGTACAATTACAACATTTATGAATGGAACTCGACTTCGTTCATATGGCAACCGCGGGCACGTTTGCAGCTGTCGATTCATTGGACCCAATTTTCAACGACTCGGCTACACATTTCGGCCGAAACGGCCGCTATTTCGCATTCAATGTTGGCTCTAAGCTCTTCCAACGTCGTCGGCGTGTTGGCATAAACCAATGATTTAACGTAGCCCCACAGAAAATAGTCAAGCGGCGTTAAATCGCACGAACGAGGCGGCCAATCGACTGACCCATTTCTTGAGATAACACGCTCATCATACTCACTCTTCAATAAATCGATTGTAGCGTGTGCTGTGTGGCTTGTGGCATCATCCTGTTGAAACCACATGTCGTCGAAGTCCATATCTTCGAATTCGGGTCAAAAATACTCGGTGATCATGGCGCGATAACGCTGACCATTCACCGTAACGTGACGATCCTTATCGTCGACGAAAAAATATGACCCAATAACGCCGCCGGCATGCAAACCGCACCAAACCGTTATTTTTTGTGGATGAAGTGGTGATTCATGAAGCACATGTGGATTTTCACCCGACCAATAACGCATATTTTGCTCATTGACGAACCCATTGAGCCAAAAATGAGCTTCGTCACTGAAGATGATTTTGCGATGAAATTCATCATCTTGGCGCATCTTCTCCAGAACCCAATCGGAGAACGTACGTCGCTTCAAATGGTCCATCGGCTTCAATTCTTGAGTCAGCTTGATCTTGTATGGGTGTAAACCAAGATCCTTACGCAAAATACGCCATAATGTGGTCTGAGCGATGCCCAATTCTTGAGAACGCCGTGGAATTGACTGATTTGGATCGTTTGCTACGGACACTTAAACGGCAACGATATTTTCGACACTTCGACCAACCCGTTATCTCACTGACAGGGCAACATCACACAACGAATATGTAGACTCAAATTTTTGTACTAAACTTGTTTACTAGGGCGGGAATCACGACCGAAAATTGGAGTTAACGCCCTTAAAGTTACAGTCACCGACTCCGAATTTCGGTAGAAAATTTTTATAATTTGCAGGCGTTGCTCCTTCGTGTACTTTACCATGGTGAAAATGTTGAGTTTACTGAATAAATTGACAGTGACAGTTTGATGATTAGTGAAAGAGTGCGTTCACAAATTCAATTCAAATTTCAAATTGGAAAGCCCTTTATAAAGATATTTGCATATTATATCATGATTAAGCGTTTCATTGAAAAAGTGCCTCAGAGCCACTGACAGAAGTGCTGAGAACTAGCACCCTGATGAGAGCGCAGTCCAGACAGTTACAGAGGTAGTGCTCCACGATGTCGTCACAGAATGCTGTGTCACATTGCTGTCTAGCTTATATAGGTGTTAGAGCTTTATTTAGAAGCCCCAAACTAGACAGCAATTCGAACTTTAACGAGTTCGATGCGCTGTCTGACTCCACACAAAGAATTGTACACCTTTATTCGCATACTGAAATTATTATTCAGGCGATTTCAATATATACAAATCTGGATGGCTTCGATAATCGACACCGAAGGACTGTGTGTTGACAACTATTGTATATTGCGGAAAACAACTTGACCCAGCTTGTAAATGAGCCCTCGCGAATACCAAACGTTGATAATCATACCACCAGCGCCCTAGACTTGTTTACAACATCTCACCCTGATAAATATACTGTTGATCTTCTTTCCCATCTAGGATTGTCGGACCATTGTATTGTATGATGTCAGTTGGAGAAAAGATTCCTAAAAGAACTGAATGGCAATACGAGAAAGCCAATTGAAGCGGACTTAACGTCTCCTTTACGAATTTTAACTGATCGGTATGTTTCCTCGATAACGACTTGGATGCTGCTGCTGACACTATTCTCTTTGGAATGAGATCCTCTATCCTTCAACAGTTGAAGGGTATCAAACTAAAATAAAAGGCACGGTACGGCTCGAGCTGTAAAGAGGTTGTCAGGATTAGAGAAATATTTTTTCGGTCCTATGAGTCCAACCCGTCTGAATTCACACGATCCAGCACCGACTGCAACTCCTCTCCTAGGCATGTGAAATTCCAAATCGACTAAATATCGATGCAAAAAGTACAACTATCTTCCAAAAATAGCAAACGTTTTTGGTCGCTCGTCATAAACATCGGAAATTCTGCCTCATCCTCCATCCCAAAACTCTTTTATACTGACATTCCAGCTATCAGCTCTTTGAACAAGGCCAATTTGCTTGCTGCACACTTTGCGGCCAGGTCAACACTTCCAGATTATGCTTTGTCCCTGCCTATACTGTGCGTCAACAAATGGGGGACAAATCCACTTTCGCACTCGTTTAGTAGCAAGAGTACTTAAAGATGTTAACATACACAAATTCGTTGGTCCAGAAGGTATATCTCATTTTCTTCTGAATAGGTATTCTTCAACACTGGCAAAACCACTGCGTTAAGCTTTTTCATCAATCCTACACTTTCCGAGCGGATAGTTGCACTTGATAGTTCTAAGCCATTTCATAGAGTTTTGGGATCGACGACTCTCTTCTTCAATGGATAGTTTCTACCTTTCGGGCTCCGTTCTGTCTCCGACAATACTTTTATTTTTTATCAATGATCTACTCTCTGCCAATTCTAATCCCATATATTCCTAGCTGACGACAGTACTCTCTCCTTTTCATATTCGTCCATGCACTTCGGCTGTAAAACGAGAACGGCAGCGTATGTTAAGCTCGTTAAATTCTTATGTTAACAGCGTAACTAATAAGTGGGTAACGGCTAACAAAACAAAAATGCATAGCCAGAACGTAATGCGCCAATAAGTACTCATTAGTCTTTCCTACTGAAGAACATCAGGAAAGATGCTGACCCCTTAGAGGCATTGGGAAGAATTCGCCGACAACCTGGAGAGTCATACAATCTGTAGTTATGCTCATATGAAACGATTTCATTTTCCGTGATTGCATTATGACCTTGGACCAAGCCAGATTTCAATAAATTCAGCCCTCTGACTGCATACTTGCATTCTCGAATTAGCTTGGAAGTTTTGAGCAGTTCAGCAAGGCTTTATTACCGTAGTCCAAGAAATGCGGTGAGATGGGCCAGACAAAAAGAGGATGAAAAACTGCGTCATCTACTAGGCGATTGTTATCGACGACAAAAGCAGCTCCTATTTGGCTGCGGATTGGTTAGGCAAGAAGTCTTGTTTTTCCGGTATGTTTTATGTTTATTAACAATGCGTATTAAGCCTAAATTTGCCAACATTAGCCTTATACGCGCGCACGCCTCTACAGAGGAAAAAATGACGTCACCAAAGACAGCTTCTACTAGCTCTTGGACAAAACTTACTAGCAGTGCCCTTGGTATGACATTAATCGGCGAATTCAATGCAAAGCTGGAAAGGAAGGACATATTTGGTAGTATTGTGGGAAACCATAGCCTGCTTCCTATAACGGATTTATGCTAATCGACTTTGAGGCGCGGCGTAGCGAAACATTTTCGTACCTAGAACGGCGTTTCCGCACCTCGATTTTCACAAGGGGGCTTGGAGAACTCCTTATTAATCAAAAGTCAGCCAGATTGACCACATTGCGATATCCACAAGGCACTCTTCCAATATTATGGATGTCCGAACGTTGCGAGGGGCTAGCTTGGGCTCGGACCATTATCTTGTTGTAGCCAAAGTACGGTTGCGGATATGTCGAACATAGTGAGTGCAAGCTAATACTGAGAGGAAGTTTGACGGCAACAATAGCAAAAGATTGCCAGA
Source organism: Volucella bombylans (assembly GCA_949129095.1). Classification (NCBI taxonomy): domain Eukaryota; kingdom Metazoa; phylum Arthropoda; class Insecta; order Diptera; family Syrphidae; genus Volucella; species Volucella bombylans. Next base: position 64,644,441 of record OX422143.1, on the reverse strand, counting down.
TTCTTTTCCGATCAAGTCTCCCTTAATCTCTTAAAAAGTTCTATGCCGCCAGCATAAAGTATTGCCAAAAAGCCATCTGAGAAACCGCCTCTGATGTGCTGGGTTTCACTCTGCCACCACAACGAAACCGCTGGTTTGACGACAAATGTATCCAAGCACATGCAGCTTACCAAGTGACATACAAAGCGGCGCTGCTTGGAAGAACTAGAGCTGCTCATGAGCCCTACGAGCAGAAGAGGAGATACGAACACAGGCTTTTCACGAGGAAAAATAAAAAACATGAGAAACGCGCCGTCGAAGAATTTGAGAGATGAAATTTGGAAGTTTAACCGAAGCGGATAACCTGAATCCCGAGCTCTTCAAAGCGGCAAGTGGTGACTTGGTAAGGAGCATACACCATCTGTAAAATATGGTAGGATGAAAGTATGCCCGATGAATGGAAGAGGAGACCCTCTGAACTGCGCCAACTACAAAGGCATCAGTTTTCTTAACATCGCCTACAAGATTCTATCTGCCGTATTGTGTGAACGCCTGAAGCCGTTCGTCAACAACCTGTTTGGTCCATATCAGTGTGGCTTTAGGCCAGGAAAGTCCACCATCGACCAAATATTCACACTATTGCAGATCTTGCAAAAAAACCCCATGGGCTCCAAATCGATACACACCACCTATTCGTCGATTTTAAGGTCTCGTATGACAGCATCTATAGAGACGAACTATACGGAGCACTGTCTAGTAGTTTTGGCATCACTGGCAAACACGTCCGCTTATGCAGGATGACGATGGAGTATGCGCTCACCGAGATCTTTGATGTCAGCAAAGGATTTATACAATGAGATGCGATCTCATGCGTTTTCTTTAACATCCTATTTAAAATAATAGTGCAAAATTCGCCCGCCAACACAAGAGGCACACTCTTTCAAAAGTCCGTCCAATTACTCCCACACGCCGATGATATTGACATAATCGGAAGAAAGCAGCATGATGTCAGTGGCGCTTTCACGTATATTGAGACGGAAGCGGCGAAGATGGGTATATAGACCAGGTATATACTATCAACAGGAAAAGACATGCAAAATCGTCGTCAAGGACAGAAAGCCTTCCTCGACAGATCTAACTTTATAGTAGTTAAGGACCTTGTTAATTCAGACAGCGACACTAGCGCTGAGATCAAACGAAGAATAACTATTACCAATTGCTGCTTCCTTTATCTAAGAAGGCAAGTGACTAACAAAGCCCTCTCTCGAACAACAAAAATGACCCTGAATGCGTATAATCATAGTCTTTATCAAAAATGGAAGAAATTGCACTTGCCTGCTTTGTGAGGAAAATTAGTCGATTGAATTTCGGTCCCGTCTGCATAAACGGTGTGTGGAGGAGAAGATACAACGACGAACTGCACGGGCTATACAGCGACGTCGACTTAGCCAGAAGAGTGAAGGTCATGTAGAGCGAATGGCCACCGATGCTCCTGTCCGAAAAGTTTTCGAATCCGCCCCTGAGTGCCGGTGCAGTAGAAGAAGTCCGCGACTCAGGTGGCGCACTCAAATAGAAGGAGACCTCAGACAACTTAGCGTGCGAAACTGGAAACAACAGGCTAAAGATGGAGCTAGCTGGAGACGGTTGTTGCTTGAGGCGCAAGTCCACCCCGAAATGTAGCACCACTTTAAATTAGCAAGTATGCAAGATTTGTCTGACCGTAGGCGGAAACCTACATTTACTGAATCTTGTCTGAGTTCTACAATGGAATCATAAAGACTGAGGACACCGATAAAATTTCTAGAAGTCAATAGTCAGGTCATAAGAGGTACCACCTCTAGCGATACACGACAACCAGCATTTATTTTGTGAGTAACTGCCTCTCGCATAAGGTTGGAGGTACTATTGTAGATGCTAATAGATGGGTATTGATGCTGTAATAATGCAGTTAAATTCCATTTAAGCAATTAAGGATTAAAGTGGATAAAAAAAACTTGCTGATCATTCAATGATGCACCTGGCTTTGCTGGTAAGCCTTTTCTTATCTCCAAATTCTCTTTTAAATATTAATTGTTCAGTTGGCACAACTGTGAGAAGTAGATCTAGGTCGCAATCAGCAATTCTGTCCTTTCTTGCCAGCTTGGGTGTGTTTTTTATTAACCACACCAACTCAGTTAGAACTTAGATTATCAACATTCACCAAATAAGCCCTGAAAATATAACATCTTATACCTCTAGAAGAGAAAATATTGTGCAACACATCTCTTTACATAGGATAATTATTTTAGATAATTATTTGTAAGAGGTGTATTACAAATGCCCAAGCGAGAGCTATTAGTTTGCCAGATTACAGAGCTAGCATCGCAAGTCCATCTGAAAATTCGGTTCACAGGATACCAGCTTGACCTGGGATTCAGATCTTGATAAGATGACAAACTCACTGGACTGCTAATGGTTTCAATATCATGTCCATAACCTAATGATAACGTAAACCGGAAGCTACAATATGTATTTACTGGAACAGAGCTTATAATATACGAGTATTATGTGATAGAGTGGTGAGAGCATTAACCTCACAAAAAATACATACATAAATTCATACGAAAACTAAGACGCCTCCTAGGGTTCACTTTTCAAAATCCGTGGTATAACTAAGTCTGTTATGTGGTCTTGTGTTGTAGATATAGACCTTGAAAACCATGAGAACTACGATTACAATTCAAATATCTCTTTAAGATACAAAAACCTATCAAAGATATGAAAAGTCCACTCATTGCCTAGGTAGAAGCTGCTAGAACACCCTTTTTTTATAATGAGCGCGCGCTCAAGTGGTTTGTGTACCCTTAAGGTGATTGTTCACAGCGCGAGTTTTGGGATAATGCAAATCTTCTAGTTCATTCAAGTTGGTTGAATCGAAATTTCTCGCACCACATGGATAGTTTTGAGTGAAATATAATATAACCTAAGCCCGCAGCATATTTTTCTGATGCAGCTTATATAGCTAGCTATTGACAATTTATTTATCTCCATTCTTCGACGATGCCAAATACAAAAACTTTCAAGTTTGTACCATCTTCACCATTAGGTAGACAATCCTACCCAATCCAATCCAAGCAGGTGCCTACACATTTTATTGCACCGTCCTACTGGCAATATCGCAACAATCTATAAAACCCGTCACAGGTGCCTCCAGACTCGTTTGGAATTCATGACTTGTGTCGTTAATAACTTTTGCTTTCTTTCGGTTTCAGGTCACCGTAACTTAAGTGTTCGTCTTGTGACCACTATAAGACGTGTCCAAGGTATAGATTGAAACTTTCTGTGAATGCGAATTGGCAGCAATTTTCCCAAGCTGATAAAATGTACGAGTATCCACTACACCGATTCAATTTGAACTTTTCAATTGAAAAAATGAGTGCCCATGAGAGCGATTAATTGTCAACAATCAATTCGCAAGCAACAATCATTTCACTTGACGGTTGGATTCGGGGTAATGGTTCCCAGGGGGGATCACTTAACGCTGCCCATCAACTGTTACAAGAAGATCATTGTTTGGGATCTCAAATTTGGCAGATATTGCATAAGACATAGGCATATCCGCTTTCTATCACTTGCTTCAAGTATTTGCTGTGTAATTACAAGGTAAAGTGAAGTGCATTCGAGCTTTGGCAGATGGCTTACTGTATTCTTATAATCACCTCATAAATATACGCAAATTATGAAAATTGTTTCTGTTGTTTAGGTACAAACACTTTTGTGAATGATTTTGGATTCATTAGAGACAATGTAATTATAGTTCTTCTCCTAAAGAGTAGAGAATTCAATTATGCAAATGATTTATGGGAAAAGCAGATTTGAAACCTCCAACTGATACTTAAACTGAGTTATTTTTATAAGTGAATGTGATTCACATAACCCTGCGAAACTGCTGTTGAGTGGAATCAGTCTAATGCGTTTGTATGACTTAACAGAGAAACTCAGCCGATGACCAAAAGTTTGGCACATTTGTTGTTGTAAGAGAGGTGATCTGAAACTTCTGAATTAAAAAGCATTTGGTTGAACCAACGTTAAATAACTGGTACATTTAGGACTCTTTTGTTCTCAAATTTTCTACTACTTTTTCTCCCAACTTGATAGCTCCTATTTGAGCACCTGCAAGGAGAACATCACTAACCAGACGTCTAAATTCACATCTGAAACGGCAGCATACAGGAAAGCGACTTCCAAACTCGTTCCTCTCCGAAGTCTAGACTATGAAATGCACAAAACTCTCTGCAACTTTAGGAACTACCAGCCGTTTGGCCTGCAGATGGCTGTAGTCAATTTTTTTCAATGCAGTTAAAAGATAGATCAATATTTTCAAAATCTCAGATTGGGCGAAGTTGGATTCAGGGTATTGTTGGGGGTCGTTAAAAGAACATACCTTGAACCGAACAAGAATAATCTTTCGTATTCCGTTCGTATTCGTATAAACATACGGAAATGACCAATGACTTCATTCCAACTGAATAGCTGAAAAATTGGCAAAGTGCCAAAAGAAATTTTGGTGTCATCGATAAGAAAATCTTTTAGTTGAAAAATGCGATTAGAAAGCATAGAAGATACATATGTAAATTAGAGGTGTTAAATCACACGATTTTGGAGGCCAACTCATAGGCCCATTACGCAAAGATATATGCTCATCAAATCTTTCCTCTAAAATATTGATCAATTATCAATTCTAAGCCAGCTGCATGTGATGCTGAATAACTACAAGCTTTCTCCGTTCCAATAATTTCCGGCGCTTCAAACGCTCTGCAGGCTGGCTGGGTGCTGTACGATTAGATTACACACTGAGTGGTATCACGTGGAAATGTCCATTGTCCATTGCTGTAACTATGGCCGGCTTCCACACCTTGATATCTGTAAAGAGATCTGGATTGTTCCTCATAAAAACAAAAACCGTCAATCTTCAACCGGCCGGTTGACTCGCCCAACAAACAAATACCTGGTTCGCTGACTATTGCAGACAAAGAAAAACAGCGTATATACAGAACGGCCCTCCAATAAAGAAGCGGAGGATCTTGCGAGCTCTATGAACAGAAAAGTAATGCACCTCAGAAGAAAAAAAGAAAAAGCAAGAGAAATGCTAGACCGAGACCTTAGAGAGGTGCTGCCTCGAAAGTTTCATCGAAAAATAAAACGAACATGCTAAAGCTGAACAGAAATGTGCAAGAATGGAGAAGGAAACTTCATAGCAGAACCACAGTCGGTGGTGAGAATCTGGAGAGACAATTTCAGCTGACTGTTAAAGGGTGATGACGAACACAATCTCTCCGTCAGACAGAGTAAATTATTCAACCTTGACGGAGACAGACAACATATCCATACACCCGACCAAGATAAAGTCGGGAGAGTAATTTCCAATTTTCAGTCTGACAAAGTTGTTGGCCCTGATGACTTAACTGCTTAACTGCTATCTAAGTCTAAGCCTAGGATATGGAGCATACATCATCTCATCTTACGTATGCCCGACAAATAGAACCTCAGCATTCTTTGACCGATCTTAAAGAAGAGATATGTCTTAAACGGCTATCTGCCGTATTATATGATGCCTAAGACTCCTTTTCAACAGTCTGACAGCCCGAATTAGTATGATTTACGGCTAGCATACATCAAAATTTTCAGAATTCAGCATATCCCTGAAAAAATGCAGGACTTAAAAATTGATACACGGCACCTCTTCATTGATTTCAAAGCCGCATCTGACAGCATCTATACAGGTGAATTACACGAAAAAATGTCTAGTTTTGACATCCCTGCCAAGCTCATTCGACTATCTAGAAAGGCGTTCATTCTCAACTTTGCTCCGTCAGCAAAGACAAATAACAATGTACTGGCAATCATTTGATCATAAAACCGTCAATCAGAATGATCGATCCAAGGCACATCTATGTAGACTCAGTTAACATGGGTCCATGGTTATCTCAGGAGGCGCCACAACAACAAATAAATATTGTAGCGCGATACGTTGCCAAACTACCGACTGTGCATCATCCACCAACCTCTCGGTAACGCCTTTACAATCGGCATTAAGTGGTGAAGGTCAGCAACATTGACACCAAGACCTCCTTCAACTCCTTTCCAAACTATGCCTGAATAATGGAACTTTAGCGCCGTTTGCCTGATCAACATGAAAGGAGATCCCCTTAACTGCGTTAATAATTATCGACGCATCAGGCTCTATAACATAGCATACAGGATCCTATCTGCCATTTATCAGTGCGGTTTTAGGCGGTAAGTCCACAGTCGACCAAATAATCACACTACCGCAGATCCAGCAAAAAGCCAAAGAAGTCCAAATCGATACGCACCACATCTTAATAGGTTTTAAGGCTGCATATAACAGCATCTATAGACGCTAGCGATACAGGGCCATGTCTGGATTTGGTATCCTTCTAAACTCGTCGGATTGTGCAGAATTATGATAAAGAACGCCCGTTGTTCCGTAAAGGTCGGAAACGGATGACAAAAAATGTATTTAGGATAAGTGCTGAGCAGTCAGGTAAGTTTTTCAACGTCATACTTGTGAAGATTGTGCAAAACTCGCACGTCAACACGTGCATTGACCTGTTCAGGAAAGTGCGCATTAGTTAGATGGCTAGGACATGTGGAGCAAATGAATGTCAATGCTCTAGCGCGAAGAGTCTTCGATTCCAACCCGGAGGGATAGGGTAGTAGAGGAAGGCTTTGCCTTAGGTGGCGGTCATAGTTGGACACAATTAGGCGACAGGCGATTATTAGAAATCACATTGGTGATGGAGTAGCAAATGAGTCGTATTGCTGTGAATAATGGACACACTTAAAGCCTTAAATAATTGGTGAACTAACAAATAATTTCCAAATCTTCTAGGTAAACCTTACTTTCATTGATTCATTGAATCGTATATTAGACAACAACTTTTCTGGATTTCTTTCAAACTTGTGACGAATGTGAACAAAAATATTTGATATCATGTGATGTCGTTGACCCCTTGCTCGGGTAGATTGCCAACAAATAATGCAACGTCCGTTTCTTTTTTCGTTTGTCCTTTGTTCAAAACGTGACGCACTTTTCATTAGCAAATAGAACAGTGGTAAAGTGGTATCACATTTGTATCCTGTTTGAAAGGCTAATCGTCCAGGATCGAGTTATCCAATTGCTTGAACTCTAGTACTCAGTGTATATGACACGAAACACTCAAAGTTCTATCCATACAATGGGAGAAAATCTATGCAGCATACATGAACCATTTGTTTGCAGACTTATAACCTTTAACGCATTCATATACGAGTACATACATTGTATGTATGCCAGTTTACTCCTTATAAAGTGTTGTCACGTAATATTTCTGATACTAGAATTGTCATCAATGAAGGATGTGTGTGTTATATATCTATTTTATCACTGCCCTAATATCCTACACGAAGAGCTGAGTTTCACAGAACTCCCATGAAATCCTTCAGAGTTAAACACCGACACGTCGTAGTTGAACATTCCGGACCTGGTATTAGAGAATCTGCACGCACAAAAGGCATAAGAGTTGAGGGTTAAATACAAATATCTGTACGCACAGGAATTTCTTTATTAAATACTTCTGTTGACGTCAAGCAGAGGACGTTTAATTGAACCTTTCTGCATCCTCAATATCAAAGATATGAAACTGCATATCCATTAACACCCACTTGTAAATGGAACTTTATTGGAATGTAAATCTAAAGATTGAGGTTGAATGGGAAGGTTAAACGGTCTTATTCAGCAGAAGAAGGAATTCTGAATTTCAATGAGTTATCGGAGATAACTATGAAAGCGAAGACTGGCAACGGACATAATGAAGCGGATTCGGAAAGTGTTATTTCTCCTACAATGAGAAAGGGTTAACCTCTGAAATATGTGATGACCTTCAAAATCTCAAAAACTTAAAAATCCGATAAAGATATGCATATCTGGGTAAATCCTTTACAGATTTACGAGTACATAATCGCAGATTTAAAATGGTCAGGTCCATTGATACCGTATTTCGTGAGGATAATGACATAGGATGACATAAATTTGTGAGAAGGGCTTATGAAGGTTGTTTCCGGAGTAGCATCTCTTTATTTCTTCGATAGCGTGCATGTCATGAGAAGACGATTTTGCTCCTTCACCTTTTGCTCATTTCCACGTCATTTTATCCAGCACTCAGTCTGTATTGTTACATGTGGTTTCTCGCAGGTGCTGGAGTAAAACCCTAACTGAATATCAATGCCATTGATCTTCAACACTCGACATAGACTGCAGGGAACTAGTCGAGGGGTTGAGGATTGGCTATTGGCGAATGTTCTGACGGTTTGTTGCGATTGCAACCGTTCAAAGGTAGATCACCTTACAGTATTCTACCATTGTTGTGGCGTGTTTATGAATACACTTTGGAATATATATTGGCCGCTCGAAATATTTGGGCATCTATTGTATAATACTGGAGGTGTGCCTTGTCGTCCATTGCATTTGACAAATTGATGCGCATTGTTTCGATGCTGTCGCTCGCTTAAAGAAAGAGAAGACTTCTTACCTCGATCAAATAAGTGCATACCCGCAACTAAATACTCGTACTTCGGTTTTCCGTAGCAGGAGTAACACAGTGCTCACTGCAGTTCCTACATGGCAGTGATATACGAATATGATCTCCACTACTTGTTTAACTTGTTGAAGGCCCGAACATTCCGTGTGCAAATCAGAACGTTGTTGTCCTTTTTCCGTTTCACAGGACAGTCAACAGGCTCTTGTTTGATTCGTATGAATTCACTCCTTGTACGTCCTCTTTCTTAGGGTCTGCCATTTCCGACAGAATCTTTCCAAATGTATCCCGGATTTCGGTAAAGACTCTGACTGGTTTTGATATGATTTTTCAACCTTGTTTTGGAGTCTTTCTCACGCATGCCTTCTTAGAAGCCTTCAGAATGGTTGAATGAAAAGCCTGACAAGTAATCCCAAATAAATATAATTATTGACACTGTGTTGAGGAAAACATCGCCAGCTGCAATATTAAGGCGGAAATGTTAATTCTACGAGTACAAGAAACAATTTGATCTTAGACACCTTTGAAAGAATGCTTGATTATTCGCGGTAACTTTGAAGGAAGTGTATGTGTGTTAGCATATAAACCTGTGCTTGTGCGGAGGCTTAGGTCGCAAAGACTCGATTGACCACGGTCGGCTGCAGAGTGGCGAACTAGGAACTTCCAAACCTGATTCCAGTGGTGGTGTGAGCATATAACAAACCATGCCGAAGTATGCAAGGGCTGACCTTTCATTTCCGACCCTACTCGTGGGAACCAGATTAAATTTTTAAAATGGAAAAATAAAAAACAAACAAAACACAAGATAGACCATTCCCGTCCAGGAAGAGTTAGAGGGGAGTGAAGACGAAATCTCGACTTCATCCATCTCGTTTCTGGTAGAGGAAATGGAACACTCACTAACGAGAACGAACTCACCTGTTAGCAGGCTTGTATTCAGACCAGTGATATACAGGGCAGGACCTCAGTCGAAAGAGTAGCCAAGGCAACTGGAAAATCCACTGCCGAATCGAAGTCCTAGAGGCGTAGAAATAAGCGCAAGACTGCGGTGGTGGAAAAAATGGAAACAGCTAGGTCAGCCGCTGTGCCTGTTTTGCTACCTAACGCTAGACAAAATATCCTCGCCAATAAATGGCAGGCGGCAAGCAAATGCTGCTGCAATGGCAGGAGAAGAAGCCGATCAGGTGCCCTCTACCTCCTACGTGGCAAAATCAAAAGAAGGGGCTAACATCTCTGGAAAGAAGGCAAGTTTCAACAGTAATAAAAGCAAATCCGACGACGTCGAAGAGCCGAATGATGCAAAAAAGGTAAAGGCTGGTATTTTATCCGCATTGCGTCGCAAAGCGACCCAAAAGACGAGCTCCTCGTTGCCGTGATTAACGAACTGGAGCCTTGCGGTCGTCTAACAATCGACCAGTGGAAAAGCGACGAGGAGAAGTCCCAAGACGTCCTGTCGAATTTATCCTTCACAGGAAACAAAGAACTTCAATTCGATGGCGCTGGTAGGGAAGGTTGTTGCTTGTGGGAATAAGTCTTCTGCGGACTTTCTCAGACGCTTGGTTTTGGAAGTATGCTGAAATGCACGACGGTGGTAGAGTTGGCAAAGTACACTCTGTCGACAGCATGGGTATGGGTTCTATGTTCCTACATGTACCATGAGAAGCTGCTGGGCAGCATTTCCTACTGTCTCTCGAAAAATCGAAGGGTATATAAACCTGCACCACAGTAAACCACAGCAACGGCCTGTCTGGTGGAGTATTATATATCACAAGACAGGACGTCACAGCCGTACAAGAGCCATCGATCAATAAAAACAACAACAATACAAACAACAAGATCCAGGGTCTTAGACTAAAAAATTGCGAGTTGTTCTACAAAGCAGAAGATAAGATCAGGACTTGCATCCTTATCAAAAACCAAATAGAATAATTTCTTCTGAACAATTACAGCTCAGAAGATCTGACGGCAGTAGCCTGCGAAAGGAAGTGTTGCAAGCCACTTTATCTGAACTCGGCCTTCTTCGCCTATGACTCCGAGGTAGTTATCTCGGAGAAACTAAAGGACTTGGAAAGGCAGGAAGATTAGATGCTGGTGCTGGGCTGTGACAAAAACGGCTTCCTTAGCCGTTACAGGTGTGCTCTGTACCACCCCTACGGAAACATTTGACACCTTTCTGCACCTAACACCGCTCAAAAAAATTGGTGGTAACAATGCGATAAGACTCACTAATCTGGATGAAATTCCTTCCTTGGTCGACTTCGACATTCCGTAGGATATAGTATATTCGGAGAGGGCGGATTGCTATAAAAATTCAAAGATCAGGTCAACTGAAATTGCAATTTTCCCAAATGGCTCGAAAACAGAAGAAGGAACAGATTCTGGTATCTTTTCAAAGACCCAGAACTAAGAGTGTCTATAAGACTACTGGACGCAAGTAGTGTCTCCCAGTCAGTGGTTTTGGCTGTCCTCAGGGCGGGTTAGCTAACACAGATGAGACCGCTATCCGAAAGAGATATCGCTATCTACATCGATAGCCAGGCCGCTATCGTATAGTCAGGTGCTATCGCACAGGGCTCAAGGCATTATGCAGTCAGAACGGGGTAAAACCGTGCTGGATGCCAGGACACTGCAGTATAACGGGAAATGATGAAGCGCATGAGCTTGCAAGAAGAGTGTTAGCAAGAGGTTGCTAACATCAAACCACCCTTTTACATAGTAAGGTGCACTATTGAGGAAAAACTCACAAAGACTGTCAACCTAAGGTGGTCAAGTCTTGAAGGAAACAGGGCATCTAAGGCTCTTTGGCCGCTTTTTGTCGGCAAAAGATCTAGGAAGTTAATAAAATTAAACAGGGATAAGCTTAGGACAGTAATATGAATGCTGACAGGACACTGTCTCCTGCGGCAACACGCAAAGGAACTTATATTGTCAGAGACGGATATTTGCAGATTCTGCTGTGATCTGCAAGCTGTTGAGGACATAACACACATACTATGTGAATGTGAGCCAATATCGCGTACTTGAAGAAAATTTTTAGGGCATACTTTTTCGAAAACCTAGAGGAAATAGGCAACACGAACTTCAAAGGCCCACTTGGCAGGGAAGAAATTGGGTGTTTCACCAGGGCGATTATTTAGGTTTTTGCCATTTGAATATAAATTCAACTGGTTCTACAGAGATCGCGATGGGCCCGTTTTGGTGCCTGGTGTCTGTGTGATGGCAAATCCATCATACCCTGTTTAACCTAACCTAACCTAATCTAGCATATCAAACATTGAATCGTGATGTTCTCGTATCCTCTCTATTAATGTACTCTACCATATAGGCTAGTCGGAGAAACCCAATCCGAGCAGACTTAACAATTTTTTTAGGAATTATAACTGGTAGTTGTATTTTCTCGACAATGAGGTGGATTCTCTTTGGAACAAAATACTTCATCCTTCTTCGGATGGAAAGTATCAACCCAAAAGAAAAGGTGTGGTCCACTCGAGCTAAATTTAAAGAGGCTGCTGGGGTAAGAAAACGCGTTTTCTTCCTTACAAGACCAGCCTGACAGAGTAAAACCGAAAAAATTATCGAAGAAGACTGCAACGCCCTTCTTAAACGTGTGGAATGCCAATACGAAAAGTGGTAAAAACTTTTGATCGTTCGTCAAAGCCACTAGAGATATTCTTCTCATTTATTGCAATATTTACTTTCCAGACAGCTTAACACTTTTAGATTGGGTCATGTCTCCGCCTACACTTGAGCTTGTCGGGTCTGCAAGAGGGCACTTTAAGATCTCAATACATACAAATCCCGGAACCATTGAACTTACATCCCTTCTTTTCAAGGTCATGGAAACGCTGATAAACAGTCAGCTCATAAAATGTCTCGGAACACGAAAGCTTTTCAATGACCAGGAGTACGGTTTTCGCAGCAAGATCTGATGGCATGTCTCACCGGAAAGTAGAACCAAAGTCTGTACCAATCTGGTGAAAGCAAGATCGTTTCACTTGATATTTCTAAGGCATTTGACATCTCTTTTGTCGACAATACGCACATTTGGTATGGATGAATCTCTTCTTTAATGAGCCCCTGGGCTCAATTCAATCTCCAACACTGTTTTTAATGTTGATTAATGATCTCTTATCTGTCACTTCTAATTCTTTCGTATTCGTTTCTAGATTCACGTCTCTGCACCAGCAACCGAATGGAATTTAATACTTCCAAGATGCAATGCTCTCTGGTATCGTTAAAGCGAAAGTTTAATACCCAGCCACTATCCATGAATGGCATTTACATTGCCGAAAAGGACCAATTTTCTATTCTCGGTATGTGTGTCAATGACAACCTTCGTTGGAATGACCACATATTTTACCCGTCTGATCTGGCCGCAATATATAAAGCAGCCCTAAGATCTCTCTGCACTTGATAGATAAGTTTAACAACCGATAAAGCTCGTAGGTGATGCTAATATTACACAGTCAATTGAACCCCTTGAACAACGGCGAGATGTCTCCTGCCTGAGTTTGTTCTACGAGTATCTCTATCTATCACCAGTGCTCCATCAAAATTGCCAGTAGCATTCCGGCCCTTCAGATCTTCAACCGTAACACCCGTCTCGATATGAATGCTCATCAGTTTACCCATTGTTCATTTTCGAACGCACTCTGAAATCTCATGATTCTTTCCTTAGCCGTACAAGTCATTTTTGGAGTGCCCTGCCGTGCTCTTTATTTCCTGGTCATTATAATCTGCAAATATTCTAAACCAACGTACGTCGACACCTTTTTTTTCTCCTAATTTTCCTTCGCCCGCGCTGTGTGAAAATATTTTAAGGGTACACCAAAATCACTTGAGCGCGTGCCAAGTACAGAACAAAATTACCAAATTCATCTGGAAATGCCGTGAGGGAAAGGCATTCTGCCAAGCACTATAAGGAGTTTTAACAAACTGAAATATATATGAGTATACTTTGATCTGCATAATGGACAATTTTAAGATTCTTTTGAAGTGCCGATGGTAGGAAAGTAGGTAGAAATATGGTTGCTAGGCTGCGCTTCACACTATACTAGGAATCAGTTGAGCCCATCGGTCGACTTAAGAATCTCTTCTTATCAGAGTGGTTATGTATGTCCTCTCCGAAGCACAAATACCAACGCGATTTCTGCAGGCATCCGAGCAGGCTTAATCGTTAAATATGGTTCTTCAGAAGACAGTGTCTTGACGAATTTTCCAACACGATGCTAAGTTTTTACTAATTTGTCTAGTGTTGGTGGGGTTAAATGAAAATCTTAGGATCATCTAAATCTATGTTTATTCTTGTTCCGTTACAAAACCCAGAATCGTCGTCTTATATAGCTCCGCAGTGCAGCAGCTTGCAGAGATGTGCTTCCTCTCTCGAAAATTTTAAATCGCCTCTGGCTTGCTCATTTTCTTTAATGCCACAGTATCCGGGTACCCAGCGGAGTCTGTCGTAGTCCTGCGAGAATAGTGCCTCGAGAATTATGCGGTAGCGGTAGAACTATTTAGTTGTAGCTAACTCCAGTGATTTAAATGTGGTCCAACTATAAGTATATCCTTATTCAAGTATCCACGGTATAAGTAAAATTTGTTGCATTCATTGAAACAATTTCAAAGGCTAAGCTATCCACGTTAAGTCAATGTAATATATATTTGCTTGCCGGCAAGTATCAAAAAAATATGCCAACAACTACCCATAGAGGATGATCAATTGCTTGAGTAAAAGGAAAATTCATAGTTCAGCAGTCATGAATCAATATTACGGAATTATGTCATCTGTCATATTTTCCAAAGATCTGACGACGACAAACCTAGATTTCTGGCATATAATGAATCAAAAGCTGTTCGAAACCCTGATAAGGGAGCAGAAGCGGCCCTAAATTGGACGCAAACAGTGATAAAATCGAGGAACAGATCTTCAAAGGCTCAGAATAAAATGAAGATCAACGGCCTTGGATGAACCATACCCTTAAAGCCTAATAGGTCCACACATGATATACCTAGTTGCGAATAATGAACAGTCTGAAAAATTTGTAACTGCCACTTCCAATGGAGATGACCGGACAATCAATTTCCTCAATAAGTCCATAGTCAATACCATCGTTAAACTTACCCTACAGTACACTTTTCAAGAGCACATATACCCATTTCTCTAATGAAAGTAAAACACTTAACCGATTTTTTTACATTGTACATATGTATATAACAAATTTAATTCAAATTCAACAAATAAATAAAATAATTAACAGTCAACTTGGCAATAACATCTAAAAACAGTCACTTTACAACTATACAACCTACGGGTCTACCTACTCTCGTGCCACTAAACCGTTTCGTACACCCTGATTAAATTGTCCGTGATAGAGTATTCCTCTGTCGTAGGCTCCACGGTGCTGGTCTGTTCTAAAACACGTTTCGTGACTTCATTCACTTCTTCGTTAACAGCAAGATCGTCTTCATCTTCATCTTCATAGTCCTCGGTTTCACCTTCACTTGGCGCATTTTCGTTTTCATTGTTTTGTCCATCACCACTTTCTTCGCCATCGAAATTCTCTTCGGCTTCCTCATTCGAACCACCATTTGTGATTTGTTCATCTTCCTGACTTTCTTCTGCTTGATCGTAGTAGTATTCCTCCTCTTCATCATCATCGTCGTCGTTTTTTTTGTTGTTAACACGATCAACCTCTGGGGCTCGTGGCAAAACCGGATTACCATTCTTATCAAGATACTGTATTCCATCTCTACCCATGGACAGGCAGTTAAAGTGCAGCTCCATGGCATCTGTAGTATGGAGTCGCATCACGAAATCCATGCACATATGTAGATTGTCGCCTTTTAAGCCAACATCTGTCATTTGAATACACGCCGCCATGGGAACTGGCATCATGATCGGAACACAAAGTGGTGATGGATTACGAGCTGAGATACCGTATTTGGCACGGCTTTCTTCATTGAGGAAGACATCTAGTAGAGCTTCTGCTTTTTCTGGGACAAATGTTACATTTGCACACACTAAAATGAAAGAAAATTAATTGGTTAGTGAAGTTGTTTCAATCAATTAGTCACAGTGACTATAAATTTAAAGGAACCTAGACATGTATACAAAGAAGAACAAGCTTGATGATGAAAAGACACACTTCTGATGGATATCATATTCAGTATGTTGGGTAAGCTATAACTTGAACGCCCATCGCAGATATACAGTATATATATACCCCTTTCAGAAACAACAGTTTTCTTAGCTCAATGCGAGAAGGCTACAAAAACAACATTGACAAAGCTTTCCCATCGGAAACACTCATATTCTACCCCGCCAATATCGAATCTTTTCTAACCTCCGACGAGGTTGATCCCATATACATATGTATTGTAGTTCTATCTTCAGCCACACTCACATACAATCATCGGTTAGTATTTTCGGTACTACGTGCTTTTAAGAGACATACATACTATATGTAAGACACCATCCCTTCGACAGACTTGATGTTATTACGAGTTGGACTATAGTCTTGTGCGCCCAGTTGATACTCGTAAGAACTGTTTAAATCCACCATCCAAGAAGAAGAGATCCGCAAGCATTTCTGAAGCTAGGCTATCAGCCTACAGGGCTGATAAATGTCAATAAAGTTCAAGTCGAAGATAGTAATATTCAAGAGTGGTGGTGGGATATACTTGTATTCTCGAAATGAAAAGTGGACTTACCAGGTTAATCATATCGAAGTCATAAGAGAATACAAATACATATTTGGGAATCTTCTGAAGCTAAAGGTGCACTTGCATCAATCTGGATTCACTGCATTAAAATTAAACAAGTAACCCATGTCTTGAATCAGAAAATATTTCGTACTGCTGCTACCTTCATACTTTCCAATAGAGCCCACGGTTAATGCTTTGACACTTACTCAAAAAGATATTTTAATTGCCGAGTGGTACTCCCACCTACATGGATACCCGCCTCTATTTCTGGATGATCTAAGACTACACTTTAACTATGTAGTGAAAGTTATGGCCTGTGAATGGGAGAGATTACCGAAACTAGTACTTCTGCATGATCTGTCATCAGTAGGAAACCTTGTTCAAAAGTGCGAGAGACCAGCATCCAACTGCGGCACGAATTTATCATTTACATCTGATGAGGAGTCTACATCTTTAAATATGAAGGTCAGCATGATACAGGAGGAAATAAGCCGTACCATGTTTCAGAAATTAAGGTGTGAAGCGGAAGAATTAGAATATAACATAAAATGCATTCTAGTAGAATCAATTACAGTGTTGGAGAGAAAACTTACTTTTTAAATCACTATTCGACCAATAAGGTTAGTACCATATTTAAAGTACGAGGAGAATTAGCAAACTTGAATTTTATACCACATCGACCGGAGATTCCAATTTAATGCGATCCTTGTAACCTCAAGGAGAGAAAGGACGTTGTACACTTTATTGTGATTTCTCCAATTTTCAAAGAATTCCGCAAGAGATTTGTTGCGCGCAGATCACGCAAAAATCATTCAAAAATCCTACACTCCCCTGTCCATCTGTTGTCCGTTGAGCTCTTATTTTCTCCTCTCCCCTTCTGGTGTTCTTTTCCTTTGGATCCAGTTCCCTCTCTGGGCTTATCGCTCCAGAGATGACCATATAGGTACCCCGGATAGAGCCAGGCGGACGGTCGGTACCATTGTTACCCCGAGAGGTAAACTCACTCAGCAATGGCCGCGAGCCCAACCTACAAGAGAAATGAAAATAAAGAACGAGAAACGAGAACTCGAACAACAAAATTAAAGCAGCTAACAGAGGACAAGAAACACACCAACGTACAAACTAGACAAAAAAAACTACCACATCCACCGAAAGGACTACCAAGAAGAGATTGTGGCGGAGACGGCCTACTCTCCTCCACCAACAGAAAGCCCAGCTAGAGAGCAACCCAAACAAGCTAAGTACCCCTTTTTCAAATTAGATTTGTGCATTTGAACATATTTAATGTAAGAACCGTCACCGTAAGCTTTCTTCCCGTTTGTGTTTTGGAACAGTTTGTGAGACAAAAAATTTCTAGAACTGCGCGACTTGTTAACTCTTCCGTTTTGATAACGCGGAACTGTGGGTCTTCCGCTGGCCGACCCCTCAACGTAACGTAAAATTTGTTTCCTAATTCTTTCGGCATATCCTGTACACCCGTACTTCTCCGTCAGAGAAAAGATACTTTTTGAGTTTTTCTTTCATCTGTTTTACCAATTTTTATTGTTTACATAAATGTTTTTTTTTTAAATAGAGTTGCGTCTGTGCGTCTTGTCGAGAGGGTGTGTGCAGCTAACTCACAGCTGCTTGCTGCAATTCCAGTTTTATTGCGATTCCGTTTTGGACCCTCATTCGCTTTTGCGCACTCCTCTTCATGCGCTTATCAACCATCACGCGTGTGGCTGCGGTCCGTTTTCTTTCTTGTATAATAGAGTTTGTTGTTTTGCCGGCGGTGGTCCGGCATTCTCCAACAATTTAACTTTTAATGGTTCGAACCGCTGAAATTTGCAACAAATTGGTGGTCATCTTGGGATCCTTCGGGTCATCATCGTACGCCGACCAGAAGGAACACGTTTTCTTTCAGATCCTTACAAAGAGTCCTACCAGTCGCCGATCTAAGTGGAAAAAGCAGAGGGAACTACAATCGTTAGAGTGTCAACAAAACCCCTATTCGATTTCGAGAGCGAACCAACTAAATCCCATGTGACCAGCTAACTCGTTTTCAAGACATTTCCTCAAAACCCTAGCTCTATTTAATTTCAGCACTACTTCTTTTCATTCTACTAAGCTGTTAACGTGAACAACCACGTGCGAGATCGTAGTAGGAGAAAACTCCCAGATGAAGTGATAGGATAGAGGAAGGTATGTACATACAGAGAGTTACTCCCCGGTAACTGCATGAGTAAACCCCTAAATGGGAAGGGACATGCTCGGCCAGTACCATAATATTGGCCTACACCATCGTAGGGGTTGTGAGCCCTATACGGAAGAGATTAAAAAATTTGACGAACCAGCTTCGTTTTGGATTATTTTCATGGATAAGATGATGAAAAACTTTGATATGTGATTGCTATAGGAAAAAGAAATAGCGTTTATTCGGATGCGGATTTGCCACATGCGACAGATTTAGGTAAAAAGTCTTGAGCTTCCAGCACGTGAGCGAGGTCTGATGACAATCCGCATCAAAGCTGAATTCTATAATAAAAGCCTAACATGCGTCAATGCCCCTACAGAATACAATGACGACGCCGCGAAAGAATGTTTCTACGAGCTTCTCAACAGGACATATGAGCAAAGTCTGAACATATGAACGCCTGGATAGGAAAGGAGGACATGTTTGGTAGGGCAGTTGGTAAGCATACAACACGTCTGGGAACAGACTTAGGTTTATTGGCTTTGCAGCAGGATAAAATATCACTACATGGACACGGTTTCCTTATCTCAACACAATGGGACATGGCTGTCTTCGGATCATAAAACGCTAAATCAAATTGATCACATACGTAAGGTATGCGTCCAGTACTGTGGACGTATTATTGACTTAGATCACTACCTTGTAGTAGACAAGGTGTGAATGGGGATTTCCCAAGCGCCACAACAAAGAAGAATTATTCTGAGAAGATATAACGTGAAAAAGCTGCAATCACAAGATTCTGTAAGGATCTTCGCCGAAGAAGAGCAGTGCAAACGCTGCTAACGTGCCACCAGAGACGCCGCAACTGATGTGCTGTGTTTCACCCGACCGTAGTGGTCAAGAAATCCCTGGTTTGGTAAAGAATTCCGGCAAGTGCATCTCTACCGGCCGTTGAAATCTTAAAAAAAAACAATTTTTCCTTATTTTTATTTAATTTTTTTTTTAAGATTATCTTATCGAAGACCCCGCAAAAGTTGTGTATTGAATAGCATATAACGGGAAAAAAAAACTAGAAAAAACTCGAATGATACTTGTGGGTCTCTACTGCAAACTGAAATTATTAAAAAAAACTACTTGACTAGGTATTTTATCAGAAAAAGTGCCTAATTTTGTTTTGTATTAAGTTGTGTTGTTTCTCTGAAAAATATTTAAAACGTAAAATCAAAATGAGTTCTAGACCTCGTCGACAAGAAACAATATATTCCTTTTTCGTGAACTAAACAAAAATAAGTTACAAACAGTAAAAGATATAATCAAATATGTACTTTTCATATAAAGTAATCTCAAAATAAAATACAATGGCAGAAATCCATCTAATTCCGAAGTTTTTTTAATTGTGAGTACAGAAATCGAAAAGATATGGAAGAATGCGTCGATTCCAATTGTGTGTCATAGTCGAATACTATAAATAATGAAAATCGACTTTGATAAATATAATACATGACACATAAAAGATACCCAAATTCGAAAAAAGTACAGGCTATCACAACAGATTGCAAGATTTTACAAAACAAAATTGTTTGACATTGCATCGTGTAAGTGTGATTCATTTAATGACTTTAATTGTGTAAAGGATAAAATTGCCTTTTAGTGAAAGATCATTTTTAGTGGACCAGAGAAAGCATAGTGCATTAGGTAGTCAAAGAGCTGAATCTACTACTGTATAAAATTTTTCCGAAACAGTAGATTCAAACGAAACATTAGAGCAAGTCAATACAGCTCATCCAATCGAAGTACTGCAGCCACAGCTCTTTTTATGAGAGCCCTCAACGTCAACATCATAAGTTAAGCGGAATTTACTTACTCTACCATCCGTAGAAAGAGTTTGTGATCGGTATGGGCTTTCCCATGGACGATACTATCGGAAGGAGGTTCTTCAAGAGCATATTTCCATTCTTGCAGAACTAGAATCCATATTCTTATCCCATATAACTCCTAGATCTGGTCCAGGAAAGGGAATAAGTAACCGAATGCTTAATTTTTTCAAAAACAGGGGATTTGATTTGAAAAAAAAATTCTTTGCATTGGATGTGACGGCGCTGCAACCAATACTGGCTGGAAAGGTGGGATAATTCGCTACATGAAAATGGAATTAGGTCGACCATTACAGTGAGCGATATGCTTACTTCATGTGAATGAATTGCCACTGCGATATCTCTTACTTCGGGCCCTCGGGAATATTCTAGCCCTATCTGTAAGTCCCTAACCGATTGCGAACTTACTGATGTTGCTCAATTTTTACCTGTGACCGGAAATGTACCTGAAATCGATCAAAAAATCGTTGACCAATTGAGTACAGAACAAAAATATCTTTTCGAAATGTGTCAAGCTATAAAAACAGGTTACTGTTCTCCCGGACTAGCAAATCGGCAGCCTGGGAATATGGCACATTCAAGATGGGTCACAACTGCAAATAGATTACATAGACTTTACATTAGTTCAAGTAGCCCATTTGAAAATTTTAAAATTCTTGTGTGTTTTTGGATGGCTCGCAACATGTTTTTCAACTCATCTCTTTTTCAAGCGAAACGCTTTTTTCGCACATCCTGAAAACATTTTAGTGGCAATGCTCTTTGACGAAAAGGTCTACGCAGAAAGCTTGCTCTAAAACGAATTATAAAAGAGAGGCAAACCGATACATCGAACCGAATATTTAAGCCGCCAAACGTTAGATTTAACGCTACGGACTACATGGACCTAATTTTTTGGAATGAATGTCAAATTACTCCGCCACCTTGCCTAGCTAAATTGACTGATGATAAACTTTCATTCCTGGTGCAAAGTAAAGAACTGAAAAGTGTCGAAAGATGCATCAAATCTGTGACCGAAGCAAGACAATGTGTTATCGGAGCAAAGTCGAGGGAAGGACTTATAAGAAATAAAACAGAATCACGAAGCAAAATGCCTTCTTTTAATTTCAAGGGTCAATTTTCAAAGTAAATTTTTTTTTTAACTTTTTTGCAATGTAAATATATCTATTTTTTTAAGTCCTTTCCATGAACTTTGATTATTTTTTTCAAGGACACTAGAATACGTTTTACTTAACCTTAACTAATCAATAAATTAAAATAATAAAATAAAATTAAAAAAAGGAAAAAATATATATCTAGTTTTTTACTTTCTTTTAAGATGTTTAAGCCTCGGCAGAGCCCCAAAAGTCATGCCCAAATCGAAAAGTAAGTACATATTGAGAATCTACTCGTTAAAACGCAACTTTTGATACCCCTTTCGATAAAAAATGCGAGAAATTTTCCTTTCTTCATACAACGACGGGACACGCTATTGACCATGTAGCAGTTGCGATCGCAAATGTCTACAATGGCCTCCGCATGCTATGGACTACACAAAGCTATATGTCCACTAAAATTAAGATGCTGATACTCAAGATGCTACTCTTACCTATTTTGTAGTACGGCTGTGAAGTCTTTTGTTGACTACAACAGTAAGTGAAAATTAAATGTAATTTACAATAATTTAGCAAGGTACGTCCTTGATAAACGATATTATGACCTAGATATATGGTTAGTCCAAACCTCATTAAATTTAAGTCATTACCTCTACTGCATTGAATTATGCAGACTCGACTTCATATTCATCAACAAATTACTTTATTCAAACTGTCGTTTGAATATTCGTATACGCGTATGTATATGATTATAAATTCTGGGCTGGGTTTTGCTCGCAGCTTTAAATATTCAAATTCTCATTCATCTATTAACTATTCAGTGGAATGTTCACTATGATGAAAGAATTAAAGAATCAAAAAACGAATTTCTCCTTTGTTGTTATCTGCGGCTATTTGGCTTGTCTCGCCTTTTAATGAAAGTGACACATTTATTCGGACTTCGAAATCCGTAAAGCTCCTTATTTTTACTCGTAAAATAAAAAATCAATCTGATTTGATTTATGTGGTACTTAATCCTCTTAAATTAGGTAAATTAGACGTGGACATGGCGCGGGTGTAGTACGCCAGATTGATCTAATAATTAACTTGAAACTGTTATGACCCTTTAAACAAAGCTGTAAAGTATTCGATGCTATGTAACTTTGTAGGTTAGTGAAAAAAAAAATTAAAACCGACCTGAGAAAAATACAATACTGATTACTAAGTCTTAGCATTTACTCTGCCGATGGATTAATCAACCCCATTACCTACATATGTAGCAACAGCTGTAAGATATTTGCGGTACTAGAAACATATCCAAACCAGTCGATGATTAAGTTCAATACCCAAGACTAAGACAATTTTGTTGCAAAAGAAAAAAAGAACCATTAAACCAAAAAAAAAACAAACAATATATCATGGCCCTGCAATCATGCGAAATATTGATTTAGTAGAAGATATGGAAGAAGCTGTAATGACCTCATTATATCATACTTTCTCGATAAATAAAAATTCAAGACATCAATACTGTCCAGAAGGAAAAGACAGCTGGTGTAAAGTGGAAACAGGATGATGCTTCTAGTGAACTAGCTTATTATAACCACCTCCAGTGATGCTTCCAGAATTGAACGAATACCTTTTACCTATTTACCAAGACTTATCAAAAGAACAACTTTTAACTCGATATTTTGGTGGACATACACAGAACTCGAACGAAAGTTTCAACTCTACTGTATGGCGCCTAAACGCCTAAATTCTGGCAAAAAAATTATTGAAACATCAGTTTTCTTGCAGCTGAGATCTTCAACGAGGTTTTCGCTGAAGTTTTGAGAATGATGCAAGCTCTTGAAATCCAGATTGGCAATCAATGCAAATCATTTGCTGATATGCACGATGAAGCCAAGAGCGCAGATCCCTTGCCTCCACCATACAGGCGAGAATGGTTCGTAGAATGCAAAACTTGGCTGAAAATGACTTCTATGAAGAGATGGAAGGCGTCTTCTATGAACCTGACATAACTTACTTCAAAGTAAGTTAAAGTTATTTATTACCTAAACTTTAAACGCTTATTTCTCAGAAGTACTTTTTCGAAATCGGAGGGCGTGATTACATAAACACCACGCTACCAATTGATTTTTTTTTTCTCAGTCTTTTTAATAACACAACACACTGTCGATGAACCTAAAAAAATCTAAAATTAAACATTATTTAAAATTTTTTTCTTTAGCTTGTAAGTGCAAAAATACTCAAGATATTAAGGAACAGTTCAAACAGGGACAGTTTTCACAAAGAGGGTTTGAGTTTAATTGTTCAAAACTGATTTTATCTTTTGATAAGCGTAAAATATTTGAGTTAGTAGGTTTATTTGAACTACAGTAGCATTTAGACATTACAGGCAGGTCATGCAATGATCTGAGATTCTGAAATCAGAAATAGAGGTTACAAGTGATAAGTTAGAATTCCGAGTAATTCTAGTTTAAATGTGATCAAGACAGGAAACAGTGTTGTCAATAAATCTAGTTGGTTCGTGTATTAATAATCCATGAGCGGATAATAAAGCTTTATATCTGTCCACACTAACCGAATCACATGATAAACTAATCAGTCGTTCACAGACCTCCACGGAGATCAGAAGTGTTTTGTGTTTCGGCTTAAGAAATGCAGAAAAATAAGAAGCACACTTTTAGCCAGTGAATTTTTCAAGTGTTCGGTAGCCGAGGTGGTAAAGACCTGGACGACATCATACCTGGTGTGAAGATCCCGAGGTCCGCTCCACCCACCATCCAATAGGTAGACAAACTGTTTTTATTTCTAATTTATATTGAAATAATAACAAGTGAAGTGTAAAAAAGAACAAAAATCACGTGATGGACTGTGGAGAGCGGTCCGCTATGCCAATAGCGGAACCTGCTAAATTATTATCAGGCGAAGCTTCAAACGGTTGAAGCCAAACACCAACGGCTAAGAGAAGGAGGAAGCTTAGGCCAACTTCCAACTTAGTTCAAAGTACCACCCTACCGACTTCCACTGTAAAATTGCTTGGTGGAGTGAGGGAAGGGAACAGCTTCGCTTCATTGGCACAGAGCGAATCGGAAGATGAAGAGGAAGAGATGCAGGCTATAAGTAGCAGAATCAAAATGCTACAACAAAGGGTACTGGCCATTAAAGAAAGGCAAATGGTAAGAAGGAAGAGGGAAGTGGAAGAGCAACAACAGCAGACGCTGCTTGCTCAAAAGCAGACCCAATAACAACACCAACAAAAGCTTAAAAAGCACCAACAACAACAATAAGAGCAGCCATAACAACGGCATCAGCAAAAACAACAGCAGCCACAAAAATGGCAAAAGCAAAAACAGCAGCAGCAACAACAACACCAACAACAACAGCAGCAGCAGAAGCAGCAGAAGAAGAAGGAGAAGGTGCCTCCTATCAACACCTATAAATTGGAGGTAAATGCAACCAAGGACCTGTGTAAGTTGGTCATTGATAATAATTTTAATTCTAAGCGATTGGGGAACGATCGCCATGCCATCCACTGTAATACAGTGGAGGGCTACGCGAAAGTGAAAGAGCTCCTAAAGGAAACGACAACGGAGCACTACTCATTCACACCGAAGTGTGAAAAGAGGCAATCGATGCTACCGAAGGGGTTAGACTCATCTACTGATCCGGGCGCTGCTCAAAGAGTAGGAGTGTGAAGGACTCAAATTTGTGGAGGTAAAGCCATTTACCACAGCTAGAGCCAGGCGGGAGAAATGGAGTCTGCCGTTCTTCTTGGTGCAGCTCAGTCCCGAAAGCCGTCTGGGTAGTCTAAGAAGTATCAATGTCCTAGACTACCAGGTGGTTCACTGGGAAAAATTAAAAAGAAGCGAAGGCGTTATACAATGCGTTCGCTGTCAGATTTTCGGGCACGCCGCGCCGAACAGGCCAAGCGGGTGGACCAGATCTACGCGCGGTTGCCGGGACTAGCGCAACATATGTCGTAATGGGTACGCACATGGTGGAGAAAACCTTGAAGGTCCTTGGGGTGAATGTTAATTTACTGATTAGGATCGAACGAAGAGCCGCGATGTTTAAATTGAACAAAGCCCAAACTCCGGATGTGCTTTTCGCTAGCGAAACCAAGCTAACCGATAAGCATAAACTGGAGTAATATTGTTAGATCCAAGCGTGGAGGCGGTGTAGCGATCTTCATTAAAGAAGGTATAAAATTTCACAGAGTGTACAAGGGCGTGTTGCGCAAGTTCCGGGTTTTGGAGGCTGTCGTCATTTACATACCGCTCCACGGTAGAAAGCGGCTGTACTTGGCCTCTGTTCATGCACCTGAGTCTTCACAATCTACTTTATTCATTACAGAGCTCGACACGCTTTTTCGACTTCTGAGGCTGGAATCGGGGGAGAATTATTTTATAATCGGCGGGGATTTCAACGCTAAACACAGAGATTGGGGAAATAATTTGCCAAATACTAGAGGGAGCCTACTACTCGATTGGTGGGGTCAGATGTCATGTATAGACTTGGTCTTAAAGCGACGGATAACCCGTCATTTCCCAGAGACGGGTCTTATTTGGATCTACTGCTGTACGACGAACGTATCCGACTGACAGGTACGAATTTACAAACGCTAAACTGTCTGCGCACATTCGTGTATGACAGCGACCATTGCGGTTTTAGCACCCAACGAAATTGCGGAATTGGAGGAGTTTGTCCAAAGATATTCTTACAACTACAGTAAGACTCAATGGACACGCTTCTCCTCAACCTCGAAAACGCTCCACCCACCGTCCAATAGGAATTTGTCAAACGAGGAGATCGACAATTACCTAAAACAAATGGACGAGACAATTAAACAAACTATGGACACTACAATACCGCGGTATCGACGTACGACTAACGAAGACCTGTGCCGCAATCCTACTATTGACGCACTGCACCGACAGAAAAGTAGACTTTTGACAAGACAGTTAACTGACAGACAAGACCCGGAGATTAGGACACTTAAGTCGTCGATTAAAACTATTCAAACGCTAATAAAAGAGAATTACAGAATTTCTGTAAGTTTGTATTGGAACAACAAGGTTCGGGCTGTAAACACCAGTAACCCGAATATGTTCCCGCAAATAAATAAACTATTTCGGAGAAAAAATCAAAACGACCTCCAGTGTCTTAATATAGCCCGGACAACAGACAACGAACGGTTACTGACTATAGCAGGTATCGATCCAAATGAGGCCGCTGATGATGACGACTTTTTTGTGATCGAGGATCCACAGGAGAAGGTCGAGACCATAGGGGCGACTTTCCAGGAAGTATACAAGGCCATTGATATCATTGGCCCTAATTATGACCTGGACAATCGCGTCTTGGTGCACAACTGCTACATTCGAAATGAAATAGAGAATTGGCGATCCGAAGGCTCTGGTTTCATCCGGTTTAGCGACGAAAATATGGCAAATAATGTCATTGCCAGAGAGGGTGACCTACCCCCGTTCATTTCGAAGGAAGGACTCCATGAGATCTTCGATACAATCAGAGTTAAGAAATCAGTGGGGACCGATGGTATTCCGAATATCGTGCTTCGACATCTTCCTCTAGAAGCGGTGGACATCTACATCACCCTGTTTAATAATGCAATGAATAATGCACATTATCCAGGGCATTGGAAAACGGCGGTGGTTCAACCTATCCCCAAAAAGGGAAAGAATATATCCAATCCGGCGAGAAGATGTTTCGTCGTCGTTTCCGTCAATTACGGACCAGCCTCACTAATGAGGCAGAGCTGACCAATCTATTTGCTTGTAAATAGCAATGGCCAGCTTACATAGGTTTAGGTTAGCATCTAAGAAATATATGCATACATTAGTGTATACAAAGGTGTATACTAATATATGTATATTATTGTGTATAATGTATATGTGTGTATATGTGTATTTTGTATGTAGGTTAGGTAGACTAGGTTTATTTTAAGTCATATATTAAGTTTTTATAAAAAAATAACAAAAAAGTCCATATGCTAAGTTTTTTGTTAACAAATATTTTTTCTTAGCCTTAAGTACAGAAAACAAGTATTCCTAAATAAAATGTAATAAAGTCGAAAGACATACGAGTAGATATGAAAATTTGGAGTAGCTTAGAATGCCTGTGTGGGGCCAGTAATTTAGTATAAGATTGTTAAATAATTTTAAGCTACATTTAAGCATTTTTTGTTAGTATGTAAGAGTTATTGATTAGAAAATAAAATGCATTTAAAAATTAAAAACATGATAAGCTAATGTTGATGTCACTAAGAATTATTAAATTTTTAGCGTTTACAATACATCATATAAGAGAGTAGATAGTGCATCAATAAAGACTTCCTTAGTCTTATCATATCTTCTATAAATGCAGAATATCCTAAATCTTTGTGTACCAATATAACATCAAGAGGGTGCTCTTGACTCTCGACTTCTTCGGTTGATTTTCGGTGCCGTCTGCATAGACGGTGAGTGGAGGAGGAGATACAACGACGAGCTGTACGGGCTTTACAGCCACATCGACTTAGCCAGAAGAGTGAAGGGCCAACGACGCCTGAGATAGCTGGTCATATAGAGCGGATAGTCACCAATGCTCCGATTGGAAAAGTCTTCAAATACTCCCCGAGGGACAACTCAATAGAGGAAGACAGCGACTCAGGTGGCGCATGCAAGTGGAAGAAGACCTCAGCCAACTTAGCGCGCGAAACTTGAGGAAGCTAGCTAAAGATCGAGCTAGGTGGAATCGCCTATTGATTGAGGCCCTTGATTGAGGACTGTAACGCCAAAGTAAGTAAGTCAAAGAATTTTTGCTTTCAGTTAGAATTATTTCTTCCCAATGTGCAGTTAAAATTTACTTCAGGTACATTTCGTTTTTGAATGTTATTGGTCGTATTTCCATAGCAGTGCTCTATATGAAGCTCAGCTTGAAATGGTGCTTCTTCTTGCTCATCCATGGGGACCTAAATTAACGTTACAGCTCCAGCAAAGTATCTCCGAAACGAAAGGAAATTGGTTAAACCTTTTGAAAAAAATAACAAGTTTACCTGGGAAAAGTAAGGCAAAGAGGCAGTTCTATATTCCGTATTCGTAAAATTATCCGAGACAAAGATTTTAATTACAAAGCCGTTTCGGTAAAAAAAGAACTTGCGTGGGTTCACCGATACAAAGATATGGACTATGCCAAATTTTCACGGATCTAGCTTGATTTTTTTCAATAATAGTTGACGCAAAACAAACTGCATTTTTTATTATGGAAATGAATTGCAAGAGAGCCAGAGAAAAAATAACGGTGCTTTTTGGATTATTCTTTCGAATTTCTTTTCCCAACATCATATATAAACCGTTACCAGCATGAATTATTAATTTCATGCACATTATTTCAATATAATGAAGCACAAACTTTTGAAAAATTTTGTACCTATTCAGTTGAAGCGGAGTGTATTACAACAGGACAACGATCTAAATCAAACATTCATAGAGGAAAATGAACTCAATGCGCTGGGTTTTCCATCTTAGTCTCCGGATGTCAATCGGATTGAAAACGTCTGAGCACTTATGAAGCAGAAGATCAAAGAAGAAAAAATTTACAGAGATCGGTTTACTCTGCTTTAAAAAAAAAATAGGGGACATTTACCGCTAGACTATATACAAAAATTGGTAGTTCGCTGTCGACAAAATGGTGAGGCGACAATACAATTTAGGGTGGTCCTTATTTTTAAAACTCGGAATTTTTTTTTGAGCACCCAATTTTTTTGTTCCATGACATGTACGAGTATAAACATTACCCTATTTTTTTTACGGGCACGTTAACACGTGCTTTAAGCACTGAGCCTAAATTCTACGCTCTTACGAAAGTTCATCTACTGACTAGTACCTATTGAAGTAATGTATGTAACTTTCTTTCACTCTCTTGTATAAAGTTAAGTCAAGTTAAGTTTTTAAAAAATGCCACGTGAAAATTTATTTTTGGTCGGTGTTATGAAAAATCAAATTCTAGGTTCTAAATTATAGTACTTTCGAAACGAGGTGTACCTGGTGTTCTTTTTTATAATATGCGAAGAGTGGAGTTAAGTTTAGCAAATAGTGTTAGTTTAGTAATAGATGAGTGTTTTATATTTTGGAATAAAAGCAAGAATTCCTACTCGTGATCGATGTCATTGCTTAAAACAATTGAAAAAAACTTTACGAAGCGATACATACGAAACATTGAGAAAAGTAAAAACAGAAACACTGAGACAACGAAAAAAAAAGAATATGATATTGCAGAAACTTTAAACGATTTATTTGATGTCGTGCATGAATCAGCCTTGGATTTGATGAAAATTGAAGAGGGTTTTGCTTGTACAAAGACAGAAAGGACGACTTGGGTGTATGCTTGGAAGGGACTACAATCTTGCAGCTATGGAAAAAAGAAAAGAGCATCTTGAGAAGAGAACCAAACAACGAGTTAAAGACCAAAGTTCATTCAATTTTCACGAAGGTAGGTAGTGGTTTTGTTTAAATATTTGAATGAGCAAATTGTTTTGCTAGTAGAATTAGATACTACTTTTTCATCTGAAGAAGAGGAGCTTGAAGTTGAAAAAATTCGATCTCTAAATTCTAGCTCTGAATCGCCAGTGCCAGGGCCGTCGGGCTTGAACAGAGCTAGAGTAGATATTTTAACTTCCAGGCTATTGGCAGTGCTCGATAAATGTAAAATAAGTGACAGAGATGCCGTTCACCTCTTGATAGCCTGTATTGAAGCCACTTCCTTGGATCCTTTAAAATTTGTGATTAACCCCACCTCTATAAGGGTTTCTCGTCAATATTACAGCAAGTAAAATAAAAATTTGCCAACTTGAGTTTAAACTTTACCGTAATGGGACTCCAAGCTCCTTCCCGATATAACTGGCCATGTTAAAGTTGACAGACTTCAAATTATTGCAACAGCTCCAAAAATTGAACAACTCCTTGGAATACCGGAACTTTCAGCTGTAACTGGTATTGAAGTATCATTTGCAGTGTATGAAGTATTGGAAGATTGGTCATTGATGGATAAAGTGTAAGCTTTTGTTTTTGATACAATTGCATCTAACACCGGGGTTTGAACGGAGTTCGTGTCCTGTTATTGGTCGAGACATACTCTACCTAGCTTGCAGACATAACATTTTTGAAATTGTTCTTCAAGGAGTATTTAATGCTTCTAAATTGGATCCATCTTCTGGACCTAATATTCTTTTGTATAAAAGATTTAAAACTCAGTGGAAAACGATTGATAAAAGTAAAATTTTCATATGGTCCACGGACAAAAAGTTCCTTGCCATGTAAGGAAAGAATTGTTGGTATTTGCTATGAAAATGCTAGAAGATAGGCATTTCTTGAGCTGATCGTTATTTATTTGGGAGGAACTCCTCCAAGTGGCATTGAATTTCGGGCACCAGGAGCTTACCATTTAGCTCGATGGATTGCTAAATGAATATATTGCCTTAAAATAATATTATTTCAGCAACAAATCGAGCTGAACGCGAAAGATAAAATAACTTTGTCAACTATTTGCAACTATATTATCCAATTCTACACACAATCATGGTTTTCTGCGCCAGATGTCTTACAAGCACCAATAAATGACATTAATTAATTTTCTAAAAAGACTCAATTCCTATAGAGAAGATGATAAAGTTATAGCTGAAATTGCAATAAATATGTTCCTTAATCATTTATGGTACCTGTATGAGGAATGTGCAGCGTTTTCGTTTTTCGATGACAGACTGAATGTTGAAGAAAGGCGAAAAATGGTTTTAAAAGTTTTGGAAAGAGATGTCCAAAAGGAAAACGAAGTAAAGAAGAAATTACTTGAAAATTTTCGAAAGATTTGGATTATCTGCAGACTTTTTGCACATTGATCCAACAGCTTGGAATGACCAACTAGATTATAGGCGAGCAAAGGAAATAGTCGGATTATTAAAAGTAGTCAATAATACAGCTGAACGTGGAGTTGAACTAATGGAAGAATTCAGTAACAAAAGATCAAAAGCAATTCCTACTTCAAGTGAGTACCGTTTTCATTTGCTTAAAAGAACTCACCGATTGTCTTAATAATATGCTTTAAATTTAAATAACTTTTATTCAAATTTAAAATTTTCAGACTGTGAGAAATTATCGCCAAAATTACCCAGGATGTAGTCGAGAAAGTCTCAAAACTCGTTACGATGACTGAGTTTCATTATTTGTGTGTAAATTATTTGTAAATACAAATATCATCTATAAGTCTATTTATTACAAAATCTTCATCTGCTTATTATTATTTATGAAAAATATTATAAAAATATACTTCCAAAATAAATTTTTAAAATTATTTGGATGTTTGTTTTTTTTTCGCATAGAAGAGAAGTCTTAAGATTTCAGGCTCATTGCGGCACGTGTTAATAGAAGCCGATTTTCTTGAAATTTCTTTTGTACACTTTTTGAATATAGAGGAACACAAAAAACGGTGCTCAATAAAAAAAAAATTTCTTTCATACAAATAAGAACCACCCTAGTATGTGATTGTAAATATAATATATAGATAAGTATAACTAAATAAAGAAAAAGAAAAAAAACGAGAGATGAGAAGAGAGACTTCGAGTAATAAAGAGAAAAATAGGAAAGTGAAATAGTGAAGAAATAAATGTACAATTCAAAATGATACTATTAGCAGTCGTTTAGTTGTTTTACCACCGTTGGTAACATTGACAAAGAAAAGACGTAAGGAGCTCAGATACTTGAAGAGAAGTGGAATTAAATTATTTGTCGGGTGACAGCACAAACTGAAGTTCATTGAAGAGGTATGTTGGTGATCTGCTATATATGTATGATAATTTTATTTAGATAGATGCAGCACCTTTCATTGTGAAACTGTTACAGCTTTTCACTAACTATATTTTTGGTAGTCAGAGATGTGATCATACTGGCGGGCCCAGAAATGTATCTGAGCACATCATTAAACGCGACATTAAGCTTGTGTTGGGAGAGAGAATCAAGCTTAAGATACACAACTATGGTATAGTCAATAATAGCCACGAATAAAGTTTTAACGATCCTCAGTCTGGGAGCTTGTGAAGAAAAACAGAAGAATAACCAAAGTATTGTGCTGCTTTTTAGATATTAAAGTCATAAAGTTGGTCCGCTCCCCCCAAAGCGGGATTAGCGGATGACATGATTGAATCAGCCGATGCTGTTCACGCATCAACAATTGGTGCAATTAATGACAAGAAAAAGAGGAAGGTGAGGAAGTCTTCTAACCTTTTTGAGCGCCTCTCCCTATCAGCTTCTTCTGAAAAGCTGCCAGCTGAAGTAAGGGAAGGGGCAGCAACATCAACAGCAGCAAAAAGCCAACAACTTATCCCATCATGCAACGATTATCCATACGTCTCCGATTTTTTTCTTGTTTTCTCTTTTTCTTTTAAAACAACTTGACACTCAAGTGGGTATGAATACACTTGCAACGCCTCAGCAAGTGTTAAGTTTTTTTTAGAAAATGGAATAGAGAGAGAAAGAAAGAAGTGTGGGATTCAAACACCGAACCTTCCAATTTGGAAGTCAGTCCACTACCACTTGAGACACGGAGCAAATTACCGGAGTTGTCCTATGGTTCAGTACCTAGAAAAATAAATCTAACTCGGCAGCAAAAGGTAGGGGTTAAACGGCCTCAAGTGCGCTCAGTCAAACACCAGCCATAACTACGCCCAAATGGTGGCAGGTAGAGGAAGCACAGTATTGAAGCAAAACGTGTATCTCAGGCTACAGCGCCTCGAGCACCGGAAGGGACAGATGCCCCAGCTACAACGTCAGATACAAGAGCAGGCCACGCGCGTGGATCAAATCTCCGCGTTGCTGCCGGGCCTAAAGCACCTCCACTCGTAATGGGTACGAAAATGGCATAGCGTTGAATGTAAATTCACTGATAACGATCAAACGAGCAGCCACACTTTTTAAGTTGCTCAAAGACAAAGCCTCTGATGTGCTTTTGATTAGAGAAACAAAGCTTCCCAAAAGGCAAATGATGAAGCACAGCAGATATAAGATAGTACCAGGTGCTGGAAGCATGTCCCTCTCCCTCTATAGTGAAAAACGGTCGGACATGGTATCTGTCTATACGCCTAAAGCTACACAATCCACCTAATTTATCTCTGAACGGAAGCGGAGATTTTAACGCCAAACACAGAGATTGGGGAACTAATATACCAAACACTAGAGGGAACCTACCATAAATTGGTGCGGTTTCCGTATCTGGATCTCCTGTTCTTTGACACATAGATACAACTGATAATCACTAACCAACAAACTACGAACCAATGAACTCCCGAACGTTGACGAGAGCACTCTCCTTAAACTCGCTCCACCCACCATCCAATATGAATCTGTCCACTGGAGACATAGACATTGTACGAGACCATAAAACAAACGATGGACAGTACGATACCTCGGTACCGACAGCTAGACAGTTTACTGGCAGACATAACCCGTAGACCTTCAAATATTAATAAAAGAAAATTACAAAGCTTCTAGAAGTTTGTATTATAACAAAAAAATTCGGGCTGTAAATACCAGGAACCCGAACCTGTTCCCGTAAATGAAAAAAATATTTCGGAGGAAAGTTCAAAACAACCCTCCATGTCTAAAGATCGCCGAAACGACGAACAACGAGCAATTACTTGTATTGTTGACAGCTATATAATATCTTTACGGTTGAAGTTCAGCTGGAAAAGGTATAGGCCATAGAAGTGTAAGAAGCGAATGATGTCATTGGCCCTAACAACGACCTGGAAAACTGTGTTCTTCTGAACAATTCCTACCTTCGAAATGATCTGGAGAACTGACAATTCGGGAACTCAGGGTTCAGTGAGTTCAATGACGAAAATATGGTGCATCAAATTCCCAAGAGGGATAAAGACATATCTAATCAGGCGAAATTTCGGTCGATAAGTCTCCTCCCGAATACTAGTAAGGTATTTGAAAAGGTGATCAATAGAGTCCTGACTTTTTAAAACGCCTTTGGCTGGAGGTTCTACGGATACCAGAAAGAATTGGTGAAAGCATTCGGTAGTGGGACATCACGAACTACCAATTCCTTGTCGAAATGTACTCCGATACGTTGAGATATGGCTAGATCAATATCTACATTTTAACAAACATATAGATGTCACTTTGGCCAGAGCAAAAGGTGATTTTGCCATTACAAGGAGAATGTTTTATAGAAGACAACTCCATGCAAGCGTGAAGGTATTCTGCTACATAGCCCTTATCGGACCTGTGCTTGTATTTGAATGTCTCGGACAGGCAACTCAGCTACAACAGAGAAGTCGCACACGGCCGTCTCCGGTCCAGTAGGGCGCTAGGGAGTCGTAATATTAGGGACCTTGCTCGGCGCCATCAACCATTCTGGCGGCTTATTGAAGAAGAGGAAACTCCTTCTTAATTTCTTCCATGTTCTAGGTAACTACATATTTTAACGCGAGGTCGGTTTGTTTGATATTCAAGCCATGGTCGGCTTACTTAATATAGGTTGAATTAGGATAGTTTTTCAGACAAAATAAATAAAATATTACAAACAAAGTAAATAAATAAAAGAAATAAAAAATTAAAAAAAAAGTATAAAAGAACAAAGAGAGGGTAACTACTTGTAGTACTCGTAGATAACTAAAAAATATTGCTTATATAATTAAAAAATTTATTTAGGGTTCATTTTTAAGATAGTTTGTAAGTTGTATCTATATAAAAAAAAAACAAAAAGTCCGTTTACTAAATTTTTTGTAACAGAAATTATCTTCTTAGTTTCAATTTTCGAGTCATTACTAAATAAATAATTATACTGCAAGAAATGTCAAAGGACATAGGAGTAGACGAAGTATTAAGTTTAACTTAAAGTGACCGCATGGGGCCACTAAGTTTTTGTAAAATAGTATAGGTTAATTAAGCTAATGTTTAAGCATTTTTTTTTGGCTTTGAATTGAATATAATAAAAATGTATATACGAGTAAAAGGAAATGAAATGGCACTCAGTAGGGAGGTCATTTATAAAGAGGCTGATTGAGATAGGTCCTAACATGAAACCTTGAGGCACTTCGGATAGTACGTTCAATGGAAGAGAGTATTTATTACCAACCATGACTTTTTGACTACAACCGCGTGCGTATGCATTTATTAGACGCACCGAACTAGCACTGAATCCAAAGTACAACTTAACTTTCCTAATTAGGATATTATACTCGTAGCTTACACTTTCAAATGCTTTAGAAAGGTCGACCAGGCGGAGCAAAGTGATCGTAATCAAGTGCTTTTAGCAAAGCCGTAGCGCAACAATGATTTACTCGAAAGCCCAACTGGACTGGTGACAACAAGTTATGTTGAGCAAGATAACTACATCTCATGAATATTTCCTAAAACTCATGACAGACAAGGTGGGGTAACTTATAGGACAAAAATTAACCGTCAAAATAAGATTAAGGTCACTTCAAATATGGTGAAAATTTCGCTAAAACAGTTCGATAAGTTAAGAGCTTCCTCGGTTGACGCCAAGTCTCTTTTCGCAAAGCAATTGTAAATTGACTTCGGAAACTGGTTAGTGATGTAAAAAACCGAAGTCGTGGTCGTTGCAATTAGTAATTGTGTTTCTGTACTTCGAAGTGTGGCCAAGAACTCATATTTATGGAATCCACGTGCACCTCAAAATTAAGCACAGCACAACCAAACTGTCGAATTTTCCATAAGGACTTGCGTCATAAAACTAACAAGGCTCAATTGATGCAAGAGTTTAATCCTGCTAATTGTGTGTAGAAAATATATGAAATTGCTTGGGGCTTAGAAAATGCGAAAGTGAATGCTGGGAGGACCACCTTTTCACAATTTGGCAATTTTTCCGATAGTTTTTCGACAGACGACACACAGACGGTTGTTATAGTGAATGGATTGTGTTCTCTAAGCGTCATCAATGAGTTTGTATGGGGCCGAAACTTGAAGGTACAGATGAGAGCGATGTTTTTTTCAAAAAGACGGCGCATTGTGCCACACAAGTAGCGAAACTATTGTTTTTTTTTTGTTTGCTTATAAAGTAGCACGCGCTTAAGGGGTTAAGGTATCCTTAAAATGTTTGCACACAACGCGGGCGAAAAGGAAGAAAGATAGGTAGCGATGTACGTTGGTTTTAAATGTCTGAATATTATAATGACTAGGAAATAGAGAGCTCGGCAGGGCGTTCCGCAAGCGAGTTGTTCGGCTTAGAAATGAATCACAATATTTCAGAGTACGTCCGAAAGTGGGCTTCAAGGTATACTGATGAGCATTCATAGTCAGACGCGTGTTACGGTTAAAGGTTTGAAGAGGCGGAGTGCTACTGGCGATTTCAATGGAACACTGATGGTGGTAATAGCGATGAAACAAAGTGAGACACGAGACATTTCGTCGGTGTTCGAGGGTGCCCATTGACTGGGTGATGTTAACATCACTTATGAGTTTTATAGCACGATTTTGGACCCTATCTAGCAAGGGGTCTTAGGGGCACCTGACCAAATGTGGGCGTTGTACAGTTTTGCGCTGATAAAAGCCTTATGTATTGAAGCCAGGTCAGAGGGGGTAAAATATTTCTTACATCGCTTCAGGAAACCTAGACATTTCGCAGCATTTTTGGCGACATCAAGTATGTCATTCCAACGTAAGTTGTCGTTGTCACACTCATACCGAAGATGGAAAGTTTTTCAGTTACGACGATGCAAGTGTCATTCATGGATAATGGCTGGGTATTTAAATTTCGCTTTAACGACAGCAGACAGCATTGTGTTTTGGAAGCATTAAATTCCACTCTGTTGATAGTTCCCCAATTGGTAAACATACGCTGACATTCCCGTTCTACATCCGGAAAGCAGAGATTTAAGTCCGGAAACGATATATTGGATTAGAAGTGGCAGACAAGAGATAATTGATAAAAATTAAAAAAAGTGTCGGAGACAGAACGGAGCCTTGAGGCACACCAGCATTTATTTTGTAAATATCAGACTTGAAACCATCTAAGACAACTTGAATTGAACGTTCCGAAAGGTAGTTTCTAATCCATTGAAGAAGAGAGTCGTCGTTTTCAAATGTACGCATTTCCAACAAAAGAGCCTGTCAAATGCCTTAGAAATATCAAGTGCAACTATCTTGCTTTCGCCAGATTGATGTGCACTTTGACATGCCATCAAATCACCAGTGGACCTCTTGCTATGAAAACCGTACTGCCGGTCATTGGGAAGTTTTCGTGTTTCGAGATATTTCATGCGCTGACGATTTATCAGCGTTTCCATGACCTTGGAAAGAAGGGACGTAAGTGCAATGGACCTGTAGGAGGAGAGAGAAGATAATTTACCTTTTTTAGGGACGGGCTGAATCAATGCTGGTTTTCATCTGCTCGGGCAGAGTCCTAAAAAGCAGGATTGATAAAAAAGCTTACGCAGTGGTTTTGCCAGCGTGAAAGAATACCTCAGAAGAATCTGGACCAGCGGATTTATGTATGTTGAGATCTTTAAGTACTCTGGCTACTACACGAGTGCGAAAGTAGATTCGTCCCATTGAAGATTCCACGCACTCAAGTGTAGGCGGAGACAAAGTGTGCAGCAAGCAGATTGGCCTTGTCTAAAGAGATGACAGCTGGAATGTCATTGTGAATGAGCGTTGGGATGGAGCATGGGGCAGAATTTCTGATGTTTTTGGAGTTTGGTGATCAAAATTGGCCACCTAGATCATGTGAATTAGCATCCTGGGACTTCTTTCTTTGGGCCCATGGGATAGGTTGACGAACACTTTTGACACACAGAATTCTTATTGGAAAATCCATTATTAGGAAATTTCACACCGATAAACTGCAATCGTAGAAGACCTCCAAAGCTTTTTTTGAATAAAGAATAATAATAAAGAGACTTAGCCAACATTCTGAGTAATACCAGACGACTAGCCTCGATAATATTATCAAGTCATGAAAGATGCCACATTCGATGTGCTAGATTTCACCTGACCATCACAGTAAAACACCTGATGTGATGTGATCAAACTGGAGTTGCTGAAAAGGCGATAGCCTGTTCTCAGATTTTTAGTAAATATGAAATAAATAAAATGAATAGCTAATGAATACACAACGTCTGAACACGTCAGCCTTCGGCTGGTATGTGTCTCTCCTCAGAACTCAAGAACAATTCATTTATGGTTACCTTACTAAAGGCACATCATAGAGAGCTGAAATCTACTGAATGGCAAAAGTTGCTACAAGACTCAAAGTGCAGTTAGTCTTTGGTAAACTTTTAAAAATGTCCTCTTTTCAGGGAAAACGCTCAACAGTTAACTGTAGACTTTATACCAATTCGTACAAAACATGTCTTGTGAACTAAACCACATAATCTCAGGAGCCGCACTTTCTGTTGTGCAACTTGAAACCAAGGGTAAGGGGATACACCACGACTGAACCCATGATTGGGTCCATTAAACAATGACCCATACTTCTACAAGCTGGGATTCTGCAAAATTTCCTTATACAATAGTATTAAGGGATTCAGAGACTATGGGTACTGGATTGCAGACCTCTTCAATCACAATAAAATATTAGTAGACTCGAATACATAGATTGCAACAGCTACCGATCGTGTCTTATGAAATCGGTTAAATTCAAAAGACTAAAAGTCCAGATTTAACTAGTTACCACCTTACATTTAGACTAGTTTTTCCCCAAATAGAACATGGAAACAAAAAAGAAACAAGGGAAGTAAGTACACCTAGTTTTGTCAACTTTAGACCAAAGATTTGGTAAAAAATTAGGAGGCGATCTTGCTCAATAGAGAGATTTGAATAAGGTGGGTGCGAGGGGTTGATTTTTTTCTTTTAGATAAAGACGCCCACATAAGACAGAAATAACATTCTAAATCGCCACAAACCACTAATCCTAATCCGAGTATCTGGACAAAAAGCGAAATTGCATACAATTACAACAAACTTGCATCCCGCAGCCTTGATCCAACACAACCGGCAAACATTAATAGAAGCAAGTCACGATATGCTTTGTATCTTCCCAATCTCCGAATAACCTGAATAGCCCACGGTCTTCATAATTAACTGAAAGTATTTGCATTCATCGTCATAACCAATTTTTCACTGCCAAATGCGCATTGGAAGATGTACGAATATGGTATGGATACTCTCATTTTCTTTAAGTTGTTTTCATGGAACTTTTGCATTTCAACTTGCATTGCAACAGACAGACAATTTACGCCACCTAATTGGCATGTAACTAAACAACTAAAATAACAGGCAGTAATCGATTTACACTTATCTATAATTTTCCACCTCACTTTTTCAACCATTTTCACCTACTTTTCTGATCGAAATTATACTCTCTAACTTGCAAGCCTGCACAGCATCCGCACTTTAATCCTTTGCAAGTGCAAGGTTGCCCCAGCTTCGAGAATATCGGAATATTTGTTAATTTCATACCGCGTCCGCGTTGTACCGAAACAGCTGGTGGCAATAGTGTATGCCGAGTTGACAGATCATAAAATATCAATCCACTTTGGTACCACCGACACTCGACGACCGTTAGACACAATGCAGCGAAAACACCAATTAAAACGATCACAAATGGCAGCTTTGACATTTTTGTTTTTTTCTTTTGGTTGAATGTTGTTGGAATTTTGACACGATCTCTTCGAGAGAAACACTTTTTTTCTTCGTACTAAAATACCGTTGAATGCCGACCGAACCGATCGCGTCGAAAGTAAATTGTCTATTAACCGTCGCCGCAGTGTTCGCTAGCTTAAAAGTAAAACTGAAACGGAACATTAGTAATCCCCTTTGACGGCAGCAGCGATCTCCAGTTGCGATGTGTTATAACCAAAAATGTCTAATGGGCGCACGGGAGCACGGAAAAAGGGTGATGGTATTGGCAACGTCGTACCGTGTTGAAGATGTGTAATGATCTTCAACATTGACGACATGATACTCGTACAACATCGCTCTCTCAACATTGGAACGTACTATTGGATGCCTAATCAGCGAATCAATTTTGTTGCTGTTGTCGTCAATGATGTTTTGTTGTTTTGTCTTGTAGCTTTTGTCAGTCGATTTATCCGCAGGCACAGGTGCTCGCCAAGTGAATTGTTGGCGGTATACCATCCAGGCAATGACTTACTCAGTACACAATGCCAATCGAGTATTTCGATGGAGACAGAATCGAAAAAAAAGTAAATCATGGGAGAGGCTAATTTCTTTAGTTTTCGCTTTCAAGTTGGTTAATTTGGTAGTACTTGCACTTAAATGGAGCTCGTAATAGTAGATGGAAGGAAGGTGAATTGCGTATACGCTAGAGCGAACACGGTAATGAGTGTTATGGTAATTTTTGGCGGCAATTAGAATTGATTCAAACTATCTGCTAAATTGTATAGAAATTTGATAGTGGCAGCTTGAAAATGTGAGGCTTCATGGTTTAAGGCTTGAAAATGAGGTAGAAAAATATCTGCAAGCTTTCTAAAATTGCATTGAACAGCAATTTGAAGAGATCTTTGAAATCAAACTCGCCATTTCATTGAGTGAGTTATCATAATCGTATACGGGTTAGGTTAGGCTAGCTTTCAATATCACAATTTGATGGTTTTACCATCAGCTCATCACCCTTTACCTTTACTAGAGGTGAAAGATTGCCTATTGATGCTTAAAATCTGTTCGACGAACTTTTCAATATTAGTGGCCTTCGCTGTTAAGTGTTTGACAGACACAATAGATCATCTTCTTCATCATAGTGAGCCATAGGTGCATGACTTACAGATTCTTTTAATCTTCATCCAGTGAGCTTCTGCAGAATTAATTGGAAATTCGTCCCATTGTGTCAGCGCATCATATAATTAGATAGTAGCCAGCTTAGGTTTCTACTCATATTAGTTAGTTGTGTTCTCTTTGCTGATTGATAGTAGCCTATCGATCTTTCTCCGTCGGAACAGAGCCCTCACACAAAGAGCTGGCCAATTGTGCTCATTGTATGTTTCTTTTACTGAACTCATTCAGTCTTTCGTAAAAAGATGAGTAATAGCTTCAGTATTAAAGTGCCTACAATACCAGCATCCAGCACATCAAGTGTAGCCTGATGAAAGCGTAAGCAGGAGATAGTGCTCTAGGATACGGTCCTCACTCTCACAGAAACCCTCGCAGGATGATGTGTCCCCAATGAATAGCCGCTGCTCTCATAGCATTGGTTAAGTCTGTTTTCATCCAAGAGAGTTATGAGATCTCCAGTTATGCTCATAGAAGTTTGTTTCGCCGACCCTTGGTATAAAGCGATGTGTGCATCTTCATTTTAAGGATATGATCTATTGTTTTACCAGGTAGCGGTAATACGGGTTCCTTCATATTGGACTCGCTCGTTTATGAGTCTTACTATCACATCAGCAAGTATGGCGACCAGAAGCATGGAAAATACGACGAATATAATTCGAAACTCACTTGCAAACCTCAGTGCGCTAAGGCGGTTGACAAATTTGATTCCCCTCTTGTAAGGCTTAATCTGTGAGGTATTTGACCATATTTCCGCTCCAGCAAGTATGAATCTTTTATTCTATTTTAGGCCGATATTACTTGTAGGGAAATTTGAGACGAGCACTTTTGTGCACAACTGTTTTGCATATTGGAGGCATATTGTAACTCAATTAACTAGTTGCAATTGCCTATGTGTTTTCGATCATCCGATCAGGTGAACGGTCTGAGAACTCTCACGCATTTTTGTGCATAACAAGTGTATAAAAGATCTGCCAACTCAGAAGCGGCACTCATTAAACGGATTATCACTCTCGCATTTGTTGTCTTTTTTGTTTTTCTTTCAACTATGCTTACATACTCGTACTCATCAGTCTTGTAAGGGAACTTAGAGCTTTCGATGACTTTTCAAATACCTGCTGTAGTTGATGTTTAAAACTTATGCGAATGTCAATAACAACTCAAGTACTTGAGAAACGGTTGAGAAACTGTTTAATGCCCTCCAACTCTAACCGTTATCGTTTCGCGAATTTTCCTACTCGTAATAAGCACAATCATTGTTGGCTAACTACAATAGTTAACCAGTTGGTCAACCAACCAGCTGTAGGGTTGGACTTCTCTAGCGTTTTTGCCACAACCATCACGGCAATGTCATCTCCAAATCAGATTATCGACGGTTAGCCTGCAATCTGTAGGCATAATATTTCATCGTAAATAGTGTTCCATAGTAGGGGGCCTAAGACCGCGCCTTATGGCAGATTCATCATTGCGTCTAGATCGAAGCCAGGCGTGTTAGGGAAAATCACCACACCGCCGAGAAACATAGCTTTTGGTCGAAGCAGCAATGACGCATTTTCGCGAAATTTTCACCAGACAATCGACGATTTCACTTACTTTACTTTCTCCTTTCGAAAAGGTCATACGCTTTACCTTGTCCTATCAGTCCATAAGCATTGCAATTGCGTAAAAACTTGATGTGGCCTGGAAGACTTGAAACTTCTGTCTCAACTTAGTCTAACAATGGCTGTCAATTTACAGAAAACTACTT
Source organism: Volucella bombylans (assembly GCA_949129095.1). NCBI lineage: Eukaryota > Metazoa > Arthropoda > Insecta > Diptera > Syrphidae > Volucella > Volucella bombylans. Next base: position 64,601,510 of record OX422143.1, on the reverse strand, counting down.
TGATTGAAAACACAATCCTGGATGTAAACTTTTCATATACTAATAGAGTGCAAGACTTTTTCTGTACCTTTTATAGGTTTAAGATAGTTTTAAGTAAGATCAGCGAATGCCAACAGTTCTTGACGTATCTATGAATAAAACATGCTGTGCCTTTGGTTACAAACCTGCCAAGGTAAGTATTTAAGGTGCACTTCATTCATCTCCTGATGTAAGGAGTAAGTTACTCGATATTGGATCTGTCATTACATCTTAATAAACCAATATCTTGAGTCTTGAGTATTTTAATAACTACTCGCACCATTACCCAAAGCAGTAGGGAACAACTGTCCCTTGCTAACTGCCCACTGATTTTGTTGTCACGTATAATTTACTTTACCTTGCTCGTGCTTGTCATGATTTTCACAATTTAGGTCCTCAATTAGCTTAGATTAGATTAGGTCTATGTATAGTATAGCCAAGCTTCGGTTTTTGTATTTTTAAGGTGCTTTCTTCTTTTAGTCTTGAATTTCATATAAATCTAACAACAAACACTTGAGTTCGAAGCAATCGCCTCCACTAAAAAAATCGGTCAATTTCTTTAATACTGTTGCGTGTTCGCGACGATAACAAAACTTTTAAATTATAAAATAAAAAGATAAAAAAATATTTGGATTATTTTATCTTTATTTTAATGATCGCAACTCCAATGTGCACTTGTTGGAAGAAGAAAAAGGAATACCGAAGGAAAAAGTCACTTCTTCTCGACAAGTGTCAACATCCAAAAAAAAAAAACTGGTTTAACAAAATAGTGGCATATAAAAGACTTTTTTACCGACACTAATAGACTTATTACATCTACATAGAGCAATCGTAGTTTGAATTCCGTAACACTGCCACCTTCGTTGAAAGTGTGGCTGTCCCTAGCTACTTTGGGGACATTTGAAACATGCAAGGCGATACACCACAATCGACTTCCTGCTTCCTTCTTTCGTAATTCGGTAAAGAACGTCACCAAGTCGCTCTACAACACCATAGGGCCCCTGCCAATTATTTTGAAGCTTTGGGCAAAGTCCCTTTTACCTCTTAGGAGCATAAAGCCAAACTTTATCCCCTTCGTTGAATGGATTTGCCTTAGCTTGGATATCGTAACGATCCTTCCGAGTATAACGCAATAACTGATCTCGGTTGAAAGAATAGACGGTTTCCAATCTTTGGGTTAGATCTTCGATGTAATTTGAAATACAGCCGATCAGGAGCAGAACCAGTCAAAAGCTCCACAGGTAGACGAAGTTCCCAACCAAAACTCAAAAACGCTGGTGTTTCCTTGGTTGCCTCATGAACTGCAGTTCTGTAAGCCATAAGAAGAAGGGGAAGATAGGCGTCCTAATCTCTTTGATTATCATCAACGAACTTGGAAAGATAATTAAGAAGCGTCCGATTAAAACGTTCGACCATTCCATCAGACTGCGGGTGTAAAGCCGTGGTGCGGGATTTATCGACCCCGAATTTCTTCATCACATTTTCGAACACTGCTGATTCAAAATTCCTCCCCTGGTCTGAATGCAATTGTTGGGGAACTCCAAATCGAGAGAAAACATGGACTATGACTGCTTCAGCCACTGTCTGGTCAGACAGAGGAATAGCCTCTGGCCATTTGGTAAAATAGTCACAAAACACCATAATGTATCGGTTGCGTTGCTCCGTAACTGGTAATGATCCAAGAATGTCCACTGCCACTCGTTCGAACGGTCCACCAACATAGACCGGCTGTAATGGTGCCCGGGATTTTATTTTATTTCGCTTCTGGCAAATAGCGCACCCATTGCAAAACCTTTCAACATTCCTTGAACATCCGACCCAGTAAAAGCTTAGCCAGGGTTTTGTGCACACCAAAGTGTCCGCCTGTTGGACTGTCATGCATTGCTTTCATAATTTCCAACTGCAAAGACACGGGAATGATTATTTGATAAACCTTACCAGATGTGGTGATGATGCGGCGGTGTAATATGCCATCTCGATACTCCAGCATTTCGAACATACCCCAGCATGCTTTGTGATTGGGGCTAAGTGATCGGACTTCCTCAAATTTTGGTCGTTGATTTTGTTGCACCCACTCTTTGACGATGGAAATTTCGAGGTCTGCTGACTGCTCCGCTGCCATATCTTCCAAAACGACTGTAGTTCGAATCAATAGTTCATCTTACTTCTCTAACCTGATACAGTGGTAACAGTTGTACTCTTCGCAAGGACGGCGAGAAAGAGCATCCGCATTTTTGTGTTTGCATCCCGGTCGGTGTTCCACAGAAAAATCGAACTGTTGCAATCGCTCTAACCAGCGAGCCATCTGACCTTCCGGTTCCCGAAAGTTTATAAGCCAACGCAAAGAGCGGTGGTCCGTCCTGAGTAAAAAATGTCTCCCTAGTAAATAAGGTTGAAAATGATTGGTGGCTTTGACCACGGCTAACAATTCCTTCATGGTGACACAATAATTTCTTTCGGGGATTGTAAAAGTACTCGATGACTTTTTCTTGTCCTTTCTGAAGCTGTGACAAAATAGCTCCACAGGCAAAATGACTGGCATCCGTATCCAAGATAAATTCGTCATTTTCAGTCGGTTGTGACAAAATCGGTATGTTGACTAATTTCAGCTTTAACTGGGCGAATGATTGTTCACAGTATTCATTCCACTCGAAGGAACTTCTTTTCTCAGTTAATTTTGTTAAAGGTCTCGCTAAGTCAGAAAAATTCTTAATAGAGCGGCGATAATATGCACAAAGTCCTAAAAAGGACTGAATTTCAGTTTTATTATGTGGTTTTGGCCACTTCTGCACTGCGGAAACCTTTTCAGGATCAACAGCAATACCCTCTTTCGACACGATATGTCCCAAAAATCGGACCTCTGTTTCGCTAAGCAGCATTTTATAGGATTTAGACACAGACCAGCGCTTTTTAAACGTTCAAAAACCGTTTCCAAATGTCTTCGGCGAATGCGAATGTTCGGCCGTGAACGATTACCTCATCCAAATATACTAGGCATACTGTATGCGGTTCCCTCCAGTACAGCATCCATCAGCCTTTGGAAGGTGGCAGGAGCGTTGGTCAGCCCAAAAGGCATAACATTAAACTCGTACAGACCAGTTCCGATGGAAAACGCCGTCTTTTCCTTATCCTGTGGGTCTAGTTCCACTTGCCGGTAGTAGCGTAGATCTAGAGTGGAAAACCAGGACGACCCTCCGAGTGCTTCTAGAGTCAAGTCGATTCTAGGTAACGGGTATAAATCTTTCTTTGTTACCTCATTGAGTCTTCGGTAGTCGATACAAAAGCGAAGTGATCCGTCCTTCTTTTATACGAGAACCACTGGTGAACTCCAAGGACTTCTGGAGAACTGAACAATGTTTTGTTGTTGCATGTAGTATGCGATAGGCTTCATTTCTTCCACTGATGGGTAATTTTCTAGGAGGCTGTTTAATCGGTGTTGCATTTTGAGTATCAATACGGTGTCTAGTGAGCGAAGTCCGTCCAAGTAATCCTGAAAAATGTTTAATGTTTCGAGAAATTAAAGAGGTTAAACTTATCTTTTCCTCCTTTCTCAAGTGTTAAGTAGTTTTCTCGATCATCTCTTTCAGTCTGAGGGGCAATTCTGTTTCAATTTCAGTTTCTCCGTTTTCGACGCCTCGGCAACAGAATAGTTTCCCGATCTGATGTGTTTGTGATTCGCAATGCCCAAATACCTGACAAATGGAATCAGCCATCGAAAATTGCTGGTTAAGAAAGAACACGTTAACGTAGAGAATTTCCTCTTCGGGTACCGATGTTGCTAGACGCAGCCAACACTCAGGAAATGCATCAATATTGGTGTTCGCTTTTCTAGCGAATCCCTTCAACGAAATAATTTCCCCGTCCAATTGCAAGGTCTGGTTTTGAAGATCAATTTTGGTTGGGCATTTTTGTAGCACGTCTAGGCCCACGATGCAGTCGTGGGTTATTTCGGCTATGTATACTGGTAGATGAAATTGGTGTTGTCCAATTTGAAGCAAAGCTTGCAAAACACCTGTTACTGGTGTCGTCTCGCCGGTGCAGTGGCCGTCTGAATAATTGCTTGCGAAGAAGATATCGCCGGGCTGGTGACCATCTGACGGACAAGACGAGGATGGATGATAGTACGGGCATCCTGTATCGAGGATGCCTCGACAGGAAACATTGTTGATATTGACTGGTAAAAACAAATTAGTTGGGTTGTTGGTCGAGCGGATATATAACATTTCTGATGGAGAGGCTGTCAATGTCGTCCCTAACTCCGCCTCTCATGAGTTAGGTCTTGCTGGTTTTCCTTCGGAGGGGAAGATTTTAAATTAACAGCACGTGGACCCAATTGTGCTGTTTCGACATCAAAGATAACGGCCAAACCTTCCTGTCGTAGACTGGGGGCCCGTCTGAATTCACTGCGTAGTATATATGCAACTTCGCCATTATCATCACGTTTAACAAAACCATATCCAGTCCGGTGAATAGATTTGGTGGTTCCCAAGACATTTTTCTCTTTCCCCCGATGTATTTGTGGACTTTTTATTGGCAGTTTATGCTCCTCTAAACTACCTGTCCTCGAAGTTGCGAATGCGCAGTTGCCTGTTCGAATTCATCACCAAATCGCCGCCAAGAAGTTTCCAATTTGGCGAAGTCATCTCGGATGTCGGTGGGTACTGTTTCAAAGTAAACCAACGCAGTTCCACGAAGGTAAGGTGCTAAGTACAGCGCTTTTAAATTTCCTGTCCATCCATTAACTCTTGCTACGGTTTCAAAATGTAGAAAATAAGTTCGCCAAGGTGTCTTCCCATCGAATTCCCGTGGTTTAACTGTTACATTGGACAACGGAGCTGTACCGTCTACAGTTGGTTGGTGAAGCTCTTTTCCCGCTGTTTTAGCATTAGTAGAAGTATTGGGATTTATTGGGACATGCGTAGAATGCATCACAGGTGCCGCTGATAGGTCAACTTCTAAATAATCATCGGTTGCTGGTGGAGAAACTTCTATGTTGGGACCTACACGTGAGAAGAAAGGTTAGCAAGCTCTTCTACGCGTGTAATAAAAAAATCCTGTTGAGTTGTTTCCAGTTTTCCGAATCGAGATGTTACATCGGCTATAGACTGGTGTAGTACTTCTATTCATGATGCTTGGGCAGTCAGGAGTTTTGACTCAACTTCCAACTTCTCCAACACTAACTTTAATTGCTCTGCGTCCATGTGATTGCGTGGAAATAAATTAAAACTCGGTTGTTGAGTTGATCGAGACCCCACACCTGACACCAATTGTTGCGTGTTCGCGACGGTAACAAAACTTTTAAATTATAAAATAAACTTTTAAATTTCTGCAAAATATTTAGATTATTTTGTCTTTATTTTAATGATCGCAACTCCAATGTGCACTTGTTGGAAGAAGAAAAAGGAAGACCGAAGGAAAAAGTCACTTCTTCTCGACAACTGTCAAAATAAAAAAAACTGGTTTAACAAAATAGTGGCATATAAAAGACTCCTTTACCGACACTAATACACCTATTACATCTACATAGAGCAGTGCGTAGTCTGAATTCCGTAACAATACTGTTTGTAGACTCTGACAGGTGCACAACATTCGCCTTCAGTTCTTCTGACGTAACTTCTTCAGTTGTGATTTCCGTCCAAACTAGATCATTCTACCTTAGAAAGGTCGGGCCCCAGCACCATAAAGTAATAATACTGGAACCTTTCAACTTTATGCGCTCATTAGCAACATTAAAGTTACTGGGTATGTATCTCCATTGATTGGCGTTAAAGATACAAATTGTTTTTACCGTCGGTGATCTGACTTGATCCAGCTAAGCACGGTTTTGGAATCAGACCAATATTCTTTGCCCCCAAGCGTGCAATTGCTTTCCAGATTCAAAGCCACTAGTCTAGCATGTAGGAATTCTGACATTTTCCACCTTCTTTAGTCCATTTACCCAGAAATGCTATTTTTCGTTATGGACCGATCATTCCCACCAAGTGGTGGTCTTTATATAGACTAGATAGGCCGAAAATGGACATCATCACTTTGAGGACTTGCATTCCTTTTTTGTGGACCAAACTTCTTCACTCAATATGTTGCGAGTATACTCCATTGGAGAAAATGAATATTTAAAGCTATCTGTCGAACATGCTCTACTGACTCCATTTGAAAACTGAGGCAGAAATTTTCTTTATCGTGCTTTCCTCCTAGCGCCTTGGAATCCTTGGCTGAGTTGGATATGCAGTTGCTTGTCTAGAAGTTACACTGTAAATTGGATTACTTCTTGTAGTAGATAATTGCTTCGTCCATGTAGTGGTTGTCGGTGATAGCCTCAGTTGCTTTCGGACACCGAGTCCCGAACGTTTACGTATTCTTGTTTCTAACAATCTGCAAAAGGTTAACACCTGCACTTGCTGATCTTGGAACGTGTGGCTGATATCTCCAAAAATGTCACCTGCTCTCTCTCGATACTAATTGATCTGATCCTTGCAATAGCATTTAGGTCAGCCAAAATCCATTGGCTCTCGCTGCTGCAGCCCATATAATCCGAACGTCCTTTGACTTGTTTACTTTGGTGATAGTGAATATTGGCAAGTACCATGCCAGACTAGTATATTTTATTTCTTCTCTCAACAACTTTTGAATATATCTCTTTACTAGATAGCTCTACGTCGAATTAACCAAACTATTCTTCAGACTAGGGTCTGAAGTCATTGGGAAACTATCAGGCAATACGAATTTATCATTTTCGAAACTATCCAGTGAAAAATATGAAGGTTTTCGCCTTGCTGCTGACATCCACACATGTGAAAGTATCTGGATTCTTGCGGGATACCATCGCCTCATCCGAATACTACCCAACCCATATGTTTTTTAGTTGCAGTTGATCTTTATTAGTGCCGGCATATTGTCAGCTATTTCCTACAGTAAACCGTGTTAGACAAGCGTCCTTCAAGATTCGATGCCTCCATTGTAGCACTTATGCTCTGCACAGCTAGTGCAAACTGCAAATGTGGCAATACTATCAATTTTTGGCGAAAGTTCCTTGCGCAGCTGCGATACTAAGGAATTTATTATTGTTTCCGCCCTGACGTAAACCATTCGCAGAGTGTTCATAATGCTTATGACATTTGATGGGTCTTACCTTCAGGCAACGTTGCAATCGTAGTAAGTGCAATAAGACTCTTGATGTCACATCGCAATATCAACATTACCTAAATCGGCTGCCGCCATTTGTTGTATGGTTTCCTCTCGGCAACAATCAGATTAGCGCCATCTGGAGAGCAGCTCTCTCTCTCTCTTTCGTGCTATATATTCTTAGTCACGTTTTATCTGAAACTCTCTCTCGTTTTCCAAAAGATCAAGCTCAATTTGGCGTCTCTTTGATGACGCAATTGACGAAAAGTCAGATACGCAGTCATCTTCACATTGTTGTTGCTGTGGGATACATACCTAGTGTTGAGCGTAACGATGCAAATGCGCCTTTAGGCATTTAACGTAGATGCGCACCTTGCATGCCAGCACTGCGAAATTAAATATTATCCTATTTGAATCCACCATCTTTATTATTTATACCATTTTGGGTCCGCCATATTTATTGCAGTTTATCTCAATTTACTAATCTGGTTCTTTCTTTTGCCTTTGACCTGCTTAAAATTAATCGTTTAATATCAAGACATCCTTAAATCATTTAAAGAGATTTAAAAGACATCCGAGTAATTACACAAATGTAATTAATTTGTAAATTTTAAATAAATAAATTTTGAAATTTCACCCAAATTCGGTGTTATTGCAAATCGTCTCGCACCGCTAACCTCGCGGCTTTTCAATAGTTGCCGCCAACCATTGCGGGCAACACCTAGTTTATGTGACAGCTTAAAGCGCATTGCTTCAATACGCTCATATAAACACCACTTCAAATTGCATTGAACATTTCATTGCGGTTTGAGCTGTCATATAAACTAGGTAACAGATAGGGCAAATCCAATCTTGTTCACTTACTAGTACCTCCTCGGTGTTTCCCGTAGAGATGAAGTGTAACACACTTATCGCACTGCACCATGCTGTCGTTGTCTTCTTTATTGCACAACTTACGGCTTCCTTTTGATGCCTTTCGTGCTGATTTTCTTGAAGAATTTATGGTTCCATCGTCCAACATTGTGAATAGAGAAAGAGTTTTTGGCGGATATGGCTTAAGAAAATGACTGAAAATATCGAAACTTTTTGACGTCCTTGAAATAGCTTGACGCTTTAAATTTCTTGTAATAATATTTTTTTTTATTTTATTTATTTCTGGACTGTACATTAAGAATTGCATTCTCTTTATTTGTACTTATTCATATAAAATTAACATTAAGGTATTTTGGTTACATAGTTTCAATAAAAAAAAGAGAGAATATATTTTTAAGTTCATATGAGTCGACAAAAAATTACTATTAATCAAAAATGTGGATGTTACGATTACTCTTTACAAAAGAAACAAGCAAATTTTTAAAAATAAAAAGCGAACTAGATTGACGTATGTACTCGTATATTGGTATGGAATTCCAAAGTCTTATAGCATGAACAAAAAATAAACGTTGACTATTTAGAAAGTTAAAATAAGGAACAATGATATTTTGGGTACGATTTGAATGAGCCAAACTTAGCTTCTCGAAGAGATATGTCGATTGTTTGGTTTTCAACAATTTATACAGAAATTTGCTCGCGCCTATTACCAAACACCAATGGTAATAGCATTTCCTTCCCCCTTTCTTTGGATGTCGGCAGCTTCTCCTTTTATTTATAGAAATAAAACCATCACCTTGACAGTCCTTTATTAACGACCCACAGCAAAACGAATGACAAAGAGAAACAAAAAAGTAAAATAATGTTGTTTCTTTCTAACTTTGGCGTGAAGTTGGCTGACTTTTAATGTATAATGTAATAATAAACAGACTGATAGATGGCGTGTACATACCGCTCACTTTGAAATAATAATAATGATTTCAACATTAAATAATTTACTTTAAATTCACGAAGTTAAATTCAAGTTGTACAATTCATATTATAGAGCCAACTCACTATCTAAACTTATACAATTTACATAAAAGAATTCCAGAAGTTAAATACATTTCATTTAAATTCAGTAAACAAATCTTTGAAAGAGGGCGCTTTAACAACCCACTCTTTGTAACGAGTGTGACTACTCGTACCAAGCCATCAAACCCGCGGTGCACTTCCTTCACTCGTCCCAAAGACCATTTGCCAGTAGGTTGATTCTCGTCACGAATCAGTACTAAATAGTTTGGGGCTAAGTATTTTGCTCGTGATTCCATTTAGTTCCTAAGGGGTTAGATACCCTTTTACTGTTGCCTGGACGCGGACGGAAAGGTAGAAGGAAGAGAAAGCAAATTTGTTTTGTAGTGGTTTGAAACTCAGATGTGTTTGGTTTCGATATTCGCTCTCGGGTGGGAGTCCGAATAGGACGGAGAGTTTTTTCTTCACTCAAAGTGATTCGAGGTATAATTCACAGTATTTTTTTCTGTGCTTGAAACTCTACAACAGCCAAATCTACGTGTCAGTGTTATGCCTTCACACGCAGAATTTTTCTGTCTGAGTTCCAATTACACAAATGAAAAACTGACTTACCATGGTCAGGATTCGAACCTGGACCCTCCGAGTGAGAAGCGATTGCTAGTACCACTACACCACGGCCAGCCCATCTCTGCTGAAGAGTGGTAACATACTCTAACTGACACCGCTTCCAAAACGTTTGTTGAAGTCGGTCAATGATCTGAAATCTGTAAAGGCGGTTAATATGGGTGGATAAATAGTTAGGTTCAGGCATAAAATAAGACGCGCTTCCCACTAAAAAATGAGCTGGCGTTAGTGGTTCAAATTCCTCGAATCTGTCTGACATTGCAACCAAGGGCCTTGAGTTCAAACAGGCCTCGATTTCACATAGCAAAATTTGCAGTTCTTCGAATGATAAGAGAGTACTCCCGATTACTCTCCGCAAATGAAATTTGGTGGACTTAACTGCGGCTTCCCAGGGTCCTTCGAAAGTAGGGGCCGCCGGAGGTATAAAATGCCAGTTAATTGCTTCCTTGCTTGCGTGGTTCTGCAAATGCTCCTGAGTGTCTCTAGATCTCAAAAAACTGCTGAATTCATCCAACAGATTTTTTGCTCCAACAAAGTTCGTGCCAACGTCGCTATATAAATTTAAGCACCTTCCCCTTCTCGGAATGAAACGCTTTAGAGCTGAAAGAAATGCATCCGTCGACAAACTTGAGACCATCTCTAAGTGTATTACCTTTGCGGCCAAACAAATAAATACAGCGATGTAAACCTTCTGCCCTCTGCATCCCCTCTTCCGCCACGGAGTAGCTATCACTGGTCCCGCGAAATGTACACCGGTATTCAAAAAAGCCTTTTCCCCTTGGACCCTCGATGTCGGAAGATTTTCCGTTAACTGAGTTACAGCCCTACCACTGTTTCGAGCTCCTAGGACACAAAAGTTCTGCCTGAGCAAAGCTAACATAAGTTGAGTACCGGAATGTAAATACTTGTGATGTATATTGCAGACGACTAATTTAGTAAACGCTGAGGAATTCGGAAGTATAAGTGGATGCTTCCTATTGTAACCCAATTGCGTTACCTCCAACCGCCCACCAACCCGCAAGATCCCATTTGAGTCTAATGGCGGATTGAGTTTTACGAGTTGACCTGTTTTTTATGGGCATGCTATCCTGTTAACGGACCATCTCTTCCCCAAAATGATAACGCTGCACTGCCCTGACCAACGTGGTCATTGCTTCATTAAGTTCATCTGTCTTCAATCCTCGCGTCCCTTGTTTGCTTTTGACACCTCTACAGTTATGAAGAAGCCGAAAAATCCAAGCAGTCACCCTTAACAGCTTAGCTCAATTCGAAAACCTCTGCAATAAGTCGAATGACCCTCCTCCTTCATCAATTATTCCAATAAGCGCCACCCTTCGCTCCTCCAAGTTATGCTGATCACCGGGGCAATGTCTTAAATAAGGTTGGCTCACTAAGAATTATCTTTGGTCCGTTCCACCATAAGACATGTGTGGCTAACTCATCAGCTCCAATTCCCCTCGATGCGCAATCTGCCGGGTTGATTTCTCCTCTAACGTGGTGCCATTTGCCGGCTGGAATTACGCTTACGGTGCCAAAAATCCCAAGGGGTCAAAAATTCGTGCAGCCTCTGACAGCAGATTTCTTTTTGTGTAACAGGAAATTCTTCAGTCATAACCTTGAAGCTGAAACAATCCGTGGCCGGATGCCATCGTAGTCCCAACGTTTTAACAGGCTGATTTGCCTCCATGGACCATGTCCAATTGGAGTCCCTCCTTTCCAGTGGAATCCCCTCAAGCAGATCTTTTGAGTTAGATGTCCACTTTCTAAGAATAAACCCAGCTCCTTGAAGTAAACGGCACAATTGGTTAACGATCCTTTTAGCTTCCTCTACATTACTATAACTCGCGATGAAATAATCCATGTAAAAATGGCGGGTTATCATAGCTGCACCGTCCAGGAACTTTTCTCGACCATCTTCGGCCAACTGGATTAGACATCTCGTTGCCAAGAACGAAGCAGGCGCTGTCCCGTAAGTAATTGTGGCCATCTGGAACGTCCTAATTTGTTCACTTGCTGAGCTTCTCCACAGGATTCGCTGGAATCGCCTTTCCTCGGGGTGGATCAAGATTTGCCTGTACATTTTAGCTATATCAGCGCTTAAGGTAATTGTATTCATCGTGAATTGAAGCAAAATTATCATCAAATCATTTTGAAGGACAGGTCCCGTGAGTAGCTGAGCATTTAATGATTTTCCACCAGGTGGAGTACATGTAGCATGAAATACCACTCTCAATCGGGTCGTTGTACTATCAGGCTTGATAACCGCATGATGTGGAAGGTAATATCCCGATTGCTCCGTATCCCTTTCTATCTCCACCATATGTCCCAAGCTCTCATATTCCTCCATGAATTTGTTGTACTGTATATGCAGCTCCGGATCTCTCTCGAACCGCCTTTCCATAGACTTGAGCCTCTGTTCCGCCATTCTCCGACAATCGCCTTTCACTTCCGCTGAATCCTTGAAAGGGAGTCTTACTATAAACCGGCCTTGTTCATCCCTCCTGTAGTGAGTTTTAAAATGAGTCTCACATGGGTGGTCATCGTACAAACGACGTGATGTAGGCGTAGGCTCCTCCATATCCCAAAACCGTTGTAGCAAACCTTCCAATGTATCCGCTACGTAAAAGGCTCGCAATCTGGTACTTGCCGTTTCCCTATCTTCACTGGCTATCACCCATCCGAATTCAGTTTCCAGACCAATCACATTGCTTTTATGATCGTAGATCTTGCCTTCCTTTAATGCTCTAAAGAGTATACCGGCCTTCAACAAAATATCGATAGGTCCCGATTCATCAAAGTAGGAATTCGCTAAATCCCTCTGATTCAACTGAGAAGGGACGTTGCAATGAACTTTGCGCTGAGGTATTATGGTGATACCTTTCAGCATAACGGCATGGGAAGAAACCCCGAATTCAGCTATTCTAGATTTTATGTCCAATGAAACCAATCCCCGAGCCCTAGACTCCGCATCACCCACTGTGTCTATCGCCAATGTACATTTCTCCCGCCGCAGTCCCAAAAACTGCACACATGATTCGATGATCAATGTAACATGAGAACCGAAATCTAAAAGAGCTCTACAGGGATTAAATACCCCCCACCTGTTCCACACCAAGACAACTGCCGTAGGTAATAAGTTATATCCCTTGCTCCCTTGAATCGCTCGATCGCTCCTCGCTGACAATGTTGCTAGAGATGCTTCTTCCTGGAACTCTGACTTTGAAACGCTGTTACATACTGTCGCCTCTGTTGTCGAGCATATTAGACCCTAAATTCCACTCTGTCGTCCGCATGAATCATTGTGTGGTGTCGTGCCTTGCATTTTCTACAAGTCCCTGATTTGCAGGACTTCACGGAGACCAGTATTAAGGCAATTGTAACATAAACCCTTCTGTGCTATAAACTTTCGATTTCAAGAATCAGGTCAAGATTGCCAAAACGAGGGCAAGCAGATAAAATATAGTCTCCCTTACACATAGAGCATGAATGAGAGACTACCGTGCAAACCGAACTCCAGAAGCTGGAGGAACCTGGTTACTTGACACTGCCTCTAATTCAAACTGTCGGCCTGATAAAAATTCAAGGATTTCTTTAAAACCTGGCTTTTCATTTGATGCCAAAGCCCGAGCCCATAAGCCTTTTGATTCCGCATCTAATTTCGATGAAACGACATAAATGAGCCACGCATCCCAATGCTCAACTGGTACTCCTAAGGATTTCAACGCGGTAGTCTTGATGTGAGACTCAACGATAATTCTCTTCTTATCATACATCTGGTTTAAGTCCTTCCAGGCTTGCACATAATTCGCGTCCGAGATGTTAGTACATCTAAGCACGGACGCGGCATCATCCCTTAATGAAAGTTTTAAAAATTGTAACATTTGAGCACCCGACAGAGAAGTAGAATCGTGGACAATAGTTTGAAATAAATCCTTAAAGGTGGTCCATTCCCGATAATCATCACCAAATGACGGCAGCGAAATTCGAGGCAATTTAAGATCTCCTTGATTGAACGATGACCTTGCTGTGCCGCTTACTGACAAAAGATGCGATAGCGCTGTCGAAATAGATACTTGACCTTCAGCTAACTGCTTGAGTGTTTGATTGTGCTCGAACACTAGGCAAAGATGTTTCGTTGTGAATTCCCGTCGATTCTGCTATGTGGGTACCATGTGATATCCTTCTTAAACACCGGAACTTTATGCACTTTGATTCGTTCTCGATGTTTTCCTCCGATAAAAGCATTTCGATTTCCATTTGCACCCGCTCGAAAGACCGCATAATATCTTCTAGCTTATCTAGTCGTATTTGGGCATCTATCGCCGACATATTTTCCTCATTGACCTCAGCAATTATTTTTTCTAATCGAGTAAGGCACCCCCTTACTATTCCCCTCCTCTTTCGTAATGCTTCCATATCGTTACAAGTACTATGTATATATATGCATATAATATAAAGGTAACAATGCTTCTACTCACTGTGACCACTGTTCGATGAGTAAATTGTTCCTTTCTTCCTTATGTCAACCACCTTCGACTAAATTTTCCCAAATGAACAGCTCCAGCTCCACCAATTCTTGCTCCAAAGGCAACCTCCAATCCTTTGTGGTAGAATACCACCCGCAGTGATAGTTTGCAAAATATCCGGCTCAAAGGACCACTTGTGTTCGCGCCTATTACCAAACACCTATGGTAATAGGATTTTCTTCCTCCTTTTTTTGGATGTCGGCAGATTCTCCTTTTATATTCAAAAATAAAAACACCACCTTGTTCGTTGACAGTCCTTTATTAACGACCCACAGAAAAACGAATGACAAAGAGAAAGAAAAAAGTAAAAGAATATTGTTTCTTTCTAAATTTGGTGTGAAGTTGTATAAGAAAAGGAAAATAATAAAAAAAACTAAAATTTCAAAAAAAACGACTATCATGCGGTAACCCCTTTTTTTGTGTTTTATTTTAATAAAAACTAATTCACACATTCTTTTTACTTCGGCAACTCTCCTTTTGACTGTAACTCTCCTGAAAAGATACAAATAAGAGCCCATGAATATAATCATCAACACAGGCAACGATTTATTCTTAACTCTCTTAAATTACATGATCCTTAAATCCAAGGTACCACTACTCCAACTACCACTACAACAGGCGGCCGTCAGACAACGGGCTTACACCATTTATAAGGATCGAACTACCACTATAACAGGCGGCCGTCACACAACGGACTTACACCATTTATAAGAATCTATACCTTCGCCAGGCGACCACCTCACACACCGTTGAACAACTTGCTCGCAGGGGAACTGGTGGATGTTATGCCAATGCAGGATACAGATGCAAAAGCCAGGCGTCCATCGCATACACCATTGAGTTTCACACTCGTAGGACAGTCGATGGATGTTATGCCAATGCCAATTCTACGTATGAAAGCCAGGCAACCACCTCACACACCATTGAGTATTCCTCTCGTAGGGGAACTGGTGGATGTTATGCCAATGCAGGATGCAGATACAAAAGCCAGGCGACCATCACATACACCATTGAGTATCACACTCGTAGGACAGTCGATGGATGTTATACCAATGCCAATTCTACATATGAAAGCCAGGCGACCACCTCACACACCATTGAGTATTGCTCTCGCAGGGAAACTGGTGGATGTTATGCCAATGCACATATACCTTATGAACCAGGAGACCAACACACACACGATCGAGTTACTTACTCGATCGTTGTATGTTGGGTATTATACCAATGTTCAATAGAAAAAAAGATCTACGCACTTCACCAAAGAAAACTGCTACACTACTTCAAATTCAACTATTGTTTTTTTATAGTTAATTATTTAGATGACTATTCAGCGAGACAAACTCACCTCTCACTAAACTCCTGTCTGCCTTCTTACTATGCGTTTTTGTTATTATTTTATTTCATTTTTATTTTTATTTTTATTTATTTTTTTTTTTCACAAGACACCACGACCATAGACTAACTATACCTAGATATCAAACTCTACTAATACTTTTGCAAACGTTTAACTTTCGCACAGACACACTGTAAGTGAATCACCAACACATTCTCAATCTCTATAACCTGTCAGAATGGCTAAAATGACAACAAATTTCACGTAATGTTCGCTAAGTATATATAATAAAGGCAAAAATAAAAGGAAAAATATTTTTCGCTGGTGAATATTTAATTCAACGTGGTGAAAAAGTGAAGATAATAGAATATATTTAAAAAAACCCTTTTTTTTGTTTCAATTGAACAAAAAGGGGATCGTTTCAGAATAAAATTAAAAAAGGACCTAAGGATTATATTTTGAAAGTTTCATTTGAAGATATAAATGAATTGAAACTATTACAATTCTGAAATCAAGCTTAAGCTTGTATTGAGAGTCAATCGTATAAGCATTTTTTATGTTTAGGCACAAACTCTGTACTCTGGACATCAATGAAAAGGATTATTAATTAATGGCAACTTTTAAAATCAATTTCCTTGCTGTTCTTTTAGTTTGAATGAGTTGAGTAAATAAATTAATTAAATAATACTGATAAGTACAATTAACATTTTTGATCATTTTTTAGTTTTTTAAGGAAAATATTTGTTTTTCTATTTGAATTTGAAGCTTTTCCAAAATATTTCGAGAATCTTTTTTTTCACACATTATAAAGTACAAAAGCGGTGGTATTTTAATTGTTTATTTTTTAAAAATAATTTCCAGAATTTAACAAACAATGTGAAATGATATCCCAACTTAATTTGGTTTTGTCGAAGGGAATTTTTGTTTATAATTGTTTTCAACAGATTTTGCTACTACTTTGTTGAGTATTCTTTAATGCTGTTAACATCTTTAAGCCGGTCTGGCATAGAATGCGTCAACTTTTCAATATATTCACATATTATTTCTTGCCATTCCGCTAAAAATTAAAATTTTTATGTGGATATGGACTTATGCTTGAAATCGTTGTCCTGTTGGGAGTAAAAAATGTTTCGCAATAAGCATTGTTTGTGTCCTTTGAAGCAAATTTTCGCTGTAAATATTTTAGTATACTTCTTTTTCTGAATTACTGTGACTAAATTACCGATCTCAACAGTGGATATTTAGCTCCATATTACACAACCACCATTTCCGTGCTTTACTTTTTGCCTTGTGTATTTGGACTGTAAGTTTCATTTGGTTGTCTTCATGCTTTCGAAGACCTATTTGATTCATAAATGCTAAATTTTGACTCTTCTGAAAAAATCCTAGAAGACAAATCCTTTGTTTTTTTATTTATTAGCAAAGTCCTTTTGTTTTTTTTTATTTGCTTCGCTGACGAAAGGTTTCTTTCTAACGGTATAAAATTTATACGCCGATTTGATGTCGTTGACATTCACGAAAATCCAGCCAAATTTTAGAATTACAACGTGATATTTGTGAAACGTACAGCGTTGTGTTTACATCGATTTTCTTCTTCTCGGAAATTTTTTGATGCAAAAATTGAGCAAAGTATATGGAAATGTTGCGTTAGTAATGGAATTAGTAATACAAAAGCATTAAATATGAGCTAAATTGTCCAGTCACATCCATATTTTTTCAAAAAATAATTGGTCAATTCGCTGTCGTACTAAATGGACCTATAAAGCACTAATTTTCTATTTATTGTTCTATTTTCACAAATAAAAACAGTCAAAATAATCATTAATTATTATTTATTACTTCATATGAAAAGTTAATACAATATTTTCCATTTAATCTAATAATCCAATTTATTCATGAATTGTAATTTACATTTTTTCGGAACATGCTCTCCTGATGAAAACATTCATGGTGAAGCGAAAAACTTACCCACACCGTGGTGAAATGAACAAATGTCAATAATTTATTGAAGAAGCAGCAAATCCAAGAAAGAAAAAACAATTTCTTTAAATTTATTGTATTTATTGGATAAACAAAGCAAAACAAAACAAAAATCGAAAAAATGCTTTAAGTTTATGTGATCAGCTCACGATGGTTCCACACTGGGAACGTTTTTCTTGAAACCATTGGACTTCAAATGTTGGATCTGCAAGGAAAAAGGCATTATATGTATGTATAAACTATACGAAAATGTATTCTTTTTACTCACATTTATTTGATCAGCTCACGATGGTTCCACACTGGGAACGCTTTTCTTGAAACCATTGCACTTCAAATGTTGGATCTGCAAGGAAAAAGGCATTATATGTATAGCTATACGAAAATGTATTCTTTTTACTTACATGTAATTAGTTAGATCACTCATCCACATTTCTTAAAGCTCTTGAATGGTGCATTTAGATTCATTGTTCTTACTGTAAAAAAGAAGTAAAATAAATTATTTTGAAATTAAAATGTTTGTAGTTACTCACAAGAAAATGTAAACAAACTTTTCCAACTGCTTTTGCCACCTCCAATCCAAGGCAATCTGTTCGTGGCCGCAGTATTCTGTTGAAAATGTTTTCTTCTTGCTCCAAATGTGTAAATTTTTCTTCTTTTGTTGTCCTAGAAAATATAATAAACAAAATTATTGTTCAACATAAAATTTTTTTGCAACTTACACGAAATTAGATTTGTAAATATGAGAAATGTCAAAATCGAAATTCACCGCGTCATTTTTATATGGGTGACGTCACTCGTAAAACTTTTCGAATTTTGACATTGTTGACAATTCTCACGTATTCACGGACAGGTTCACACGGATAGGGACGATCAGTACAAAACCGGTTTTTATTTTCCAATATCTGGAAAGTTTGATATCTAGGTATAGTTAGTCTATGACCACGACTGAAGCCGTCAGCAAAACACAACTGAATGAGAAAGGCAACATGGAACGAGAGGGTTGCGAATGTCACAAAACATAACCAGGTGTAGGCAAATAAACTCTGCGGCATTGCCAGATTAGTAAAAGCAAGTCTGACTTTCTTATAGTTGGCTGACGTTCAATGTATAATATAAAGGGTCCGCCATCTAACGTTTTTTTTTTCAACTAGTGCTTATTTCGTGAATGGTAACACTTAGCTCATGTCTGATTTGACAGATAATTAGTTTTATCCTTCCGGTTAATAACGGAAAATAACTTCATTCAAATGGCTGCCTCGGCTGGACATGCAGTAGCCTACACGATCGGTCCAATTTTTAAACACATTATCGATTGTGTGCAGCTGTATTTCACCAATGGCTTCACGAATATTGTCCTTTAAAGCGTCAATTGTCTCTGGCTTGTCGGCGTAACATTTATCTTTTACGGCGCCCCACAAATAATAGTCCAACGGTGTCAAATCGCAGCTCCGAGGTGGCCAAACGACATCAGCTCTGCGGCTGATAATGCGATTTTCAAAAACAGGGCGCAAAACATCGAGTGTAGCTTCGGCTGTGTGGCACGTAGCGCCGTCCTGTTTAAACCAAATGTTGCCAATATCCTCCTCTTCAATTTTTGTGAACAAAAATTCGTTCAACATGGCCCGATAACGATCCCCATTGACTGTAACGGCCAAAAAAAGAAAAATGGCCCAATTATGCCTCTGGACTAAAATCCGCACCAAAGAGTTACTCGTTTTGGGTGTATCGGCTTTTCAATGTATGCGTGCGGGTGTTCTGTGCCCCAAATGCGACAATTTTGCTTGTTTACATACCCGCCAAGATCAGTTGGAAAAAAAATGTTAGATGGCGGACCCTTTATAATAAACAGACTGATAGATGGCGTGTAATAGTATATTTATATGTCGTCTAAGGGTACATCCGGTAAGCTTAAGAGAAAATCTCGTCATATTTACGGAGACCATATATGTAGCGCATGGCCGAATTATATGCTAATTCTAGTTTCCTAAAGGGCATTGCATCAATATTACTATAAGCTACCGATCTGTAGTTTATAATGGGCATAAACAGAGCTCTTACGAGTTTAAGCTTTGTTAAGATCGGGACAAAGGCGGATGAGATATAAAGTTGGCGTAGACCACCATATATTCTTTTGATAACATAATTGATATGGTTTTCGCACGAAACTTTGCAGTTGACATATAACATATTCCTAAGTTCTTCACCTCATTTTCATATGGAATCAATTGTCCCATTAAATGTATTTGTGGCAAGCAACTAGAATGAATCCTGTCATTACAGATAACAATTGCTTCAGATTTAGCAGGGTTTAAGGACAATTTATTGAGAACAGACCAGTTCTAAATTTGTTCCAAGTCCTCATTAAGTCTAGTTATACAATCATCCATTAAGCCAATCGGTCTAGACAGATATACCTGAGCATCGTCTGCATATAAATGCACCGATGAATGAAGCCAGACTTTAAGCATGTCGTTTATAAATAATGAGAACAAGAGTGGTCCTAAAATAGATCCTTGTGGGACACCTGAATGCACCGCTAGAAAATTTGAACTTCCCTGGCTAGTATGTACTTGTTGAGATCTGCCATTTAAATAATTAAATATGAGAGATGGAGCGTTATTACCAAAACTGAATTGACTTTCAGCTTCTCAATCAAACGTTGATGGTTCACAATAAGCACAGAATATATACATTATTCTTATCATACGCTCTTCTTAAATCATCTAGAATTTTTGTTACAGCCGTGGTACAACTGTGATTTTCTCTAAAGCCTGATTGAAACGGAGATACAATTTTATTTGAACTTATTTGCTCATTGATTTGGTTTTTTAACAAAATCTCAAAAATGTTTGATAGGCACGGTAACATACTAATAGGCATAAAATCTTCTGGCTGGTTCCTCGTAGTATTTTTAGGAACTGGCACAACTTTAGCATATTTTCAAGTGCGTAAGACGATAATATATCCAGGGCATAATTAGTTTTATAAACTTAACAGATATACAATCTACTCCTACCGCGTTTGATTTGATGTTGGATATGGCTTTAGCCACATCACTCTCTAACACACAGTGAAGCTCAAGATAATTAAAATTATCATGATTGATTACAGTAAGGTCAGTGTTGCTGTTATTAGCTGTAACTGAACTGTTAAATCTGTTTAAGTGGTTCGGATCTAGATCGCATCCCACTAACGTCTTTTCAACAATTCTTAAGGATCGGAGGTTCTTCCAGAGAGTAGAGCTAGGCTGAGTAGTATTAATCTTTGAGGAGTAAAATGCTACTTTGGCTTTTCTTACCTCGGCCGTAGCTCTATTTCTTTGAAATTTGAAGATATTCCAATTATTTCTACTACGATTTTACCGCCAACGAGAATACGATCTATCCCTATTTAAAAAAAGTTTTTTAATGTTTTCTCGAAAAGTGACTAGACAAGTGATTGAAAAGTATTTACTGGACATGTTTCCCAACAAAAATGCCAAGGACAATTAAGAACATCACGAGTCAAATCGCGCTCGTTAATTTTACTAAAATCACGAAAGGTAAATTGCACGGGATATGGCACTACACTAATCTGTTAACAAAGATTAGGACATGGTATGATGGAATACCTGGAAAAGTTTTTTGTTTGTATTCTGTGACTAGCTCTAAGTTTGACGTTAACACTATATCAAGAAGACTTTCTTTGAAATGGGGACGAAAATGAGTAGCTCTGGAAACATGGACAATATCCAGATCAACTATAGAACATTCATTTTTTAAGTTTTGTGATAGATTGTTGTCTAGTAAGAGATCAATATTAAGGTCACCGCACACAAATAAGGATGAATATTTAGGGCTGTGCATACTGGGGCTTTCAAAAAACTGACTAACACTTAAACTTTTGTTTAGATTATACACACAATCAATTAGCACACTTGTAACACTATTCATTATTTCAATAAACATAAACTCAACCTCGGAATCTTCTGACGACTCAATTACTTCACATTTAGATTTAAAGTTTATGGCAACGCCACCACCACGTTTCTAGTTTCTGTCGTTACGTAAGATATAATACCCTGGAATATCAATAGCATAATTACTGATATTCTCATTTAACCAACTTTCGGTAAAGCAAATAAAATCAATTGATCCCTCCGAGAAACAATCGCGTAACTCGTCCATGTGTGCTGGTATACTTTGAGTATTAAAGTTATATATTTTTATTTTAATATTGTTTACAAATTATTACTTAAATTGTTATCTTTGCTTTCTTACTTTATTTAAACCTCTTTGCAATTTGCTCTTGATAGCTATACTTTACGATCGACGCTCACAATTAGAATGGCTTCCCTTCACGTTCCTCTACTTTTGACAGCTTATAGGGTGCGTTCGGTAAACTTGAAAAACGAATTTTCAATTACTCAGCGTAGCGTTATCTCATGCTCGAGGCTCAGTTTTCAGGTAAACTCATCAGAACTGGCTCAAAATTCCCTGTAGCTAGAATATGCCATCGGCTGTGATGATGGATTAGGACATTAAAAACGGTGTCCTTTGTCCTTTGATGGCTTCAAAGCGCCTGACATCGATGACATATATCTAGTTATGCTACAAAAGGATATCAACCAGCAGGCTATTCTGAAACTAATCTTTGCTGCTAGCCTGCCACTGTCTCAGCCTTTCTGCAACACAGTAATCGGCACGTACCAGTCTGGCTTCCAGCCCGGCAGATCGATAATCGAACATATTTTCACACTAAGAAAAATCCTGGAAAAGACAAAAGAATTTCAAGTCGAGACCTACCATCTTTTCATCTACTTCAAAGTAGCATATGACAGCATTCATCGTTTTGAGCTCTACACGGTGATGGCCGAACTCGAAATCCCGGAAAAATTTCGGGATTCCTCCGAACTATTTCAAACCTGTGCCAGATTTATTCAATTTAGTGCTGGAACCAATAGTGTGCAGGGCAGGTGTTAACACGGAAGGCATTATCTTCAAAAAATCTGTCCAGCTCCTGGGGTACACAGACGAAGTCGACATCATCGGTCGCCGCCATAGAGGCTTTCAAGGCAATCGAAGAAGAGGCGAAACGAGTTTGCCTTGAAGTAAATAAGCACAAAACCAAGTACACATCAAGTATCAACAAACAAAGAAGCGCCTTTCCACCGTCAAGGATAAAACGTCACTGTTGATAACAGTAACCTCGAAGCGGTTAAGGAGTTTATCTACCTCGAAGTAAATATCAACTCCACGAATGACACCCTAGTGCCGATTCGGTGAAGACTTATCCTAGGAAACCGCTGCTGCTACATCGGTTTGGCGAAACAAATAAGTTCAAAACTTTTAACTCGAAAAACGAAATGCATGGTCTGCAAAGATTGATTCTGCGAGTTCTGTTCCATGGAGCCGAGTGCAGAAAAATAGAGCAGATATTGAACATTCTCGAGAGAAAAATTCTTCGTCGAATATTTATTCCCGTATGTAAGGAGGGCGAATAAAGGAGAAGATACAGCCGCGAGCCCTATGAGCTGTATCAAGATGTTGACGTAGTCCGAAAAGCCAAAACATGTCGACTAGACTGGCTCGGGCACATCGAGCAAATAGGCAATAACGCTCCAGCAAAGAGGGTCGAGGCGACAAGGTGACCGATCCTCCGATTTAAGGACCAAGCCATCACGGATGCCAGAGCACTTGGTTCAGACAGCTGGAAACAGCGCGCCCGGGATCGAAGAGAGTAGATGGCTGCTGTGTCTCAGGCAGAGACTCTTCACCACTTCAGGCTACCACTAGCATTTGCATCGAATCATATCGAAAATCGGGAAAAATGACTTGTTGCTCACCAGGAGCTTCAAATCTATCAGTCAGAGAGTGATTGAGCTTCATGTGCGTAAAGCTGTTTTCCGAATGCATCAGAAGCACTCATGTAAGGCTTCGCACCAGCAATTTCATCGAAATTGGGGTTACATTCGCACTGCATCACTTGACGGCATGTATAGCTCAGCCAAACAATCATTAGTTTCATGGATTACAGCAATCCTAGTCAACCGAACACTGTTTGCCGCCAATATATGATGACAAGGGTAAGCATGGGTCGGCCTCAAGACGCCATCCTGTCTCCCATGATATGGTACATGGTACATGGTCACTACTTAACGCTCTCAATAGTTATAAAGTCCATACTCAGGCGTATGCAGATGCTATGAGATGGTGAGGGTTAATTCGGCTCCTTAGACTAGAATAGATTTACACCAGAACAACGGTACTGTATCATTCGAATTTATTCAAAAAATTACGCTAAAATTTAAGTCCCTTTTCGTCCTGTTGTGGACGAATTTGATACTACATACACTCTTCATGACGTAGCCAACAACGCGTCAACACATTGTGCATACAAAAAAAAGTAAGCCTTGGTCCGCTATTGCCCCCATCCGAATATCATCAGTTGGTGAAAGAACGAGACCATGGCTTGCGACGAAAGTTCGCAAATTGAGCTCTTGAGCAGCTTGAAGTCGACTATTGTTTTCATCGGATAACCATCCTTTTTGAAGAGGCTCACTTTTTGTTCAATGGGCTTGTAATTGAGCAAAATTTCCATTGAAGATCAATTTCATGCATGAAATTGCGCTGGGTTGTGTGGTCTTTATGCTGGCCTTGTTCTTTTTTTTGCAAAATGAGGCCACAGCTCGATATACAATCAATAATCAACGTCACTGCACAATTATCAGTGATCATAATCACTGAAATATGCACAAAACTGATCCGGATCGTCCAATAACGCATATTTTGCTTCTTGGCAAAGCCATTAAGCCAAAAATGAGCTTCATCGCTAAAGATGATTTTTCGATGAAATTCAGGATTCTTCAAACTTTGCCGAAGCCTACTCGAAGAAGTTTCGGCGCTTCAAATGATCAAGAGACACTCTTAAAGTTGCGGCCACCGACTCAGAATTCCGGTGGTAATTTTTAATAATTTCCAAACGTTGCTCGTTGGTGAACTTCACCACGACAAAAATGTAAACCCTGACTGACGTCTTGACATTGGCAGACTATAAAAAAAGTTTAAGGGCGCGTTTGTTTTAGAATACACAATTGTTATGTCCCTATTGAAAGCACTTTACATATAGGATGACCAGATACCAATGATAGTTTTTCCAATTTTTATGTTTCAGCAGCTGTCAAAGTTACCAATGACATCTAGTTGTCAAATTCCGGCTCAGTTGTAAATATGCAACGTGAATTTCGTCGTGAGGTTGGTCGTCCTCATGGCTTCATTGTGCAGGCAATTCGTCGCACCGTGAAAAAGTTTGAGCTTGAGCACACTCTCTTGGATCTTAAGCCACCAACCAGATAGAGATTGGTGCGAAATTAAGAAAACATAGGCGCCATAGCGGCCAGTATCGAAGAACAGGCAGAAATGTCGATTCGGTGACCATCAGCTGAATTGGGCATCGCCAGAGAGTCAATCCGGCATATTTTGCTGTTGGATTTGGGCATACGAGTATATCCGTATAAGCTTGTGCTGACACAAAAACTGCAGCTGGGCACCCATCGACAACGCCGTAAGTTTGCTAATTGGGCGCTGGAAATGTTGGCCGGAGATCCGGATTTTTACCAACAAATCATCTTCTCGGACTAGGCCCATTTTTGGCTCAGCGACTATGCCAACAAGCAAAATAGCCATAATTGGAACGAACACAATCCACAAGTGTTCGGCAGATCAACAAAGCATCCACAAAGATTGACTGTTTGGCGCGGTTTATGTCATGGCGGCATCATCGGACCTTACTTCTTTCGAAATGAGGAAGGAGACAACATTACCGTCAATGAGGTATAAAGCGATGTTAACCAACTTTCTGTGGTTAGAGCTCGGCAACATCGATATATCCGAGCTGTGGTTCCAACAAGACGACGCTACATGCCATACAAGCGACACAACGCTCGATGTTGTGAAGGAGAAATTTGGTTCATCAATTGGCCGCCGCTATCATGCAATTTGACACCACTCGATTATTTTCTCTGGGGGTACGTCAAGTCCTTAGCCTACGCTAACTTTGTACTTTGGACGAGCTCGAGGCCAACATTCGACAGGCTATTGCCGGAATAGCGTAGCACATTTTGGACCGCACAACACTGAAAGCGAAGCCGCAGCGGCCATTTGAATGATGTGCTTTTCCACACATAATGGCATGAACGTAGCTTCAAAATAAAGCCATAATCATTTTATATCTCACACCGTTGTTGTTTTATTTAATTTTTTTTTACTCCTATCGCTCCTATCTGATCACACTTTAGTTCGAGCAGGATGGTGCTAAGTGTCATTCATGGCCATGAAACCATTGACTTATTGAGGAGTCGATTCAACGCGAAACGGAGCGAGTTCGGAAGAGGAGTGTTCATGATTACTTGCTTAACAATTCTCCATTTACATATATAAAGTGCTACGGTCTGATCATCGATGGGCAAGATATTTTTGGGTTGAAAGGCTCACTGATCACAAGTTCCGCAAAATCGCTTTTCACTGGCAACTGCAATAATTCAGATTTTATGAACAAACAGAAGGATGAGACACAAGAGTAATTAATTAATTAATTTGTGTTGGCATCTATTTGTCTAGTTGTTTGTTTTTTTCCGATTAATTCGAGTAAGTTACCTCTCGATACAAGTTACCTTCAAAAAAGAAAGAGAAACACATTGACAAGATTTGACGTCTTAATTGTCAAGTTAGTGTCTGTTCGAGACAGGGTTGTTAACACTGTCGTACTGAAAAACATGGGGAATAGATTAATATCCTAAGAGCATAATATTCGATCGTTCAGTCCTGAAAAGAGTGGCATTGTCCAAGAGAAGATCCCGATCCAGCGATCGATTTTAACATAGCTTATAGAAGCAGAGGTTTTTAGATTTTAATATTCAATCTTGGAAACAAATTGTTTTAAGCATTTTAAACGCAACTACGCTTGGCGCCCATCCAATTAGACAACTGTAGTGTAGACAGCCAATTTTAAGTGCTAATTAGAAAGTTTTAGATACAACTACATGTATTGGAGTACTATGGAGTTCAAGTGTGTGAAGGAAATAGATGCGTTACTTTCAATTGACAAAATAAAAAAAAACCTTAAAAGCCTTTTAACCCAGTTAATAGATTTTTCTTGTAGTAACTACAGAACAAAAAGAGAATAGTAGAGAGCAAGTCATCAAACAGTTAACATAAACACTTCACTACTTACTTCAACATAGACCTGAGACTAATCGTAAAAATGACAATTATGAGATAAGTGTCTTAAAATGATTAGTTTCCTCTTACCCATGATATTCTCCATTTTTACAACAGTTTCTGTTTAATGATAGCGAAAGTGAATTAACTCTCAATCCCGTCTCTTCGTCGATTCTTAGAAAATTGGAAACTGTCTTTCAAATGTATCCACATCCATGGTAACAGCAATGTGCTCTATGTAAACCACTCCTGAGTGCCAGCTGGCAAATTGCTTGTAAGCCTTCACTTACTGCTAGATTAACCCACGCAATACCACCCGACGGAGATCATCATCACAAATCACGCAATAAACAAGTTCCTTATCTGTAAGATTTTAGCAGAGTATCTCAGTATCTCAACACCATCGAAGTCTCAAATCAGCCGGCTCACTCGCTTATTCAAAGAAGTGACACAGCAAATTTCTTTCATCGAATTTTCCCGCAAAAATTTTCACTTTTCACCTGAAGGCTGCCATGATGCCAAAGACATCAAAACAAATGTACGGCTCATTGTTCATTGGCAAGCAACCACCACCGCGTCCGGAGCGCAGCGCGACAACGTGATCTGTGCACGTTTGGCTGAAAATCTAAGAAGCTCCAATCTGATCGTCATAATAATATAAAGAAAATTGTTAGTGACATCAAGACTTGGCACATGACTGACTGCCATTCCATTCCAAGTGAATACTGTGTACGAGTACCAACGGTATTGAGAGTGATTTTGTATAATACAATACAACGACACCGACTTGGAGCTGTTGTAATTGAAAATTATTGTATTACCAAATTATGCGCATTTATTATAATAACACACAGACAATGCCATTAGTGTAAAGCGAGTTAAATTGTGAGGTTATGTAGGGGGTAAACGTCACAACGGGCTGTTTAAAAATGATTTATTGCCGGTATTTTGGGGGGCAGGTGTTTCTTCGAAACGGAAACTAATGTGAGTTGTTTGCTCTTGACTTTTTTTTAGGAAAGTTAACAAATAATAATCTATTCCCGTCCAAAGGGAGGGATAGGGAAAGAATTTGGGTTATTTGTAAATGTAAATCAAACAGAACTAGGCGTCAATAATAAGACCTGTCAAGTGATTGATTGTGGCAGTTGCAAAATTAGTTATTTCTGTTGATTGATGCATGGTCAGTGAGCAAAATATGTGGTGAAAGTTAATCGGAGCGATTTTAATGCAACCCGATTTATTTATTTACAATGACTCTTCCGTCGAATCCGGACCTTGGTCTTATATAAATGATTATATACTTGCTTACGTATATGGCGCTACAGTCCGGAGTGGACCACGGATTGAGCTAACATGCCTCTCCAGCTAGCAGAATCTTTTACCAGCTTCCCTCCACATAAGACTGAAAGCGTTGTCCCTCTGGGTGGGAGTTGACATCTTTCCGGGCTTGGACGCTGGTGTCCATGCACTCAAGGTGGTTATCCGAGCTTTTCTGGCGAGTAAAGTTCGCTGTTCAAACGTCTCCTGCATTCTACATTGATGCAACCGGGACCGTAACTTACCAGAAGAACTTTTCTCACGAAGAGCCCGGTGTCGACTCCGTAAACCAGGACTGGGATGATCAGGATATCATTTTTGGTTGCTAGAGAAATGTTTTTACTACTCCATTGCTTCTAATACCAAAGAAGCAGAGATTAGCAAGAGCGATTTTTCGCATGATTTCCGCGTTGGTGTCATTGCCGGAGTTAATAGCGGAGCGGTGGTAGATAAAGTCCCTTACTACCTCAAAGCAGTAGCTGCCTATAGTGACGTTTTGTCTAGGACTCAAATGTGGTGTGTTCCTCTTTGTTGACAACACAGCACTACACCGCGAAACCCATCTTTCCCGCTTTTACTTCAATAGTCGCGAACGCTCCATTAACAGCTCGCTGTGTTCTTCCCGAGTTACTGGGCAGACTTTTGAAAGATAAGATGGTTTCTTTGCAGTTGGCTTGCTAGTTTCGCACAATTCTTTCGGAAATGATGTTGAAAAAATCACATGACACCGCATCGCCTTGTTTAAGCCATTTTCTGACATTGAAGGTCTTGGTTTTGTCATTACCGACTTTGACGGAGCAGCGTGCATTTTCCATCGTCATTTTAGATAGTTGAATGAGCTCGGCAGCGATGTTGGAAGTAGATATGGCTCTGTGTAGTTCATCTCTGTAGAGGCTGAGGTGTTGTGTATCGATTTGGAGCTATTGGTTTTTTTTCCAACATGTGTTGTAATATGATTTATGGTGAATTTTCCTCGTCTAAAACAACACTGATACAGCTATCTTAGCTCATACTGTTTACGGAGGGTCTTAGGCACTCATATAATATACGATATAGAGTGAAAACCGTGAATGCCTCAAAATTTCGACCCGATTATCAAAGATGCTTTCCTTCCCTAGTTGGGCATTAAAATCTGTATGGATGATTTTCACGTCATATTTATGGTCTTGCTCGTAGGTTTTATCGAAGAGCTCGTAGAAGCGGATCCAAATAAAAGCTCTTCTTGTCGCGGCAGTTGTCTGCAATATTCTAGATAGTAGAATATATATCGTAGTTCTTCATACTCTTTTTGTTCGGTACAATCCATCGCACTTTTTGGATGACGGTTATGTCTGCTTTATAGCAGTCGAGGATCTCCGCGACTTGTTTGACTGCACGCATTCGAACATTCCACGTTCAGATCCGAACATCGTTTGCCAAGGTCTTCAATAGTGAATCCGTTTTTATCCGAGATCATCAGTTGGTTCGTCACATCTTTTTAATCTATTCCGGTTGTTGCTATACATTTTCCTTCAACGAGGTTGACTTTGATTTCTGTACAAGTACTTTTCAGTCCTTTTTTTGAGTGGGAATACCGAGTTCTGGCGGAGATGGAGGGCAGCCATGGTCTCATCAGCTAGTGATCCACCAACCCCAGACCTCGGAAAACAAGCGACTATGGGCGGATTTCTCCTGTGAGAATGAGTGCTAGGTAGAACTCACGACGAACTAGAAGAACACCGTTTTCGGAGATCGTAGGGTGGATGGGTGACTCGCAATGGGAAGCATCAAACAGGATGTCTGTAAGCAGGCGACGGGTGGGGACGGACGGTCCCTTCAAGCCAGACAATACAATACGATGATGACGGGTGTGGCAGGACGATCTCTGGAACCTACACCCCAATGAAACAATAAAGAGGAACACCATATACCACAACAGACGTCGGTACAAATTTAAGCATCACATCCCACAACTGATATGGATGCAATGGATGCAGGTAGCCATGGAGCTATCACAGAGCAAGGCGCTCGATAGGTGTAGAGACGACCATCCCTTTTATAGTAATACCGGCCATCAGTAAGTGAGGGTAATTTAAGTTGTGCGATTAATTTTGGGATTGCGAAAGGCAATTTTTCTTTTTTGAAGTTTATCCAAGCAAATTAAAGTAAAGTAGCGTAAATAATAAAGTAGAGCTGCGAGTTAGTCCTTTGATGAATAAAAAGGGAAAGAGGAAAAGGCGGAAGGTATGGACGAGAAATTGGATAATCGCGTAGCCGACAAAAGGCTCAATCGAGGCTGTGTCAGAATGGGCCACAGGGGACAAAATAGTGCAATGTAGTGTAGTTAATAATAGTAAAAAGCGTTTTAAGATATCAAATTGAGACTCCGGTAGGTCGCTCGTGCGTAAGACTCCCGAAAATATGCGCGGGACTTGCGACTCTTTAAGTAAACCATTAGTGTTCATAACTGTGAAAATAGCGGGTCATTCCTTCGTCGAATGTACCGCTAAACGAAACTCTTTACAAACTAAAATAAATTGTCGAGCACCAACGGGACCTTATTACGTACTCGATAACCAGTTTTTATGTTTCTTTTTTTTTCTTGCTTTGGGGAAGCCGGCCTATGCATTTTGCTTCCAAATCGTGCATCAAAGCTGACCCAACAGGGATAACTTGGTTTGGTAAATCAATATCATATTCTTCATTGCATACTCCCTCGTGCTTAAGATATGGTACTTCAACTTGTTTGCTTGAAATTTAGCTGATAACTGTTTCTTCTTCCTTTTTATTTGTTAGTTTTGGTTAGTTTTAAATGCATTTTATTTTCTTAATCACTAACTCTTACATACTAACAAAAAATGCTTAAATGCTAGCTTAAAATTACTTAACAATCTTATACTAACTTACTGGCCCCACGCAGGCACTCTAAGCTACTCTAAATTCTTATAACTATGTCTTTCGACTTTATTTACATTTTCTTTATTAATATTTATTTACTATACTTAGAGCTAAGAAAAAAAATTGCTAACAAAAACTTAGAATATGGACATATTTTTTTATTTTTTATAAAAACTTAATATCTAACTTAAAATAAACCTTAACCTAACTAACCTACATACGCAATACACACATATAGACATTATACACAATTATATACATATATTAGTATATACCTTTGTTGTTTAATACATGTATATATTTCTTAGATGCTAACCTAAACCTATGTAAGCTGGCCATCGCTTTTTACAGAGAAAACAGATTGGTCAGCTCTGCCTCATTATTGAGGCAGAGTCCTTAATTCGAAACTCCTTAATTGGAGTCCTTAATTCGAAATGAACGGGGGTAGGTCACCCTCTCTGGCAATGATGTTATTTGCCATATTTTCGTCGCTAAACCGGGTGAAACCAGAGCTCTCGGATCGCCAGTTCCCTATTTCATTTCGAATGCAGAAGTCTTGCACCAAGACGCGATTGTCCAGGTCGTAATTAGGGTCAATGTTATCAGTGGCCTTGTATACTTCCTGGAAAGTCGCCCCTATGGATTCAACCTTCTCCTGTGGATCCTTGACCACAAAAAAGTCGTCGCGGCCTCATTTGGATAAATACCTGCTATTGTCAGTAACCGATCGTTGTTTGTTGTCCGGGCTATTTTAAGACACTGAAGGTCGTTTTGATTTTTTCTCCGGAATAGTTTATTTATTTGCGGAAACATATTCGGGTCACTGGTGTTTACAGCCCGAACCTTGTTGTTCCAATACAAACTTACAGAAATTCTGTAATTGTCTTTTATTAGCGTTTGAATATTTTTTATCGACGACTTAAGTGTCCTAATCTCCGGCTCTTGTCTGTCAGTTAACTGTCTTGTCAGAAGTCTACTTTTCTGTCGGTGCAGTGCGTCAATAGTAGGATTGCGGAACAGGTCTTCGTTAGTCGTACGTCGATATCGCGGTATTGTAGTGTCCATAGTTTGTTTAATTGTCTCGTCCATTTGTTTTAGGTAATTGTCGATCTCCTCGTTTGACAAATTCCTATTGGACGGTGGGTGGAGCACGTTCGAGGAGAGCGCTCTAGTCAAGGTTGCGGAGAAGTGTGTCCATCGAGTCTTACTGTAGTTGTAAGTATATCTTTGGACAAACTCCTCCAATTCCGCAATTTCGTTGGGAACCGTAATTTCGGTGCTAAAACCGCAATGGTCGCTGTCATACACGAATGTGCGCAGACAGTTTAATGTTTGTAAATTTGTACCTGTCAGTCGTA
Organism: Volucella bombylans; assembly: GCA_949129095.1. Classification (NCBI taxonomy): domain Eukaryota; kingdom Metazoa; phylum Arthropoda; class Insecta; order Diptera; family Syrphidae; genus Volucella; species Volucella bombylans. The sequence continues at coordinate 64,569,277 of OX422143.1, read as the reverse complement.
TACGTTCATCGTACAGCAGTAGATCCAAATAAGACCCGCCTCTGGGAAACGACGGGTTATCCGTCGCTTTAAGACCGAGTCTGTACATGACTGTACGTGCTGACCCCACCAATCGAGTAGTAGGTTCCCGCTAGTATTTGGCAAATTATTTCCCCAATCTCTGTGTCTAGCGTTGAAAGCCCCGCCGATTATAAAATAATTCTCCCCCGATTCCAGCCTCAGAAGTCGAAAAAGTGTGTCGAGCTCTGTAATGAATAGGGTAGCTTGTGAAGTATCAGGTGCATAAACAGAGGCCAAGTACAGCCGCTTTCCACTGCGGAGCGGGATGTACACGACGACTGCCTCCAACACCCGGAACCTGCGCAACACTCCCTTGTACACTCTGTGAAATTTTATACCTTCTTTAATGAAGATCGCGACACCGCCTCCACGTTTGGATCTGGGCCGGTTTCTTCTTCTAACGATATAATTATTGTACTCCAGTTTGTGCTTATCGGTTAGCTTCGTTTCGCTAGCGAAAAGCACATCAGGAGTTTGGTCTTGTAGCAATTTAAACATTGCGGCTCTTCGTTCAATCCTAATCAGTGAATTAACATTCACCGCAAGGTCCTTCAAAGTTTGCTCCACCATGTGCGTACCCATTACGACATGTGTTGCGTTAGGACCGGCAGCAGCGCGTAGATCTGGTCCACCCGCTTGGCCTGTTCTTGAACCTGCTTTTGCAGCTGAGCCATCTGCCCTTGGATTGCGAGCTAGATGGCTGGCATGTTAGGTGCAGCTTCCGTTGTTCTCGGCATCGGCGCCGGAGAAGCAACAGTCGCTTGCTGTACCGTAGCCCCCCTACCTGACGCCATTTGGGGTAGGAAATTTGGGACGTGACGGCTGGTGTTTGAAACCTAACAGGTGAACGTTTGACCTCCACCTTCTGCTGCCGAGCCAGTTTTGCTTTCTTAATGTCAGTGAACTTAAGACAACCCCGATAGTTTGCCGTGTGTCCCACGTTTCCACATAACACGCACGAGAGCTGCGACCTATCGGATGCTCCGTCAACACCCAGAGCACACTCCTCGGAACTGTGGTTCTTTGCGCACTTCACGCATCGAGGCTGCATTTGGCAGTTTGACGCGGCGTGCCCGAACCTCTGGCAGCGAACGCATTGTATAACGTCTTCGCTCCTTTTTAATTTTTCCCAGTGAACCACCTGGTAGTCTAGGATATTGATACTCCTTAGACTATCCAGATGGCTTTCGGGACTGAGCTGCACCAGGAAGAACGGCAGACTCCGTTTCTCCCGCCTGGCTCTAGCTGTGGTAAATGGCTTTACCACTACAAACTTGAGTCCTTCGCACTCCTTCTCTTTGTGCAGTGCCAGGATCTCCTCAGGATCAGAAGACGGTTCCAACCCCTTCAGCAGCATCGATTGCCGCTTTTCACACTTCTGTGTGAATGAGTAGTGCTCCGTGGTCGTATCTTTTAGGAGCTCTTTCACTTTCGCGTAGCACTCCACTGTATTATAGTGGATGGCATAGCGGTCGTTCCCTAATCGCTTAATATTAAAATTATTACCAATGATCAACTTACACATGTCCTTGGTTTCATTTACCTCCAATTTATAGGTGTTGATAGGAGGCACCTTCTCCTTCTTTTTCTGCTGCTGCTGTTGCTGTTGTTGTTGTTGCTGCTACTGCTGTTGTTGTTGTTGCTGCTGCTGCTGCTGTTTTTTCAGCTGCTGTGGTTTCAGCTGTTGCTGTTTCTGCTGCTGTTTTTTCTGCTGCAGTTGTTGTTTCTGCTGCTGGTGGTTTTGTTGTTGCTGCAGTTGTTGTTTCCGCTCTTGTTGCTTTTTTTGGTGGGAGCTTTCTACCTCTAATTGCTCCCTCTGCCTGCGTGCAGTTTGTTTCTGCTTAACAGCAAGAATTTTTTTGTCAGCTTTTCAATGCTGCAGCTAATATCTTTTATCATTTCATCCTCATCGTCCGATTCGGATGCCGCTAGAGAGGCAAAGTTGTCATTGCCCCCCTCATAATGGACCTCATCGGCCGTTAAAACGGCATTTATTTTCTTTTTTGTTAGGTTAGGAGGGGTTTTCACACTCCTCCTCCTTAAAAAAAAAAAGAAGTTCAAAGTTTGGCCTGAGATCGAACTCGTATCCCACGATTTGATAACCGACGCCGCTAACCTCTGGGCTACCGAGTCAACTATTAAAATTGTGACCAATTGTCTTTAGGACTAACGCTAGATTTCTATTTTTTAACTATGAAAAGCCGAGACATGTCTATTCTCTGCTGAGATCTGCGAACGACTCACCTCCTTTATGCAAACCACGACTGAGTTCACACTCAACAAGCAGTTCTTCTATCGCATTTTATTTTGTTTGTATAAGATACTCGTATCCAGCAGGCGATTTTCCATTGAAAATTCCTGTGTACTTTAGAAAATTACGCGCTGCTAATCACCGCGCTAGATCGAGAGGCTTAGTCCTTTTCAGACGGCGCAATAAATTTGTCTCGTCGAGGATCTGTTGAACAGAAATATTCGTATGACCTTTTAGTCGATTATTATGTTTTCGCGCAAACATTTTCATTACGTTCTGAACGTTTTCGACTCCTAAGTCTCTGTGGATATCATCGTTTCTAATGTACCACGGCGCATTAACAATACCTCGAAGAACTTTGTTTTGGAATGTCTGTATTACATTAATGTTACTATTTTTAGTACAATCCCAAGGTTTTACAGCATATGTCCAGACCGGTTTTAGCACTTGCTTGTATAACAGCAGTTTGTATTCTAAGCTAAGCTTGGAATACTTTCCAATAAGCCAGTAAATATCTCTATATTTGATTTGAAGCTCTTCACGTTTTTTCTTAACATATGCTCTCCATTTTAGTTTAGCGTCTAGTGTCATACCGAGTTATTTGGCCTCGTTCGCGTAAGGAATTCGTACTGCGTTGATAAACACCGGTGGATTCTCAATTTTCTTGAGAGTGAAGTTCACGTGGACAGACTTGTTTTCATTAAGCGCGATTCGCCAAGTCTTTCTCCAATTGTTAATCCGTGTAAGGGCACTTTGCAACTTGGCAGTTGCTTCTTCGACTGTTTTAGCCATTGCCAAAATGGCAGTGTCATCAGCAAATGTGGCTAGGACAGTGTCGTCCGTTTGCGGTATATCACGGGTAAAAAGCAAATATACCAGAGGGCCAAATACCCTTCCTTGCGGCACCCTCGCCTTTATTGTCTTAAAAGTGGAATATTCGTTTCCGTGTCTCACACGGAAGAGTCGGTCTTCCAGGTATGTACCTAAAATACGAGACAATTGTTGGGGTAGGGCTTGTCGAAGTTTATATTTTAGGACTTCGTGCCATACCTTATCAAAGGCTTGCGAAACGTCAAGGAATGCGCTTGAACAAACTAACTTACACTCGATTGCTCGTTCAATTACATCGGTAATTCGAAGCACTTGGTCAACTGTAGAGTGTTGGCTTCTAAAGCCAAATTGATGATCAGGCAAGAGGGAATTTGTGTCGGTAATTGGTTTAAGACGATTAAGAACGATTCGTTCGAAGACCTTCGATGTAATCGGGAGAAGCGATATTGGTCTATATGACTTGACTTCAGTCAGCGGTTTACCGGGTTTCGGCGGAACCATAATAACTTTGGCTACTTTCCACTGGTGCGGTACATGCTCTAATCTATTGCTGGCATTTATAAGATAGAGCAGGTTTGGCAAACCGGCAACGCTTTAAGTATCTCTCCCGTTATTAAGTCATATCCCGGGGCTTTATTGGGCTTAAGCGTGTTTATAACTTGTCTAAGTTCCCTAAGTGTAGCCTTTTTTACTGGAAAGTTTGTCGTCACGTCTAGCGTATTGACATTCTCTGGAAGCACTTCCCCGTCGAATGGTTTAAACGTTTCTACAAGATGGTTGGCGAAAACATTAGCTTTTTCCTTATCTTCTTTCGCCCAGTCATCCTGGTTTCTTCTTATTGGCGCCACGTGTATTTGGGGCTTTCGAACACACGGCTCTCCATATGGAGTAGTTGGTATCCTTTGTCGTTGTGAGTCTTACAAGGTAGTTATTAATACCTTGGTTATTGAAGTCCTTGATCGATTTTTTCAACAAGTTGCAGAGCCTATTGAAGGACAATTTTATCTTGTGGTGCCCGGGTTTCATGCCCCTTTCTCCGCGCTCTTCGTTTCTTCTTTATCATTTCTCTGATTTCCGGTGAGTATCTTATGTCGACTTTGGGAACTTTGTTCGATTCGCGGGGAGTGTTATTCCAGGCCGCTTGCTGTATGACTTAGCTAGCGTTTACTCCCTTTCCGATAAAGAAGTCTATTAGATCGGGTGTTTTGGCGACATCCGAGGGCCAGTATGTCGGCTTGCCTGTTGAGTAAAAATAGCAACCACATTCCATACAAGCCCTGTAAAGAGTTTTGCCTTTTTGAGAGATACATCTTGAACCCCAAAAGGTGTGCTTCGCGTTAAAGTCGCCACCAATAATGAAGATTGGTCCAAGAGAGTTGAATAGGTCAATAAATTCGTGTTTTTCTATTTTGCAGCGCGATTGGCAATAGATTGAGGATATACTAAAAGAGTAATTTTTATTTTAAGCGCGCACCACGGTCATTTGAAATTTGTCAAGTTCAATTATTGCTTCCAGAGTATGTTCAATGAATAGGGATGACCCGCCTCTTGCGTTTCCCGATGGATGATGAGCGTGGTAGTCGCGGTAACCTTTTAGTTGCACTCGCGATTCTGTCGCCAGGTGAGTTTCAAAAATTAAACATATGTCAATTACTTTTTCCTGAATGAAAATATTTTGTTCATCAAGTTTTTCTGCAGCCAGCTGGCATTCCACGGAAGTATATTGAGCTTCTTTGCCATAATTAGATGCAGAAATTGACTTCGAGCTTAAGAAGCCGTTCGACTATTATCTCATCTATTTTAGTCTGTTCTTCTAGTCTCTCGAGAATTATGGAGAACACATTTGAAGCAGATCCGGTGATGTATCTGTTCATTGAAAGTAATCAAATCACTAGTGGCTTCTTCTTCACTGTTTATCTGAACAGAACTTTTACATGTAAACGACGGTTGGAAATTAATTATTTTAAACCTAAAATTCTCTAAGAATGGGTCAAAACTATAAATTTATTAGTTTTCTGATTTTAACGTTATAATTTTATATATATTAAATAACATTAAATATTAAATAACAATCAATATTAAATAACAATAATGTACATTTTATTATTTTATTCAAAACTTTGATTTGAAATTCTGGAAACTAGAAAATCTGTCAGTGCCAGCGCTGAACGTTTCCATTAAAGACGAAGACAGCGCATTTCAAACTAAACTGTCATCTACACGTGCAGATGAGTGTCAAAACAAAAACTGACATTTAACTCGAGAACCACACGGTTGGGAGTTCGTGTCTAATAAGTTTTTATCATTTTTTAACAAAATCAAACGAAAATAAGAATGGATATCCAGCTAAACATAAGCAACAACCCGCCAAAAATCCGCAGCAGGCCAAAGGTATCTCAAAAAGTTAGTTAAACCTAGATAAAACGAACGACTTCCATATTTTTTCAGGCAATTCTCAATGGACGACCTAAGTCAATCGCAAAGAAAGCTGTGAAAAATTCAGCTTCTAATGGGTTCTCATTCGAATTCGGAGGCCCACAAAAGGTAAAAGCTATCGTAGCCAGACGAAGGCCACAGAAAAAGGAAGAGGCCAACAATAGCAACGCATCACAGCCGCCTCCGAAACGGCCATTAGTCTTGCGGCCGCCAGACTCGCCGCCGCAAAAAGAAGGAAAATCAACACACTCACAAGGCGAACTCATGTTAAATATTGTTTCTGGAACTCCAGCTGAAAGACCTGCCAAGAAAATAGGAAAACCTTCCCGCTCGGACAGAATGGCTTCGCAAAAAAGCAAAGAGTGGACAAATCCCTTTACGATGAAAAAAGTTCTCTCCGACAAAGAGATCGACGAGGGAATTCGCAAATTTTCCCAAAATCCCAATGGTGCAAAGCGCATAAATGAAAACGGACAATCCAAGACAGTCAAGGCAGTGAAAAAGGTAACGAAACACAGCGATAGGTCGGTCAAAACAGTCAATCTCTTCACAAATAATCCAGAGGCTAAGGTACTCGGACAAAGATTAGTGAAGCCACTGACTGAGAAAATATTCACTGGAGTGGCGATTTCATCTCTCGACATCCATCCGCATTGTGTGAAGAACTTGTCGGACATACTGAGTATCACAGAGCTAACCGCTGTCCAACAGAAAACGATTCCCGAAGCACTGAAGGGTAGAGACGTTCTGGTCCGTTCACAAACTGGCTCGGGAAAGACTCTTGCGTATGCTTTACCTGTAGTGGAGCGACTTCAAGAGATTCGTCCGAAACTCACGCGTGATACTGGAATCGTAGCTGTAGTAATCGTACCAACTAGAGAATTAGCCATTCAAACCTACGAATTGTTCGTGAAACTGCTCAAGCCTTTTACTTGGATTGTGCCTGGTATCCTTACAGGCGGCGAACGTAGAAAAGCTGAGAAAGCTCGACTTCGAAAGGGAATCAATATATTAGTGGGAACCCCTGGTAGGCTAGTCGACCACTTGCTGCACACGGAGTCCTTTAAATTGGACAAAGCAAAGTTCATTGTTTTGGACGAAGCAGATCGGTTGTTAGAGATGGGCTACGAGCGAGATGTGAAGCAAATTGTTGAAGCTATCGATGAGCACAGACAGAAAGCTGCTGCTGAAGGTAAGCAATTGGAAAATCTCCAACGTATGTTGTTGTCTGCCACTCTAACGTCTGCTGTGCAAAAACTCGCTGGCCTAACGCTTAAAGAGCCGTTGTTCATTGACAATAAGGACGAGGATCCACAGGCGCTAAAATTAATCACCGAAGGTGATTTACCAGATCCGGACGAAGATGGTGTTCTAGTCATCCCGGAAAATCTTCAATTGAGCTACGTTGTCGCTCCAACTAAACTAAGACTGGTTACTCTTTCGGGCTTGTTGGCTAAGGAACTAGAAAAGAAGAACTTCAAAGCGATAGTGTTCATGTCCACTATGGAGATGGTGAACTTTCATCACGATCTGATGAATGAACAACTCACACAGAAGGTGCTTGACGATGAAGATGAAGCCAATGAAGATGAAGACGACGGTGATGATCCTCTATTGAAGGGAATGCGTTTTTTCAAGTAAGTGCATAGGAGTCTCTATTGTTGGGAATTGGTTTCGAAGAATTTTGTTTGCAGGTTGCATGGCTCGATGACGCAAAACGAACGGCAAGGAGTCTTCAATGCTTTCCGGGAGGCAAAATCTGGTGTTTTACTAGCAACGGTGAGTAAGAAGTGAATATCATCTGTTCCATCCTCTATGCAGAATGGTTTGCCTGATCCTATGTCTTTCATTCGGCTCTTGAACATTGGTCAGACGATTTCAGTCTCTACGTAAGATATGACACTCTTTTATCCTTTGATCCCTGCTAAGTTCTGAATTGATACGGAGTTTGGTACTTTCAACGTAGATTCGACTGAGAAAGTTATATCTTGTTCAGTGCTCTTCTCCTCTCCTACTTATTGCCCAAAACTCAGTGCTCTATAGGTAGGTAGGAAAGACCAACCACTTATGCCTATTGGCCCATTGTGATGCCACGTGGGTCTATGATCCTACTACACTTGGAACCAATTTGAGCTTATGATGAAGCGTAGAAGACTGTTAACGTCTCTAATCTTTAGATCGATTAAGTCATTGTAGAAGAAACCTCCTAACTGAAGTTTTCTTCTTTGGCAGAGCTGGACCTATACAGAGTAAATGGAGGATTGTCTCCTCTTCCTCCTCGTCCATGCAGCTTCTACAGAAACGTTTGTGAAGGCGCCAAGCCTTCTTGCATGCTTGCCTATAAGGCAGTGTTCTGTGATGACACCTATGATGGCGCTGAGATGTTTCCTATTTAGAAGGATCAAACACTTAGAGCGATTCAGATAAAGCTTTGGTCAGATCTGTTTAGTCGCTAGACATGTTGGTCCAACAGTCCACCTAAGTTCTGCTCTTTTGTTGGCATCCAGCTTTAACATTAATTTGCACGTAGCGATTGGTATACCTATGCTACCCTTCTCCAGTAGAATTGGTAGAGTGGTTCCAATTTTGGCGAGTTCATCAGCCCTACAATTCCCTGGAATGTCTCTGCCAGGCACCCAATGTTGAACTGATCTCTCCGTAAGATATGATCAGCATTCAAAGGCGGTTCTAGGATTTAATGAGACTGAATCCAGGGATTTGGTAGTAGCCTGACTATCCGAAAAGATGCGGATATCCTTTGCAGATATCACGTTTTTCTTCACCCAGGACAGAGTTTCTTTAATCGCCAAAATTTCAGCCTGGAACACGCTACAGTTACGAGGGCGGGTCAATAAGTCAGTAACTTTTGGAATAAAACACAGATTTTTTGATAAAAACATAATTTTATTTTTCAACGTAGTCTCCCTTGAGCTCTATACACTTTGTCCAACGCTTCTCCAATTTTTTTATCCCTTCCAAAAAAAATGATTTGTCGAGGTCCTCAAAATAGGCCTTTGTTTGCGAGATGACTTCATCATTGGAGTCAAATCTTTTTCCACCAAGCCATTTCTTCAGGTTTGGGAACAAGAAGTAGTCGCTCGGAGCCAAATCTGGAGAATAGGGTGGATGAGGGAGCAATTCATAGCCCAATTCATGGATTTTTGCCATGGCAACTGCACATGTGTGCACCCTTGCATTGTCTTGGTGGAAAAGAACTTTTTTCTTGGCCAAATGAGGTCGGTTTTTTTTTCAAATCGTCATTGAATCGGTCCAATAAGTTGGCATAATATTCCCCATTGATTGTTCTTCCCTTTTGAAGGTAGTCAATGTGGATTATCCCGCGTGCATCCCAAAAAACAGTCGCCATAACTTTATTGGCTGACAAACCCACCTTGGCCTTCATTGGCGCCGATTCACCCTTAGAAACCCACTGTTTTGACTGTTGTTTGTTCTCTGGTGTGTTGTGATGGATCCATGTTTCGTCCACGGTTACAAAACGGCGCAAAAACTCCTCCATATTGCGATTAAACAACGCCAAACCTTCCTTTGAAGTGAAGCACACGAAATTCACTTTTTTCCATTTTCTCCTCAAATTAGTGAGTAGTCTGATAAAAATAGCTGTCAAACACAAACTAACTGACGCAGCAAGTTTAAATTTTGACAGGAGTCAACTGACAGATGCCTGTTGACAGGAGCAGTGTTGCTGTTTCAGTAAAGAGGTCAGAAATTCAGTTCACGGACTTATTGACCCGCCCTCGTATTTGGAAAACGGTAGGAGAGGCTTAGATTTAGCTTATCTGAGAAAACACCGCCACCAATCCCGCTATCGGTTTTAGATCCATCTGTGTAGAAGTGGATTGACTTGTCCTTAATGAAAGCATCTGCCTTCCAGAAGGACCTAGAGTGGAAGCTTACATGGAGGTCTTTGTCAAACCAAAGTTCAGGTACAGTGTAACCGATGTTCTATGGAAGGAGTCCTAGTGTGTTAAGAATATTAGCGCGGCCAAATGAATTATTTGTCTGTTGTGTAGTCGCTTTAAGGCGAACAGCTGAAGTCGCAGCTACTTGCCTGCTGAAGATATCGAGGGGTGTCAAGAGAAACAGGATGTCTAGTGCCGCAGAGTGAGTAGACCGTAAGGCCCCGCTAACGCATAGACATGCTGTTCTTTGGACTCTGCTTAGTTTGCTGCAGTTGACTGCATTGCCAAAGGCTGTCTACTAGACAACAGCCCCGTAGGTGAGTATCGGTCTTATGATCGAGATGTCTAGCCAGTGGGTTGTGCGAGGTTGAAGGCCCCATTTGTTCCCAATTGCTTTTTTGCAAGAGAATAAAGCTATTGTAGCTTTATTGACTCTTTCTTGAATGTTAGGTTTCCAGTTTAGTTTCCTGTCAAAAATGAGACCCAGATATTTTGCTGTTTCAGAAAAGACTAAACTGGTCCCGTTTGTTGGGCAGGGTCTATGATTGGAATTTTTTATTTCCTGGGAAAGAGGACAAGATCAGTTTTATGGAGATTTACTCCCAATCCACGGAGAACTGCCCAACGGGTTAATCTGATTTAATAAGATTCACTTGAAGGAGTTCTTTAATAGTATTAAGATGCTTACCTCACACTGCTATAGCAACGTCATACGCATAGGCAATCACCCTGCTACCACCCGCTTCGAGGTATATCAGCAGTACATATTTTAGCCAGAGACCCGCCCACTTTGGAGTTGATCATCCTGCTATTTAGCATAAGACTGATCAATTGTCAAAGTGAGTCGACTACCTACATCGCAGTCATAATTGCGGATGTGTTGACGTTGTTAAAGGTGGAGGGTGTCCAGAAAAGCGACCGTTGTGTACTCTTTATATTGTAGGGATCGTTCGATGTGGCTAGTCAGTGAATGCAGAGCCGTTCCCCCGACTTTCCTTTACAGTAGGCATGTTGAACCGAATAGAAGTCTTGGATCAATTTTAGCTCGTATATGGATATCAATCAGTCGTTCTAGTGTTTTCAGAAGAAAAGATGATAGACTTATAGATCTGAGGTCCTTCGGGACAACATGAAAACATTTTCCGGCTTTGAGAATGAAAACTACATTGACTTCTCTCCATGACAGTGGAATGTGGATCAGTTCTACACAGCTCCTCATTATATTCTCTAGCGTAGGCAGGGATAATATCTGAGGGCGTTAGTAGCTCGGCATGTATTATACTGTCCGGATCAGCAGACTTGTATGGTTTGAAGCTATGCAGCGCTCAGAATAGTGTGTCTCTTGTAATCAGACCATGAATTTTGGTCAAGGTTTGGGTTGCTACTGGCTGCGAATGGGAAGCTACCTGAAAAGCGGGTTGTGTGATTCATCGCTTGAAGTTGTCCAAGAGCCATCGGTTTTTTTCAAACAGCTAGGTTTCATAGGATTTGTAGAGAGGAGTTTTCTTAGCCGCGATGCCTTGGTTTGCCTTCCTCAGTTCTTTTTTGTATAATTTGCGGGATTCTTTGTATGAGTCCCAGTTGGTCACTTTTCTTGTGCTTTTTGCTAGGTTGAAAAGTTTTCTGCAAACGTTTCTAAGAGGTCCCAGTGCTGATGTCCAACAGTGCGGCTTTGTCTTACCTCTAGGTCGAATAACAGGGCAGGGTGCGGCCATGTCCTGATTGAGAGCCAGGGTGAATTCCTTAACTTCCACGTCAAGCTCGTTGGTGTCACGAAGGGGACTTGAGTGTGCAGAGGGTAGTATTTCTGACAGTATTCCTCTGTATTTTGGCGAATCAATTTGTCTGGGAGGAGCATCAGTCAGGCTGAATTGGATGCATCTGTGGTCTGAAAAAGAGTGTTCAGGCGATACCAACCAGTTCGTTAGCCTTTGAGTGATGCTGTCGGAGATAAGAGTGATATCTAGCACTTCCTGTCGGTTTCTTGTTATAAAAGTGGGTTCATTGCCAATGTTGCAAACAATGAGGTTAGTACTTATAATACAGTCAAAAAGTGACTCGCGGGTATCGTTGATGTCGTTGATCGATTATTGGATCTCACGTGTGGCAGAGAAAGGAGCGTCCACCTGTACAGAGATCAGCTGTATACAGATAAGGCTAGCTAATCCGGAGGTCGCCAGGTATCCGGGTACTTCGTTCGCGACTGAGCTATCTTTGGAGATGCTGGGCCCTCAGCCAAGCTGATCCTCGGCACGTCATACGACACACTTTGATCCAGACCTGGGGAAAAAGGAGAAAAAAATCCCACTTAGGAGTTCTGAATCTTCTGCTGAACCGAAGCAGCAGCGGTTTGTACGGAAAGTATTCGTTGAATATCTGTTAGGCTGTCATTCGTATGATGTTCGCCCCGTCCTAGGCTTTGGAACGATTCTTCAGCGTAATTGGCTGGCGTTTCCTTCCACTTTTGTGCATGACAATGAGGCATTGTCCCTATGGGTTGCAATTGAAAACTTTCCGGGCTGGGACGGTGGTGTTCATGGCTTCAATGTAACCTAGCTATTTAAGCCGGGTTATCCAAGCTTTTCTGATGAGGTCGCCATCGCTGTAAAGCCCGTACAGTTCGCTGTTGAAACGTCTCCTCCATTCTCCACTGATGCAAACGGGACCAATGCGCCCGAGAGCATTTTCATCCGCTTTCGTCAACGTCAAGTGACTCATTTCCCAGAAGTCACTTTTCAAGATTATTATTTGCCCCATAGCTTCGGTTGTAGGTGGTAGGCAGTTAAAAAGAAGGCATGAACCGAAACCTGACGGCCAAGGTTCAAAAATTATGGGAAATCTGAATACTGCCTATGATTCATAGAGATCTCATTTGTCAATGTTTTTTTTTCTTTTTTTTCAACAATCCTGTGTTATCTTAGGGACCTTAGCTGCGAGTTTGGCTAAGTAGTACTTTAGGTAGATAGATAGATTCTAGTAAGAGGTAGTATACGGAATACCAGATCACTGTGGCCTATTGTGATATCCTCCATTTAGAGCTCATCTTTAGGAGAGCTCGCAGCTATGTCCGCCGCTTCGATATTGAATTTACCTAAGTAACGTTGACGTGTTTTGGTTAAACCATTGCAGTTACATATTGTAGCATGTGTTCTGCTGTTTTCACATCCTCATTGCATATTCATCAGGTATTTTTTCACACGGCAGTGCCCTGTTATAAAACTTGTGGTCACTAGAATCTGACTTCTATTGAGTTGTAGTAGTTGTTTTGTTTTCTTGTGGCAACAGCTTGGCATAAAGTTTTTGGCTTGTCTGTTTCCTTCATTTTCTCTCCAGAAATTAAGTTTCTTTTCCTCTAGCCAGGTTTTAATACTTCCTTTTGTGGTGTTCATTGATAGCCCACAGAATGGTCTTGGCATTATGAATTGAGATGCGGATCCTTTTCTTGCTAGTTCGTCTGCTTTTTCATTGCCTTCATATCCACTATGCCCTAGCACAGAAATCAGAGAGAATTTCTTTGTGGTAGCCAGTAGTTGTAGGAGTTGAAGGCAGTCCCAGACCAGTTTTGATTTTATTTCAAAGGCGTCGGAGGCAATATAAATATTTTTGTTTGTTATATGTCTGCTTAGATCCTCTCGAATGCAAAGCTCTATTGCATGGATTTCAGCCGGAGCTACTTGTATACATACTGGGATGTATGAATGTTTTAGTGCGAGCCCGTATACTCCGGCTCCAACTCCATCATTTGTTTGGGATCCGTCTGTGTACTATACGTGTGAGTCCTTGGTAAATGCTGGTTTTTTTCTGTTCCCAGTTAAGATGGAAATGTAACCTTATAGTTGGGCCGAAAGTTATATCGTGGTAGACATTTGTCTATTAAGTGTATTCCAAGCAGTTCGCTTTTTTATGAATTCATGGAAAATTTCGGCATGAACTAGTTTGGAATTAGATTCGTTTCCTGTGATGGAATTTACCATTGCATCTTTCATGAGTTCTAGATGAAGTGGTGGGATGGTTAGGATAACTTCAAATGTGGCTGTTGGTGCGGTTTCATTGCACCAGTTGCGCAGACACATGCTAGTCTCTGTATTTTGTTGAGTTTAGCCTGTGTCACCTTCTGCGTTGCTTTATGCCACCAAACGGCAAGGGCATACGTGAGGTCTCGTTATTGACGTGTACATCCACAGTGTCAGTGAAGTGCCCAATTTCTTCCAGCTAGACTTTAGCTGGTACATAGTGGTCCCTGCCTTGTCCATAGTCTTAGAAAGATGAGCGTTCCACGTATTGACTTTGAAACCAATTTCGGTGCGCAATTCAGGAACTAGGTTCAGAGGCCTTTGGAGGCGATCCGAGATTGTGTCTTCGAATTTACCTCTGATTAGGATAGCAATGTCGTCTGTATATCGTTGGACATAGAAGCCATAATTAATTCATTAACTACGTTGGACCATAGTAAGGGTGGTAGTACTCCTCCTTGAGGGCATCCTTTCGTAGCTATCATTGAATTTATTGTTGCCTAATGAGGTTTTTACTGTTAAATTGCTCCTTCTATATCGAGAAAACAATCGACCGCTAACTCTTTTTCAATCCTTATGGTAAGATTTTGCAGAGCATTTGTGGCTGATTTTCCAGGTTGGTAGGCGTATTGATACCTGTGAAGGGAGTTCATTTGAAATGCCCCATGTCTGATATGTCTGTCAAGGAATCTTTCCATAGTTTTGAGGAAAAAGGAAGTAAGGCTGATTGGTCTATATGATTTTGGTAGCTCAGACGGTCTGCGTCCTACCTTAGGCATATATTTGACAGCAACCTCTTTCCACTTTGTTGGTAAATATCTCCATGCGTAGCTGGCTCTGATTAGTACAGGTAGCAGTTGGGGAATGCCCTTTTGTAGTAAAGCTGGGAATATTCCAACCTCACCAGGGGCTTTGAAGGGTTGAAAAGAGTTGATTGCCCAAGTTATTTTGCCTTCATGAAAGATTTCCTTTGCTCTGTTCCGGTCTTCTCTGAGCGGTCTATTTATCCTTTTCTGGGGAGAGTATTTTTGGGCTTCTGGAACTGTCATCGAGTTCCATTCGGCTAATATCACCCGATTTCGGCGTATGTGCCATCAGGTTTTTTCATTGGCCCGATAGGATAAGTGTGCTGCTTTGAGAGTATTTTATGAATGCGGGCACAACTTCTGGTGTCATAGATTGTATGGCAGAAGTTTCTCTACGATTCTCTCTTAGCCCTTTTAATTTCTTGGTTGCACATGGTGAGTGTTCTTCTGTATATTTCCTATTCACCATAACAGTTAGCCTTGTTGAAGAGCGTTCTAGTCTCTGTTCTCTGTTCTGAGTTTACCTAGTTTTTTCTTCCACCAGGGGACAAGTAGTTTGCCTGTTTTTTGTTTTTCTGGGCAAGCTTGATGAAAGGCAGTAGTGATTGCCATATTGAGATTTTCACAAGTTAGCTCAATATTGTCTATATCTCTGATGTTTGTTTTACATCTACCCAGGTTATTCATGAGTTGCTGACAGTATATGTTCCAGTCTGTGGATTTGGGTTGTGTGTACTTTTCAGATATAATAATACCTAGTTCAAGGTCAAATATGATGTGGCGATGATCTGACATTGAGATTTCGGATGAAGCACGCCAGTTTCTTATACATTTTTTAATAAAATTACTACATAGAGTGAGATCTAGGACCTCTGTCCTAATACTGTTTATAAAAGTAGGGTTGCTTCCCTAATTTAGAATTTTTAAGTTGTTAGCGTTAATAAATTCTAGTACAGGATCACCACGTTTGAGCTGCTCCAGACCGTATGATGGGCGTTTACGTCGCAGCCTACAATTAGTTGCAGGTTCTTCTTAGCACAGTAGTCCACCAGTCCCTTCAGTGGAAAGAAGTCCAAGTCGCTGGAGTCACCAGGCAGGTAAGCTGAGCGTATAACAGCTTCTGTCTTACCTGCGTTGGTATGAAGCTCAGCTTCGATTATCTAGAACCACTCTAAGATATGTAGTTTGATTTCTGAATCGGTCCAGAACCGCTTTCTCCAGCTTGCTGGTAGATGGTACATCACAGCTTCTAGTAATGTTTTTAATTTATTGGCAGTCGCTTTACCGTTTGAAAATGTTCCAATGTTGTAGTTCCTAGCGACCTTACAATTATACGCAGTTAACGTGTTCACAGGTCAGAGCTCGACTTCCATGGTAAGCAGGCCAGAAGCTGCCTTCTAATGTCACGCGTGCTTTGTTTTTTTCCTTTCGCAGTTTCTTAGTTTTCACATATGCATATATAGGGTTTTCCAATAAGAATTTGACAACTTTTTTTTTTTTTAAATAAAACGCAAACCATTAGAGATATTTCAAAAACTTTATTATCGGCTGGAAGTACAATCAAAACATTTATGAATGGAACTCGACTTCATTCATATGGCCACCGCGGGCACGTTTGCAGCGGTCGATTCGTTGGACCTAATTTTCAAGTACTCGGCCACACATTTTGGCCGAAACGGCCGCTATTTCGCGTTCAATGTTGGCTCTGAGCTATTCCAACGTCGTTGGCGTGTTGGCATAAACCAATGACTTAACGTAGCCCAACAGAAAATAGTCAAGCAGCGTTAAATCGCACGAACGAGGCGGCCAATCGACTGGCCCATTTCTTGAGATAACACGCTCACCATACTTTTTCTTCAATAAATTGATTCTAGTGTGTGCTGTGTGGCTTGTGGCATCATCCTGTTGAAACCACATGTCGTCCAAGTCCATTTCTTCCAATTCGGGCCAAAAATAATCGGTGATCATGGCGCGATAACGCTGACCATTCACAGTAACGTGACGTTCGTTATCGTCGACGAAAAAATATGGCCCAATAATGCCGCCGGCATGCAAACCGCACCAAACAGTTATTTTTTGTGGATGATTCGTGGTGATTCATGAAGCACATGTGGATTTTCACCCGACCAATAACGCATATTTTGCTTATTGTCGAACCCATTGAGCCAAAAATGAGCTTCGTCACTGAAGATGATTTTGCGATGAAATTCATCATCTTGGCGCATCTTCTCCAGAACCCAGTCGGAGAACGTATGTCGCTTCAAATGGTCCATCGGCTTCAATTCTTGAGTCAGCTTGATAAGTCATAATGTGGTCTGAGCGATGCCCAATTGACTGATTTGGATCGTTTGCTACGGACGCCTGAACCGGCAGCGATATTTTCGATACTTCGACCAATCCGTTGTGTCACTGATACGGAACATCACACAACGAATATGTAGATTCAAATTTTTACACTAAACTTGTTATTGCCTGTCTACTAGGGCGAGAATTATGACCGAAAATTGGAGTTAACGCTCTTAAAGTTGCAGTCACCGACTCCGAATTTCGGTAGAAAATGTTTATAATTTGCAGATATTGCTCGTTCGTGTACTTTACCATGATAAAAATGTTGAGTTAACTGAATAAATTGACAGTGACAGTTTGATGATTAGTGAAAGAGTGCGTTCACAAATTAATTCAAAGTTGTCAAGTCCCTATTGGAAAACCCTTTATATACCTGTATATCACCTTTGATTTCTATTTTTCTAGGATGTCGCAGGACGCGGATTAGATGTACCCGAAGTTAATTTGATAATCCAATACTCTCCACCACAACGAATTTCCGACTTTGTCCATCGGGTAGGACGAACGGCCAGAGCTGGTAAAAGTGGACGAGCTGTTCTCTTTCTAACACCGAGTGAAACAAATTTCATTCGCGTACTTGAAGACAAAAGGATCAGGTTTGTAGTAAATTCCATAAATAAATCCGCATTACATCCAGATAAGCATTTTCATAGAGATGTCATTGCGACTTTAGATTTGACTAACTATATTGCTTCGACTAAACGGTTTTTACATTTTGTTTTTTTTTTAAGAATTTCTCAAGTCGATATGGATTTGTATCTAAATGCCTTGGTTGCAGCTGATTCAGAAGCCAATAACATCCAAGAAGCTGCATCGAACTTACAGCACAAATTTCAAGAGCTTATCGCTGATGACAAAGAAATGCACGATAAGGCATGTAAAGGTATGTAGGTGTGCTTGGTCGAATTGAGAGTTTTGTGTGACTGACTTTGGAATCTTCTTGAATTTGAGTACTGTGACCGCTGTGTCGTGACCGTATCGTATTATGTACTCGTAATGCATTCGATGAAGCCTTAAATTCTCCAAGACATTGTATATTGTCTGAGTTTGATACCCTTTTGGAAGTAGTTTATAAGTTCGCTGTTCGGATTCAGTTATAAAGCTTACATTTCTTCATTTGTAACATCTGCACGCTATTATTTTAAATTTCCAACCATGGAGTTTATCTTTTTTCAGCTTTTTCTACTGTATTGTGTCTACTGCAAGTTTGATAAGGTCTAGACGCTTGGGACGTCCAAACAATAATTGAAATCGCTACTCCTGGTTCTATGTATGACATCTAAAAAGTATAAATAATTTCACATCTAAGCTTGGTTCTTGTGTTGAAAATATTTAAAAAATTTCTTAGGCTTTCACACTCTGTTGTCTAAATTAAATTCAGTACGGTATTTTCTTGGTTGTTTAACTTTGGAAATATGTAAAATACAATAAATACATCCAGTGTAACATATTTCACCCACATATTTGCCACAAACTCTGCAGTTATCGCGATTTTTGGTTAACTGCCTCGAGTTCCGCACTGGAAAATCATTGAGTAGCCCCACCACTGGTACGCGCCACCTTTGTTGGGGCTTCCTCTACTGCATTTTTCGTCTGGGTATGAATCGATTGCCCTTCGGATCGAAGTGTTAAAATCAATCAACATGTCCTACCCATCTCAGGCAACAGATGTGCAGTGAGCAGGTCGATACCGCTCGCTGTTATATCTTCTCTTCCGTCAATGCAAACCGGACCGAAGAACCTTGCGTTCAAAACTGCTAAAGACGTCCTCAGATATCTTCGCTAACGTCCATGTTTATACATCGTAAAGCAGGACTAGGATAATGAGAATTTCTTTAGTGTTTCTGGACAAGGCTCTATAAGTTGATTGCCTTCTCAGACCGAAGAAGCAACGAGTAGTTAACTCTTCGTTTGGTTTCCGATGATATGTTGACCTCATAACATAATTAAAAGCCAAGGTTATGTCTATTGTGATTGGTTGTTACTGTTCGTTCATCCCTATGTTCAGCCAAGGATATCAATGTCATCAGCTTATGCAAGTTGTATAGATTTGTTTACATATTTTTGGCTTGCGAGTTTCGCACAACTTTCTTAAGTTAAAGAAGTCACATGGCAGTTCATCATATTGTCTAAAGGCCTCAGTGCGATTGCCTCTGACTTTTACACATAAGGAAGCATCTAAGATGAGCTCGTCCTCTACTGCGTCGTCCCTCTTAGATGGAGTCGAAAACCTTCCAGTCTAGGACGCTGGTGTTCATACGCTTAAGATGATCTAGCTATCTAAGTTGGGTTATCCGAACTTTTCTGACGAGGACGTCATCGCAGTACAACCCATATATGTAGGTTGCTGTTGAAACGTCTGCTCCATTCTTTTTTGATGCAAACGGGACCGATTACCGAATTACCCGCTTTCGTCAGTGTCCACGCTTCTGCGACGGAGAGTATCATCCATTCCTGGGATGATCAATGTCTTATATAATGTTTACAGACAGCCACGGAAAATTGAGCATTAGAGGTGATACACTCATCTGTGCATAGTTCCTGTGTAAATTATCTTATCTTATCGTCTTCCCCATCTGTTCAGGGTTCTAATGATCATTTATTACCTCATGCGATGAGCTGATCTTCTGTCTCTGTGATGAGCTGGCCAGTAAGGTAAGTAAATTCGTGGTATACTTTGTTTTTTGTTTTTGCCTAGGGGATGCGACTTTTTCATATTTATCTCCTTATGCGGGCTTATTTTATCTCGCCGGTGAGGCTTTCATTTGCGTCTTGCTCTCTTGTTGTTGTCATGAGTGTGACTTCTACCAAGGATCAAATATGGCATCAAGTCTGATCGCTCGTCGGCATCTTTTCGACCATGTTTTCTGTGCTGATTACGCCAATGATGCTTTCCAACGGGGGGTCGTTGAGCTTGCCACCTCTTGCAACCAAAAAAAGTGAGGTTTGTGTCGTCTACTGGAGGCTAGATTGTTTGCTTTACCGACCTTGTAAAGAAAATCGTTGAAATATCCGTGTCCGGGGAGAAACTGAGTGACATAGTAGTTTATTTCGTCGTGTTTCCGTCCATTCAATTTAGCCACGACTTTGACCATCAGTTTCGCAGTTGATCGTTCTCTGTAGATCGTAGAGCTCCGCATATCTGGATTGCTGCCATCTGCTTCCTGTACTTTTCTTGTCGGAGTGCGTCTGCCCAGATCTCATAGCCCTATAGAAGAGTGGCGTGTGTGATTGACCGTAGTAGCTTTCGTTTGCTGGTCGTAGCACCCGCTACGTTTGCTATCAGCCTGCTTAGTGAGATTGCGACCTTCGACTCTGGTTCCGATACTGAATTTATCGGTTGCCAGAAAGTGAGTTTCGTGTTGATAGTCACTCCCAAGCCTTTCACTGCTTCCTTGCTTGTTATAACTTCGGACCCGATTTGTAAGTTAACGATGGTGGGGATCCTTTTCGTGGTCAGAAGGACAATCTCGGTTTTTTCTGTAGCTATACTAAGACCGTGTTCTTTCACCTGTCTCACAAACTGGTTTAGCTTCATTTGTGCGATCTCAGCGTCTTTTGTCGTAATCACCGCGGCAATATTATCTGCGTACCCTAACATACTACGAAGTATGCCATCGTATGAGATGTTCTAAATGTCAGATCGCGGAATCGATCCCTGTGCTTATTCCTTTCTGCTAGGGATATAGGAACAGACATTACACCATACTGTCTCCTGAACATGCCACCCGTTTTTTGTACTGCATCTATGAGCCGGGGTTTCAGCATCTGTTCTAGGAATTACCCTTCTAGGAGTTACAGATCGGGAATCCGGATCACCTTTGCCTTTGTTCATCAGCACCAAGCGTTGCGTCTTTCAATTTTTGAGAAAGACCCCCTCCTTTAGGCAGCTGTTGTATACAGGGTGAGTTTTTAACTTGAGACATTCAAATTACTCGAAAAATACGCAATATGGCGAAAAATGTTTCACAAGGTCCTGAAGGGGACAGAAGATGTTGACCACGAGTTTGACCTTGAGCCCCATTTTCAAGGTCAAACGAAGGCCACTTTTGAATTTTTAATGGGAACCCCTATTTTTTTTTGACAGATTCGTAATCTGCGTGAAAAATTACAATTCTTTTACATGAAACACTTTTTTCAAAAATGCGTTCTTTTCCCGTCAGAGGGCGCCATAAAACTTAAGACATCAAAATTACTCGAAAAGTACGAAATATCGCGAAAAATGTTTCAGACAAAAGTCACAAGGTTCTGAAGGGGACATAAGATGGTGACCATGAGTTTGACCTTGAGACCCATTTTCAAGGTCAACGAAGGTCACTTTTGATTTTTCAAATGATATTTCCTGATTTTCATTGCTCAGTCGTATTGCTTCGTAGGCTTGTCATTTGTTTTTGCATACTGCGTTTATCATAACCCAGAAACAACGACGTTTGTTTCCTTCGGGGTGATTAATTAGAGTGGGTCCCCTTGCCTCCCACTGTTGAATCATTGAATTCTTCTCATTTCGACGTTTATTTCCCGAGACTATTTCAACAAATGCTCGGAAATGTGACCATTCACTTCAATACACTTGTCTATCCGCGCTCTAAATAAACCAACAGAACTGAGAAGTATTTCTGGCGTAATCTTCCGGCAAGCTTCAGTTATTCGTCTTTTCATGTCCTCACGTGTTGTTGGCTTTTTTCTGTAAACCTCACTTTTTAAGTAGCTCCACAAGAAGAAATCAAGTGACGTAAAATCAAGTGATCTAGCAGGCCATTGCCTCGGACCCCTCGTCCGATCCATCGTTGATGGTAAACATTGGTAAACACGCCCCGGGCTACTTGGGAATAATGAGCTGGACAACCATCATGTTGAAACCACATTGTTTGTCGCAACTCCAATGGCAGTTCTTCTAGTAATACTGGAAGATGGTCCTGCAAGAAGTTTGCATACGTTTCGCCATTCAAGTAGCCTTCAATAAAATATGGACCTATTAATTTATCCCCAATAATTCCCGCCCAAATATTAACATTCCAAGGGTGCTGGCGTTCAACTTGTCGCAACCAAAAAGGGTTTTCGGTAGCCCAGGAATGCATATTATGTCGATTGACCGTACCGTGATTGGTGAAAGTCGACTCATCAGCGAATAACACCTTGGCGAAGAAAAGGATGTCTCTTTCAATTTGCTGAAGTGCTCATTGACAAAAGGAAACCCGTTTGCGAAAATCCTCACTAAAAAGTTCTTGATGCATTGAAACATGATAAGGATGGTATTTATGCCGATGTAATATCTTACAGACAGTCGTTTGAGAAATTCCTGATTCACGACTTATTTGGCGAGTGCTAATGTGAGGATCGTGTGCAACGGCAGCTAACACTGCTATTTCATTATCCTCAACAGCCACCCTATCTGACCGATTCCTTTTCTTTGGTTGCACACTTCCTTCACCAGTGAATTGTCGGATGACCCGATAAAAGGAAGCGCGCGATCGTATCTGGTCCGCGAAACGTTGGGCGTAAAGAGCAACAGCACCATCGTTGTTCCTTCCACTTTCTCCATAAATCAATATCATTTCAATTTTCTCTTGAATTGAAATAGCCTGCATTATTAATCTGGAAAACGTTACTAATAATAATCAGTTCCTCAAAACAAATATCGAACTTGTAAATGAAGTACAGTTCCGTTCAAGTAGAAAAAAAGGGCAGAGTGCACATCATACACTCTCAGATAAGTTTAGGACAATTTGTCTCTATCTGAAATTTCTTTGAGTTTTAACTTCACTCGAGGCAATAATGGCTTCCTCAAAACAAATCTCGACCTTCTAACACCCTAACAACGTTGGAAACCGATTAATGATTTAGGCGTGCCAGTGCAGTTGTATCTAGCACTGAATGAATAAGAGCTTTGAGACAAAGTCGTGTGCCCCGTTGAGGAATAAGACTGAGCAATGAAAATCAGGAATTATCATTTGAAAAATCAAAAGTGACCTTCGTTTGACCTTGAAAATGGTTCTCAAGGTCAAACTCGTGGTCACCATCTTATGTCCCCTTCAGAACCTTGTGACTTTTGTCTGAAACATTTTTCGCGATATCGCGTATTTTTCGAGTAATTTGGATGTCTCAAGTTAAAAAACTCACCCAGTATGTTCACAAGTATCTGTGGGCATGTTTGGGTAATCGTTTTCAGCACTTCTGTCGGAATTCCGTCCGGTACGGGGGCTTTTCGCTTTTTTAGGGTTTTCACCGGTAGACCCAACTCCTGTTCTTTGGCCAGAGTTGGGGCTATGCGCTCCATCTTTTCTTCACTTAGGCAAGGTTGGTCGCCCGATCTTCTAGTTATTGCATTACGAACTTATAGGTTAGTCCCCAGGAGTCACTATTGACGTCTCGGCAAAGATGCTCGTACTGATGATCCTCTTGAGCTCGAATCTTTTGGTTTTGAATTGCGATAGAATGTCTTCCATAGGCTCAGCGTGTCTTCTTTATCTGGTGACTGTGCGTCTCAGCTACAGGCATCGAAGCATCATATGCAAGCCGTATGAGTTTCACCATGGCTTCAGCTTTTGTTTCTGCATCACCCTCAAGTGGAGTAGAGCACCTTTTCTTTTTTCGATCACAGATATGAGAAGCACTTCGCTAAGTCTATTAACGTTCCACCTCGGAGCTCGTGTTGGATTCCAATTTAGAACTCCTTATATGGTCGCTGCCCATATAGTTTTCGATGACTCTTCGGTTCTCTATTCTTGCGGATGTCGATTCCATCGCGAAGGTGACGTCCGGAATGGTTCCTTCGTATCCAGGTTTCCGGAAAGTGGGTGAGTTTCCTACTTTTATTACATTAAGACCGCGTCCCGCAGCCATCTGGATTATTTGCTTCCTCGTGAGTCTGTGTTTGCCATGAAGTCCTCCAAGTCTTTCAGTTTTTGCCGGAACTCGTCTATCCTTTCGTTTAGCGTGAAATAGATGCTTATTACCATGATTCCATCGCTTTCCATCCAAACAAAGCCTCTTTGTGTACCTTGGCTTTCGATGGGGAATTTCCTTGCGTCTGGAATCCAGATATCAGCTGCTCCTAATGAGCTCGGAATCCAGTTTGGCTCTTTCCTGTTCATGTATTGTTCGCTGTTCACTTCTGATTTTGACCAGGAGATATTCTGGACATTGGCAGCTGCCTTTTTTCAGCGTTTCAAGTGTTTTTCTGATTGCTTGACATTTACCTGAGCCCGCCACATGATCCAACGTTGATGGTGAAGTTTTTGCATAGGCAGCACACCAGATGAATTTGGCAGTCGACTTTTTTGATGGCATTTTTGATAGGGGATCCTAAAGTCTCATAATGCTACCACCCGATGGTAGAGCACCATTCGGATACCGGTTTCGTTTATTTTTTTAGTTGTCAAGAGTCAATTGTGTAAAGCGTTGAGTTATCGACAGTCAAATTGCCTCCATTGTCCAGACGAAACGGTAAAGTCAAGTACTATCCGCAGGTTAATACATAATTGAAGACTGAAAGCCATTTGGATACAATTTTAAATAAGCTGACGTTTGTTATGAACCTGACACTTTATTTTTGGTTTGATGTGAACCTCGATGCTCTTCTGTGACCGGAACCACCATTGACACTACTGACAAACTCTATAGCGCCGATTCCATTGTTATATTGAAATGTTTGTGTAGGATAAGCTTAAAATTAACCAAAAACCAATTGTTGTTTATTGCGAATAATTGCTACAAACTTGCTGTGACCCAATAAAACATTGTTCCAGGTTATGGGCTAAAAATTCCACCGCCAAGCATGGACTTCCGATTGTAAATGAACACAACATTTGACCTTATACTCCAAGACCAAGTAACAGAGTGGAACTTTTCATTTTTACGTCATCTATCAACGCGCTATTGGTCATTAAGCGAACAAAGTTTTTATGAAACCACCTACCGTTGACGCAATTAAGGTCGGTCGTGCGCGTATTCCCATAAATTTAAGTCAATCGGTCACGTGCACTCTCAAGTGAGCGTTACACCGTCAAAGCGAAATGAAACTCATGTTTGAAATGTTTGTCGAAAAGCAGTGGTTGTACGATTTTCCAACTTCAGAAATTGCCACGAAATACTAATTGCTGAATGTACTGTGTTGTGAGTTGAGCCGATCCGTTTTTAACATAGCAAACTTCCTCCAGCTCTAGTTGGTTACTTTTAATAATACACACGGAGAAAAGGCGGACATTAGTCACTGTCTCTCCCCTTGACGGAACATTTCGTCGGTAGGATATTGTACTGCTGTGCTTATTACTAGTGTTAAGGCGATAAGCGGAAGGACTTCATTGCGTGGCGGGAATATATTGTTGTTTTTTTTGTTCTCTGTATTTTTGTACTTTTCTGATAGCTTTCCTTGGTCCGATTTGATTTAGTTGGGGTAGTTGAAATTGTTCACTTTATTATTGTGTGCGAGTCTTTTAAGAGCCCAAGGGGGTGGTCCAACAACCCCACGCAATTTTATGGCTGCAATTATGTTGCAATGCGGTAATTAATTAGGGGTTTGTACGTTTTAGTCTTCTAAACGCTTTTGCGGTTGGAAAATGGAAATAAATTAAGAAAATTTATAGAAATATTGTACTAACGGGGGAGTGAAGTGGTGTGGAGGGGTGTAACTTGGTTGTTAGTCATATTTTAAAAGGAAGTTGGATTGTGCGTTGGGAAAAGTGTGGAAGAGTCCTTGGTGTCAGAGCCCACAATAATTTGCATTCATACTGTAGGTACGTATTGTAGCGTTGCTTTGAAATATGACTGCGGAGCGAAAGGATAAAGGATCGTTTATTCTCCGAGTGAATTAATGAGAGATTAAATGCCACAGCGCATTAACTATAGACAGAATCTTGATTTTTAGACTCCCTAGTCCGTATGGTACACAATGACGCTTGGTATTCCAGTACGGATTCTGGTCACATTAATGACACACTTCTATCACAAATTACCATTCACCCACAAGCTTCCCCAGCTATCTTAATCGATTGCTAACTGTCTCCTGTGTAGCACTAGTCATTGAACCCAGACCGACGATAATTCAAAATATTTTTCAACTAAGATCATCTGAGCGATGCTTAAGACTTATACATATGTAGTGAAGCTCCTGTCGCAATCTTGATCACCTTGTGAGCATAGCATGCTTTCGTTGAATCACTTTGGTGCTTATTCCTTAACAAGTCAATGAGATTAGGTATGTTGAATCCTTGTTTATTACCTTTTACGCTTGTTTATCCTTTTCGGCTGACAACGGAGTGTTGGTCATCATCACTGTTTAAGAACATACAGTAAAGCCCTTTCAAATTTCTCGACACCTACGATCGTCTTTCCTGCAATAACATTTCCTTGCTTTGATCGCAAACTTCTTCCTTCTTCCGAGTTTTCAATTTGCATTACTTTCATATCTCATGACCCACTTGCTCTCGTTTTGCTATATGCACAAGCTAGCATTCTTCATCGCACAAGTAGTTTCATTGGGGTAGTGAATGGCATTTCTGATAGATTTCATGGGAAGTTAAAGGACACTCGTCCGGTAAGGATTTTGGACGATGACGTGCTTACAATTGCAGTCTTCTGACATCAAACTTTCTTCATATTGTTTACGGCTACTTAGGAAACTTGTTTCCTTTTTATCTCATCTGCAAGGCGTTAATGAACCGAAGCCACTGTGTGGTGGTGCGGCGTTCGTGAGTGGGCCGTAATACGGTCGGCAATACGGTCCCTATTACTGGCGAACGCTACAGGGCCATGATAAACGACTTCTTACTGCCGGAATTGAATGAGCGTGGCTTGGTGAACATGTGGTTTCAACAAGACTGTGCAACCGCACACACAGCATTTAGCTGCATGCGCTTGCCGGCATTCTTCATCAAACCAGGAATTTCTTGGTGGTCGTCGAGTGAAACCCAGCACATCAGTTGAGGCGCCTGTGATGACATGTTGGCAGCGTTGCCACTGGTCTGCGGTATTTGATGCTAGGAGTCATCGAGAGATTTTGGCGGTATCTTCCGATTACAGCTTTTCTTCCTAACCCTTACTCTTGTTAGTTTTTAAGTCCTAGTTCTTAAGTTAGTTTAAGCTTGCACTAACCGAAATAAATGGGGGTGTTAGCCCCCACTAAATTAAATTACATTATATGTAGAACAGTAATTCTTCTTTCTTGTGGCGATTTCGCACCTTGGATACAAGAATGTGGTGAACCGAGTCAATGATGGCTTCAAGGAGATATCACAGCTTTTCATCGTGTTTTTGTTCGGTCCATGCTATCACGCTTCCTGGATGGTGTTGATATCTGTTAATTATTCGCCTGCACGTGGCTTGTTAAGGTTCCGAACATTCAACGTGCAGAGCCAAAGGCTGTTGTCCTTTAAAACAGTGAATCCGATTTTATCCGAGGCCATTGGTTGGCTCGTCACATCTTTTTAATCTCTTGCGTATAGGGTTGTGAGCCCTATGACCGCGAAGGCCAATATTATGCTACATTTTAGCCTGCATAAGTAAGGGTTTACTAATGCAGTTACCTCGGACCACCACTGGGAGGTAAGGCCAGCATTACCCTACAAACTTGATTGTTCCGCTGCTGGCCCAATCCAGGTTATAGGACAACCAGCAGTTTCCCGATCCAGGTCCCAGGTTTGTCCACAGCTTGTTGAATTTTAAACAATTTGTCGGCAGAAAAGATGATATTTGAGAATGTGACATTCACAGCAATGGGCTTCAATACTTTCGCTCCTTCCAAACGTTTGATTCGAATGCCTACCGTTGAGATCTTGCAATTTTCGAACTTGCAACTCGCAACTTCTCGTACGGCTTGACCTGAAGCTCATTTTTCAGTTTGCGTCTAATGCACCGGTCCGAAACATGGAACTCTTTTTGCCATCTTTTTTGCGATATGTCGCAGATTCCCTTCAATTCCCTTCTTCACTTTTTGCACCTTTACGGGTCTAGTTGCATTTCTCTTGTGACCATTTGTTCACTTTCAAATGTTGCAGCTTAGGTACGAACGAAAACTGGGTACGATTTTCTATCTAAATCAAGCATAATCGTCGATAATAGAAATCCTGAACATGCCAGAATAAAATCCTTTCACATGTTTGTCGACAATGAAATGAAGGGTGTATATCTTTTAAAGCATACGATGGGCTTAATTAAGATGTCTGTACTGAATTGCCATCTCTCTATCATTTCAATGGGCAATTTTCTCCGGTTTATCCATTGAGTTCATCCTCAATGTAGTTGAAGGGAATTCATTAAAAAATAAATCTCGACAATTTCATTGCGATTCCATGAAGGGAATTATCCTTACAAACCACAAAAAGCACTTAATTCGTTCTATTTGTTTATTTGCATCGTAGATACTCATATATCACTTCACCTTCACAGACCAAGTCAACCCCATCGACCGACCAGCAGCAAGGTTGCTCTCTTACAAACTTATAAATTCGCCTTTTCTGAATCGAGGGCTTCAAATACCGTTGGCATTCCCATGTGACGTTTCGACTAATAAGAACACCACTTAAAGCAAATAAAACTGTAATAAAATCACCCCGAAAGCAAACACTCAGCAGGGGTTGCAATCGAGGACGAGCAATGCACTACACCACTCACTCGTTCACATGCACGTACATTATCACCACTTGGATTCGCTTATCCTTTTGCTACGGAGCCACGGAGACTGTAAAACAATAAACTGAACCAAAAGCCAATCAAAAAGCCATTTCGGTGATTCGTTCAACAATAGAATCGTCGTTGTCGTTCCCACCACTACCATCATCATCATCACCATTATCATCGACCGGATGTTGAAAGAATTTCCTTTAGTCCCGCTCTTTGCTTTGAATGCACTAAACTTAGTTGTAGTGTGCTCGTAGATCCCTAGTCCAACTTCTCGGAGCTCTAGGAAATCACTCTTTATGGGTGGCAGACTGGCAGGCTTTTCGACCATAAGGACTCTATACGAGAACTTTGCTACTTGGGTGAGTTTTTTTTTTCCTCAAGTGAGCAGCTAAAAGGAGCTGCAATGGCAGGAGGAATTGTAGCAACCCTTGTTGCAAGACTTACAATTGAAATTGAAAGTTAAATTGTTAAGAGTCCTTTAGGACTGAGAACGGCCCACTACTGCTTAAGGGTGACTTTGCATTTATGTGTAGCGAATCGAGAGCGGCTTCTTGTCGACAATTACATTGATTTCCACAATATGGGTTGGGTGGTGACTTTGTAGAGTGTAGACAGCTCCTAGGATTGCCGATTGTCGACTGTCGACGTTCGACTTTCGAGTACTGGGTGCGTCTGATGAGAAATTGAATTTTAAACTTCTCTAAATGGAAATTTTATGGAAAGCGATACAGAAGAAAAAAAAAAGTTTTGGTTTTCCACAAAAGGGGGAATGAGTTTGCATTTAAAAATCTTTTCTTTTGGACTAACGCCGAAGGATGTGTGATGGGGAGGTTTTTTCTTATGACTTCTTTTTTTTTTTAAATAAATGACGTACATAGACTTATGAAGGATTATGTAATGAATATTTTTTCACCTCCTATTCTAGACGGGCGGCGGGACTGAAGATCGCTTGAATTGCTTGAATTCGAAACAAGTTTTGATTGCTTGCTGTCAATCTTGCTGCTGATTTTTTGAGCCTAGTACTCGCTTTGTACATTTACCGACGATCGATCGATAAATTCGTGTAGTCCTTCTCCACATTAAGCTTTGTCAGAGGCTCCGGAAGATATATGTATCTACATATAGAATTTATTGTACTTAGAGGTCTGTAATAGTTCGACAGTTCAATCTACATGAAGATGACAATATCGTTATGTGATTATTTCTTAGATCTATGGAGCCAAGTGCTTTCTTGTAGAACACATTTCCATATAGAGTTCAGATAAATTTGTTGGCAATTGGATGGTAGATACTCGTACATAGTATTGTCTTTTCACCCTTTTTTGCTCAAATGCTCATAACGCTCAAATAATACACCATATTGTCAATCTAGCCTTTCATCAGCATTGTAATCCATGCAAGCAGTGTGTATCACCTTCTCTTTTGACTGCTAGCGACGTGGCTTTTTTGATCTTTGCTCATTTGGCCATTCTCTCGCTTTATGTCTGGTTTCCGTGTCGTACTCTTAAATTCACATCTTGTTACCAGTAATGATAAGCTTGATGAGTGTTTGGTCGGGATCAAAGGACTTTTGCAATGTTCACATGAAAATTCACGGAAATTCAAATCTTTCGGCACCGCCTTTGCAGTGATACGAGTATGTCTCAAGCACGACCGCAACCTTTGTCCGTTTAGCAAAGTTCTGCGAAAGATCTCGGCCTACGACGGTATAAGGTCCAGCTGGTGCATGTACTAAAACCACAGCACCATTAGTGAAGAAACTCCTTTGCGGTTTCTGGAATGAGGCAATTACAACAAAGTGAATTATTTGGTGTGGTCTTCACGCTGGTGGCATCATCGGTTCTTTTTTTTTTTTCAAAAATGAGACCGGAGCTTGCATAGCATAGCGTCAATAGCCAAAGTTACCGGACAAATATCAGTGATTATTTCTGAAAATATGGAGAAAACTCGTCCGGAAAATATGTGGTTCCAACATAATATGGTGGCTCTGCGAGCCATATGTCGATGGAGATGGAGACGGTTTGTAGCGAAATTCAGATGTATGCAACAGCTCACGCGAAAAGAAGGCGCATCCTAAACAAAAACTAGCAAGTTAGAAAACTCTAACGTACTAAGCCGCACGAACCGGTAGTGCAATAGACAAACTAGTCAATCCAATGGACATCAACTAGTTCAACTGCTTATCTACTTAAAATTTATTAATTAGCAGGGTGCTTATTAGTCTTATTGACTAGTTGTAGTGTCATGTAACAAAGAAATTGTTTAAAAAAAAATAAAAATTTAACTTCACAGCGTTTGCAGTGGTTACTCGTTTTTTGTATGGATAGCTGGACTCAAAATCATCACACAGATATACTTTATTTCAATTAGTTTAAGATTGGCTTTAAAGATTCTCTCGAATTAGAAGCTGCCTTTTCTGCTTCGAGTTTTCCCGAATATGTCGACAGTTGCTTCGAGCCAATAGAAACGGGCACTTGAGGCTTTCCAGATCGGTTGTAGTGGCACTTATTTTAGGCGCATCTCTTATACACATGATTGATTTCATAAACCTTTTCTTTGATTTAACATTTTGGTCGAACTTGCCTCTCCAGTAGGTGTTTGTTGGCTGGAAGCCCTGTCTACGTTACAAAACGTGGTTATGTTGTTGTGCTCTGTACGCAGCTGTGGATCCTAGGGTCTATATAAGACCTACTATAGCTTTACAAACCATCGTTTATGGTTTTTTTAGTATACCACAGGTCTCCCCATCTCTTCTTCATTTGTCGGGAGATGGATATCAGCAAGGACAGCATGTCGCGCATCTTAAAACGTGATTTGGGATTCAGCCATACGGCCCGCTTACTCACAGAAGCAGAAACGCTAGTCAAATTTCACTGTGATGCTTCTGGGACGGTTTGGTGGGGAGTCGCCTTCGATGGGGTCACCGAGCTCTATTTCTGCGAGAAAGGTGTCAAAAGCTCGGCGGCGAAAGTGTATCAAACGGATGTTTTAGAGAACGTTATGGAGCCCCTCAACAGTACACCATTCGCAAATAAAGCGTGGACCTTTCAACAAGACTGCGCTTCAGCTCATAAGGCAAAAACTACTCAAAGATGGCTCAAAAACCACGTTCCAAACTTCATTTCCACGAATTATTGGAGATCTCGAAGCTCAGACCTCAATCCATTAGACTACAAAACAATGGCTCGTTCTGTAGACAATAGCTTGCTGAGTCTTTGAAGCAGTGGAAAATTTTCCGACTTCGTCATTGCTGAAGGCAAATGGAAAAATAGTTTTGAAAAATATTCAGTCGATTGCTGGCTGAAAGCCCTGTCTAAGCTGATCGCCGTTGATCAAGATTGTGTTGATCAAGATACGAGTATATAAGCAGCGTCATCTTTTTTTCGCAGCTAAAGTTTTGACAGATTTCTGTTGGTCTTGTCTCTCAAGAGTGCCGTTTAATTGTTATTCGTATTAATGTGTACAACAAAAGTTAGTAATGGGGCTGAGGGTTTTCTCTTTTGCTGAATACTAACACCACCACTAGTTTTGTGGATAATGCTGATAAATGCTTTGTAGACGCTGACAGATATGTAATTTTGGAGGTTGTCTGCTAGGCTGCCTTCTGTGTCCACTGCTATTGTGAACGTTCGTTGATTCACTGGTTTACACACTCAATAGTTCTGACGTCTATTCACAAGCATGCGCGGATG
Organism: Volucella bombylans; assembly: GCA_949129095.1. Lineage (NCBI taxonomy): Eukaryota > Metazoa > Arthropoda > Insecta > Diptera > Syrphidae > Volucella > Volucella bombylans. Next base: position 64,537,303 of record OX422143.1, on the reverse strand, counting down.
ATGTGGATATATTGTCTGTTGGATCGTGATTAGCGACTGTTTGCCCTAAAGCGTAGGCTGCCTAGACGTGATCAACGATTGATGCACTAGAAATGGGCGTTCAGTCAATCCTCTCTAATTGGTCTGACTTATCTAAGCACTCATCCCAAAAGATGCATGCCATTTTGGATAACAAACTTCTATGGACTAACGCCTCTAAGGCGCTGGCTGCCTTCTGGCAGTGCAAAGGAGCTGTCGGCATGACATGAGGCCTGCCACAGAGAAAGGTGCTTTGCATCTACTTGCCTATGATAAGGTCATTTATATCCTATGCGTCGGTTGTCTGATGGAACAAGCTTTCACGAAAATCTGCCCTTGCTGCTTTTACCAGACTTCAAAAAACGGTCTGTCCGGCTGCATGGGGTCTTTCCTTAGCACGCTTGAATATTGTTGAATCTCCCTTCCCTTGATATTCATATCATGAACTGCACTCTCACAACCATCTTCACTTTAAAGATGTGGTCTTTGGTATAACACGCACTGCAGTTTTGATGATCTTGCGCGCGGATTGTCTTTTGACTCTGGTCTTATTGACAAATACGAAACCGACTTTTTCTGTGCCCAAGATTGGTTCCGGCCAGAATCTGAGCCAGGAAAGGAATGTAGTCGGGTCTTCACGGATGACTCAAAAACCAGTTTAGAATGCGGCGCTGGTGTCTTTCTGGAGGAAAACTTGCGTCTCTCTTTCAACCAGAGATGTGCGAAATCCTGATGGCAACGATATATATTGTGAAAAATCACTGAACGCAGTCACAAGGCTAATTTCATTCAGTCTTGTCTGGGGCCTTGGTCACAATGGGATCACTGGAAATGAAATTGCCGATGAATTTGCTACACAAGGCTCCCTGAGTCCTCGATTAGGGTTAGAGTTTCATATGAGCATAACTGCAGATTGCATGACTCTCCAGGTTGTCGACGTCTAAGATGTCAGAGGCCTTCCTGCCGTCTGCTAGCAGGGAAGTCTGCAGACTGCTAACTGGCGTTATGGCGAAACACGACACTTTTGTTCAGTACATAAATATGCTGTGCATAAATGATAAAGTATCCTGCGGCGCTTCCTCAATCCACTTTTACATAGGTGGATCTAAAACAAATAGCGAGGTAGGTGGCGGAAATTTTGACGATTAAAGATTTTCTCTCCTGGCTGAAGAAAACCGTGATATGAAAAGGATATCCGCATCTTTTCGGATAGTCAGGCTGTTAAACCGCCCTTGAATACCGATCATCTCTTACGGGCATGGCAGAGCAGTTTAATCTTCACCTATGTTGGGTGCCGGGCCACAAAGACATTCTAGGGAATTGTAGCGCTTACGAACTCACCAAAATTGGAACTACTCTACCTATACTACCGGAAAAGGGTAGCATCGGTAAAGCAATTGCGGAGTGCAAATTAATATTAAAGCTGGATGCGAACAAAAGAACAGACTTTGGGTGGACTGTTGGATCAACATGTTTAGCGACCAAACAGATCTGGCCAAAGATGGATCTGAATCGCTCTAAGAGTTTGATCCTTTTAAATAGGAAGCATCTCAGCACCATCATAGGTGTAATCACTGGACACTGCCTTATAGACAAGCATGCAAGGCAAGGCTTGGCGTCTTTACAAACGATTTCTGTAGAAGCTGCATGGACGAGGAGGACAATCCTTCCCTTACTCAGTACATAACCAGCTCGCTCCCAAAGAAGAAAACTTCACTTAGGAACTTTCTTTTACAACGACTTGAGCGATCTAAAAAATATAGACGTTAATAGACTCCTACGCTTCATTATAAACTCAAATTGGTTCCAAGTATAGGAGGATCATGGATCCACGTGGCATCCAATGGGCTAATATGCCTAAGTGGGTTGGTCTTTCCTACAGCAACTTTAACATAACCTAACCTAACCTTCTTGCCGGCACAACAGACACCCGTCGTCGCTTATTAGAGATTTTTGTGCAACATTTCTGAATACAATGTTCAGAGAAAAGTAGCTAGGTCTCGTTATAGCGTGAACAAGATCAGTGCTGGGCAGCACTGGACAGCATAGGTGCCTAAACTGTAGAAAGCAATAGGTACTATGAATGCACTTTGAATATGTTAAAGACAAGAAAGAAGGTGGATTCCGGTGAGTTTAAGTAATATTCCGTATGACGCTTCTTCGATTTTCCAAAAGACTTTGGACTTTATAGTCCAATTATGCGTTGAAACCCATATTTTACTTTTATTCCAAGGACATTTATAATACTACTTAAAACATGACTGCGACGCTGTCATTGCCTCTACGTAATTGTCCACTTTTGTCAACGATTACAACACACCACACATATTACCGCTGACTTACAGTGTCCAATTAGTCATTTCTACTTTAAAATGACAATTGCCCATAAATATCCACGACAACCAAGCCCAGTTATTCGTGTTTTAATTCACATTAAAACACTCTTCTACCAAATCAAGTATGTGTACACCCCAATCCAACCCTTTTTTCCTTGAAATTATCAAAAAATGAGAACAAAACGAATTTGTAATTATGGGCGACCAACCTGTCATCGCTGCATTAAAATTACGGTACAATTCTTTAGCCCCTTTGATTTCTTTCGTCATCATCCCCCCGAAAAGAAAAGAAAAAAAGAAACGAAATTCCAAAATAAATGTAATTTCCAGAAATCAAATGGACTCTTAAGGGACGACACGAAAAAACAAAAAACCAACTCTTTTAACCGAAAAACTTTTCTCACCCCTTTGATCCCGTTTTCCGTTACTTTTTTTTTCATTTACTCCGGTTTTCGTTTTTTCCAAAGCCATCCATCTGTTGGCAACAACAACTGTCTAATTAACTTTGGGGGCTAATACTACAGTTTTTACCACCTCACGCAATCGAAATTAACTTCAAATGTAGAGTAAGAGAAAACAAGCAATTGCTGCAGCCATCTCTTGACAAATGCGACTACACGAGTGTATCGCAGTCCTCAGACAAAGGCTAAAGGACCTCCTGCGAGGATACTCGGTAGAAACGAACTAAAGGGTCCACGCACATCAGCGAATGGTGATAAAATATAAAGTTCCAAATTGACTTTTGCTTTTATGCCAAACCAAATAACAAAAACAAAAGAAGAAAAACAAAAAAGGTCTCGAAGGAGAGCACCGAAAGGACACTCGAGGAAAAGTTTCATTAATTAGGTTCTTCTGACCGAGCGGTAAAAGTGTAATTACTTATGTTGGCTGACGGTGTTGCTGGTGCTACTGATCATCATCATCATCATCACCTAGGGACGCCGCGATTCCTTTTACTTTGTGTCCTGAAGTTAGCGGCCTCTTTGTTGGTTTTTTTTTTTTTTTTTTTTTTTTTTTTTTTTTCTTTTTTATGTCCTCCAAAGCAAAAGTCAACTTAACTCACAGATGTATATCTGGAATTACGGCGTTAAATATTTACGAGGTAATATTCTGTAATAACATCGAGCGGTTCCTATTTTCCGTTTAACCGAAACAAGGACTATTTTAGTTGGTGTGGCCTATAGTTGTAGTGGCCTATTAATATCGCATCAAACTAACTAAAGTCCTGTTTAGGACTTACAAGGCACCGCTAAGTGGTACTGCTAATGAGTTTACGAGTACTTCAACCGCGCTGCCTTGTTCAAGTGTAATTATCTGAGGGAGGGCGAACTATCGGTAAATGCACGACATTACCGGATAGTTATTATTTTAATAACACCAAAGTGCTGCAGACCACACGGATTGCATTGATCGAAATTGAATTAATGCCAGGAAGAGGGGAAAAATTTATAGGCGAAGTGGTAAAATTAATAAAATCATCGACAAATGTGTTCATTTAAAGTTAGAAGGTTCTTCGGGGGTGTGTTTGGATCGAAGCGGGTGGGCCAGATTTAATGTTTTTTTTTTTTAGATAGTGACGTTCTACATTCTATACAAGGTGGGGTAAAAGTAATGTGATAATGTGAATGTACCATAATTTTTGCAAATGACATCAAGTCTCATTGTGTTTTGACATCTATGTTGTAGACAGATAGACAATTATTGTAGTTAACAACAAGCAATGGAGTGATACACAGCTGAAGAACGCGGAATTATTGTTATTGCTTATTTGACCAATTTCCGGTATGTTGTTTAAACGCAGCGTAAATTTCGTCATCGTTTTTCTCGTCGTTCTGCACCATATGCGCGAACAATTAAGCGTTTGGCTGAGCGTATCGTGCAAACTGGTTCTACTAGAAATGTCGCAAGAATTGGCCGGCCACGCATTGCTTGATGTTCGACCGACAATGGCACTGCCATTCCGTCCGAAAGAGTCCACAAACATCGACGAGACAATGATGCACACAATTTGGCATCAGCAGACGTTCGTTTCGTCGAATTTTGGTGAAAGATCTGAAGATCATCCCTTATAAAGTGCAAACCGTTCAGCAATTATTGCCTGCTGACGGTCAAGTGAGATTAAATTGTTAAATCTGGTGCAAGAAGAGGATGATTGATGATGATGATTGGCCCTTGTTTTTTTGACGATGCCGACGGCACCACCGTAAGTGTAACTGGTGAGCGCTACAGACATCAGGACGAAGCAGCCGCTCACAAAACTCGGACAATGATGGAGGTTTTGAATCACCAATCAAATGACCGTGTAATCTCCCGGTTTGGTGATTTAAACTGGCCGGCTAGATCGCCAGATCTGACGGCGCCAGATTTCTTCCTTTAAGGCTTTTTGATATCTCGTGTTTCGCAAATCAAACCAAAAACCTTACGTGTCTTGAAAGATGTTTTACGAGTAACAATTCAGTTTTTCTCGGAAAGATAATTAAGCGCTTCAGTCATAAAGTGCCTTCAGTACCAAGTACCAACAGCCTGGCCGGACACTCATAAGTGTAGTGCTCCGCGGTGCTGTCATCACTTTCACAGCAAGCCTCGCAAGATGTTGTATCAGCACACACAGCAAAAGTGTAGTGCCTCGACACGATGCTAATAAGCAATCTGCTGTCTTTCCTACTGAATGACAACACGAAAGTAGCTGACCTTTTAAATACGTCGGGAAGCATTCGTTTCGTCTGCCGGTAACCCATAAAGTCGTGCCATCTCAGTCATAGTCACATGAAACCCTTAAAATGTCTACTCTGAGGTTAGCCTAGCATATTAATCGGCGATTTCATTTCCCGTGATCGCATTGTGACCTGACCGCTAAGAGGACTCAGTGAATTCTGCCATCCGAATGTGTTAGAGGAGTCTAGCCATCCCGAACTAGCTTGACAGTATTGAGAGAGTCCATCAACACCATAAGGGCAGGTTATTATTATTATCGTTATTGCTACAGACGTAGATACTTCGTCCCCTTAACCGGTTCTTCAAAATATAGTTTGTTACCATCAGCATTGCGTATATCGACACCTGAAAGACAGCTGTAAGATTTTAACGAAGAATCAAAGGGCAGTCAGTGCGCGGGGTCATCAACACTCCAGTGCGTGTTGTACCATAGACCACTTCTCTTCAAAGAGAAGACAGCTTTAAGAGTGATATGAATAACAAGAAGAATGATCACCAAATAAAGCCTTAACGATCGCTATTACAACACAACCGGACTTATTTGGCGAAATGTTTAACACGTGTCTTCAAGAGGCCTTTAGAAGGGCCAGCTGCTGTTGATTTTACAAAAGAGGAAAGGGAACCCAAATGAAACTTCGTTGAGTCGCTCAATTTGCTTGCTTGACATGGTCGGAAAAACCTTTGAGCAGATCATATACAATGGACTCTTGAGGTCTATTGGAACACCAATACAATAAATGCGATTATAACTAGAACTCGAAATGCAATACAGGGTAGGCGCTGGTAAGGAGGCGCCAAGAAATATTGCGCCATCATAATCCTTGACATGAAGAACATGTTTAACTCGGCAAACTGGGAACCGGCTATGCCTTTATCGAATGGAAATACGAGCTATTTCTCGAATAGAATCCTCCTCTATGAATCTGGCGATTTAGTTAAAGCGTACGAAGTTATTGGTGGTGTCCCCAAGGCTCGGTTTTATAACCGTTACTATAGAACACTAAGTACTATGAAATCTTACGCCTACAGATTGCGAGCGAAGCGTCGGTTATCGGATTATTACAGGTGACATTGCCTTGGTGGTTGTAGCAAAAATGCTGGAAGGACTCCAGGTCTACAGCGATGAGACTGGTTAACTAGCAACGATTTGCAACTCGCCGAACGGAAGCCATGCTTATTACGAATTGGAAAATTCGCGAAACCGTAAAGATTATCTACAGTTGGAGCGCATGAAACTGTTTCTCAACCGTTTCCCAAGTACCTCGGAGTTGTTATTTCCAGTCGCCTAAGTTTTAAACATCACCTAGATCAGATATTTGAAAAATCATCGAAATCTCTAAGTGCACTTAGAATGCTGATGAGTAATATCGGAGGCCCAAAACAGAATAAAAGACTCGTTCTTGCTGGAGCTGCGAATTCTATACTCATGTACGCAGCGGAAATATAGTCAAATGCCTCAAAGATAAAGCTTATATGAGGAGAATCAAACCTGTCCACCGCCTTAGCGCACTGAGAGCTGCCAGTGCGTTTCGAACTATATTCGTCGCATCTTCCATGCACTCAAAAGCGAGCGAGTCCAAAATTGGACGGCGAAAAAATAAAATACGAAAGAACCCATAGTATTGCAACGTGCAATAACAATGGAACATAAGGATGATGGATACATCGTCTTATACCAAGGATCGGTGTATGGATTTATCGGAGTCACGGCGAAACAAACTTCTATTTGACTCAGTTTTTGACGGCATATGGCTGCTTCAGGGAATATCTGTTGAAATTCAGACATGAAAACATCGCAAACTGTCCATACTGTAAAACTGTTTCGGAAAGTGTGAAACGTACGTCTTTTCTTTGTCCACGGTACGAAACCGAGAGGATAGCCTTACTGAAACAATTTGGCGAGTTGCCCACTGCCGATAACATCGTTGCTTATACGCTTCCAAAAAAGGAAACATGGACCTTTTTTAGTAATATAGCATACCTATAGGTACATGTACTCAGCGACCTAATAACAATAATAATCGAATCGTGAAGAGTAAGCTTATTGGTAAAGTCGACCTCAGCGAATTAACCTCATACTGCGGTACCACAGAGGGCACAATTCTGTTGAAGTTGAGGTGGTTTTAGCCGGGCCCATTGGTGCCCCATGCAAGGTTTCCACAGATCTTGATGCGCAGTCTCACAGAATCTTCCGCGTTGGTAATGTAACAGTTTGGACAGAGGATGCATTCGCAAAGCAATTTGGCGCACATGAAACTCGACCAGTCTCTTCAACATGAAGGAAGTCAGATTGATGGGTCTGACACTCTTGGCGTGGTGCGATAAAAATGCTACTCTTACTGTTCCCTAGGGACTCGGTATATATGCCAGACTAACAGTTAAGATTCTTTTTAAAGTTGCCAGCATGCATGCATAACTTGAAGACATCAAACTTGCATTCGATGACAGATACTAGTTACGGCGTGGTGTTTGACTCAGCTCCACTTCAGCTTCGGTGATAGCCTGATGGTGACCTGGTTCTGATCAGATTACCTGAAAGGTAAATTTCAGACATGAGGCAGAGATTCTCTGATTTCAACTTATTGTAGGTGCCAGCAGATTTTTTGAGTGGTTCCCCCTTTTGGCACTGGACATTTTGTTCGTTGATATGCTCACGTACTCAATGTATTGTAGACCTTTAAATTTAAGGTTTTTATTTTGTTCATGTTGCTGTGCTCTATTGTGTATTTCGGTTCAGAATCTAATTTTCTGCTCATAATTCCTATAATAATTTAAGGTACTCCTACCTTTTCAGGACTTATTTTCGAGTAATTCCGATTTGAATCATTTAAAATCTTGCCTTGATAGGGAAAGTCAATACTCATTTAACTGCTCCTGATTAAAACAAGTTTTACTCTTAGAGTGGTTCTCTGCTTCCATTCATTTGCGAGAAAGAAAAAAGCCAAACATTACATCCTTTCCATTTCAAATGATTTCCCTAAGGACCAAACCTTGGTTTTTTTTGTATTTTCTTTTTCTTCTATTTAAAACAATTTACAATTTTTTTATGAACATTTACCCATTAATTTTTCAACATCCATACACAGGCTTGCACGCTTTATACGAGTACATACATATGTTTGTAGACCCGAAAGCAGTCGAAATGAGCCTGGAACCCAACCACAAATGCCTTTGCCAATTATCCTTGATACTATCTACTAATTCTCGACAAATTATACCGAACCTCTAACAAGGATGAAGATACTCGTACACAACAGGAAAACATATCAATTTCACCCATTTGCTAGTTAATTCCCCGAAGATTGCGTGAAACGATCCAAGGAGACACATGGAGAGACTGCGAGAAAGCGTCGTCCTCGTGCATCGTTGTTGATATTCCAGAGTGGATATTATTGATATCCAGAAAGCTGGAATCAGTCCTCCTCCTCTTTTTTAATTGGCTAAATAAAATTATTGCCAAGAAAGCGATCCGGATACGTGGCACATTCACATAATGGCTTTCATTCGTATGTATCGTCTTCTAATGGAGCTCCGTTTTGGGGCCATAACAATGGTTTCATTATGCGAAACTCATACACACTCACATGTTCCTGTGTTTCCACCCAAAAAGGAAAGAGAATAAAATGAAACAAAAGAACGAAACAAAAAAATGAAAAAAGACACACTCGTAAACCAAAAGCAAACCATCTCTGAGATGTTATCCTTCCGAGACATGCAGGATGTGTTGTGTGCCATTTCTCTGATAGAAGAGAAAGGAGGGCGGTAACATCCTCCTTTTGTCTGTCTTTTCGGCACTCACTTGTCGAATGAATTAAATTGCCAACGAACGATTGTCTTGTATAAATTCGGGAATTACCGTCATCCTTAAGCACAGAAGGATACAAATTAGATTCATAGCTCCATCTATTTGAGTTCTGTTAAGAATATGTCGGTTGTATCTGTATGCCAGTTAAGTGGGAGGGCTTCTTTAGACAGCGGCGCCTGTTCAGTGGATACGTGCATATATTATACACATGCATACATATGTATGTGTGTATATACTCATATCTCGCAGAATCACTATATGTGTCGACCGACCACAAATGGATTATTCGTATCATCAAGGAAAATGTTGTTGCTCGCGTAGATTAAGGAACAATGACGAAAATGGTATCCGTACGAGCACGAGTAGTTGCGGGTGAGGCAATGAACGTCAAGAGCAAAACAGCTGCTGCTATTTCATTTGCTTTTGTTTGTGGTTGGTTTTCTATTCTTCTGTTACGAGAAACAAATAAAACGAAACGAAAAAGGAAAACTTCCCCACGACAACGTCAACACTAGACGCGTGGCGAGGTAATGGGGAAGTTTTCGTTTACATATTACCGCTACTTACAATTATCCTCTTTGTATTGTTATCATACAATGTTCTGTTGTTACAATCAAATGAATTTTACGAAAAGTGATACTCATTGTCGCGGGAGGATTGCAACCATGTTGGATGGATTACTCCGTTAGTAGAGAAGAAAGTATTCGTACAAATACAATGTAAGGCTAAGACGAATACTCATTCCACGATCTGTCTGCTGTTAAGGTTAATGATTATCCAAAAATCTTGAGTGAAGTAACAAAAATGTAAAGTACATTTAAGTCTTTTGAATCCATTAAGACTCCTAGTTCTACCTTGATACTTTTATAAGGATAACTATGTCCTATCAACTATATACTTAAATACTTCTAAGCCTTCTACGAAATCGATTGATTGATAATCTGGACCGTAAAATTCTTCTAATAGTGAAGGGAATCTTATCACTGAAGACGCCACAAAGTTCGTTCCAGATTAAACAGGATATTTTAAAAATAGGTACTTCTTGTGAGGCCATCTATTGGCAATTACATGCTTCGCAAAAGTAGATCCTTCACTGCTGTACTGTCAAAATTTCATGTCATGTAGACCAGTAGAAGCAGAGTTATTGCGTCTAAGGTGACAGCATGTTTGTTCCGTCGGTACAAAAATAACTGACGACCAAAAATTGCTCAGATTTCAACATTCGAAGGACAAAAATAACAAAAACTTCCTTTACAGCTAATGATGAAACGTGGTGTTTTCAGGCACCACAGTGCCGAGTAGAAAGCAACAGGCGAGCCAAAACACAAAAAATCTCGTTTGGGGAAGTCAAAAGTGAAGGCGATATTGATTTGCTTTTACTCCAAGAGCATTCCCCACAAAGAATTTGTTCCACAGTTAATGCACAATCCTATCTTGGTGTTTTGAAACGTTTGGTGCATCATATGCATCGTATTCGGCCAGAATATCGTGCAGGAAGAAGTTGGCGTTTGTTGCACGATAATGCACTATCTTATCGATCGACACTTGGGACCAGCTTTTTGGCGGAAAATCGCATTTTAACTGTAAAGCACTCCCTGTATTCACCTGATTTGGCACCGTGAAACTTTTACCTTTTCAGAAAAAATGCATTTGCCGATGAAAGGAAAGTGTTTTGTGAACGTATAAGCCATCCAAAAGGCTTCTATCGCCATCCTGAAGGACATCCGGGTTGAGGATCTAAAACACCCATCTGACATGCTTTTAAACTGTGCAAATCGCTGTATTAAGTTGGAAGGGGACTATTTTGAATACAATAAACCGGTTTTGTCAAAAAAGCTTTTCGTTGTTCTTATTTTTAAAAAGTCCTGTTTAGTTTTGAACACACCTTGTACGTTAAATATTGTACCAATCCATGCAACGCATGTTTGAGGAATAAATTTTAAATATTTAACATTTGAATAAAGAATTAAATTTGCGCCACACAATGGCTCATTTAGGAAAAAGTGCTGCAAAATTCAATTTTTGGGAGGGTCTATAGTGCAACATTTTTAAATTTACCGGATTAACAAATATTTGGAGTTCTGCTAATCGAAAAAATTATTTCCTTCAGATCAATAGTTTTGCTTCTAGATCCAGTCAAAATTGAGTAGGTTTTAAGGTCACCTAAAAATCGACTTTTTTTTTAAGTGTTTGAGTGTAAAAACTAGGCAAAGAGTTTCAAAAAATCATTTCTGTTTCATTTCTATTAAATACCTGTTCATTTGTGAAATCAAAATTGGACGCATTTGTTTTTTATAATTTTTTTTAAAACTATTTAATTTTATGTTTTTTGAAATACTGTTTTCGGCGCACTTTATAGATTTCAAGTTGGGTTTAAAAAAAAGGTCCGGAAGAGTCTGACCTAAGCTCAACAGAAAATGAATTCTTATATATTTGTAAATATAAGGTGGTGCAAAATTAATCATCCAATTTTGTTTTGGAATGATTTTGAGTGATGGAAATCTTAATTTGGACATTTACAACTTCGCCCATCAATGACGTTGTCTAATTAAAAGCGGGGCAAAGCAAAGTACTGCTCTTATCGTAAACATCTACAGATGACGCTAGCGAAGGTTGCTACGATTTGATCAGTTAGAAGTTGCCGGTCATAGGTCCACCGGTAGTCCCTACTAGAACTTAAATTACGGTACTATGGGAGTCAGCAGCCCACTGGATCACGGTCCGGGCCTAACTTGTAGACGTAGGCCCCCTTTTGGGAGCGTCCTGGTGGCTGTGGTTTAAACCCAAATCGTGGGAAGGATCTTCCTGTTGGTTTTGACCCAATATAGAGTTGCAATAAGTACTGGGTGCTGTGACCATAAGAGCAGTAAGAGGTTTTAGGTCGGCCTCGACTCATACCAAGGGTGGAACTTGTGCCGGCAACACAGTTTCGAATTTTTATCAATGGAATGACGGAGAGTGATGGCAAGGCGTATCCTTGCATCCCGTAAACTTAAGTCTACGCGACAGGTGTTTTGCCCAGTTGGCGTGACACGATTAGAAAATTGACGTCGAAATTCACGCTGCGCTAACACTACCGATCGATTATCGGTCAAAAACATCGACACAATTATTCCACGCTCTTGCGGAGTATAGCGCTCCTCTGTTTGTATACTGCAGCTGTCTCTACCGAAATTTGCATTCAACATATTTTTAAAAAAAATTTGTGTTTGAAAAAAAGAAAAAAAAAAACAGGTGTGAACCACCCGCGTACCCCTTTAGAAAAAGCATGAGTTTCGTATAGTAAGTACTCGTATGTCATAAAAAAAAAATTTGTTGTAAAAATATAATAAATAAATTTGGATTAATATATAAATAATAACAATATATATTTATTTAAATTTTTTTATTTTTTCAATGTACTGTATATAATAATAATAAATATCACATTTTGCAATGTGATTGTTGGACAAAAATCATGGAGTTTTTGTTCTTTGCACAGTAATATAAAAATACTATATGAAAAATTACGAAAATATAATTAAATTTCAATTTTTCACACAGATACATGATCAACAAGTTCCCGGAATAACCACCGTGTGGCGCTCTCATTGTTCCGGTTTGAGTTCTGTTTTTTTTTTTTTTTGTTAAGTTGGTAAATGTTGTTGACATTCCCTCTAAATCTTAGCATCATTGTTTGACATTTGCAAAAGTTACGTAGCCAAGAGTACATCTATCTATGTGTGTGTTGGCGATTTTTTACAATCTTAGAAATGGATTTAAATTTGCAACAACGAACTTGTATTAAATTTCGCGTAAAAAACGTTGGAAATGTTGGAAAAGTGTTTCGGCAACGAATCTCTGAAGAAACCGGTCGTTTACCAGTGGCACGAGCGGTTCAAAAGTGGTCGTGAGTCAATCGAAGATGATGAACGCAGTGGCAGACCATCGACATCGAAAACCGACGAAAACATTGATGGAGTAAAAGAAATGTTGGTCAATAACCGCAAATTAACCATCAGAGAGATACGAGTAGTGGAGGACTTGAACATTGCCTATAGATCCGTCCAAGACATTTTGGTTAATGATTTGGGTTTCCGTCGTGTTGCAGCAAAGTTGGTGCCAAAAAACCTCAATTTCATGCAAAAAAGAGACCGTGTTGACGTGGCAAAAGAGATGATTTGCGAGGCTGAATCCGATCCCACATTCATCAAAAGGATCATTACTGGGGAGGAGACGTGAGTTTATGAGTACGACACGCAATCCAAACATCAGGCAAGTGAATAGCGTTCACCAAATGAGCCGAGACCAAAAAAACCACGTCGCTTTCAGTCAAAAAAGAAGGCAATGCTCACAGTTTTCATGGATTACAACTGTGTAGTGCATCATGAATTTTTGCCAGAAGGCCAGACAGTAAACAAGGAGTATTATTTGAGCGTTATGAGATGTTAAGATTACTTTGAAGGGGACAATATAGATTTAGATGAATAAACTTGTATTTTTAATTTTCTGAATAAATTCCGGGAATTTTTGATCGAGGTGGTATATCAAAACCCAATGATTACAATTGAAAAATTTTGTGATTTATGCTGTGTGTTGATCACAAACGGGCTTATTCTAGTCAACGCAAGAATTCTTTCTTTTCTTTCGAATAGACTGCTTGTTGCAAATGTAGCATGATCCAACTACAACTTTTCTACCACTAGCGTTTCGTTCATCTTTGTTATCAGTTACCACTTCTGTTACTGGCCTTTCATAGTAATTTTCGATTGCAATTTTCGTTGCATGATTTCGCATGACTTGCTGGTTAGAAAATCGCTAAGTAACGTACTCAGTAACGCCGACAATATACAAAATATTGTAAAAAAAAAAGCTAGCTAGGAATATGTCATGCACATTTGATCCATAGTATCAACGCCAGCTTTGGTTTTGTTGTATAACAAAATCGATTCTGGTGAGATGCATCAGAGATCATAGCATTGTGTATCGTACTGAGAAAAATCACCGCTTTGTTTTTCTTTGGAACATACGAACAGATGGTAACCTTCTCGTGAAATCCAAAAAGCGGTCTAGAGTTCGACGGTTTCATTTCTTGAGGAATGAATGTTTTATTTTTATTTTACTGACAGCATCACATCCGTAGGTCAATATAGGGATAATGAATGATTTTACAAGAACCATTCTAATTTTCACTGGAGTATAATGCTGGGAGGCAAATAACGAACGAAGTACGCCATAAACTTTGCCAACTGCTAAACTTATGTGATTGCTCCAAGTCAGTCTTCGATTGATTGTCATGCCAAGATTCTTCGCGGTAGTGCAATACTCAATTGGAGCATTATTAAAGACGACAGAAGGAAAGTACGAGGTAGACACATCGTTTTTGGAATTAACAATGCATTTTGACTTCTTCGGGTTCAGTAAAATAAGTTTTTTTTTTAAACCAGTTGTTGATATTGTCTAGATCTGTGTTAATACGGAAAACATAGTCCTCAATTAGACCAAGTGGACAACTTAAGTGGAGTTGAGCATCATCAGCATATATCTCAATTTTGTAGCTAGTAACGACAGACGGCAGCTCATTAGTATACAGGGAAAACAGAAGGGACCCGAGAACGGAACCTTGTGGTACTCCAGACCGAACAGCAATGAAGTCAGACAAAACATTGTTAATCGAGACGGCTTGTTCTCGACCTATAAGATAGGAAAACAGAAGTCTAGCTGCAGGGGATGAAAAGTTGAACTTTTTTATGAGCTTATCCCGAAGAAGAACGTGATCGACTGTGTCGAAAGCTCTAGAAAAATCCAGCAATAAGAGAAAAGTTATAAGGTCTTTATCGATGTTCTATCTTATGTCATGTACAACTGTTAGGAGAGCTGTTGTACAGCTATGCTTCGCTCTGAATCCTGATTGTCTGGGAGTAATAAGACTATAATAATTTAAAAAGACGTTCATTTGTTTCTGCATGATTTTTTCAAAACCTTTAGATAGGAAAGGAAGTATAGATATCAGCCGATAGTCTTTACCACCTGAATTTTTCGGTACGTGAATAATTTTTAGTTTCTTCCAAATCTTAGGAAACACGCTAGTAGTCAAGTTTGTTTAAATGCAAGAGTTACAAAAGGCAACAAGAACGACAGTATTGTTTTCAGGAATTTCGGGTGAACACCGTCTGTTCCAATGGCATTAGATTTACCACTTCGACTTGATCTACATCGGAGAAGCCAAACCTTTCCCTCCGTAAGGACATATAATCGGAAAGCAAATCTGAACTTTGAAATTCTGATTGCGAGTCATTTGAGGTTGTCGGTAGGATTAGAAATGTTTGATTGAGAGCATTACCATCAATACCATGGGGGGACAAAGCTTTCTGTTTTCCCAGGCCTAGGCTGCGCAGGTTTCTCAAAAGTTCTTTTCCACTTAGAGACGGACTGAGTCGTTTTGAGAAAAATGTTATTTTTGCGGAACGAATAAGGGCAACGGTCTCATTCCGAAGATTGCGGTAGACTCTTTGAAAAGCAACATGGCTATATCGCTTTCATCGTTCATAGACAAGGTTTTTCATATGAAAACGAAATTCATTAGTGAACCATGGGCGCTGTCCAGGTCTTGCAGATTTCAACTTCAAAGCAAAGTGCTTTTCACATAAGAAAATAATATTTGAATGAAGAAAATTAATTTGCTCATCGGAAGAAGACATATGTACGGGGGCGTTCAACATATTCTCGGTATCGGGGTGAAGCTGTGGTTGTATATATAAATTGACTTATTTATCAAGTAATACTATTATTTTAATGCATTCATGCAAAATTTCATATAAATGTGATTATTAATTCGCGTTTTATCTCTAGTTAAACAGAATCATAATGGCAACTGAGACGATGATGGTGAAAATTGAGCATCGCGCTGTAATTAAATTTCTCACTAAGCAAGGAAAAAGTCAAAAAACTATTCATGAAGAGATGGTGGCTGTTTACCAGGGTTCCGCACCTTCATTATCAACTGTGCAAAAGTGGTCAAGTGAGTTCAAGAGAGGCAGAGAGAGCATTGAAGACGACCGCCTCTCCGGCGACCCGGCTACTGCTTGTACGGGAGAAAGCATCAAAGAAGTCGAAAAACTTGTTCTTGAGGATGCCCGAATAAAGGTGAAAATGATGGCAGAGATCACCAAGCTTTCAATTGGGACCATTCACACCATTCTTCATGCCCATCTTAACCTTTCAAAGGTCAGTGCAAGGTGGGTGCCACGAATGCTCACAGCGCCTCAGAAAAAAGTGAGAATCGTATGCTGTAGAGAGCTTTTGGAGATGTGTAGTGAGAACGCGGACGGTATTATGGATCGAATTGTTACTGGGGACGAAACATGGGTCCACCACTATGACCCTGAAAGCAAACAAGAGTCCATGCAGTGGCATAAAAAAGGAACAGACCCCCCGAAGAAGTTCAAAGTCACTCCGTCTGCCGGGAAGCTCATGGCCACAGTTTTTTGGGACTCAAAGGGAATCTTGCTCATTGAGTACAAAAAAAAAGGTGAAACCATCAACGCCACATCCTACGCTTCCACTTTGCATAATTTGCGGGAGGAAATTAAAAAGAAAAGACGGGGTAAACTTGCAGCGGGTGTGTTGCTTCTTCATGACAACGCTCCTGTTCACACGGCGCGAGTTTCCAAGGCTGCTGCGCGAGATTGTGGTTTCGAAGAAATCCAACACCCACCCTATAGTCCAGACCTTGCCCCTAGTGATTATTTCCTGTTTCCGGATTTGAAAAAATGTCTTCGTGGAAAAAGATTTTCGGATGATGAAGAACTCAAGTCGGCAATAAATGGGTATTTTGCAGAGAAAGAGGCAATTTATTTTTTTGAGGGTTTAAAAAAGCTTATCTCAAGATATAACAAATGCATTGATGTTAGGGAAGATTATATTGAAAAATAAAAACAATTTAAATTGAATTCGCATTTTCCTTCATATCGATACCGAGAATATATTGAACGCCCCTCGTATAATATATTTGTTCCCATTGTATGCGTCGGAAGTCAATCTCTAGTGCAACATGATTTAATTGTCGGAAGTCCCTGTAAGTGAAGAAAGATGGTGAACTATGTATGTTAAGTTAAAGTCGAAAGTTAAATAGACAAGGTCATGCTTCGAGAAACCTGGGGCAGACAATTGGTCATACAAAATAACTTTTCTAGAGTCACTCACAAAAAACACATCGAGTAGTGAACATAATTCATTGCTAAAACGTGTTGGATTAAAAGTGTTTACGGAGAAAAGATTTAAAGTGAGCATGCTTTCCGACAAATGACTCTCCAGAAGTAAATCAGAATTCAAATCTCCATACACTTTAGATGAAGTAACAGCGATTTCTTCCAGTAAGGAAATAAGAGGTGCTGTATTTATTGACTTGTGATTTGTATATACGGCCCCTAAAAGAATTCTGTTATCTTGACCAACAATTTCTAAAATCAAGTAGTCCAAGAGGCAATCATTTGAAGACTTACATTTAACCGAACAAGAAATACTTTCGCGAACATAAATTGCCATACCACCACCTCTGCATTTGGTTCTATCAGCCCGAAAAAGTTTATAGCCCGCGAGATAAAAAATAATGTCTTTAAGGTCTATAGGGAACCACGTTTCGGATACACAAACAACGTCAACCCCAGAGCCTACAAAAAGGTCTCAAAATTCGTCTATTTTACACTTCCGACCTTGTGCATTTATATGACAAATATGTAGACCTAGTCTATGTCTTGATAACACTCTGATCATGGATCTCAATACGATTTGACCAAGCTCATTATGACCTACCCTGCTATAATCAACCGATTCCAAACCGATAATGTTTAGAGAATAAATTTGAGGGACAAAGCGACGAGAGAAGTGGCGATGAAGGAGAAGTTCCAAAGGTGAACAAGAGACAGGAGTTTGAATACAAAAATAAAAAAAATATATCATGATTAAATTTATAATGAAAAGGAAAAAAAATAAGTTAATAATTTTAAGTAATTCTAAGCAAAAATAAAATTTTGAAGTTAAGCTGGTATATCTGGCAATGCTGTATAAGAAAAAATTTAATTAATTATAAGTACGTAAAGATGGTAGCCCCGTAATTTTGTTTAATATTTCAATGTTGTCAATAACTTTAGTTTCGCTGTCATCTTGATGAAATTTAATGTAAACAAAACCGCGAGCGGTGAATACAGAATGAATTTTTTTATTTTTCTTCAGTGCGAGCGCGTAACGCAGGGTACTTTGGTTTTTTTTTTTGGTAAGGCTTTCGCTCAGGTAAACCAGTAAAGTGCCTTCAGATGGAAATCCAAGCTCACTTAGTTGAAGTTGGCGTTTGTTCTGATTTAGGAAAGTTCGGATTTTCTTAAGTCATATTTCTTTCAAATGGCAAATTGAATTTGACAAAAACGGCGGAATCGAGTCGATAATCCGTTGGGCGAGTGCGATAAATTTTGTTTTGTTATCAAATATTGCTGAGGGATTCTCCTCGGTTTGATGTGATACTCCGTAAAGAATGGAAGAATGGCGTCAGAGGCAACAAGTTTATTTTCTTGAGCTACTGCCATTTGCTGCAGTTTGCCAATATTAGACATAGCGTTTGACACCTCACCTTCGTTTGTTGATATTGTTATTTTTGCATCGGAAAGTGAGTTATTTATTAGTTATATATCGGTTTTAAATGTTTCGATGTCAGCAATTGCAACAATGTTTGACCACAGATGCTATAGTTTACATAGATATTGCACGCCGAAGGAAAAAATCTAACCATTTTTCCATTCAATGGGACGTACCCGTACGTCGCAGTTCGATCGAACAAAAGTGAATCAAACTCAGACATGATGTTATTCTTAATTGTTTTGTATTATCAAGTTGCATGTTCTGTTTATTGGATCGAAGTTTTCCGTTTTTCGCAACGTAATCTATTTAAATCAAATTTGACTGATAATAAACATTATATTTGAGAAACGTAGGAAGGTCAAAGCAGAATGCGCTCTCTTTAATGTTGTGTTTATTGAATAGTTTTTTTCCAGATAAAATTTGAATTTTTTGATTTTTGGGTGCTATGTTTTTTTCTATCTTCCACGAACAATGCTTCCGTAATAGAACGAGGAGAGCAAAGTATAGAAGCAATGCTCATAGCAAGGACTTTTTTCATCAAACCATTTCGGATCTCTAGTATTTGTTATCCTTATGCATTCCAAGGCCATTGTCTCTCTTATATTTCTTTCTTGTGGACGTTCTCTGAAAATTCTATTAAATACTTTGAAGTGAAGTTTACAAAAATTTTTAAAAAATTCATTAGTTAGTGCCTTCAGACTTCCAAAGTCACTTCTTTGAGAATAATTTTTTGCAAACATGAAAAATTCCGAAGAACACGTTATTTTTTCATCAGTTCTTAAAAATAGTTTGGAACAACTTAAACATTTGTTTTTTAAAAGCGAGATATCCAGTAAAATATCGCATTGCTGTTGTTTCTAATGTGATTTTAGTTTCGATTTCCATATCACAAATGACTTTTTCGTACAGAGTTTTATCGCATACGATTTTCTTACTATCCTTAAGGGATGGAGAAGTTTTTGGAATATTAGTTTGAGTTGGGGATAAGTCTACGATTGAAAATTCTACATCATCATCATCACAGTTACTGAAAGAAGAAAAAGTAATAACATTTGACGAGAGAATTTTCGACATCAACACATTAAATTAAACAGATGGATTTTTGTTGTAACCACCTTTGATGCGAATAATTTAAAATAAATTTTCTAATACGTCTTGATGAATTCTCCTTTTTAGTAAATAATCCACGTTCTCGTATAGGCCATTGCTTATATCATGACAAAGTAATAAGACCCCGTTTATAGTTTGTTCCATTCCTTTTAAACAAAACTTTCTTGGAATATATACTGATTTTGTATATCGTTTAAGTAAGACAAAAATTGTTTCAACTCATAATAAACTGGATTCTCTAGCTGAACTCTCCGCCTTAAAACATTCTTGTCATAATGTGAACCACTATCCATGCAGTCAAGTATAGTACATTGTTCACTTTTAGTACGAACTCTTTCGTTGCTACAGCTTTATTAGAGCTTTCTTTTAAGCAATTACGTTCAAAAGCAGTTTGAATCGATTGCGCAGTTGTTCGGCTAAATATTTGCGCTGCAAGGTGAACATGCATTTTTTCGAAGGCATTTGGTGTTATATGACAACTTCTAATTTTAAACATGTCTTAGCTACGTTGTCAACTTCCATATTGTAAATTTCTCTGATAACATCAAAAGACACTTTACCATCTGGAGTTTGTAGATCTGATTTCAATAGAACATTACGAAGTGATTTTAATAAATGAGGGAAATCATAAAAACAAAATATTTTTTCATCATTCAAAATTATAAATGGGTTTTCTTCAGAAACACCTAACATTTTATAAGCTTTTCTATTATTGGCCCCTTGGTCGCAAACAATAGTACATACCTTTAGACCAAGTTCTTGACAGATTTTCAAATTGTTTTTTATAATTTCACTTAGGTTATCCCCATTTACACCGTTTGCTGACACAAAATAGTTTAAAACCCTTTTCCAGCTATCAAACAAACCATGCATGAAAACACATATTTCATTAGCAAATAATCTACTCTCACTACACCAAGGTCTTCGAAACAATCTATGAAATCATTTTTTATGTTATATGTGAGGTTTTTACGGATCCTAATTTCATCAAATATCAGGACAACACAACGTTCTCGCTGGTTTAATAAAGCGAACTTTGTCTTAAGATACGAATGAGCAATGTTTTCGTATCCTGGTTGTAATTCTTTTACAGGAGCCCATCTACAGAAAGAGGAAATGTGAGGAAGTTTAAAGCCAAGTCTATCGCTCAAAAATTTATAGGCGCTTTGTGATCTGTAATAAATATTTTGGGAAAGTTATTTTTCGTGGCTGTTGTATTTTGTAGTCTTTGATCCTTTCAGAAGCATTTTACAAAATGTTTTTGAATGGTCTATTAAAAATTTGTATGCGATGTTTTTTTTATAATGTTTTATTTTTAAATTTCTTAATTTAAGTTTGTAACTTAACAATATTTTTTTTTAAGTTGCATTTTTTTTTTCCTCTTTTGCGCATCTTTCCAATAACTGATCGCACCTTGCACACGAAATGCTGCAACTGCTCGACGTTCTTCTTCGTTGAGTTAAAGGAGACTTCAGACCTTGTAAATTCAAGTTTGAATCCAAATCAGAATTTAAATTTAAGGAAGGAACAGCATCCGCCTTAAGATATTATTTTCTCGGGACAAAAATGATCTCCACAAATAAAGTATTTGCCTTTATTTTTAAAACCACATGCCTTCATCCACAAATTATTTAAAATTTCATTTTCATTGCAAAAGTATTAGTTGAGTTTGACATCTAGATTAGTTTATCTATGATTGGTATGTTTATTCGAATTTGCGGTGTTACGGATATCTTTTTTACGCTGTCTGACATGCTGATTGTGTACTTATGTTATATGTAAACGAACAAAAGTCAAGGGTGTATATGTTAGCAATGGGAATACTCAGATTTGGGGCTAACCACTAAAAAACAAAATTCACCGACTTTAAATTGAATTAATTAGATTCAATTACCACACTGCACAACTGGGAACAATAATAAATAAAACATATTTTCTGGCAGGAACAGGTCAAACTTTTGAAGAAGCTACTAGGACAAATTTTATAGGGAAATTTAGACAAAATAACCGGAGCAACAAAAAGCACGTCTATCGAACTGTTCTCATTCCACGACGTCTCAACTACATACTTTTAGACCGTATTTAGGAGGCTTCGATGGCATGTACTGGGTAAACTTCGTTCTTCCTCGAAAAGGAAAGAACTGATCTTCGATAGTTAAGTACTCCGTTGGTCTATACACCGGAGCAAGGTTTGCATTCAGCATGTTCCAAATATCAGAAATAGATGCAGCTTTATCATACACTGGCGTGTAGTGTAATCGTCAAAACGTGTCAAACGTAAAACGACTGAAATGGCCTTCGTCTATCTTCCATACTCGTTCTGAATGTTTTACAATAATATTACACTTATAATAATATCAATAATAAAATACAAATATTGTATGTGATTCAAATGTGTTCAGTTATATATATAAGAACAAAAATATTGTAATCCCTCGATTTACGTTTCCTAGGTTTACGTCGGCTCGATTTACGTTGTGTAAAATTATGAACCTTGCCTCGTTTAACGTCGTCCTATCTCTCGATATACGTTGTCATATTCGGGGATTTTCTTAGCCGTTTAGATTTAAAAATGATTCATTTAAGCAGTTTAATTTTGAAAATTGGCAGTTTAAATGAAACTTAATCGGGGATTCCCATGGTTTGTCTTTTCTTGACAGTTGAAGAGTGATATTTTTCAAGTATTTGGGGATTCATACAAATTAAAATTTGACATTGTATGTGGTTGAAAGTGCATTCCCTTTGTTGTCTTTCTTAAAAAAAGGTTCCGTGGTCGCGCGAGGTGATTTTCAAACATTTTATTTGTTTGAGACATTTATCTTTAATTTTATTAGGTAAATTAACACTCACTATAGACATTATTTCTGATATCTAATCAACATTTTATTTAGTGACAAATTAGAGCAAAACGAAAGAATAACAACACTGAAAGTGCTCTTATAAAAAAGAGAAATGCCATATCATTAGAAGTGAAAATGGATGTTATTCGACGCTTTGATAAAGGAGGATGGGATTACCGCCTACAACAGTGAGAATAATCCTTAAAAACGATGGTGACATTCGTGCATGTGCTTCCGCGGGAACGACTAGATACATCAAAGTGGTAACGAAGTCAAGTCCACATATTAAAAAAAATGGAAACGGTGTTAAATACTTGGATAAGTGACATAAATGAAAAAAGCATACATGCCACTACACTAACGACCCAGCAAAAGGCAATGAGTTTATTTAAAAACTTAAAGTCGGTGTCAGTTGAACAGGATAAGGATATCTGTTTTAACGCTAGTTCCGGATGGCTAGAAAAATTCGAAAAGAGAACACAGCTTACAATGTTAAAGTTACCGGTGAATCTGCAAGTGCAGATTTTAAAGTAGCCAAAAAATTTCCTGGGAAACTAAAACAAATTACTACGGATGGAGGATACACTTCTCAGCAAGTCTTTAAAATTGACGAAACCTGGCTGTTTTGGAAACGTATGCCGTCAAGAACTTTTATATCTATTGAGGAGAAAACGGCACCTGGACAGAAAGTTGCGAAAGATAGGGTGACGCTGCTTCTTGGTGGCAATGCTTCGGGAGATTTTAAGCTAAAGCCATTGTTAGTGTGCAATTCGGAAAATCCAAGAGCTATGAAAAATACTTGCCAACAAACGCTCCCAGTCATATAGAAAGTCAATAAAGAGCCTTGGGTAATTGGTAGTATTTTTTCTGAATGGTTTAAAACAATATTGCGAAGAAAATAATTTGGCATACAAAGCTTTGCTCCTTGTCGACAATGCTCCTGGTCACCCGGTTAATTTATAAGAAACAAATGATAACATTGAAGTAATTTTTCTACTGCCAAATACAACTTCCCTTCTACAACCTATTGACCTAGCTGCTGTTGCTGCATTTAAGAGATATTATTTACACCGGGTTTTTAATAATCTAATTGCAGCAATTGATGGAAAGTCAGAGTTAACAAACTGTCGTGACATGATTCGGACGTTCTGGAAAAATTTTAACATCCTGAAAGTCGTTCAAAAAATCAACCAATCCTGGAATGAGGTCTCTGCTGTAACAATGAACAAGGTATGGAAAAAAGTTTGGGCCGAATGTACCTCTGAAGATACAAATTGGCATAAACCTGAACAATTTCAAAGAGAAATCCTTGATTTAGCGCATCGCATAGGGTCTACGGATGTTGATGAAATAGACATAACTGAGATGTTCAACCAACATGAGGAATCGCCGTCTAATGAGGATCTACTACTCGCATTTAAGGGAGATTGTTCCACCCAAAATAAGGAAGTTGAGGATAGTACTTCAGAGGCTGTTAATGAAAGAGAAGAATCCCGATTTCTGCTGCGAAAACTATCAGAGGCTCTTAGTCATGTTAATCAAGCCATTGAAATTTTTGACAAACACGACACGGATAAAGAAAAATTTAAAACAATAAGGCGCTCTATCACTTCCATCGTTGGATACTACAAAGACCTGTCTGGAGAAAAAAAGAATTGTTTAACGCAGAAGCAGATAGGAACATTTTTAAGCCACTTCCAGTGAAAGAAACTTCTGGACCTCATTTGAATCGGGAACAAACTACTCAAGACCATCGGTCATTTGCACCCGGCCGCTGTCAACTAGGAATCATTTCTTCGGATTAATTAAGATTAATAAACCATCAGAACACTATTTATTATTTTTATTACTATTGTTTAAATAAAAACCGGCAGTATGTATAAGTACTAGTATACTAATATGCATGTATATGTTTGCTTTATTTCGACTTATTAACAGCCAATTTTTGTACTTCTCGCTTTGCGTCGTCTCGATTTGCGTCCCCATTTCTTGGAACACCTCGACGTAAATCGAGGGTTTAATGTATCGACAATTCTGCTTCTGTCCTTCTGTTTCTGCTTTAGGACTCCCAAGGTCATTGTACATAATTTAATTGCTATATTCAGGTAGAAACACCATTCTAGAATATGATTAATTAAATATTGATCGAATGCATATAATTATCTTTTGTTCCAATGGACTTTTACCAAGAATTTCGTAGGCGGGGTACTTGGGTACCCGGGTGGCAGATGACGAATTTTTTTTTTGGGAGGCAACACAAGGGTTAAAGTAAATCAATGGAGCAAACGGTTGTATTAGAAAAAATTATTTATTTATTTGAAATTTTTTTTCAACGCCTCGAATAAAAAAGAGTTAACTGTCCGATGAAAATTTTTCAAGCGGAAAGCTGTCCGAAATTGAAAAAAAAATTATCATCACTTTATTCCAATCAAAATGGGTCGCAGCCCATAGATCGAGAAGGAATTTCGAAGAGAACACTCAATGAATGGAAAATTGTCTCCATATCGATACTGAAAGGATAGAAGAAACGTATATCAAAGCGATCAAGAGAAAGGCCAAGGAAATCATTAACTTAGTTCTCGACGTTCACCATAAAGCAAAACCAAAGTATAATAAGGATCATGAAAAGATGGAAGCTGATGTAACCAATTCAGTCTCTGCCGCTAGTCCACTGCGAGTCAGGGATCCTATCAAGTATAATAGTGAGAATGTGTTGGCTTTGTTTATGGATTTGGGTTTGTCAAAAGGTAAATATAAAATTTTGAGAAGAGAAAACACAACGTAGATATTCTTCCACCCTACAGAATTGTAACGGAGTGTAACTTCATGACATGATGAAGTATGGTGTCAAGGCGGCTTTCAGAAAGAAAAAGAGGGGCAATTAATTGCATTTACATTACAAAGTAAGTAGGGTTGTAATGGATCATCTGAGCAAGGTGCCTAAAAGCAAAATATAAATACACCAGTTGGTGAAACAGATGCAAACATGTTTATAGCTCAACATGTTCCACTGGGGCTCAACATTTCAAATGTTGAACATTGGAGGAACCCTCGTCCCTCATTAATTCAATTTTGCCGCCCCATAATGCTCCAAATATGCAACAGAAACTGAGTAACTCATAAAAATTACAGCCAACGATATCAAAAGCCAAATTACTAATTTTCAACCTACTGAATATAAACTAACGAAATAGGGATGGTTGTCAACCACGAGTTCTTTTTAATTATGAAGTTCTGAGTGAAAAAACAGATATGAAGTGAACGCGGTCATGTCCCATATGTAAGAGAACACAAAAAAAAATCAACAATCAAGATGAATCAAATGATGACGAACATAACTCCGAATACGGAATCTCTCCATTACATGAAAGAATCAGGTGCATGGAATTTATTTTGAAACTTGCATATATACTTCGACAAGAGATAGAGGATATTGATGAATCTATTGGAATCAAGGAGGCAGAAAATAAGAGATCCAAAAGCATTTTCGATATAGATAGACCAAAACAAAGATTTGGAAATACCAATGGTGGA
The DNA here is from genome assembly GCA_949129095.1 of Volucella bombylans. Taxonomy (NCBI): domain Eukaryota; kingdom Metazoa; phylum Arthropoda; class Insecta; order Diptera; family Syrphidae; genus Volucella; species Volucella bombylans. The sequence continues at coordinate 64,511,333 of OX422143.1, read as the reverse complement.
AATATATCAAGGAGGCAAAAGCTCGTACAACTGGCGTCAATAGAGAGGTAATGACGAGGCTTGAAATAATACTTAATGTTTTGAATTGCAGGGAAAAGTTTAACACTGTTAAGTTTGGGGAGTATGCCAAGAAAACAGCAGAGTTATTAAAGCAGAAATATCCCGAAAAATAATCGAGTATCAATCGTTTCCACTTGAAGAATTGTCAAAATAAGCTCAGGAATTATAAAACAAAGACTACAAGAAATATAGGTAACAAAATACGTGCAATGTTTCTATGATGGGGCAGAGTGAAGATCTTTTCAACATGCTTGCAGCCTCATGGGACCCACTCATTTCTTCGTTAAGGCCCAAAAAAACCTTAATGTTGACGAATGTTTCCAAGAAATCAGATTTTTTTATTTAAATTTCTGGTCCGTTTACTTTTTTCTCCTCTGTTTGACTTGAAATGAATCACTGAAATATTTTAATATTTTATTATGTACTCTGATGTGCCACAAATTATGATAAAAATGCTCTTTTGGAATTTTGAATATTTTTAAAGTAAAATATTATGTTTATCCTCTGTCGTATTTTAGCAGAAGATTCTGAAACACCCTGTAAAGAATTTTTCTTAAAATTCACTAATTTCATAGCCCCGAGAATTTCGTTTAAGCAGAAAAAAAAAATGTCATGATATCTGTATTCGTTTCAGAGTTATGATTTTTGCAAACAAGAAAGTCGATGTGATCCACTCTGCGCCGCCGTGATAATCACTATCACACCCAAATAAAACGCTCTTTTGGTAATCCCGAAAAGGAGTGGAAAGTAATCAATAACATCATCTCCAATATTTCCAACACCCCAATTTCTATTTCGCTTAGTAACGAAGATAATGATATTGTTGGCCCTGTTTCAGTTGCAAACCTACGTACATACGATTTTTTTTTTACATCCGCTGTTCAATTGTCAGTCTCTAGCGTTTGTGATACGTTTTTTTTTTACTCAGAACAACACTTGTAGAGTGTTTGCCTTCCAACAACAGTTTTCTTTTCGAAAATATAACAAGTCATGAACTTTTTGGTCGTATTAACTCGCTGCATTCATGTGGAAATGATGGCATTTCGAACATTATCCTAAAAAAGATTGCTTTTAATATTACTGTTATTGAAGCTTATCTACAATATTAGTACGTAGGTAATAGTGTTTAATCTTAGCATTAAAACTGGAACATTCAAATTCACGCTTAAATTTCCCATTGTGTTGCCCCTTTTTAAAAAGGGAAAACGGAATGATAAACATAATTACAGAGCGACTTCCCTATTCTCTTTCTTTTCCAAAGCTTATGAGAAATCCATTAAAAAAATAATAAATAAATTGAATTTTCTAGTCCGTGTTAATTCGGTTTCAGAATGGTGCTATCCACAGAAGATGCCCTTTTAATGTTTTCTTCTTTCATTAACAAAGGTCTAGATGAAGAGAAATGTTGCGCTAGTCTTCGTTGAAATTACGAAAGTGTTCGATATGATAGATCCCGCCAGTCTTTTCAACAAATTGCACTGTGTAGGCTTTGGTCGATTCTTGTTTCCTTCATATCTCAAGCAGGAATGCCAACATTTAAAATTGAACAATGTCTTAGTTACACGCAAATCAGAAACTTTGGAGTGCCCCAAGGATCAGTTCCTGGTCCCATACTATTTCTTATATACATCGAGTATAGTCCGTTCCAAATCACCGTGCAATTGGAAAGCTGCGCAAAGATATTCATCTGCTCACTGGAAAATGATATTTACGAAACGGCTGATCTTTCTCCACTTCCTTTCATATTTAACCCATTTGCATCATAAGCGTATATATACGCCTATTTTGCCTGGTCACTATTTTTTTGACAATATTCAATACTTCCTGCAATAAATATATATGTAATAAAAAAGGATTCACACGTTTTATGAAAAGGGTTTGGTAAAAATATATATTCTGACTATTTTTTGCGAATATACTCGTAAATGCGCAAAAATGGAATTTTTAATGTAGTTTTAAAAAATACTACAACGAGTAGAAGTAAGAAAAAAGTAAATTTGTGTACAATGGACTGCCAGCAAAGCTTTCAACACGCCAAGCAAAAGTGCTTACCCTGAAAATTTACCACAAAAACTTGGATTATGAAAACAACCATGCAAATGAAGCTCCTACGAGAGCTGTTTTCCTGTAAGGAAAACAGCTGAATTTTTTGGAGTTTCGCATAGGACCATATACAAAATATTAAAAGGACAAGAACAAACTGGAAACGGATCACTGGATTAGATGACTTCGACTTTGACATCCATCAAAAGGATGATCTACTCCTTCCACCAATTTGACAAGAAAATCGTAACATTGAGCGCCCTTAGGAATCAAATCCGTCAAGAACGGGAAATTATGATAAGCAAAAGGATGTCCTTTGGATGTATCTGAAAGCCAAAGGATTTATTCGTAAGACGGAAAACAATAGGAAAATACTTAGTGAAACCAGCATACCATCCGGACTTGAACCCAATTGAGAATATATTGGGTATTGTAAAATCAAGAGTGACGGGTAGAAACACCACATTTAAACTGGATGACATCAAGAAAATATCAGAAGAAGAGTTTGCAAAAATTACTATCGAGGAATGGAAAAAAAAAACATGCGATAAGGCCATAAAGGCAGAAGAAAGTTATTTGAGCTATGAGCTGAGTTGGGATACCTTCACCGAGAGATTTATTATTAGACGAAGACTCATCAACTGAAATTGAAAGCGACGCGAGGATGATGATACCACTCATGATGATTAAGTGCATTGATCTTGAAAAAATAAGTGTTGGATCACACAACACACAAAAAAAAAATAAACACTTAACTTCAATTCATTCAATTTTTATATTTATAGCAAAACATTATTTCTTCTTTTCAACACAATAATTGTGAAGAGAGTGCTTTCCATAAAATCGTCATTGCCAACTCGACTGAAAAAGTATATAATGGACGGCGTGTCCACGTTCATGCATTCTCTCTATACTATGGTTTCGCATCTGTCAATATCGGCTTCTTCTCTTTTCCACAATACACTATCCTATGCCATTCAAGCAGATAATCAGTACGCGCTGAGAGTCAGTCATAGATAAACTAACCTAGATGTCAAACTCTACTAATACTTTTGCAAAACCCTAACATTCGCACAGGCGAACTGTAAGTAAATTCAAACACTTTTACATCCCTGTAACCTTGTCAAAATTCGCTAGAATCAGAGCAATTTACTAGTAAAATTGCTAGAATGAGAGCGATTAGCACGAGTGTGTGTAGTGTGGATGACGTTTTTTTGATTAAAATAGGCGTGGTTTGTATAAAACGGGAGGGAAATTGCCATTAATGACAATTCACACGTTTTCACAGGCAGAGTCACACGTATACATATAGGAACGATCAGTAGAAAATCGGTTTTGATTTTCCAAAATCTGGGAAGTTTGACATCTACGAGTTAGTTTATCTATGGAGTCAGTGCAATCAACATCGGAGTATGGTTATGCTCGAATTTCGTCTGGATCACTTCCAGGATTACTGGAATAGACTGGAAAAGATGGCACATGCGCAAGAAACTGCACGGTGATTTGAAATGGACTATATATTTTTCATTTAAAGCGAAAATTACGCCTTTTGCGGATGACTTAGTCATTGTATTTATCAGTAGTAACCTCCTGGACTTAGTTTTTAATGTAAATAACGATATTAGCATAACAATAAAGTAACAAAACTAAACTAATGTTTTATAATTTAAGCATGTTGGAGACCCTTAATGTGAGTACATATCTATTTTCATTCATCTGACAGCTCAAGCTACTCTCTCAATTTTAGTGAAAACGATGCGAACGTTACCTTCAATGAGATAGTTATTTCAGCACAATAACAAAATGCAACCAACGTTACTCTAATCGGAGTTTTTGCATCCACATGCCAACATCAAGGAAACCTTATAGAATTAGTATCAGGCTTGTAGTGTAAGAGACTAATATGAGTAGATATTCCAAATATGTATAGGAACATCGGAAGCCTTAAAATGAAACGGAAATCAATTTGTTAATTTAAATATCGCCGCAGTAAAGGAAAGTGACGAAAACGACCCATTCGTCACCGTTCTCAGAAGTTTGCCTTCTTCACATTCACTCTGCACCGAATTTCGACGAAAGATTTAGCTCTCCATGCGTACAAAGTGCAATTAACTGAGCCGGCCGATCACCAGCAGCGTCGTAAGTTCTCGTATTTGGTCCTGGAAAACATGCATGCTTTTTTGCAAAAAAAATCGTGTTTTCCTATGAGACCCATTTCGACGTTTGCGGCTACGTTAATAAGCAAAATTGCCACATATGGGGCACCGAAAATCCACGGGTGATTCAAGAGATGTCAATGCACCCAGAATGAGTAACTGTTTAATGCAGTTTCTGGACCGGGAGTGTCGTAAGGCCATTGTGGTCAATGAAACGCGCTACCGAGATATAATAAACATTTTTTTGTGGCCGTAGATTCGAGGATATGGATACGGATGACTTCTACTTTCAACAGCATGGTGCAACGTGTTATACAAGTCGCGGAATAATTTAGTTATTGCATACGAAGTTTCCTGGACGTGTAGTTTCTCGATTCGGGGACATCTATTGTCCACCAAGTTTGTGCGGCTTAACATCGTTAGACTCCTTCGTTGAAAAAGGTCTACGCCAACAATCATCAAACAATTCTAACTTTTAAAGCGATCATTGAAGACTCGAAATTTCCATCGGTTTTGCGTTATTTCCTCGTTGGTAAGTTTAAACTTTTCACTTGACTACTTTTGATCTGAAAGTGGTCGAAACTTTTAGTGTAGCCTGACTGTCGATGTTCTTGGGTATGGCGATATCCGTACCAGATCCAATCCGGCACCAATATCGGTGCCGCCCTAAGATTGGAATATCTAAGACTATACCCTGACAGGACTGCCCCAAATAGCAGGACATTTATTAGAACATTTTCCAGGATGAGGGATACAGAAACGTTGAGACATCACTCTTTAGCAGAAGGCGTACGCAGCTACGAAGACGTTTCACGTTACGTCAGAATCCATTTAAATACCAGTCTTATGCAACTAACATTTTAATTTAGGCAGGACTTATATCTGGAGGATTCTACATTCAGAAGGCATGCATGCGTTCCATCACATAGCAGTAAAGGAGCTACAACCTGATTACTCAGAGAAGCGTTTGGAATTCTGCAATTACATTCACTTTGCGCAAGAAAACGTCATTGGCCGGATTCTATAGACATATGAATCCCAATTCACCAGGGATGAAATCAGTAATTTCCGCAATTAACATGCCTGGACAGAAAGCAACCCACATTTCATGAAACACAGAGCTTTTGAGCATAAGTTCAACGTCAATGTGAGGGCAGTCATATTAGGTACCAAGCTGACCGGACCCTATCGGCTTCCTCCAACTCTTCATTCGAGTCTATACCTGGAATTTTTGGCAAATAAATTATCTTTGATGAGTCCCGCGAGAGAGACATTGAAGATAGAGCCAGATCTGGCTACGAAGTTGTTTATGGTAATGGAGCTGAGGCTAAGTATCTTACAGGCCTCTTTTATCCCTCTTTTATCCGCCTGGAAGACACTCGAAGAGTCAGAAAGGCGGTAAGATTTGGATAAGTTCCGTTCCACTGAGAAAACATCTGCTCCAACGTCGCATTCCATCTTGGAGCCGGAAAATACTGAAATACTGAAAATTATGTATTATTAAATTTGAGTTTAGGTATGTTTTAGTCAGTTATGGTCGAAACTAGACTCCTAGGCAACAGATCAAGAGCTTTACTATGTTGTATTTGATGTGCAAATCCAGATCCAAATCCAATCAGGCTGGATCGTAGCGCTCCTGTGGTCCCAACACCCCTGCTAGGTTTTATGATGTTATAGGCTTTTCTTAAGGCGGACCAGCACACGACCGATCCATAAGAGAGAATAGGAAGGACTAAAACAGGTTACATCCAGAGGACCATCTTAGGCTGAAGCTCCCACCTTTTGCCAAAGGTCTTGCCGCAAGCGTAGAAAGCAACGCTTTCTTACTTTACCCTGTATTCTACATATGTTTAGTTTCCAGTTGAGCCAAGCACTTACCGCAAAGTCCTCTCTGTGAGTTCACTAATCACTGAAAGGAACATCCCTGATACTAAAATAACCACGTCGTCCGTGTATGCGCCTGTTTTGATTCCAATATTGTTGCAATCCGTTAAGATATAGTTGATGATCAGGAGCCATAGAAGAGGTGGCGGAAACTATCTGCAGTGCACCTCGGTGAGAAATTTTAGAATGGATTCAGTGTTCACGTTATTGAAGGCACCTCCTATGTCTAGGAAGGTGGCTAATGTATGCTGTTTATAGTGGATAGATAGGACTGTCTCCGTTTACTTACCTTTAAGATAAGTATGTTGGAACTTCGATTGAGGAGATCTTTTGAGAGACCCGGATATGCAGGTCCATGATACATTCTAGGGATCTGAGTATGAAGGGTGTAAGGCTAATGGGTCTGAAATCTTTGGCCACCTCATGCTCTCTTTTGCCGATTTTAGGGATGAAAACGACTCGAACTCGTTTCCAGGTCAAAGGGATGTGCTTGAGTCAAAGAGAGCCACGATAAATTGCCGTTAACCAGGGCAGTACCTACTCCAAGCTTTTTTAGAGCACAACCAGTAAAATTTCGTCAAGGCCTGGTGACTTATAGAGAAACTGTTGATGACCCATGAAATCTTTTCCTCGGTTATTAATGAGTTGATTTCATTCCAATGAATGTCGAATTCATCTTTAGGCAGCATTTTGCTTAGTCTAGCTGAATCCTTGAGAGTTTCAATGGAGTAATGGAGTGGTAATATTCTCCCCAAGTCAGTGATTTAGCCTGGATTATTGCTTTTCTGTATATCTGAAGGCAGCCTTTGTAAGGCTTCTAGAATTTGAGTTTGTAGCAGATATTGAAGATGTCAGCATTCTTAGATCGCAGAGATATTCATTGCACCACGTTGGGTGAGTTTTCTTGTTAAAGACTTTCCATAGAGGGTGCTCTTCTTTGCTTCTAGTGCTTCAACCGATTCAATACTAGCATTAGGGATGCTCTTAAGTTTGGCGTTTAAGACCTGACTGAATTTCTTCCAATCAGCTCGCTTGGGGTTTTTAAAAGGGGCAGTGGTTTGTACCGAGAGACTCAAATTGAAGGATTTAAGATTGGATACTCTCCAGTTATCTTCCCTATATTAGGAGTTATTGGTTGTTAGTGTAATGTCGAGTACCGTCTCACATCCACAAAAAGTTGCCGAGCTGGGAAACGCGAAGGTTGGAGTATTGCCCTTATTACATGCACTAAGATTAGAGGTCACAAAGAAATCAAATAAAGACTCACTTCGATCATTGATTTCAGTGTTCCCCCATAATTAGTTACTTTGGCAATGACCTTCTAAAAATAGAAACTCCTTCTTGAGGTGAAGGTGCGATACGATTTGCTGAGCTTCGTCTGGCGGAGATTGTTTGTCGTGGGCCATGGCTTTTGTTTGCTTATACCCAGCACTTGAACGACTTTTTATTCATTTGTACTGAGATGGGGGCCCCGGTTCAATGATCAAGGCTTCTTCCATCAAAGACGTTTTCTAATAAAAAGTGGAGGCAAAGCAAATTACTGATCTTATCGTAACCGTTTTCTAAACTTAATGTCTCTGAAGGTTCCTACAATTTGACCAGTTACAAGCTACCAGTCATAGGTCCTGTTGGCACAGACCACGTATTTCGCGCTATCCGAAAGGATCAAATTTGCCTAGCCATGCATGGGTTTGCTTCGTGGAGCACTTTTTCCTAAAGATTCCAATATCTAACATAAGTGTTCTGGTTTGGCTTGTTGTGTTTCTGATGAGTATCTTCTTAAGCTCTATCGGGGCTGCAAAGAATTAAGCAGTATTGGGTCTAAAACACAACGATCGATATATTCATCTGTCTCTTATTTAGTGGATCGAAAAAATCCGTCTCTTTTGGAGCCCGTTCGGTTCGTCGATCACCGCTAGCTCTCTGACTAGCCACCTACGTTGATGAGGATTAAGCGTTTCAAGCTGGACCTCTTCACCACTGAATCAATGCCTGCATCGGCAGTGGTTTGGAAATATGTTGAATAGATACTCCTTGAATCCTTGCCTTTAATACAGTCGTGAAATAAAAGATAATTATTGCTATCACAAGCACTGTCTGAAATACACAAATTATTTTGTTTGCCGTGCTTTGTTGACACTGTTATAATGCCTTTTATTTTTCTTAACCCGTGGTTAGCGTCAAATTGTATTTCCTCTCACAGCAGCAGGATCTGCCAAAGTCTGAATATCTAGTCCAATTAGGCTATTAATGAAATACGTCAGGCGTTTCGTAAAATAGAAAGTAAAAACTAAATCGCGATCGTAAGAGGATAATCCGTCTGTAATTGTTATAGTCAAGAGTCTCTTCTATTTAATAATTCAATACATCATGGAAACCTGGGGATGAGTTGCTTAATTCACTTGCTGTTAAGAAAAGCTCAACGAGCAGATCGTAGGCACAATGGTCTTATTCTTTCGCTACTTATGTACTATGTTCCAAAAATGTCGGAATACTAGATAAGGTCTAGGTCTATTCGTGCAACTTTCCACATATCCTCCTTTTACATTCCACATATCCTCCTTTTACATTCTGTCGTTTAAATCGCCTTGCTCGATTCTTATGTATGTCACATTATTGCTTACAAATCTTCCTTATACTCGTATCTCCTCTTGTAACTTCATTATCTGTTGGGAGCTGTAGTATCAGCGAATGCAGAAACAACGCGGATGGTCATAAGACATTCATTGACAAAAGACTTTCACCTTCAAAAGCTTATGATGTCATTCTTTACTTTACTCTGGAGTTTGTATGAATCCGCATTGAAATAAACACATGAGTCATTTGAACTCCTCCAATATATAAATTTACTCGTCATAATGTGAATCAATGTTTTTGTTAGGGCGATCCCTTCTGTCTCTATTACTAATAAGAATTTTTCATTTTATTTGTTTCTAGCATTTGTTTCGTGGATGAAGTTCTACTCGACGTTCCCCAAACAACTGAAACCTATTTTCAACATCAAGGTAGCCCACATGGGTCATTTTGCTAAAAGTTTCGGACTAAAGGACGAGCCAAAGTCCTTCACAAAGAAGCACACTGCACCTAAGGCTCCACCACCAACAAATCGACTGACATATACCGAGAGGTAAGGTTTCAGCCCTAAAAATAAATCCCTAGATTATACTTTCTTTTTTCTTTTTGTGTTTCTAGGAACCCCGAAAAAATCAAAGAAGAAAAGAAGGCCAAAAAACGTCTGTACGCCACCACCGTCACTGCCCAAATGCCAAACAGACTTCAAAAGTTAATGACCAATTCCAGGGCTCTCACCACATCCGAATTTGACAGTGGATTGCCAGCCATCAAAAGAAGAAAGTGATAAATCAGTTTGAACTTTGTAAAAAGTTGTAACATAAATTGTTATTAGCATATTACTCTTGGTTAAGTTGTATACACAAAAAAAAAGAAGAAATTTATAAAAAGCCAATTTAACGTATCCTTTTAGTCTTGTGTAATCAAATGAAAAATCGTCATCACGTTGTACGGTCAATTCTAATTAAAGGACACTACACAGCACTTTTATTTCTTTTGAAAAAAAGAAAAAGAAAAAGTCTTCAATTTAATCTCTTCCCCTGGGATAAGTCAATCTCGTCATTTTTTGTTTGCTTTCTTTATTCGATGCAAAAATCCATTTTCCGCTCAATGGAAATCCATTGAAATCTACAAAAATACAAAAATTGTGCTTATGACAACTTTACGCGTTGCTAGATGTCATGTTTATGCCACGAGACTAAATCATCAGGTTGGTCCTCGAAAAGAAAGAAAAAAACTCATATAAAGCAGCCCTCCAGCCTCCACGCATTAATCATCAGATTTGACAAAGTCTTGACGTTTCGAATGCTACTCCAGAGGATAATGATTGGGGGAGACTGTTAAAAAAAATCCAATTCACGATATGACATATGAAAAAGAAAAAACAATCTGAAAAACACCATCGATAATACTTTCAAAGGATAATGCAATTTGTTTTATTTATCAGGGGGTGGGATAGGCATAATACGATACGTTACGGCAGATTGACGGTAGCCGTAGCACGTGACTGAAAATTAATCGGTTCATCCGCAAACATATTGTTCCAGGACACGTGTCAACAATACACTTAAGAATGATACTTACAGTTGTTCCTAAGTGACCGCAGTGTGCTTAGAAAACTAAACAATAGGGGTCAGAGGGTAGAGTCGTACACTTTTGGCTTGAGTTGCGCGACTTTTATGTTACAATACTTTTGTAAATAAAGTGGCAAATGGTTTTGAATAAGAGGTCAATTCATGGGCATTGTTGTTGCTGAGTTAGTTGAAATACAATCGTGGGATTCTTTTTTGACCCTACCATTTACGAATAACCTGGCAAATACCTTAAACGAATAACTGATGATTTACACACTTGAAGCTCCTATATAGACTTACACGTTATTGAGAAGGAAATGGCATTCTTGCTGTCTCTTAATGGAAAAAGATCAAACTCCATACTTTATTATTGCTTCATCTTGGGCAGGGACAACATCAGCGATACGTGTTGTTTTAACGGCAACCACACAGAGATGAATCTCTCCTATGAATGTCCAGCTTTTCTTCTGTTTCCACACAAATGGAAACGATTTTCAGATGTCAAATATTTAAGGTGCAGATGGATAACACTACGTGTTGCACGCAAAATCAACAAAGAAGCTTGATTTAAAAAGCTTAGACATACATTATGTTGATATCTTTGCAAGGCTATGATATATAGTACTTATGTGTTGCTTATTCAATGTCTTCCAATAAGCACTTTTGAATTTAATGGCTTCAATTGTTTGCTTTGTTGTTGTCGAAAGTTGGTTCCACAGTCTGGTGACATACACAAAGAATTGATGCGACGAGCTCAAATAGTTGAAAGAGGGCGTTATAATATTAAATGTTCTGGAAGACTGAGCTAATTGAAGTTTATCAAACAGATACTTGGGGGGATATGGTGTTTATGACGAACAAAAGACATCGAATTTTTTGGAATTGCTGAAACGAACAACCAAGAACCAGCTTGTGACAGTATGGAATGTGTTCGTACCGACGGAGACCATACACGCCACAAGCAACTTGTGCTGAGAAAGGGAGTCGAGCTTGCAGTAATCAATAATAGGCATAAATAACGTTTTTATTAACCTTTGCTTAGTGTTAACCAGAGTAAAACTAGAAGTCAACCGAAGTTTACGTAGCCCAGCATAGATTCGTGAAATAACATAGTTTGTATGGTCAACGTCAGAGAGAGAACAATTTAAGTTAAATTCGAGATTTGTGACAACATCCACAAATTTGAGATGCTTATTGTTCAAACATACTGGCGGCAGGAGATCAGTGTCGTAATGCTTCTTAGTAATAAGAATTAGCTGGGATTTGTTAGGATTCAGATTCAGACCATTGCATAGTGACCAGTTGTATACTGCCGGCAGGACTTAATTTATTCTGACAAAAAGATCCTCAATGAGCCCAATCGGTCGTGACAAGTGTATCTGAGCATCACTTGCGTAGATATGAGTGTTTACATTCAGGCATACTTTGGGTAGTTCATTAATAAAAATACAGAAAAGTATTGGTCCTAATATTGATCCCCGCGGTACTCCTGCCGTTAATATTTTAAACTGTGATGTTTTTTCCATCAAAACCCTTTGAAAGCGATTTTTTTAAATAGTTACTTATCAGGCCCACCGATCTTGCACTAAAACCAAAATATAACCTGAGCTTGTGACATAGTACCTACTTTGTGATCTGTTTATTTCTGTCAAAGGCCTTGGAAAAATCTAGCAAACAAAGCACTGTTATATCGCCTGCATCATAGCTGTCGAACAGCTATGGTATTTACTACATCAACTTCTGAGACGACTTCAAAGTCAAATTCAGAGCTAAAAAAACAGTTGGCTATCTGGAGTAAAGCACGGACTATTTGGAGAACTTGAAAGAAACGCCTCGGTAAGGTCGTTCGTATCTTCTTCGGAACGCTATTGACAACAGCCTTTTTTCCTACACCAATGGATCAAGATAAGACTAGGGCCGAATATTGGCTCATGTTTTCTTCCCTACATACCTAAGCTGCAGTTGCGTATATACCGAACCCGATGTAATCGGCTGTTTTAAGTTTTTACTTTCAGGGCAGATGAACTGAGTAAGTTAATCAATGCAGTCTCAAATATTTGGCCGCATCAAAAGATATGCTGCAAGATCTCGTAGATTTTTTTATTACAAAAACTTCATCTATTGCAGAATTAGAGGCTTCGTAGCAATCAATAACTGCTAGAGACCTGCAGTTCATTCTTTTCGATCTTCCTCTACTGCGTTGTTCCTCCGGTTTAGATTCGAAAACTCTGCGGGCCGCAACATTGCTGACCATTCGCTCTACATGTCCTAGACATCTCAGACGACTGATGCTCAGTTTTCTGACTAGGTCGATGTCGCTGTACAGCTCGTATAGTTTGGATTTTTTCGAAGAATTTTTTCTCGAAAAGACTGAAGATATCTTCACCCGCCTTCGATAGGTCCATGCTTCTGCGCCATAAAGTAGGACCGGGATGATCAAGGCCTTATATAGAATCTCCTTAGTTTTTCGGGATAGGGCCTGAGAACTCAATTGCTTTCTTAGTCTAAAAAACAGCGATTGGCAAGAGTGATTCTTCGTTTTATTTCTGCTGATATGTTGTTGGCGGTCCTTTACTACCTCGAAAATATAACTGTAGATTATGACGTTCTGTCCAATTCGTCGATGTTGTGTGTCGTTTCTTTTTGACAGCATATATTATATAATATAGAGTGGCCAGTTACGGTCTATAGGAAGACTCGGTGGTCTGATATCTGCGGCGTTATTCTGGTAATAGCGTGTCGAATGTTAGCCTCGAGCTCGTCCAACGTGGTTAGCTTGTTAGCTAAGGACTTGACGTAGCCTCAGAGAAAATAATCGAGTGGTGTCAAATCGCATGATCGCGGCGGCCAATTGATGAACGCTCGCCATGAGATGAACCAGTCGCCAAATTTCCCCTTCACAACTTCGAGCGTTGGATCGCTTGTATGGCATGTAGCGCCATCTTTTTGGAACCACAGCTCGGATATATCGATGTTGTCGAGCTCTAACCACAGCTGAGACCATTGACGGTAACGGTGTCTCCTTCCTCATTTCGAAAGAAATAAGATCCGAAGATGCCGCCGTGCCATAAACCTCAGCAAATAGTCAATCTTTGTGGATGCATTGATGCTTGGCCGAACAGTTTTGAATTGTGTTCGGTCCAATAAAGTCAATATTGCTTGTTGACATAGCCGCTGAGCTAAAAATGGGCGTGGTCCGAGAAGAAGCGAAATCACGCTGTTGTCTATGGTCGTCCATTCTTGCGACAGCACAATCTTATACACATGTAGGCCCAAATCCAACCGCAAAATAAGCCGGGTTGACTTTCTGGCGATGCCTATTTCGGCTGATCGGCGTCGAGTCAACTTTGTTTTCTTCATTTCGCACAAATCTCTGCCTGCTTGTGCTTAAGATTCAAAAGAGTCCTAAAGTTCAAACTTCACGGAATTTTTTTTAATAATTTCCGCACGTCCGGCAAGCGTAAAACGATGGTGGTGAAATGGCAAACCCTACTGAATATTTTGACAACTGGATGTCATTGATAATTTTGACAGCTGCTGAAACATAACAAGTGTAAAAACTATCGTTGCTATCTGGTGACCCTATACTTGGTTTTGCTCTTATTTATAGCTAAACCCATTTTGGCAGCTTCCGTTTCAATACTAGCAAACGCAGCGGTGCCAGCTTGTTGCGTTTTCAGTTATGTCGATATCATCGGCGTGCGCCAGTAGTCACACAATTCTTTCAAGTATGATGAAAAAAAGCCTCATGACAGAGCGTCACCTTGTTTAAAACTCTTTTTAGCAGCAAAGGTGTAGCTTAAGTCGTTACCGACTTTGACGGAGCAGTCAATCTGGACAGGCAGGGATGCCAAAACTAGACATGGCTTTATATATGGTAGCTCGTTTCTATAAATGCTGTCTATGCGGCCTTAATATCGTTCAAAAGAGGGTGGATATCGATTTGGGCTTTGTGGACTTTCTTGGTCTAAAACCAAATTGATAGAAGCTAATCAGGTTGTTGCCAAAGGGTTTCAAACTTTCACACATATGGCAGATAAGATCTTGAGGAGACTTATACCTCCATACCTATAGTTGGCGAAGTTGAATGGCCTCCTATTTTCTGCATATTCTGCCTGAAGACGGGATGTTAGTCTTCTTCGCTGTTATACAAAAAAAGTTTTTCCATTTTCCTTCGTCATCTCTACAGGCTTCTGTACAGGTTTGCTTTCCTTAACACGTTCTCTTTATCTTTTGGTAAAACTTCTGTACGTCATTCCTGGAGTACAGGATCTCAATATATCTTCGATCAGGCGCTTCTCGTGCTCATTTTTCTTCTTCTGGCCGATTTCCGTAAGTTGCGCACGTCGAGAATACTGAAGATATGCCTCGAACTCAAAATGATCTATTTGGTTTGGCATTTCAAAGACAATAAGCCTAAGGCCGTTACTAAATGTGGTGTCGTGTAGGCCATGCTTACTAACTGCCCTACAAAAGATGTCATATGTCGTGTCATTCTTTTCCCTATATCAATCACCATAGTATATGTCACAGATTTTTACGTGGACGTGAGCAAAACACTTCCCTACGCACTTGATTGTTACGCTGCTGACCCAATCTAAGTTAAAGGACAGTCAGCAGTTTCCCGATCAATCGCCGCGCAGGCCCTATGTGGCCGAGCCAGTGTATGCTTTTGGCTTTCAGGACTACATGCACATCTTGATACGGCTCATAGACTTAGTGGTTGTGTCGCACTCCTCGCATACGGGACCAAATATTCGACTAAAAATGTTAAAACCGAAAGTATTCAATATACGTTTTCCTGCTTATTGTCCAACACTCGGATCCACATAGCAGAACTGGCAGGCTCAATGTTTTATAGTGCATGCGTTTTCTCTTCCGAGTAAGGAATTTTGAACCCATTTGTTTCGCACGGTCGAAGTAGCAGCAGTTCTCTAAGTTAAATCTACGCCAAACCTTCGCTAGGGTGTCATTCGCAGAGTTGATGTTTACTCCGAAGTAGGTAAACTCTTTAACCATTTCAAAATAACTATTGTTAACAGTTATGTTTTGTCCTAGGCAGAAGGTCTCTAGTGTTTTACGTGGGATTGAAGTGCGTCCATCACCATGCTGATCTACAATAGGACACAATCCCCATTCTCGATCATTTGATCGTCCAGGGAGAACCCCATTCAGACGATTCGAAGTCATCGTGAAGGCTACCTAAAACCTTCGCCAATCTTTGGGTCATGGCACCGTGTAGTATTTCCTTAATTTTTTTACTTTAGGTTTAAACCACAGCCACCATGGCGGTCCCACCTACCTCCTCAAATTCGGCTGCAACTGAAGTTTCATTGGCTTCTGATTCCCTTGGTACAAAACTAAGATTGTGTCGGGCTACCAGTAAGGCCCCTATAGATCTCATATATCGACTAACCGCAGAAACGCCTTTAAAAATGTCGCCGGTCAAATGCTATGTACGAGGTGCGTTCAACATATTCTCGGTATCGGGGTGAAGCTGTGGTTGTATATATAAATTGACTTATTTATCAAGTAATACTATTATTTTAGTGCATTCATGTAAAATTTCATATAAATGAGATTATTAATTAGCGTTTTATCTCTAGTTAAACAGAATCATAATGGCAACTGAGACGATGATGGTGAAAATTGAGCATCGTGCTGTAATTAAATTTCTCACTAAGAAAGGAAAAAGTCAAAAAAACTATTCATGAAGAGATGGTGGCTGTTTACCAGGGTTCCGCACCTTCATTATCAACTGTGCAAAAGTGGTCAAGAGAGGCAGAGAGAGCATTGAAGACGACCCCCGTTCCGGCGCCCCGGCTACTGCTTGTACGGGAGAAAGCATCAAAGAAGTCGAAAAACTTGTTCTTGAGGATGCCCGAATAAAGGTGAAAATGATGGCAGAGATCACCAAGCTTTCAATTGGTACCATTCACACCATTCTTCATGACCATCTTAACCTTTCAAAGGTCAGTGCAAGGTGGGTGCCACGAATGCTCACAGCGCCTCAGAAAAAAGTGAGAATCGCATGCTGTAGAGAGCTTTTGGAGATGTGTAGTGAGAACGCGGACGGTGTTATGGATCGAATTGTTACTGGGGACGAAACATGGGTCCACCACTATGACCCTGAAAGCAAACAAGAGTCCATGCAGTGGCATAAAAAAGGAACAGACCCCCCGAAGAAGTTCAAAGTCACTCCGTCTGCCGGGAAGCTCATGGCCACAGTTTTTTGGGACTCAAAGGGAATCTTGCTCATTGAGTACAAAAAAAGGTGAAACCATCAACACCACATCCTACGCTTCCACTTTGCATAATTTGCGGGAGGAAATTAAAAAGAAAAGACGGGGTAAACTCGCTGCGGGTGTGTTGCTTCTTCATGACAACGCTCCTGTTCACACGGCGCGAATTTCCAAGGCTGCTGCGCGAGATTGTGGTTTCGAAGAAATCCAACACCCACCCTATAGTCCAGACCTTGCCCCTAGTGATTATTTCCTGTTTCCAGATTTGAAAAAATGTCTTCGTGGAAAAAGATTTTCGGATGATGAAGAACTCAAGTCGGCAATAAATGGGTATTTTGCAGAGAAAGAGGAAATTTATTTTTTTGAGGGTTTAAAAAAGCTTATCTCAAGATGTAACAAATGCATTGATGTTAGGGGAGAATGTATTGAAAAATAAAAACAATTTAAATTAAATTCGCATTTTCCTTCATATCGATACCGAGAATATATTGAACGCCCGTCGTAGGTACACCTGTTGCAACTCTGATGTTCTTTTGCATTAAACCAGCTTTGCCTTAGTCCCGTTTATTATTATTAGATCATCGAAAAGATATTGCCTGTGTAATTGGGGAAGGGCCCATTATGTTGTAGGCAGTGGTCTTTTTTTTGTCCACGTTTACTTTAATTCCAACTCGTTTCTCAAGTACCTACTCCAATCGCCGTAAAAGCTTCTAAAGGCGCATTGCCAGCGACCGGTGGTGTCTATATCATCTATGTATCGGAGCATTTTGACAGATTCGTTGAAGAACTTTATAAATGTATGTACAATATACAGCTTCAAGCAACACGGCTAAATCAGTTATCCCGGAATCCCAAATACGACCCTCGTCGGCTGGTAAAGTCAAAACGACAAATGCTTTAAATGCGATTTAGTAGTCGATTAGTGGGTTGGTATTTCCAACAGCCACTCTTACTTACAAACTTACCTACCTACCTAGTTGTCGATCAAGAGATGGTACTAGTAAGTCTTGACTTCAAATTCGTTGGACTTTTATCGGATTTACCTAAGTGTGAAAATTTCGTCGATCGTCAATCGATTAGTTCGTTGCAGGAAGGGCTTGAGACGTTCGCATAATGCATTAGATGGGACTTATATGGCGTATGTCCCAATGACATGCATTGATAATTCTTCCAACAAATAGGATCGCCATTCTTAAAGATGGGACATGTAGAGCTGAGAGTCCAGCCATCGGGCATGTTTTCATCCATCCATATCTGTTTGATGATTTGGGGTACTCATACCCATATCAAAATATCACACCCATATTTGAAAGCTACACTAGTCGACCATGGTAGTCTGCGACCTTGTTGTTCTTTAGCTTTTTTATATCGAAGCTAGTTTCTTCTATATTAAGAGAGGGGTTTTCTTCTTGATCGATCACTCTTTCTACCTGATGGCCATTAAGTAGCAGCTGGAAGTTTCATTTAATATAATACATCTACTTTGCGCTGTGCCATGGTGGTAGGTTTTCTTTTTGCTGTTTCGATGGGCCTGCATTCCAGGCTTGATGCCAGCTGCCAGTTACTTAGCTTTCCTGAAATATATCCGAATATTATTCCTACCATGGCACTTTTCGTTATCCTTAAATTGACAGGTTCCCTTAGAGTTTTTCCTTTTTACGCAGGAGCTTTTTTTCGTCAAAAGGTTTGCTTGTTTTGTCACATTTCTTCGTACTCATTATCATACCAAGGGTTCTTTTTCGGTGGTGGCTGGTGGTCTCCTCGACTACAAAGTGGTCAGAGTCGACGTTTGCCCCTCTGAATGTTCCCAAGTATAGAATGCTGGATGCTTCCATTAACAAGTGGTCGATTTAGTTCGACTGTCTGCAGAACACCAGGCTGCTGTATGGACAACAGCCATTCAATTCAGAAAGCCTTCAGCCAGCCCAATTACCGCTGTAGTAAAAGTCAAAATGTTACTATTTGCCACTTTAGATTCTGTCACTAAAGTTTTTTTTTCGCAACCAAATCTGTAGCGCTTTTAGATTGAAAGCCAAGAATGTCGCCTCTTCCGTTTTTAGACTTTTGAGGATTTCCTTATATAATTCTCAGTCTGAGGCTTTCTAGGTAGTTTAGGACAGAGGTCACCGTTGTCAGATGTGAGAAAAATTGTGTTTTAATACAAAGGATACACTACACATATAACTTATTTTCATCCCTCCTTCTTTTGACGTCATTTGAAGGCAAGCTGATTGGGAAGATAGTCCTTTGGACTAAATAGAAAGTACAATATATGTGTCATATTTCTTAGGTTGCTGCAAATGGGCATGATTCCTGAGCTAAGAAGTTGTATTGTGCTGCAAAATGCAATCGCGAATCACATAACTGTTTATTAATTGTTTAATCGGAAATTACAGCCATTTTTTCGTCTCTTAGCAAATCAAATCGGAAACTCTAGGCCATCTCCTTGCTCCACCTTGGGAATGAAAGAAGTACTGATTCCAGTTGTCTCAATGGCAACCACAAGAAAGTGAATCTTTTCTTCAATTGTCTAGCTTTGACCCTTTTACGATACAAATAGAACTAATTTTAGGCTTGCCATTGTCATTTCATTTCATTCCTTGTCATTTCAGGAAACTCTACAACAGCCAAATCTATATGTCAGTGTTATGCCTTCAGACGCAGATTTTTCTGACTGAGTTCCAATTACACAAATGAAAAACTTGTTATGAGTTGGATTCGAACCTTGACCCTCCGAGTGAGAAGCGATTGCTAGTACCACTACACCACGGCCACCTGGGGGTGTAAGTAAAAAGAACCAGTTCCGTTTTGAAAGGGTTGGCATTGCTGATCATCTTCAGAGCAACCTCCCTAATGTCGCTTAAAATATTTAAGTCTTTTCCTTGCACTATTATGACCACGGAATCTGTATATGCTGTGGCACTTATACCCATTGTACTAAGCTTTTTGAGGATGTCATTGATAACCAGCACCCACAGAAGTGGAGATATGATTCCCCCCTGAGGGGTTCTCCTGGTTACGTACATTTTAACCAAGCTTTGCCCAATGGAAGGGCTTATTTTCCTTCTCGAAAGCATGTTGCAAACCTAGTTTGTAATGCCCTGTTCAAAATTAGCGTCTACTAGAACGGTTTTAATGTTGGTGCACGTTATTGAAGGCTCGTTCAGTATCGATGAAGGTCGTCATTGCAAACTCAGCGAAGAATAGACTCTTCTCCACTTTCCCCAATACCTCCTGCAGGGCTGTTTCTACAGATTTCCCTTTTATATATGCATGCTGTGACTCAAGCAAAAAGCCATTACAGCATCTGTTACTAATATGAATCTCCAATAATCGCTCTAGAATTTTCTGAAAAGCTTCGCCCTATTTACTCTTACCTCCTTACCTCTTTCCTTTTTAAACCTGTTCCATCATTATGGTTGAGCTATTTTAGGTGTTCTCTTAGCCGGACAAGCTTTCTTGAACGCCATTGTTAGTGCCTTGCTAATATTTTCTACCGCCTTTTCTAAGTTAACAATATTATGGCAGTTAAATGACTGGGTATCCAGGTCTATATATTTTTGTATACTTGACCCAATCAGCCTAGCTAGGATTTCTTTGAAAACTAAATACCCTGTTCTCAAAGTTCACCTTGAAACGTATCCATCGGTGATCCGACATAGAAGCTTCGTCTTCATTCCCTTATTTTTAATCCTTCTGTATTTGTAGCAAGTGTGATACTCGTATCTACACCTCCTGCCTATTTTTCACCACAAAAGTGGGTTATAAATTTTTAGGTTGGAAGATGAAATAAAATCGTACAAACATTCACCTCACTGCTTCCCGATTGTGTATGATGGGCGTTTGTGTCACAGCCCAACACCAGCATCTAATCTTTCTTCCTTGCCAAGTCCTTTAGTTTCTCCGAGATAACTACCTCGGAGTCGTAGGGGAATTAGGCCGAGATCAGATAAAGTGGTTTGCCACACACCCTTTCGCAGGTTACTGTCGTCAGATCTTCTGAGCTGTAATTGTTCAGAAGAAATGCCTCTATTTGGTTTTTGATAAGGATGCAAGTCGTAATCTTATCTTGTGACTTGTAGAACAACTCGCAATTTTTCAGCCTAAGACCCTGGATCTTGTTGTCCTTATTGATCCAGGGCTCTTGTATGAGTACGGCTGTGACGTCCTGTCTGAGGATGTACTCCACCAGACGAAGCAGTTCAAAATTTAAAGAAAATCCTAGAAGTAGCCACGGCCTTTGTTCTCCATATAAAAAGAAAGAAGTGCCAATTCCTATATAAGGAAACCGAGTACTTGGACAACGTAATTGTTTTTGGTTTTATGAGGCTCGCACTGCAAAACTTTGGTAGTGAGGAAGTTTCTGTAGCCAACAACGACTAAGAAAGTCTAAAGTTTCCTTGGTCTTACCGGATATTTTCGGAAGTTTACTCCGAACTACTCCCTGATCGCCAGGCCGCTGACGGCTCATCTTAAAAAGGAGTTCGGTTTTCTGTTGTACTGTCCGGGAACAGAAACCGAAGTTCACAGCGACTACGCGAGCAAATTTCGCTACAGAGCTGTTCTATAAAAGAACAGAAGTGACGACAGTAAATTACACCCAGTTTACTACTCGTATTACAGTAAGAAAACAACGTGTGCATATACAACAGAGATACTGTAGCTACGAGTTAGAGGTCATCGCAGTAATACAAGTAAAAGCCATTAAGAAATTCAGAGGGTAGCTTTGGGGTTGAAGTTTAAAATTATTACCGATTGTCTGGTGTTCAAAGGCACCATGGAGAGGAGGGAGATTTCATCCAGAATCGCCGGTTGGGAGTTAACCTTGGAAGAATTCAACTTTGTACTCGAACATCGCCCAGGCGGAAGCATGAAACATGCTGAAGCTTTGAGTCGAAATCCAATGGTCATGATTTCGGAAGATAAAGATGAGTTTATGCGAGCGATCAAAAGGGCTTTAGCAAGTGACCCTTATGAGGATTTCTTCACAGAACAGGGTATTCTTCACAAAGCCAATGACAAGGGAAACAAATTGCTTTGCAATTTGCTTTGCAACAGCTAGAGGCTGTTATTAAGTCTATTCACGCAGAAGGGCATTTGGGACAGTGGAAGATGGATAAGGTAATTTGTCGTGATTATTAAATTCCCAAATTGAAGCAGAAAATCTCCTACAGATGTGTAGGAGAAACTGCATCCCATGTATTGTCAGTGAACGTAATGGCGGAAAGCAAAAGGGATATCTGAACCCGATATGCAAGGAGGAGACACCACTGCACACATACCACATAGAGTATCTTGGTCCTCTTTCAGCAACAGGGAAGCAGTATGCCTACATTTTTTGGGTCGCATTTACCATATATATATATTTGGATCTACCCAGTGAAGTCCACCGGAGTTTCCGAAGTGCTACAGAATATCTGTTTTGGGAACCCTTACCGCATAATCTCCGATAGAGGAGTGGCCTTCACCTCAAACACATTTAAGGAATATTGTGACGAAGAGAATATTGGACACACATTGGTTACAACACACGTGCCTAGAGGGAATGGTCAGGTGGAGAGGACAAACAGAATAATCGTTTCGACGTTGGCAAAGTTGTGCGTAAATGATACATATAAGTGGTACATACAGGGGTTTCCAATAGGGACTTGACAACTTTGAATTTAATTTGTGAACGCACTCTTTCACTAATCATCAAACTGTCACTGTCCATTTATTCAGTAAACTCAACATTTTCAGCATGGTAAAGTATACGAACGAGCAACATCTGCAAATTATAAAAATTGTCTACCGAAATTCGGAGTCGGTGACTGCAACTTTACGAGCGTTAACTCCAATTTTCAGTCGTAATTGCTAGTAGACAGGCAATAACAAGTTTAGTGCAAAAATTTGAGTCTATATAGTCGTTGTGTGATGTTGCCGTGTCAGTGAAATAACGGGTTGGTTGAAGTGTCGAAAATATCGCTGCTGTTCAGGTGTCGTAGCAAACGATCCAAATCAGTCAATTCCACGGCGTTCTCAAGAATTGGGCATCGCTCAGACCACATTATGACGTATTTTGCGTAAGGATCTTGGTTTACACCTATTCAAGATCAATCTGACTCAAGAATTGAAGCCGATGGACCATTTGAAGCGACGTACGTTCTCTGATTGGGTTCTGGAGAAGATGCGCCAAGATGATGAATTTCATCGCAAATTCATCTTCAGTGAAGATGACGAAGCTCATTTTTGGCTCAATGGGTTCGTCAATAAGCAAAATATGCGTTATTGGTTGGGTGAAAATATACATGTGCTTCATGAATCACCACTTCATCCACAAAAAATAACTGTTTGGTGCTTTTTGCATGCCGGCGGCATTATTGGGTCATATTTTTTCATCGACGATAATGATCGTCACGTTACTGTTAATGGTCAGCGTTATTGCGGCATGATCACCGATTATTTTTGGCCCGAATTGGAAGATATAGACTTGGACGACATGTGGTTTCAACAGGATGATGCCACAAGCCACACAGCACACGCTACAATCGATTTATTGAAGAGTAAGTATGGTGAGCGTGTTATCTCAAGAAATGGGCCAGTCGATTGGCCGCCTCGTTCGTGCGATTTAACGCTGCTTGACTATTTTCTGTGGGGCTACGTTAAGTCATTGGTTTATGCCAACACGCCGACGGCGTTGGAAGAGCTCAGAGCCAACATTGAACGCGAAATAGCGGCCGAAATGTGTGACCGAGTCGTTGAAAATTGGGTCCAACGAATCGACCGCTGCAAACGTGCCCGCGGTGGCCATATGAACGAAGTCGAGTTCCATTCATAAATGTTTTGATTGTACTTCCAGCCTATAATAAAGTTTTTGAAATATCTCTAATGGTTTGCGTTTTATTTACAAAAAAAGTTGTCAAGTCCTTATTGGAAAACCCTATATATGCAAATCAGCTACTCGTGCAACAGTGTCTTTACTCCACTTGGCGTAGAAGAATAAAGCGTACTCCGTTTTAATTACTATCCATTATAGATTAGATTAGGGTTATATTCGAAGAAAACAGAGACGCCGTACCGGAAAAGAATCGCAAGACTTACAATGCAAATAGAAAACCACTCTGAAGCTAGGAAACTAAGGATTTAGTAGCTATTGGAAAAACTCAATTCGGTGCTAATCAAAAAATTTGTACTAGGTCCGTATACTGTTACGATGATGTCTCCAAATGATCATTATGAAGTAATAAGAGTAGGAATTCACGAGGGCCTTAAAGTCACTTTTGCAGATCTGGCGCAGAATGACCCAACTGCTTTTTTTCTGCTGTCGTTTGAATAGGCAACATGTCCAAGACGCGTGCATAGAATCAAACCAATGTCCTTCGACTGCAGAGGTCCACTCAGAATTTGACTCCTATTCTGAATACACAACTCTATTATACGAGTACTATCAAGGGAGATTGTGTTAAGTACACTTATTGCTTACCTAGAAGATAATCTCACGTGCTTTCAATACTCTCATTAATGAACTGCGTCGGAAGTCGGTCTTTAGAAAAATTTCTCTGCCATATGTTTTGATTGATATGGAACTGAAAGCGAGCAATTTCCAATTCCAACAATTGTATGAGTGTATGGCTGGTAAATCAAATATTTATTAACCGATTCACTAGAGTCCAAGTCCATGTCCATCGGTGAATGCGAGTCCGATGTCAGTGCGCACACCATTTATTAATTACATGTGTCAAACAACTTCCAATGGTCTACACTGGCAAGGTGTTTTCATTCGCATAAACTTGTTTTCCTTAACTGATTACACTGACTTGAAAAAGGACACGCTGCACAATAAAAATGTTCTTTTCCATTTGTACCCGCTATCCGTACACTTGTCAATTTTTTGTACTCACATCCCCATTCACACCGAAAACGTATCCATATGTGTGTACATATATACATTGTATGATAGATACAGATGCATAGCAAAGCAAAGAAAGGGGACACCAAATGTGATTACACTAATGGTCTGAATTATGCTCGCATTAGTGTGAATTAAACTCGTTCGAATGTGAAATGATTGCCAGGTGCAAGGAGTGCCAACATTGTTACGGAATCAACAATGCCCCTAGTCAACAGGAATTATCGTACAACATAAAAAAAATTGAGAAAAAAAAAACACGATGAAAACCCTTTTTCAGATACAAACACATTTCACTTATAAAACTGTTGTCCACAATTACGGCTGTACTACCCCCCCCTTCCTAATCAATAGCTGACAAACGAGAATCCATTCACTGTGGTCACACTGTGCCTAGAAGGGAAACAACGGTAGCATGTCATATGCGAATTATTGACCTTAATTCACTTGAAATTGAAAGATACTTGAAAACAGTCGTTTAATTGAGTCGTCCGCCGCGCCAACGACATAAAGAAATATGTTAAGTCAACACAAAGATTTAGTCAGGGGGATGGGGGCAAGTGTTGGTGGTTCTTTAATGACGAGCGCAGGAAGTAATTTTCGTTTTCATTTTCGTTTTCGTCTTCAAATTGTAAACAGGTAAAAGCAAATCAAACAGCAATCATAATGATGTGGCGCATTTATTGCTCAATTTCGAGAGTCAAGTGATGCAACATCCGTCCGTGAGACGAAACGGGCTATAACTTGTAATTTGCGCCAATCAAGTCAAAACTTTGAATTTCAGTTAAATGAGTTTTTAATTCGCCTGTAACGTATAGGTCATCGTCGGTTATCTAATGAGGCGAATTAATTTCAAGAATTAACCGCCACCGCCGCCGCAACCGTTGCCGTCGCCTCAGCGAGATGGTAATTTGTCTTTAATTTGTAATTTCAAACGAATCTCTTACTAAATTATACTATTTTTGTGTTTTTTTTTTTTATATTCTATATGGATGCATACATACGTTTTTGTCTATACTTACATATGTATCTGAGATACACCGGCACTTTGGGGAAGCAAATTGTAGTAGTTATGAAACGTTTTCCATTCTGTAGGTGTATAATTTGAGGTGAGATTGAATTGATTATAATTTGAATAAACTAATTTGTCTTATTTGCTATTGTGTTTGTTACTCTCCTTTCTCGTCCCTTTTTAGAGAATACAGATAGTCACTGTTAGAAAAATAAACTAGTGTTAACCTGTGTGTGTCAAACACTTTTATCACTGTCAACGGGTTCAACTTCATTCATTCCTGTTTTTTTGATCTACCACAGAATTTGGAAAATAAAACAATAAAATTAATTTCTCAACTTACAAATACAAAGCGTTTAAGTAGAAGACAAATAGAACCACACCAAATTATCTATTGCAATTTTTTTAATTTTTCGCAATTCTATGGTTAGAGGTAACCAGTTGACCACCTCCTTTTTTTCCGGCGAGAACAGGTGAAAATCTTCCTTTAGACACTGTGGGGACCCCAAGCGCGTGCTCATGATTACAACTAAAATACTTGCATACAGCGAGGGCGAAGTAAAATCAAGGAGGGAAGAAAGAGAGCTACCAATGAACGTTGGTTTTAAATGTTTGAAAGTTATAATGATTAGGATCTACAGGGTTAGGCAGGGCATTTCATAAGACAGTTGTACCGCTTAGGAACGAATCACGATATTTTAGAGTACGTCCGAAAGTGGGCTTGAGGGTGTACTGATGAGCATTCATAAAAAGTTAAAAGTTTGAAGGCGCGGAATGCTACTGGCAATTTGGAGCACTGGTGGTGGAAATAGCGATAAAATAGAGTGAGACACGAGGCATTACGTTCGGTGTTCAAGAGTGTCCTTTGCCTGAGTGATATTAGTATCACGTATGAGTTTTATAGCACGGTTTTAAATCCTCTCTAGCAGGTGCAAAGATGTTATGGGCGGATGGGGTGAAGTATTTCTTACATCGCTTGACGAAACCTAGACATTTCGCAGAATTTTTGACGACACCGCATATTTTTTATTTTTTTTTTAACGAGGACTCAAAAACATCGAAATCCCAATTCAAGGTCAGTATGGGACTTTAACCGCACTAAAAACAAGTCCTCATCGTCCGGACGGGAAGCTTCTCCTAACGGTGGGTTAGGCATTTCGTCAGAAAGATGAGCAAAGGCTCAAAGCGTTCATATAGTCGTTACTGTCAAGTTTGTGGAGAAGTTACTCCTCGCTGGAAGTGCTCACTCTCCCGGCGGCATTCTATAGCTCTCAGCTCCATCATCAATGTCACGGTTGAGTCTTCAATAGACTGCCATTTCCGGGGGCTGCTTAACTTACTGGGGAACAGGTTGATCTCTGAAGCTGGCTCCCCGATCGCTTCGTTAATGGAGTTCCTGATGTGCTCGAATCTCGGGCATGAGAAGAGAGCATGCTCTGCATCTTCTATGGTTCTCTCACAGTTTGGGCAGGAGGATCATCTTCAATGCCGAGTCGATGGAGCCTCTAAAGCAGCCATGTCAACTGAAGTCTTGCGTGAGGTAGTAGTTTACCTCTCCATGCCTCCTCTGCAGCCATTCATCGACGTTTGGGATTAGGGCATACGTCCGTCTACCATTTTGGGAACGGTTCCATCTACTTTGCAATACACGAATTGTATTACGTCGGGCATCCTCTTTTGGCAGGTTGTCCTGTCGGATCTTCTGCAGCACTTCCGCGATCAGGTGGATCGGCGGCATGCCAGCCAGGATGCGCGCAGCGCCATCAGAGACGGTCCTACACGGAATGCGCTCAGGCGGTGTGTGGAAATTATTCTGGCCGTGTAAGAGCGCTTAGGCATTGCCGATGCCCAGATGGGAGCTGCGTACAAAATCACCGATCTGGTGACCCTTGCTCGGGTTGCAAGGTTGCTTACTAGGCCGGATGTCCGATGTATTTTCCATTATCCGCTACAGAGCAATAGTGATCCTGTCGGCTTTACATTTTACTTGCTTTAGATGCTCCTTAAAGCCGATCCTTGCACATAGGAGGACTCCCAGGTATCGCAGGAAAGGCTTCGATGTGACCGTAAAATCGCCACTCTGGAAAGAAAACACTTCTCTCCTTTTCATTGTGGTCAAGAGGACTGCTTCGGTCTTCTGTGTCGCAAGGTCCAATCCGTTTCTTTGCAGCCAACTGGTCACCATGCCGACCACCACCGTGCTTCTAGTCATAATTTCTTCAATACTTTTGGCCATAACCACTACGGCCAGGTCATCCGCGTACCCCACGATCGTGCACTCCTCGGGCACTCCGTTGTCTATTGCAGCTTTCTATGACTGAAGTAATCGTGCACGATTCTCTGGAGGTAGTTTGGCAACCCAAGGGCTTCCAGTGCGTATATGATACGCGACCATCTGGCTGAGTTGAAAGCATTCTTGGAACCGCCTCTCCATCTTTCTCCAGCCGTAACGTCTCGAGTTGTCAGCATAGCTCAACCATCTCGATGGCATATAGGGTCGGTCTCTGTTTACTGAAGCCGAACTTCAGACGATTCACGATGACGCCTTGGAGTGTTTTTCCAAGTTCGTCTAGGAGGCAGATTAGTCGATATCCCGAGGGATCTTGGGGATTCGTCCCTGGATTGGGAATCAGGACCAATTTCTGTCTCTTCCATTGCTCGGGAACGTACCTTACTTCAGGCATGCCTTAAATAGCCTTGTAAAAAGGGCCGGGTTTACCTTTATGGCCAAAGCGAGTGCCGCGCTCGGGATGCCATCTGGGTCCGGGGCCTTATTTGGCTTAAGCCGATTCATAGCCATGAGGACTTCCGCTATACTAATGTCCGGGATCGGTCCCTGTGGTAACGGGGCTTGGTGCGAGATTCTGTCCACCGTCCTGGCGAATAGTGTGACCGCTATTTTGTTCATCAGGGTCAACGGGTTCCGGCGACCTACCTCCTCTTATGATGTTTACAGCTATCTTGTAGGCCATCCCCCACGGGTCCATGTCCGCGCTTGCGCAGAGCTCCTTAAAGACCGCAGCTTGATACGCTTAATTGCCTTCTTTAAGGCACGTCTGCTGTCGGAGGGTTTCCCTCCTGGTGCGGTGCCTTGATGCAAATGGATCCCAGGCGAGCGATCTCCTCATTCCACCAATAAGCCGGTTTCCTCGTTGGTCTCCGGGTAACCCGTGGCATTGAAGCATCGCAGGCCGTCACCAGCGCCTGGGCCATATTGCGGGCAATGTCTGGGAGTACGGTCTCATCACTCCATACCATTTTGAAGACTTCAGTATCAAGTAGACGGTGTTTCCACCCTCTTCTGTGGACGTGGCCTGACTTGCTGTCAGCGGTTTGGGCTATTTCAAAGAGTATGGTCCGATGGTCACTATTCGAGAAAAAAAATCCTACAGACCAAGAGGTACAAGAGGTGAAAGTGTATCGTGGACCCAGGTGAGGTCGATCGCCGAACGATTCCGTCCCGCTTCGAATGTGTGTTCTCCGTTGTTGAGGACTACCACGTTCAGTGACATCAGCCATTCCGGCAGCGATCTTCCTCTGGCATTTGTGAGTCTGCTGCCTCACATGGTCGACCAAGCGTTGTAGTCTCCAGCGATGACCACCGGCCAATTGATGATCCAGGCTAGGAGGCGTAGCACGAAAGGAAATACACCGCCCCTCCACCTTCGCCCACGTGAAGTGGTGGTGCAGATTTTGAGTGGTGGACTGGAATGCTTTTCCGTTAGCTATCCAGATTGCTGCCTTTCCTGTCGCGTCCGACATCCATGATGCTTCGGGTCTATTGTAGTGTTGCTCACATAATATTGCCAAGTCAATACTATGCTCGTGTACAGTCTGGAGGAGCAATTTTTGCGCCGCTATGCAGTGGTTGAGGTTTAGTTGGAGAACTCTCATTTCCGGAGTTTCTCGCTTTGCGGAATTCCGCGCACTACTGGCCGCGTGTTGTGTTTCTAACAATTTATTATGTGAGGAAGCATTGAAAATGTTAACGGTAGCCTACGGGGACTCGACATTGTCGACAACACAAGAGTACGAGTGGTAAAAAGAGATTAAAGCGGGCCGTATTGTGGTTGATAATTTGCCTCGTTCCGGTCGTCCATCCACCAGTATGACTGCCGCAAACATCGAAAAAGTTAAGAAAATTGTCCTCACAGATCGTCGTGTGAGCATCAGGGAGATGTTAGCTGATCTATGTGTCTCACTCGGATCAGTGCAGAGCGTTATCCACAATGTTTTGGACATGAGACATGCCGAGAGTGCTGAATTTGTTGCAGAAACATCTCATCTTGTTTGCGTTCATATCGTTCCGTCATCACCACATCAGCACATCAGCACATCACCACATCAGCAGATTGTCAGAAGATGTGCTGATGTTATGATGTGCTGATCTGCTTATCTGCTGATGTGGCGATGTGCTGATGTGGTAATCTGCTGATGTTCGATTTTCTGATCTTCTGTGATCAGAGGATGATCGAAATATCAGAAAATCATAAGAACATATGATCAGCAGATCAGAGCGGAAAATACTTCATGTGATATGATATGCTCCGATCTAGTTGCCCCCATTCCAAGTGAATATAAATATAATATAAATATATGTAAATATCATCAACATCACTTATGAGCTGTGCATATATCAACGGCTCATCTGATTCCTTAGTTATAAAGAGTCTTTCATTAAGAGCTTCCTATCTATAAATTTAAATAAAACAAAGTGTGTGTGAGATATCATCGACATTTTTTATTCGTTTGAAAGTCCTATCCATTATATTATTTATGGAATATGGTATAACATTGTTCAAATGTCCGCCGCGGTTTCCATGGGTGGGGCGCATCCGAAATGTCAGATTTTCCATGACTCTGACGCATAAATCAGGCTGAATTTGACCGATGGCATGGGTTATGTTGGCTTTGAGGGTCGCAGTGGTTTGTGACTTATCCGCATAGACTTCAGAAAACCCTACAAGAAAAAGTCTAACGGGGTAAAATCGCACGATCTCGGTGGCCAATTCACATTACCTCCACGTGAGATGACCATGCCCTCGAATCGCTCGTGAAGAATTTCTAATGTGGACCGATGACAAAATTCACACCAAACAGTGACTTTTTCGGAATGTATTGGACGCTCTTGGATTGGTATCGTTCCAAATTACAATTTTGTTTGTTGACGTACCCATTCATCCAGAAATAGTTCTCATCGCTGAAGATGATTTTTCGATGAAAACTACGGTCAGTTTCCAACTGCTCCAGAGCCCATTCAGCGTACACACGTCGTTGTCTATGGTCGTTTACCTTCAGCCCCTAGGTGAGTTGAATTTTGTACGGGTTCAGGCCAAAGTCACGATGCAAAATTCGCCAACTTGTGGTCTGCGAAAGGCCGAGTTCTTGTGAGCTACGCGAAATCTACTACCTCGGATTCTCCTGAACACTCTCACGGACAGCGTTTCGTCGACGTAAGGGTGTTGGTTTGTCATTTACTGAACCAGTGGACTCAAATTTATCCGCCGCACTGCGAATAATCCCCTCGGTAGGACGATTATGGCAACCGTAATATGGGCGAAGTGCGCTGAACGTTGCCTGAACAGAACACCGATTTTGGTAAAACAATTTTATCAATTGAACACGTGCAATGTTGAACACTATGTTCATCCATGATTTGGCAAAACAGACTGAATAAATGACAGCCAATTTGACAGATGTAGCTTCAACAATACAGCCGTTTTCAGTCCCTATTGGAAGACCCTGTATTTAGCTATTAGCTATTCTTAGCAATCAGCTATAAGCTGTTCATAAGATTTCAATAATGAAGGGTATTCCCAAGTCAGCCAACAAAGAAGACACGTGTAATATTTTACTTTGAAAATCTAATCAAGTTTCTTATTTAACCGGACTCACAAGAGTCTCAGGATACGCTATAGGAGTGTGGTTAAGAAATATTGAGGCGAAATCTTCGCTTAGTCTACTTTTACTAATGAGCATGGCTTTTGACTTTATGGATTGAGACTAAGCTCAATTTTTATTGATCAAGCATGAATTCACTTAAGATCGCTATCGTTGTACATATATATATTAACATATATGATTCGCAGAGGTCGTAAAACATTCGGATATATTATTTCTGAAACATAAGAAAAGGAGAGGGCCTAATACAATGAAACTCAACATATCACAGTCTAGTCCGGCACGTATTTCTTCGCACACTTTTAGTGATGCTATGTTTTGCCTGAAAACCCGGCTGAAATTTCGTGACAAGATTTTTCCTATTTAGATATGATTACATTCGATTACTTATTATTGCTTCGAAGCCTTTACTTAAAAAATGAAGGATTGCTAGAGGCCGATAATCACTACTATTTGGTTTTGGCAATGGAAGAATTTTGGCAACTTTCCACTTACATATTAGGAAAAACGTAGGTTTTTATTATAGTATTAAATATATCGTTGGTTTACAATCCAAAGAAACTAAATCATATTTTGAAGATTTTTAGATTTAAATGCAAAATGGTTCAGAACGATGATACTACATATGGTATGTACTGAAATAACACACTAACTCATATTAGACACCCTTAATTTAAGGTTTCACTTTACACGGAGTCAGAAAAACATATTTTATAAGAACGCATTAAGTTGACTTAGTGCACTTTAACAGTAACGGACGACAAATTAAGTTACTATCTGTTTACAGGAAGAAAGCATTAACAAGACTTAATGCCTTTTGCTTGGTACCAAAATTACATTTTTTTTTCGAAAAAAGACTTACTCATGAGGCCGTGGTTTAAATGTATGAAAAAAGCGGTTGAATTCCAAAAGATTTTCACAAATTGTACTCGTAAGTTTCATTAAGTGATTACAGACGCCCTTAATTTGCTATAAATCATAATTAAATCTTTTAAAAATGAGTAAGAATTCTCGTTCGTGGGCAATCCATCAATAAGCTATTTAAAAAGAATATACAAAATACTTTGGGTAAGTTGTTTTGTTGTATTTTTGTTAGGAAATAATTATTATTATATAAGGCGTATTCACGATCCAGTGCAAATACTCTAGTACCAATCATTGCGAACGTGTACAAAACAAAATTTACCATAGGACAGAGGTATAGTGTAAAAAACAAAATTACAATAGGGGGTATTGTAGATTTTGATACTAGACCAGTTGCACTGGATCGTGAATACCCCTATACTTTCGTTCATAACTGTTTTTTTTTTATTAAAACAGTTGAAAAAAAATTTACTTCGGAAGAAAAAAGCCACGAAATGATTCTTGATGAAGCTCTGGAACAAGACATAACCTTTGGGAGGTTAATTCAATTATTTACACATTCTGGACCGACAACACCCGAAGGACGGTGTGTTGAGATCTTCGCTGCGGA
This sequence comes from Volucella bombylans, assembly GCA_949129095.1. Taxonomy (NCBI): domain Eukaryota; kingdom Metazoa; phylum Arthropoda; class Insecta; order Diptera; family Syrphidae; genus Volucella; species Volucella bombylans. The sequence goes on along the minus strand of OX422143.1, from coordinate 64,478,528 downwards.
AAACAACCTAACGCAGGTTCTAAATGAGCCCACGCGAATACCAGACGTTGATAGTCATACCGCCAACACCCTGGACTTGTTTTTAACTTCTCACCCCGACAAGTACACCATTGATGTGCTCTCCCCTCTAGGCTCGTCGGACCATTGTGTCATATCAGCTAATTTCGTACACCGACCACACAGTTAGAGAAAAAATTCCTAAAAGAACCGTATGGCAATACGAGAAAACCAACTGGAGCGGTCTTAACAGCTTCTTTAGGAATTTTAACTGGTCATTATGCTTCCTCGATAAAGACGTGGATGCCGCTGCTGATACGATTACAGACACCATTCTCTTTGGAATGAGATTCTTTATTCCCCATCGGATGAAGAGTATCAAACCAAAGGAAAAGGTATGGTACGACTCGAGCTGTAAAGAGGCCGTCAGGGTTAGAGAAATGTTTTCTCGGTCCTACAAGACCAACCCGACAGAGGAAAACCGAACAAAGTTCAAACGAGCCAGAAATGACTGAAACGCCTTTCTTAATCGTGTGAAATTCCAATACGACCAAAAACGGAGGCAAAAAATACTGCAATGTCACAAAGGCAGTAAAAATTGTTGGTCGTTCGTCTAAAACATCATCCTCCATCCCAACGCTCATTTACAATGACATTCCAGCTGTCAGCTCATTGGACAAGGCCAATCTACTTGCTGCACACTTTGCGGCCAGCTTAACACTCCCAGATTGTGCTTTGTCTCCGCCTACACTTGAGTGCGTCGGATCTTCAATGGGACGAATCTACTTTCGCACTCTTGTAGTAGCAAGAGTATTTAAAGATCTCAACATAAATAAATCCGCTGGTCCAGATGGTATATCTCCCCTTCTTCTGAACAGGTGTTCTTCCACACTGGCAAAACCACTGCATAAGCTTTTTCATCAATCCTACTCTTTAGGAATCTTCCCGAGCAGATGGAAAACAGCATTTGTCCAGCCCGTCCCTAAAAAAGGCGAATCATCTTCTCTCTCCTCCTACAGACCCATTGCACTTACGTCCCTTCTTTCCAAGGTCATGGAAACACTGATAAATCGTCAGCTCATGAAATATCTCAAAATACGAAAACTTCTCAATGACTGGCAGTGCGGTTTTCGTAGCCACAGGTTCACTGGTGATTTGATGGCATGTCTCACCGAAAAGTGGAACCAAAGCGTACATCAATCTGGCGAAAGCAAGATAGTTGCACTTGATATTTCTAAGGCATTTGACAGAGTTTGGCATCAGGCTTTTTTGTCGAAAATGTGTGCATTTAGGATCGACGACTCTCTTCTTCACTGGATTAGAAACTACCTTTCGGAACGTTCAATTCAAGTTGTCTTGGACGGTTTCAAGTCTGATATTCACAAAATAAATGCTGGTGTGCCCCCAGGCCTCTGTTCTGTCTCCGACACTCTTTTTAATTTTCATTAATGATCTCTTGTATGCTACTTCTAATCCAATGTATTCCTTTGCTGATGACAGTACTCTCTGCTTTTCATATTCGTTTCCGGACTCACGGCCCTGCTCTTCGGCTGTAGACACTTTCAAAGAATTGTTTTTTGTTTTTTTGCTTATTCGATAGTTTATACTTTCAAAAATATCCTGTGAAAGCGGCAAGGTCGTATCTTGAATAGTTTTTGAATGGCAGCGTTTTAAAGAGCGACCACTCGCAGGTATAAACCGTTCCACCTGCCTATAGACGGAGTTTCGGAGTTAGTGTGCAGTTACTCGAATCTTTCGCATTGTAAACAGTATATAGGTAATATAGGCGGCCTATATAGGTATATACGGTCCTTGTAATATAGTTTATTGCCATTTTAAATATATTTTGGAGCCGTTAGGCACTGTTGTCGAAGCGTCTGTTCAGTTTACTCTCAGTATACAACGCAACGGAAATGAGTAATATCCAAAAAGGCTCTCACGATAATCCTTTATCTAGATCGAGGTCTAAGAAGAGAAGATTTTCAGGATCTCGTTTTACATACGAACAGTCCACCGCAAATACCAGTACAGCCGCTGAAAAACTGTTATACACCGGAGATAACGAAATTGTCCTTGAACAAACGCATAGATACTGGAAGCTCAAGGAATGGACTTATTAAAGTTCAAGCACGATTATTTACCGCTTGATAAGGATGTTACGGAGCTTTGAAACCAATTTATACTGATTTGAGTTCAAGGGAATTGTTAGAGCGATGCAAAGGAGGAAACACAAAACAACAACGAAATTTATAATGGGTTGCTACAGCACTTTGCTCCAAAGCACCTTCCCAGCGGGATGAAAACGATTTGAGCTCGCTAATTTCCTAGTAGTTTCAATATTTAATGATGGTTTTTATATATAGTATTTTAAAAATGATGGAAGTAATGGGCGTGGTTGTCGGCCCTATTGCGTAAGAATATGCAGTTCAAAGAGATTCGGCTGTATCAAGCAGGCTGAGATACGTCACGCGGCGTCCTCAAAAGAGGGACGAACAGCTCGGAGACCAGCATTAGCCTCTCAGCAGGCATTTTTCGAGGAAAAGAAGGTGTATTGTATGGGCCAGTCATAGCAGATTAGCAATTTTTACGGTAAATATAGTTTTATCTAGCAAAAATCGATAGTTGAAACTTTAAACGGGTTTTTTTCGAAACGACATTTTTCAAAATTGCTGACATCATAACTCAACGAGAAATTGACCGATCGACTTCAAACTGAGTATTCTTGAATAGATTTACTATACAATGACCTACGATCTTTTTGTTTGGTTGAAAATTGTCAATTTGGCATTAAAAAAATGACAATTTTTTTACCCCAAAACACGACATTTTTTTTTTCAGAACTACGCAATTTTGTTAATTTTTGATATTTTTCAAAAATCATAGGTCATTGTATAGGAAATACCTTCAGCGTTAATAGCCTTTTTGAATTTTTTTGTTTCAGCTACTCATTCGGCCGGAATCATGTCAGAAGTTGGGGAACTTTTTTTTTGGCACCTCCGAAGACAGCACATAACTCTGTTATTTTCCAATATTTTTGTATAAAAAAATCCTAAAATATAGCTGAAAATATACCATATTATATCAAAACATTCTATCGAGTACTTTCTTTTAAAAAAAATTCCCGAAAATCGCCTAATTTTTTATGGGTTACACTGGTATAGCCCCTTAATCAAGCATACAAATATTGGTTTTCAATAGTACTAGGCGATGAAACAGTGAGTCTTGATGACTCCATGAGATCATTAAGAGTTGAAATGGATCAAACGTCCGATTTTTCAAACGATGATAGCATCAGGGATCCAAACTATAATTGCGAAAATGAGATCTTATCAAGTGCCAACGAGGAAGTGCAAACTTTAGCAGTCAATACAAATCAAGAAATAACAACAGATACTCTTGCAAAAAGGAGTAGATGGAAAAAAGCGTCACGAAAAACCTGGAAAATATATGTCAACAGGGAGATAAAATCCAAATGTTTCCGTTTGCAATTATGCAAAACATATAGGAGTTTGAATAAGTTTTTTTTTTATTCACAATGAAGTAAAAACAAGAGTGTGTCAATTATTTTTCTTAAGTACACTAAATATCTCTAATCGATGTGTAATAAGCGCATTTTTAGGAAGGGACGAGTTGGTGGGGAACTTTTCCGCTGAACATAACATTGGTAGAAAAATGCCAACCAACAAAACAAACCCCGAGATAATACACAAAAAGTAAAAAAACGTATCGAGAGTTTGCCGTCGATGGAAAGTCATTATTGTCGGAAAAATAGTCAGAGAAAATATTTAGATAGTAAGCTTTCAATTAGAATGTTGTACGAGTTGTACAAAATACAATTGGATGCTTCCTTCCTATCAAGCCCTGTTTCCAACAACGGTGTAAAAGACAAACGGTAGAAGGAAAGTGAAATATGTATCTGGGAAAAATCTGGTAAAAAGCAGCACCATCACTTCCCATATGATAGGGGAATGATATAAGAACCGAAAAAGTAGCGGCAGCGGTGTCGGTGTCGGTGTCGGTGGCAGTACCAGCATTGGGCAAGAGGCTAAAGGAGGAAAAAGAAAATAAATATGCACAAAGGATGAAACGTACGTACAATCCCTAAGGGTGAAAAACTCCAAACGGTGCTGTTAAAAGGCATCGATCCAGCAATAAAGACGGAGGAGCTCGAAGAAGAGCTTAAAAGGTTAGAGAGCGACGACCTTAAGTTCGTGGGGGTCAAGCCGTTTACCACGGCCACTGCAAGGGATGGTAACCCTAAATTACTATTCTTCTTAGTACAGTTAACGCCCAACAGCAAAATCTGTGGTCTGCGAAAGATTTAATTCCAGTATTATCATGCTGTAAGTTGGGAAAAATTAAAGAGGGCAGATCGTGTACTGCAATGTATGCGCTGTCAGAGGTTCGGGCACGCCGCAGCTAATTGCAATATGCAATTTAGATGCGTTAAGTACGATAAGGACCACAAATATGGAGAATGTCCGTTCGGAAATGATAGAGTAGTGGATAGGGGTCAACTCTTTTGCGTACTCTGTAGGAACTTGGGGCATCCTGCCAATTTCAAGGGCTGTCCTAGGTTCCAGGAGCTGAAAAAGAAAGTATTATGCCAACAAAGTGCTTTACGATGGGGCAAATTTGAACAGGATTGACCATTTCTTGATTAAGGTGATTCGAAGACACGTTGCAAGGGCAATGACCAACGATAATAGCCTGATCTTTGGGGTTTATTTCCCCAATGAAATCTACTACGAGAGCACACTTCTATCCGGCTTTATCCCGCCAGAGGCATTTCTCCATATTGATGCTAAAGGGTCAGTGCAAAGCAGGGATAGTATCCCGGTAATATATCACCGCCACCGCGGTGCGAGGGACAAGTGGCTCATCTACGACGGGTATGTCACCAACGCTCAGGAGCTCCTCCGTTTTAGTCCCGCGATTGCGGACAGGGATCGGATAGATGCCGAAAAACAATATACCGAATTCTGGTGGCTTCTAGAAGGGGAGGGGGTTCGCCTCCTAGGTCGGTTCGTTACTAAGGTAACATACTCCTCCTAGTTGTAAGTTAGATTAAGGATATTTAGAGGGGTCTCATGGAAAGGCCGCGTTCGTTAACATGAGGCGGCGCCTCTGAGAAGTGACCGATGCTTTATCCCGGTGATACTTGTGAACGATGTTGACGAATGCCAGGCACCCGAAATCGCAATTGGGATGGTGACCACCTGGTGCGATAGGCTACGAGTGCTCACCACCCGGATTATAGTTAAGTTAGGTTAAGTAGCTTAGGTTGGTTAAATAGAATAGGGTAATAGTTTTAAGTTTAATATAAAATTATAAAAAGATATGGTATCTAAATTTTTTCTAAAATTATTTTCTTAGAAATTTCATATATTGTATAATTGATAGATAAGATTAATCGTAAGATAGTTTTAAGGTCGAAAGGAAAACTTGAATTGAAATTGTTAAGTTTAGAGCGCTCGGTAAGAGCCAGTAAGCTAGAATAAGTAACTATTATAGTCAAATTAGATTTAAACATTTTTGTCTAGAATTTAAGTAAAAGCGCGAGAAACAATAAAAATTAATTTAAAAGTAAAAGTAAGGTGGTCAAATTCATCGCAAAATGTCTCCTACAGGCTTAAATCCATGTAAGTACAAACCACTTCAAAGTGAATCTAGTAACTGACCTCAAAACGATTGTTGCCAGTCAATTTTACTTCGCTGGGGATCTGCCAAGCGAGCCGCATTTCAACGAACGTTGTCATGGGAAATTAATAAAATTCGTACAAATTGTTATCCGCTTTTCTGGATGTAAGGATACAGAACCAACGGATATTACCTTCTGCAGGATGACGGGCTTACGGACATAGTATGTCTAATTCTTCTATGAGTCATTTTTATGATTGTCAATGTTGATGCGAGGCGTCAATAAGGCAGCTGTAGTTAGACTGACGAAATCGCAATGCCATACAATGCTGTAAAACCATCATTTCGAATTCATTACCAGGTTCAACAGATAAAAAATCCAAACAAAACGATCAGTGATCGAATCTCATATTAAAAAAATTTTCTACGAATCATGAATCGGGAAATCGCAAAGTTGCTTAATACGCAGTGATCCGCTCTCTAATTTCGGAAATCTACATAGATGAAAAAGTCTGCCTGAATTAGAGTGCTCTGTAATGGCTACAATGACCCACTTCGCATGACAAATACAGTCATTAGGAGTAGTAAACTCGTCAAACTTTTCCTACTTCGTTGCCACAAATTCCCCAAGATACCATTTGTGTTCAAGACCTCGTATCACCGAATTTACAATGTTGTTCTCATGGTATCTCTATTCCAACTTCGCCAGTTTATTGTGCATCCGTAATCATTCCAAAAATGAAACCAAATCGATCCGATCAGCAAAGATCACCGATATCCATATTCCACAGATTCCTTCGTAAATAATTTTACCAGCAAATTACGCCGACCTGGGTAATCGAATTGTGGCGCCATCAGCTAACCAACCGCATATTGCATTGCATTGAAACATTGAATCCGATTGCAACCATAAGTGGTATTGGTCTAAAACCGCAAGAATTTGCGTCTCCTCCGAGTGAGTCAATCTGCAATACCTGTACTTTAACCCCCTTGAATCTGCTAACCCACAGATCGGCACCCATCTGAAACCGTATACAGAAGTAAATTTTCACGTAATGCCAGAAGTTAAATTGATTCCAAATTGACGAAATTGTTCGACGAATTAGCATCTGGCATTGATTGGATGAAGATGATGGAAGAGTTCAAAAGGACGCCCCGCGGCTTGACCATCGACATGGGCACACGTCAAATTGGAAGCGAAACAATTTCTTAGCTACTGACCCACGAAATTTGACGGATTTAAGGCGCTTTACAGTGGAACAATATTTTTTCTTATTATTTCGAATAACTCGAGTGGAAGAGGAAATTGTCGAAAATTGACTGCCAAAGAATGTTGATGGTGTGAATGTCGCCTCAGGCCACAAGAGTATACAAAGTGTTTTCATTGTTGAAATGCAGTTAAAACGAAATCCCCTTCAATTGCTGGTGATCCCCTACTGTTTTCGATTACGAGACGTGGAAATACATTCCGATTTGCTCGTGTCATAATGGAATTTGGGTCCCTTTAGCTAATTTCAATAAATTAATTATTTTTCGACATATTAATAGGCGATGTTCGTAAGTATGTTTTGAATGGCGGAGTGTGACTTTGGAAGCGTTGATTAGTTTTGTAACCTGGCGGCACAATTTGTTCGATTTTTGACGTAGACAACTACAAAATTATTGACAGATGAACGATGACGACAAATGGTCTGCGAAAGAAACTGTTCAGTATAACTAGGGGTTGGCCTTAAGCATAATCGTATTAAACGTAGAGCATAAGCTAAGATGGATATTCATTGTTTCTAAGGCATGCATGTAACATAAGTAGAGTTGTAAAAGATAACAGCTGTTACGAGTAATGTCAGAATTTTTAAAACTAGGTATGACTTACGTCCCTATCTGCACCTTGGAAGAGTTAATTTCCACTTTGTTTCCAAATGAGCGCCAATAAGAGACTACCACCCCAGTACTCATCTATTTTTTGCACTCAGATCAACCTTCAATATCCCTATGTAGGAGGCTTTCCGTATTGAATACAAAACCTCACATAATATCCATACGGATGAAATGACGAATGATTGAAAAGGTCTTTATGTGCCGAACTCACTCTCACCATCTAAACTTGGGCAATTTTGCAGCCAAGATTTAATTGCTGCAGACATAAGTTACGAAATGAACGGAGAATTGCACAAATTCGTCGTTGCAACTGCTTATTTTCTCTATGATTCATTATTTCCACCACTACCGAAGGCTATAGCCGAACTCATTGAATACTCTGATTCCAGGAATATGGGACTTATCATATGCTGCTATACTAATGCTCAAAATCCTTTTTGGGGCAGTAGAAAATGCAAAGGGAGAGGCAATCATCTCCTGGATTTCATACTATCATCTGACCTGCTTGTCAGCAATGTTAGTTTGCAGGCAACTTTTGTTACGAGAGCAATAGAGCTTACCGACGTAACGTTATCCAACAGGTATGCTGAGGAGATTACCGGTAGGAAAGTACTACCGCAGATCTCTATGTCAGGCCATAGGTATATCGAATTCAGAAACGGATACGAGGTCTCAACCTTGCTGAAGAGGAGGAATCAGCGGAAAACTACTGGACACGATTTAAGATGCAGCAAGTCCAAAATTGGTCCCCTTAAGCTCAAGAACCTGAACGGTATCGTCACGAAGTATTTCGAACTGACATGTCCAGTTAGAAAGCAATCCAGCTACTAGTACTTGTTTGAGCTTTTGACTTAATTTCCATCTTTTTAGACTACTCTCTGCCAGATCTAGAATGACATAATGTTGTGGTGCTATCAGTGGTGACCCAATAATGAAGTGACCTGGTGTTAATCTTCAATGTTGTCCGTTAATGGACCGAGTGGTATCGAGTTCAATCGTCCTTCTATTTTCACCAGGATGGTATTTATCTCTTCGTATGTTAATTTCTGCTCTCCTGTGATACGATTCAAATGACAGTTGTTTGGCTTAACTCCGGCTTCCCAGAGTCCACCAAGGTGTGGAGCTCCAGGTGGGATGAAATGCCATTTCGTTTTCGACTAGTGTGGATTGTAAGGCATCAATAGTACTTTTTTGCGTCAACATTTATCGCTGTAGAGGTGATGTATAGATCCCCTGTAGAGATGATCCTAGAGGTCAGCTCAATGTACACTGCTTTTGTTGTCATTTATCACACAAGCTGATTTGATTCCTTGACCTTGAATCGGAAACACCTGATGCATTGATATATTATGGCCTTGGCAGTGTTGGTTCCGCGGATGATCCAAAATTTTCTTCGAATGTGATTCAAAGTTAGTTTCACTCCAACGTGTAGTGTAGCGATATGGGTCTTATTTATGATGACAGAATCATAGAGTGTTTCTGATCAATTGATAAATGAGCATGTTTCAACCAACCTTCCATTCGCAATATTCCATTGGCGTCGATGAATGGGTTCAGTGGTGATATCTTGCTGTGTGAATTCAGTACTTTATTTGCATTTAGACTTTTCATATTTATATATGCATTTACGCGTTGAAGTTTTGAAAGTGAAGAACAATTGATATACGACAGCCAAGCTGCGCTTAGACTTTTGCTGAATCCTCTTCTGACTTCCACGCTATTTCGATAATGCAAGACATCACCGTCGGTAGGCTAAATTCACTGAGTCTTGTCTGGGTTCCAAGTCACAATGGTATGACGGGAAACGAAATCGCCGATTAACTTGCTAAGCGTGGCTCAGAGGAGAGTTTTTCAGGACCCTAACCTATATTATATCCGAATGTGTCCTCGGTTAGGATTTCCATTGATAGTTGGGTTTCATATGAGCATAACCGCAGATTACATAACTCTCCAGTCAGTGACTTCGGTGCATCAGAAAAGACTGGACGCTACTTACTAGCGTCGTGGCGGGCACTACAAAATCCTACCACGCTTGCTGTAAAAGTAACGACGACACGGCGGACCGCTATATCTGGTACTCGGCGTTTTTTCTGGTTTTGCGTTTTCTAATAGGAATTTTATATTTGCCTTTGTAAATCAGGTTGATTTGTGTTCGCTTTCTTTTGTAAAGTCGTAACCGAAAATCAATAGCATTCCTTAAAATGTATCTCTCGTTAGTTATGTACTCCAAGTTTTTTGCACATAATCCGGTTTAAACGTTTTGCTTAATTGACAACTTTTTTTTTAAATAAATCGCAAACCATTTGAGATATTTCAAAAGCTTTATTATTGGCTTGAAGTACAATCAAAACATTTATGAATGGAACTCGACTTCGTTCATATGGCCACCGCGGGCACGTTTGCAGCGGTCGATTCGTTGGACCCAATTTTCAACGACTCGGTCACACATTTCGGCCGAAACGGCCGCTATTTCGAGTATTGGCATAAACCAATGACTTAAATTAGCCCCACAGAAAATAGTCAAGCGGCGTTAAATCACACGAATGAGGCGGCCAATCGACTGGCCCATTTCTTGAGATAACACGCTCACCATACTTACTCTTCAATATATCGATTGTAGCGTGTGCTGTGTAGCTTATGGCACCATACTGCCGAAACCACATGTCGTCCAAGTCCATATCTTCCAATTCGGGCCAAAAATAATCGGTGATCATGGCGCGATAACGCTGACCATTCACAGTAACGTGACGATTGTTATCGTCGACGAAAAAATATGACCCAATAATGCCGCCGGCATGCAAAAAGCACCAAACAGTTATTTTTTGTGGATGAAGTGGTGATTCATGAAGCACATGTAGATTTTCACCTGACCAATAACGCATATTTTGCTTATTGACGAGCCCATTGAGCCAAAAATGAGCTTCGTCATCTTCACTGATGATGATTTTGCGATGAAATTCATCATCTTGGCGCATCTTCTCCAGACCCCAATCAGAGAACGTACGTCGCTTCAAATGGTCCATCGGCTTCAATTCTTGAGTCAGCTCGATCTTGTATGGGTGTAAACCAAGATCCCTATGCAAAATACGCCATAATGTGGTCTGAGCGATACCCAATTCTTGAGAACGCCGTGGAATTGACTGATTTGGATCGTTTGCTACGGACGCCAGAACGGCAGCGATATTTTCGACACTTCGACCAACCCGTTGTCTCACTAACACGGATACAATACACAACGAATATGTAGACTCAAAATGTTGCACTAAACTTGTTATTGCCTGTCTACTAGGGCGAGAATTACGACCGAAAATTGGAGTTAACGCTCTTAAAGTTGCAGTCACCGACTCCGAATTTCGGTAGAAAATTTTTATAATTTACAGTTGCTCGTTCGTGTACTTTACCATGATGAAAATGTTGAGTTTACTGAATAAATTGACAGTAACAGTTTGATGATTAGTGAAAGACTGCGTTCACAAATTAAATTCAAAGTTGTCAAGTCCCTATTGGAAAACCCTTTATTAGTTACAGTCGTGTTCCTAGTATCTAAAATAGTCCTCATGGCACTGTTTTGAAAAAGTAGGGGATTTTCCCCGGGTTCTCCGGGACTCATACATATGTATTTGCATATAATTGATGAATAGTTATTAAAATGTTGAAGGATAATTGCATTGTAAACAGTTTGGGCATATTTCGTTGAAATACGTTTCTGCTAAGGAAACATATCTTTTTTGTAATTTTTATACATAATTGATTAACATGAGCTTCGAACTTGAGTTTACTGTCAACGTAGACAGCCAGATATTTTAGTTCTCTCAAACATTAAATTGTTGAGCCATTAACTACAGTATTCGCATTTAAAAAACGTATTTAACATTTTTGTTTTTACATAGGCAATCATACTATACATTGCATTCATATCTCTCTGTAAAACATTCTTCTATAACATGAAGGTGTTCGTCGTTGATGTGTAAGGTTGTCATCCGCCAAAAAGATAAATCATACAATGCTATGGAATTTTTTCACAGTCATTGATATATAGAAGAAAAAGTATAACTCCGAATAGGTACTGTCCCTTCTAGAATAATAGCTAATAGCTCGCTTGGATTTCATAGTCTTGTGTATTTGAAATCGTTTTATTTATTTTAACTCGTTGAACTCGAATTCCTCAAAGAAGTAACTTAGGAAAACTAAATGCAAATCCTGGAGGCCCTTCTGAAACAAAATTGAAGAGTGTTCGGCGGTGTCTAGTCTCAGGAAAATTCTTTCCACTAGCCCAACCGCTCTTTAGATTTTTTTTATTTAGATTTATAAAAGATTTTTATTTCACTTACTCGTAGATTGTTAACATCTAAGTTTCCTAGTGTCGATTGGTTTGGCATAACGCCGTCTACCAGATTAACAGCTGTTTGTGTTTTATTTGAACGTAAGTGGAAAATGGAAATAAAGCTTAAAAATCTTCCTCAATGATACGCCTTCTGTAGCGGAAGGCATTTACAGCATAGTAGTATAAAAGATCCCCCCCTTTTGGTCCGTTTAAAATATTATCCTTTAAAATTGGGCATTCTCCTAGAAAATGTAAGACGTCCACTCTAGCTCTCTGATTACAGAGACTACACAAAATTGTAAGTTCGGGTTAGTGTGTGCTTATTTTGTCAATTGAATTTTGGTTGAAGAGATAAGACTTATCCTTAAGATTGTAGCTCAATCGACTATAGTACAACCGATATTGAGAAGCTCGAGCTTCAGCAGCATATTTTTCGTAAGTGACTACACTAATTTTCTCCAATATACATACTGTCAAATTGACTTTTTAATGATATGGGCTCTTCTGCCGGTGTTAATGAAAGTTCATGTCCTCAGTTAGATGCTATGTGTCTCCATTCTTGGATGAGGTTTCGTCCATCGCCATCACTTTAACGACATGGTCGAAATGCATCTTCAAAGTTTGTAAAACTAGTGGTGCCATCCCAGTTTCGAGGTGCAGCATGTAATTGGGTGTGCTTATTGGAAACCGAAAAGTGCGCTTAAGAAAGTAACGAAGAAACTTCTACACTTCATCGAACGAACGGTATCCCCACATTTGAGCACCATACAAAAGAATTGAGGTAGCAGTTGAGAGCTATGAATTATGTATTATGTATTTATTGTTGAAATAGCGGCCCCACACACACGAAATAGCTTGCTTAGCTTCAGATAATTTACCTTCAAGATGCTTTCTCATGCTTAGGTTGGCCGATATCAGGACTCCCAGGTATTTATATTCACAAACTATTTCGACAGTTTCTCCTTGATACGTCCACTCTTCATTTCGAGAATATCTGCCTCCAACTCCTCTAGAAACCATAATTTTTGACTTCTCCAACGTAACATTTAAGTTCCAGCGTTTGCAATGAGTTTAGTCTGTTCATCATAAGTTGCAAGCCATTTATCGACTCTGAGAAGAAAACAATGTCGTCTGCATACAGCAGAGCTGGTATTCTAGTGCTTCCGATATCGATGCCACTTCCTATGAACTCAGTTATATCATAATAACATACAATAAACAGCAAAGTACTTAAAATACAACCTTGTTTCACACCCATTGTTGTCAGAAATTCTTCGGATACTGTATCATCATCCCATACGCATGCAACACTATTATCATACAGTGCTCGCAATATGTTAATCATTTTGCTTGAGATTCCCATCTGATATAATTTATAAATTTCGGCGATATTAATCAAAGAAAAAATTTGGTCAATAGTAGAGTAGTTTTCCCTAAATCCTGCTTGAAATTCCGATAATATTTTCTGATTTCTGACCCACTTTGCAAGTCTCCTGAAGATCAAAGAGGCGAACAGTTTGGCCCAGGTGTTCTGTAATTGTCCAACCATTCTTAGCTATCTACAAAACGTAGATGGTTGTTGGGCCATGTTTGGTGAAAAGTCGTTCGAGCTTCATCTCAGCACACACTTTTCTAGTTGTACTAATAAAAACTCGAGTACTACTAAAGACGCGCACATAGCCTCTCAAAATCCCGATAGGATCATAAAGGAGTCTAAGCTCGTCTGGCCTCCAGCCTCCAACTCATTAAGACACCCGGACCGGATGGTATTATCCCGGCCGAAATACAAAAAACCTTCAACCGCACTCTTCCATGGTTGTTAACCAACTATAGTGGCTGTATGAATTTGTCCTACATTCCAAAGACTTAAATCAAATCACAGGTGGCTTTGTTACCTAAAGTTAGAAGAAATAAAATCGCGCACGTATGTCTTAAGGACTTCAGACCTACCAGCTTTTCTACTTTCCTCCTAAAATCTTCAAGAGACTGATTGACATTCACCTTCGCTGCAGCATTGACGTAAATCTGCTGTCAGCTTCTCTGTATTCATACTGCAGAGGAAAATTCATGTAGACGCCATCATACTCATTAATATAATCCATTGGAGAATCTCTAGCCTGGTAAGGAATATTGTTTAGTAGCCTTTCTTGACGTCGAAGGAACCTTCAACAACGTTGAACCGGGAGCCATCACTGCCGCACTTTCAAATCGCGATCGCGGAATTGAGACCTCACATGGAATGCTGATAAGTCAACTGCTAAATCGCAGGACGATTACCACTGAATTGAGCGGGACCTCGACCAGAAGATGAGCTCGCAGGGGCTCTGGAACTTAATAGTAAATGAACTACTTAAAATCTTATACATATATCTTCTTATTAATCTTCATTTAACTTTTAAGCTAGTTCAGCGATAAAATTCATGGGACGCGACATATGCTCGTATACCTGAACGTCGTCAGCGTACAAATGGCATACTATATACGTTAATGCACAGAATAATATAGGACCGAGAATCTATCTTCGTGGTAAACCTTGTCTAATTATTTTCAAGGCTGAGAATTTGCCACCATTGACAACTTCTTGAGATCTGATGATTTACTCGTACCTTAAAAACGGCTTTTGAGAAATTAAATAAGCAAAGAAGTGTTGTGTATCCCTTATCAAAGTCATACCTAATATCATCTAAGACGTTAATCATAGCCGAGGAACAGCTATGATTACTTCTGAACCTAGATTGGGAAGGGCTAAGGAAATTATTGAAAGAGATATGACCTATTATCTGCGTCGGTATAAGTTTGTCAAAAACCTTTGATAGACACTGTAAAATGCATATGGACCTAAAGTCACTGATGGAGAATTCGAATTTTTATCAATCTCCGTACAAACTTTTCATTATACAGTGGTTAAGAATATGACTCATAAGCTTAATGAAGCGAATGTGTACACCGTCTACACCAGTTGATTAGATTTAATAGCCAGAACATAGTCAACAACTTCACCTTCGGTAACCACTTTAAAATTATCCGACATATGAGCAAGTGGACTAGAAATTGCATTTAGATGAAAGTCAGGCATGTCGGGGTTATTTCCCCCAAAAAAAACAATCATTAAAGACATTAGGATCTACGAGTAGGTCACACAGAACGCTGTTCGTACTACTAGGTCTGAACGTATCGACGTAAGTTTTCTCAGATAAGCTAAATCTAAGCCTCTCTTTCCGTCTTCCAAATCACTGTAGTGTGTTCTAGGCGGAAATTTTGGCGATTAAAGAAGCTCTGTCCTGCCTGAAGAAAAACGTGATATCTGCAAAGGATATCCGCATCTTTTCGGATAGTCAGGCCGCTATCAAGTCCGTGGACTCGGTCTCATTAAATTCTAAAACCGCCCATGAATGCCGATCATCTCTCATAGAGATGACAGAGCAGTTCAACCTTCCAGGGAACTGTAGAACCGATGAACTCGTCAAAATTGGAACCACTCTACCTATTCTACCGGAAAAGGGTAGCATAGGTATACCAATCGCTACGTACAAACTAACATTAAAGCTGGATGCCAATAAAAGAACAGACCTTAGGTGGTCTGTTGGACAAACATGTCTAGCGACCAAACAGATCTGGCCAAATCTGGATCTGAAGCACTCTAAGTGTGTGATCCTTCTAATTAGCAAACTTCTCAGCGCCATAATATGTGTCATCACTGGGCACTTCCTCATAGGCAAGCACGCAAGAACGCTTGGCGCTTTTACAAACGATTTCTGTAGAAGCTGCATGGACGAGGAAGAGGAGGAGACAATCCTCCACCTACTTTGTGCATGTACAGATCTCTCCCAGAGAAGAAAGCTTTATCTATGGGCTTTCTTCTACAACGACCTAAACGATCTAAAAATATAGACATAAACAGGTTCCATGGGTAAGTGGATCATTCACGTGGCATCACAATGGACCAATAGGCCTAAGTAGGTTATATTTCCAACAGCCATTCTTACCTACCTACCTACCTAGTCCAGGGTTATTTAGATGGAAGTGATGTGCCCAACTTAGAAGCATTGTTACGCGCTCCTTTATATGCAACCAAATTAGAATGGGCGGGGTTGTTCTTCCATTTGCTACAAAGTTTGTTTTGATTTTGAATTTAGACAACAATTTCACTCGTAAACCAAGGACGACTCTTATTATGAACAATTACAGATTTAGTGGGTACACATGCGTCATAAAGTTTACAAGGTATTGAAAGTAACTCAGCTTCACGTTAGGAAAATTACATAGCCTGCAACCATACTAATGTGCTGAACGGGTTGCAGTCAGTAAAGCTAAGATGTCGACAGCGTTAACATTTTTGAATGTGAAGGACAAATGTAAAGAGGAATGAGAAAAAGAAATCAATATTGTAGTTGCAGAAAAGAGATCATGGTCAAAAATATAGTCCGAATATAATTGCGTAGGGCTGCAATCATTAACGATTTGGAGTCCAAAGGAAGATACCATGTCTTTGTCGCCACTTATAACGACATGGGAAAATAGCGTAGAAAACTCAGAATGAGAACTGAAAAAAGACAGAGGCGAGCAACTTCTGTGTTAATGAGTTGATAGAATTTTTTAGGGTCTGAGATGATGGTAGATTGCATTTGGCTGCGACAGGTTCCGGTGCTCTAGGCGCTGGGGCCTGAGAAGCTACCTTTGGTTGTTGTACCGTATTTCCCCTACCGGCTGCCATTTGGGTGTAGGTAACGTGGGGAGTAATGGCTGGTGTTTGTGTCTGCACGAGTGGACGTTTAATTTCCACTTTCTGCTGCCGAGCCAGATTTACTCTTTTGATATATTGGAATTTGGGACAACCCCGATAATTTGCGGTGTGTCCCGTGTTCCTACATAACGCGCAAGAGAGTTGGCTTTTTTCTGACGCTCCGTCCTTACCTAGAGCGCATTCCTCGGACTTGTGGTTGTTTCCGCACTTCACGAACCTTTGGCAGCGAACACATTGTAAAATGTTTTCGCTCCTCTTTAATTTTTCCCATTGTACAACCTGGTAGTCTAGGACTTTGATGCTCCTTAGACCATCCAGTTTGCTGTTGGAACTTAACTGAACCAGGAAGAAAGGTAGTTTCCGCTTCTCCCTTTTGGCTCTAGCCGTGTCGAATGGCTTAACCCCTACGAATTTGAGCTCTTCACACTCCTTCTCTTTCAGCAGTGCAAGGAGCTCCTCCGGATCAGTCGACGGTTCAATCCCCTCAGCAGCATTGTTTGCAGCTTGTCCCCCTTCGGGGTGTAGGAGAAGAACTCCGTCGTCGATTCCTTCAGTAAGTTTTTTATTTTAGTATAGCGCTCCACTGTGTTACAGTGGATCGCATACCTATCTAAACTAAGTCTTTTAATGTAAAAATTGTTTCCTATGGCCGACATACATAGGTCAATTGTTTCTTTTAACTCCATCTTATAAGCGTTGATTGGAGGCACCCGCTGTTTAGTTGATTTCGGTGGTTGTTGTTGCTTCTGCTGCTGCTGTTGTTGTTGTTGTTGCTTCTGCTGCTGCTACGATTTTTTTTGCTGTTGTTGTTTTTTATGCTTTCATAGTGGTTGTGCATCTTTTGTTGTTTGTTCTTGTGACGGTGTCTGTAGTTTTTGTTGTTTTGACGGCTGTTTCTCGTTTTGTTGCTGTGGTTGCTCCACGCATACTTTTTGTGGTTGCTGAGAGATCTGGAGTTCTTGCTGCTGCTGCACCTTCTCTCTTCTCGCAACTTGTTTGGCTAGCCAGTATCTGTAATTGCAGTTCACCGATATTGGCTGCTTAGAGCTTTCACTTTTTCTTCTTCGTCCTCGGACTCAGAAGCCGCCGCCGCTGCGAAGTTATTACCGCCCATATAGTGACCTTCCCCACCGTCAGACACGTATGGGAATTCGTTGTTTGCTGGATTTGTTGCTGCCCTTGTTGTTCTTCTTGTCGCCGCTTCCCTCTTTCCGCCGGGCAGCTTTTCGGAGGAAACTGAGAGGGAAGGGCGCTTGACGAGGTTTGGAGTAGGCCGCAGCTTCCTCCTCTTTTTTGTATTGTCTGGATTCCCAGATGCGTTATGGCCTGATGATGTAGCCGCTTCATCATCCGATGACATGGTTGGTTACCACCTATGCGCTGCTGGTTCCGCTATTGAAATAGCGGACCGCTCCCTTCCACTCATCGTTCGATTTCACTTTATTGTTGCTTGATTTACTTTATTAACTTTTTTTTTAAATAAAAAGTCTGTCCTATACCGGGGATCGAACCTACGCCCCTTGGTTTCTCGGGCGACACCACTACTGTTGCGCCACCGAAGCACTTGCCAAAAATGTTTTCAATTCCACTTTTATTACACTGTTTTACTTTTTTCACTTGAAAGAAGCCGAAACACGTCTGTCCCTTATCGAGGTCTATGAACGACTGACCGGAAGTCTTCCTTTATCTCCCATGAATATATGTTTGTGACTTAATTATAAAGGGTGTCCAATAATTCGTCAACGATAATTTGGGAAATGATTCCTGGGCATATTCTAAAAAAAATATCGTTCAACAGTAATGGTCTGTCGCCAATGTTGACAGAATTTATCGACGATTTAAGAAAAGGCTTACATGCTAACAAAAATTGCTCTGTTAGTACTAGTGGTAGAAACTTTGTGTAGGACTTCATTTTTAGAAGATAAACTAGCCTTTGCAATGTCGTTTACATAAAGTTGATATCTTGCTTGAGTCTGCAGATATGCAATTTCTAATGTTGTTCCATTTTTCTTGCCCATGCTGATTTTTGACTTTGAGGTCATTTTTCTCCAGGAAATCCCTAATTACATAACGCTTTACAATTTTTTTTCTTATGAAAATAACAATAATAAAAAAAATCATCAATAAGTTTGCCGAAAAACCCACAGTCTTAGGTAATTTTTTTTATGTGTGTACTAAAACAGTTATAACAGATGCTTAAAGTATCCACCTCAGTTTTATATGCATGCCAGCGCCCGTTTTTGGATTTGACTGCGAATGTTAATTGATGCCAACAGCTGCCCCACTTTTGTTGATGCTTCGAAAATACGCTCTACCAGTTCACTTAAAGTTTCGTTTTTGGTTGAATACGCAAGTTCTTTTATTCTTTTCTATACAAAAAAATCCAATACTGTAAAGTCAGAAGATTTTGTAGGACCAGTGAATTGGTCCATTTCTTTCTATCTAACGATTACCGTGTTCTTCGTTTAGCCAATTTTTAACCTCACGACCATAGTTGTCCAGAGCACCATCCTGTTGGAAATATTATGTAGCTTCTTAAATAGTGGAATGTCCTCCAATAGTTCTGGTAAATCATTTCGCTAAAACTCCAGATAGTCTGCAGAATTCAGCCTAGGTGGAAGTTTGAAGGGGCTGATTAACTTGTTTCCAAGTAGGCCTGACCACATATTGACTCTGAATTTGTGTTGAACTGATTTATGTTTCCTTGTATGTGGATTGTCCGCAGCCCACGTATGAAGATTATGAAAAATTTTGATCTCATCTCTTGTAAATTGACATTCATTCGTCCAAAGAATTCTGCTCATAAAATCGTTGTCATCCAAGCTCCGCTTCAAGAACCAGTTAGAAAAAACCAGTATAAAGATTCTCTCTATGCAATACATTAGAAATTGTATGGCTGGAGACATTGAATTGCAAAGCTAAGCGTCTGATGCTGATTGATAGATTAGTTGTAACAGCTTCCAGGATTACTTGTGGTGCTCCCGCATTCGGTCGTGTATTTGCCACCAATCCCGTTTGTCGAAGCCTTCGATACGTATTTCCACATAGCGTTTCTAAGCAACTGTAACCTTAGCCTAAAAAATTAAACTGATGAATTATTTTATGAATTTTTGAATTTTTATTATTTTTTTTTCTAATCTCTTATACCATTTTTGCTTGGTAACATTTCCAAATATGCCATCATACTCGAAACCTAACTCTTTCTGAGAACTTTTAAGGAACAAGGTAAGGAAATGAGGGTTTTGACAGGTAGTCAAAAAAATTAGTAAAAATTAGTAATTATTGGAAAACCACTCTTACGAGTATTGTCAACTGTTTTTAGAAACGTTGGTAAGAAATCATAAATTCCTTTTCTTACTTGCTGCATATTTTCCCCAGTATCATAAAATCTATGGGTTTTTGTACAAATTTGATGATGATTTTTTTTTATTATTGTTACTTTCATAAGAAAAAAATAGTAAAACGTTATGTTAATTAGGCATTTTCTGGAAAAAAGTGACCTCAAAGTCAAAAATTAGCATAGGCAATGAAAATTTGACAGGCTTAGAAATTGACTCAAACTCAAACGTGATATCAACTTTATGTAAACGCCTTTTCTTAAATCCTCGATAATTAATGCTGTCAACATTGGAGATATACCCTTACTGTAGAACGATTTTTTTTCAGAGAATATACCCAGGAATCATTTCCCAAATTATCATTGACGACTTAGGGAACACCCTGTATATTTTTGTTTCAGGTGATTGTTTCCGAAGCTTGTGCTGCCTTATATGAGACGTTTATGGGTGATTGTATTAAGGTTAGTAAAATAAAAATCGAATCAGCAGTAAATGAAAATTTATTTAAGATCAAAAATAAACTTTTTGAAAATGAAAACTAAATGTTATCGACAGTGTACAGGTCCTCCAATTGATCCACCTGTGATATTGGAATGTTGTTTAACAAATGAAGAACATTGTACCGCATCTGCTGTCTTTCTTTAGATTCTATTGAACAGGTATAAATGGACTTGAAAACGTTTCTTCAGAGGATGTTGTCTCTAGAGTTGATTCCTCAATCAATATAGGAATTGAATACATTAAAATATTTTTATTTCGCGGAATATCTTCTTCTTTGTATCATAATTCTTAAACGCTTGTGGGACTTTTTGTTTGGTAAACTTCTTAAAACTGAAGCAACATAATTTCCGAAAATTTGGTCCTCGTCTTTGGAAGTGTTCAATATGTTTTCACACTTTTTTAGTAATTTCTTATTTTTTGCACTGTCCAGCTATTCAGACTTTTTTTTCGAATGCCAAGAAGAAGTCTCTGACATAACATCTGGTTCAATAGCATTTGTATCATCTTGAGAGTCGCCGAAATTAACTGTATTTTGTTGCTGACAAAATAGTAATAATTAGATCATGTTTATACCTTACAGCTTCCTGTTACAGAACAGAATGAACTCATGTCGCTGAAACCTATAATATTAGATGGAATTTTCCACACTGCACTGCCGCAATAGACGGAAAACATGTCGGCATAAAAGTTCCAGCACATCGTGCGAGTACATATTTCAACTATAAAAGTACGCATAGTATTATTTTAATGATTGTTGTGGATGCGTAATACAAAATTATGTAAATGAACTGTGGATGCACTCGATATATCTGTCTCCGGAGTGTTTCGCAATACTGCAATATTTTCAGCATTTGAACAAAACGAATTATTTCAATTGCCACCCCCATCGCCTTTTACGGGAGGTCATAAAGCTGTACAATATGTTTTAGTGGCGTTAACAAATTATTTAATAAAGCCACATTCATATAAAAATCAGCCTAGAGATAAAAGAGTATTACCATCTATCAAAGGCGAAGTGCGTGGTCAAAAGTGTATAAGGAAACCAATAAAACTTTCTCCAAAAAAAGTTGAACTTATAACTTCCACAATTTGCGTCCTTCACAATTTTTTTGGTTTCAGGAACTTTATTCCTTTGGAACCTCGACCTGTTGGAACTACAACGCAAATTGCAAATTTAAGGCTCCGGCCCATAGAATCCGTTGCGTCCGTTACGATGCCGGATAGGTTGACGTTAATGTATTTGACGGAAATGACAGTCCCATAGAATCCGTGGAATACGTTGGCAGCATAACGAACGAAACGAAACAAAAAAATTTAAATGTCATTTAATCTCAATATTTTCTTTCAAGCTATGACAATTTCTCTTCATTCTCTCAATGTCTCCACCAATGAAAATGCTTACTCTCAATTTGTGAATACGTGAACCTCAATATGTGAAAGTATGGTCCTCAATGTGTGAATGTGTGAACTGCCAACGGATTGAAAAGTAGAAACTAAATCTACTTTATCCGTCCGTTCCGTCATATCCTTTGTTTATGGGCCTGCTTCCATAACAACGTGTATATTCTATCGAGCTGTCAGTCGACGCAATTCACGCAACGGACGCAACGGATTCTATGGGCCTTGGCCTTTAATTCGAGATGAATTTAAAGATTATTTTGTATCCCCAGTTGGCGAAGTACCATGGCAATATCAGAAGGTTATTTAAACTATTATACATATTCATATTATATACAATAACAATGTAAAAATAATTAAATAAAAAATTACTTACCAGTGTGTCAGTTGTTTCTGTTCCTCTCCCCAGATCCAGAAACTTCAGAAACTTTAGGGAATCAAAATAGCACCAGTTCGGAACAAAAATGTCTTTTGACCCACTACCACTATTCTTTATTTTGTTTTTTTTTTAGTTCTTGAAGAAACAGGCCTTTCAAATTTTGCAGTTTTCTATTGATTTCTTCTACAGTCGTGTCAAATATGTTCGCAATCTCATTTAATGCCTGATTTTTTTTACTTCTGTCCTTACTTTTGTCTTATTGACAAAACACTATTCTCTTCAAAATGTTCAATTAGTTTTAAAGTGTCCGATTTTGTCCAAACTCTATGAGCCATTATGCGTGGAAGAAAAACACAAAACTGACAACCGAAAATAATTTGCAACGCTCACAGATGCTTGTTGAGCAAGCTGTGAGAATTCCGTATTGTATTTCCTGACAAAGAGGACAAGATCAGTTTTATAGGGGTTTACTCCAATCCACAGCGATCTGCCCAATGGGTTAATCTGTTAAAATTTAGCTGAGGGAATTCTTTAATGGTATTAAGATGCTAACCTGAGACGGCTATAGCATCGTCATCCGCATAGGCAATCACCCTGCTACCTCCCGCTTCCAGGTATATCAGCAGTTCATTAATCACAAAGTTCCAGAGAAGATATGTGTGGGGGAGTGGTGGAAATCTGCAAACATGATCACGGTGGTCATATGAACGAGATCGAATAGAATCGTACTACACCTGCAATAAATTTCCGATATCTCAATTATTCTGTGTTTTATTTAAATATACCATTTTTATGTCCTTATTGAAAATTCCGATACTTGACCAGCTCAGATTGTACTCATAAGTAACTTAAAGATACTTAAGTCGAGGTCGATCCAATATACAAGTCAACCTTCTGCCAAGTAAACATTACATTTCCCATCGTCTGTCAATCAAATTTCGAAACAAAAAACTGTAAAACGATCCGCTGTCTTGAAAGGTGACTTAAAATTGTATTGGTACATGACACCGCTGGCACAAACAAAAAAAAAAAACTAAGTCTCCTTTTTAAAATTATGATTTTGATATTTCACTGGGATTACTCTGTCTACCACCAATGGATTATCGGGGACGAACCTTTGTGCAACACCCTGCTAATAATGATGTCCATCAGCCTTGATTCACGGTTCATTTGTCGGCAATTCCAAACACTAATTCCTTCTCTCCCTTGAGTCCACTAATGTGACAAATTTCAACTTCCCTTATGGGAATCGGATTAAGGCATGCGCTTCTGCTGTTTTCAAATTCATTTCGAATTCAACGGCCTTATTGCATGTGCCAAAGGAAAATGGGGTTGTTGTCATTGTCATATTAGCAGGGTTGATGTTCATATGAATGTTGTTACAATTGCTGACTAGATTTAAGCTCAGATTTACGGTTATTGTTGGCACTTTTATATGTCTGTTTACTGTTGGGAATAAATGTGAGAGTGTGTGAGAGATGTTTTGTTTATTAACGGATACTGTAAATGACAAGGATAACCGTAAGGGCGGCTTTCATTGATACATAGACTTCTGTATAGCAGGGTCTCTAGATGGCTTTAAATGTTCGCAATTGCCTGAGAAGTGCTTAGGTATCCATCCACTCTTGTCTCCTTTATTCACGAAAAGCATTTATGATTCCGACGTTGACGATGGACACTGAGAATGCCAATGATAGAGAGGACCATGATTGGGTATATCCACCGGGTAAATGCAAATAATCAAATTCTTGATGTACACACCAAGAGACGATTATACTGTGTACGAGTAGCTCCTGCGTTTAAAATTTCAGAGCTACCTCATACTATCGTATTATGTAGCCGTATGAATCTGTATTTGCAGATTGGAAATTGCAATCATTTCCGTAATTCGATTCGGGCAGGCGGCGCCAAGCCGACAATCGATTTGGCGGAAAATTTCAGATCAAAAGTTGCCAACGAACAACAACACCCATGGCCGTTGCGGTGGTCGCCGTCGCCGGCGTCATCCTCATCGCAATCGAACTGTATCTCCTGTCGATTATTCCTACTACGATGATGATGATGATGGCATAGGGTCCAAATACAAGTCGAGGCAATCCAGTTTTAGGTCGATTTGTCGGAGCTGTCTGAATTCTCGTACTTTGACTTGGAGCATAAATTTCTCTTAGCTTGGTCAGTGGAAGTGCGTCTACTTCATACTTCACATTTCATCCTACATACATACAATACTCGTATATTCGTACTCTACACTGCATAGCTACGCGTGGTTTTGTGCGGTTAAATCAATGCTTTTAATCATGACGATTATTTCTCAAAGAACTGGCAATCTGCGATGTGTTGGGAGTTAAGGGGTGCCTCGATTGATGTTGAATTAAGAAATTTCCATATCGGTATCGGGATAATTAAGTTCAAACAGGAATATGGTAAATAACACGAAATAAGTGGCCAGCCAGGGTGTGTGCAATTTTATGCCTGAATAGACGCTTCCAATGCACATGCATTAGTACAAGAACTTTAGTGAACTTAGCATTAGGTATTGAGAAATGTGTTTAAATGAAATAACTTCATTTTTTTTTATAATGAGCGTACACAAGGGATTTGTGTACCCTTAAAATGTTTGTACACGCTGGCGAAGGAATCTAGGCAGTAAGACAAGAGAGGTACCGATGTACATTGTTTTCAAATGTTTGCAAGTTATAACGACCAGGAAATAGAGAGCTCGGCAGGGCATTCCATAAACGAGTTGTATGGCTTAGGAACGAATCACGATATTTTAGAGTACGGATATACTGATGACCATTCATAGCGAGATGGGTGTTACAGTTGAAGGTTTGAATAGGCGGAATGCTACTGGCGATTTCTATGGAGCAATAGTGGTGAAAATAGTGATAAGACAAAGTGATATAGGAAACATTACGTCGGTGTTTGAGGGTGTCAATTGATTGACTGATATTAGTACCATCTGCGACTCTTATCGCACGGTTTTGAGTCCTATCCAGCAAGTGCAGAGATGTTTTAGGAGCATTGTACTCCAATTTTGGGCGGATGAATGCCTTATACTCGTATATTGAGGCCAGATCAGAGGGGGTGAAATATTTGTTGCATCACTTGAGGAAACCTAGACATTTCGCAGCATTTTTGGCGACATCGAACATGTGGTCATTCCAACGTAAGTTTTCGGTTGCGACGATGTAAATGCCATTCATGGAAAATGGCTGGGTGTTTAAATTTCGCTTTAATGACCGCAGACAGCACTGAGTTTTGGAAGCATCAAATTTTACTCTATTATTATGCTCTTAATATCGGAATTTAATGAACTTAAATTCCGAACAGCAAGGAGTAAGTCCAGGGATGAATATGAGAAGCAGAGAGTAATGTCACCAGCAAAGGAATATATTGGATTAGAAGTAGCAGACAAGAGATTATTGATGAAAATTGAAAAGAGTTTCGGAGACAGGACGGAGCCCTGGGGCATACCAGCATTTATTTTGTGAATATCAGACTTGAAACCATCCAAGACAACTTGAATTGAACGTTCCGAAAGGTAATTTATAATCCATTGAAGAGTCGTCGATCCCAAATGCACACATTTTCGACAAAAGAGCCTGATGCCAAAATCTGTCCAATGCCTTAGAAATATCAAGTGCAACTATCTTGCTTTCGCCAGATTGATGTACGCCTTGGTTCCGCTTTTCGGCGAGACATGCCATCAAATCACCAGTGGACCTGTTGCTACGAAAACCATACTGCCGGTCATGGAAAAGTTTTCGCGTTCCGAGATATTTCATGAGCTGACGATTTATCAGCGTTTCCATGACCTTGGAAAGAAGGGACGTAAGTGCAATGGGTCTGTATGAGGAGAGAGGAGATGATTCGCCTCTTCTAGGGACGGGCTGGACAAATGCTGTTTACCAACTGCTCGGGAAGAGTCCTAAGGAGTATGATTGGTGAAAAAGCTTACGCAGTGGTTTTGCCAGCGAGGAAGAACACCTCTTCAGCAGAAGGGGAGACTTACCATCTGGACTAGCGGATTTATATATGTTGAGATCTTTAAGTAATCTGGCTACTACACGAGTGCGAAAGTGGATTCGTCCCTTTGAAGATTCGACGTACTCAATCTGGGAGTGTTTGGCTGGCCGCAATGTGTGCAGCATGCAGATGGGCCTTGTCCAAAGAGCTGATAGCTAGAATGTCATTGTAAATGAGAGTTGGGATGGAGGATGAGGCAGAACTTCTAATGTTTATGACGAACGACCACAAATGTTTACTGTCTTTGGGACACTGCAGTGTTTTTTGCCTCAGTTTTTGGTCGTATTGGAATTTCACGCACTTAGAAAGGTGTTGCAATCATTTCTGGCTCGTTTAAAGTTTTTTCGATTTTCCTCTGTCAGGTTGGTCTTGTGGGACGGAAAGAGTATAGTTTCTGTGATCATGTAAGCAGCGGCATCCATGTCGTTATCGAGGAAACACAACAACTAGTTAAGATTCCTGAAGAAGGTGTTAAGTCTGCTTCAGTTGTCTTTCACGTATTGCCATATGGTTCTTTTAGGAATCTTTTCTCTAATTGTGTAGTGGGTGTACGAGAAATTAGCTGATATGAAATAGTGGTTCGGCGAGCCTAGAGGGTATAGCACATTAACCTTGCATTTATCAGGGTGAGAAGTTAAAAACAAGTCCGTGGTGTTTGCTGTATGACTATCAACGTCTGGTATTCTTTGGGTTCATTTACAAGCTGGATCAAGTTATTTTCCGGAGCGAAGATCTCAACGCACCGTCTTTTGGGTGTTGTATGTCCAGGATGTCGAAGCTAACCAGAATTATGTATATTGCAATCGCCCTTAACAACTTCCGTTTTGGATGGACTTACGCTTCAGCTACATGTCTGGAAGAAGAGGATGCCTAAATCTAATACTGGAGAGTATTAGATAATGTCTTCGTCGCATAAAGAGTGATGTTTAGTGAGTAAGTCAACATACCACATCCCCTATCCTTAAATTTGTTCCACTATGTAATTCATTACATGTAGAGCAGCGAACAAAGTTTGCATTTACGATGTCGTAAACTAAATAAAGACAAATGTAACATTGATGTAACTCCTGGGAAATGACTTGACGGTGAATTAATTCGGCTTTGACTTTGACATTCGAACGTTGGCATAAACATCAGCTCAGTAGTAGCAACATTATTAAGTGCTCGTTTTATTTTGATTGGTGCGGCGGTACGGCGGTGCCGATGACATACAACTTGTTAATGAAATGCATATTGAAAGCTCCATTGATATCAAGTAATGCCATCATTGCATACGAGGTGGGTCAATAAGTCTCTGAAAATTTAAATAGATGGCGTTGTCACCTCAAATTCAACTTTTTGGATGTCAAGAAGCATCCTTCAAAAGAACGCACCCGAATTTTCAGGCTGTTAAATAATTTTGTTGTGACAGCCATTTGAAACAGACGCATACAAAAACTTGCGCGAACTTGAAGAGACTACAGGCTTACAACATGGATCTGTGATTTCAGCTTGCCAAAAATATTTGGATATGGAAAAGTTATCCGCCAGATGGGTGTCGCGTTTGCTCGCAGTTGACAACAAATTCAATTGTTTGACAACATCAAAGGAGTACCCATTTGGCGGTTTTCAACCAAAATCTGAACACGGTTTTGTGTCGTTTCGTAACCGTTGACGTAACATGGTTTCGTCACAGCACACCAGAGACCCAGGAATAGTCGAGACATTAGACTTCTCCTGGTGAATCGAAGCCAAAGAAGGCCATGATGTGTACGTTCCAGCAGAACAACCTACCGGCACACAATTCCGTAGTCGCAATGCTAAAATTGCATAAATTTGGTTACGAAATGCCATCTCATCTAGAATATTCTCCAGATTTAGTCTACTACGACTATTTCCTGTTACCAAACATGAAGAAATGGCTCGACGGTAAGAGATTTGGGTCGAATGAAGAGGTCGAACGAACCTGGCTATCCGTTGAACAATCAACCGTCAAGGTGTTTCTGATGTGATTGATTTTATAATGCCGCTACAAGAACACCTCTGGTTTGACCATTAGTTTAAGAAGGTACAAGAAGCCCCACAAGAAGCTTATATGGCTGTGCTGCATCGAGGACGAGAAGTGTTTGTGATCTCTAAGAGCAGAAAAGAGGGGAAGTGCACAGGTTTCTCGGAAAGAAATAGAAAGAGAAGGAGAAGGGTGCGGTCGAGGAAATGGAGAGATGTTAGTGCAGGTAAGGCTACAAAGCCAGAATGAAGACTACTAGTAGCAGAGTCCCAGTCAATACAGAAAATTTATAAAGTCTACTACTGTAGCCTTCATGCCTAGAAAAAGGAACCCTGATTGAACTATTGAACTGTTTACAACCCCTATAGATGACCTTTTAAAGTGGGTATGACTACACTTAAAGTGCCTGAGCACGTGTTAAGTTTTTAGGAAAATGGGACAGAGAGAAAGAAAGATTTTTGTGCTCAGTGAGTGTTTCGCTCTATGGATGGCAACCAACGTATAATGGGAAGACTAAATTATTAGTGTAATTGGACTTGTTGTTGTATTCTAGGAAGCCAATACACTAACACTTGAGGCACGGAGCCCCATTAGCTCATCTGTATGATGTAGTTAGGAGAAAGCATGACCGAAAGATTGAATCTCAGCATCGTTTGTCTGTTCCATAAGAAAGTATACCCTTTTAAGTCTCTTAGACATAGGAGATAGGATCTTTTCTGCCGTATTATTTAAGCATCTGAAATAATTCAAAAGCAACCTCGTTGGTCCATTCCAATGCAGTTTCAGGCCTGGAGAGTCCACCATCGATCAAATATTCACACTACGGGAGATATTGAAAAAGACCCGGGAATTTTAGATCGACACTCACCATCTATTTGCCGACTTCAAAGCCGCATATGACAGGATACATATGGACGATGTACATATACAATGCAATAACTAGTTCTGACATCCCTTACAAACTCGTCCGGTTATGCAGGATTACAATGGAGAGTTCTCCCTGCTCCATCAAGGTCGGTAATCAATTAACCGTCAATGATGCTTTCGTGAGTATTGAGGCAGAAGTGGGTCTGACGGTAAACGAGGGCAAAACTTCACTATAAGCAGTTATAACTTCGAGGTTTGAAAGGACTTCGTCTACCTTATATCCGCAGTTACAAGCCGCAACGATATTAGCGCATATCATACTCAGAAATTGAGTAACAGAGTTCTCTACAGTAATACCATACAGGTGGCACAAAATTAATCATCCAATTTTGTTTTTCAATTACTTTTTTACTAAATAAAAAAAATATGATTTTGAGTGATGATAATCTTTATTTGGACCTTTAAAATTGTTTCTGTTAATTGGAAAAGATGATATCCGCCAAGTGGCTGCCGCCAGTGTTAATACACATTTGTGCACGTTTTATCGCATTTTCCATGACTTCCCGCAAGATTTCCGGTGATAACTGTTCTCATTCCTGTCGAATATTCTTCTTAAGGGCTCCTGAGGCTTGTTGGCCTCGACTTTGCTGGCCACGACAAATCGCCAAAACGGGAGATTACGCGACCAGGAAACATGGAAACACAATAGCCATTGTGGCTCGTGCTGTGTGTGCATTTGCACCATCTTGTTGAAACCACATGTTCACCAAGCCCCGCTCATCCAATTCCGGCAGTAAGAACACGTTTATCATGGCCCTATAGCGTTCGCCAGTAACAGGGACCGTATTGCCGATGGCGTCCTCGAAAACATATGACCCCGTTAAACCTCCCGCGTGAACGCCACACCAATACACAGTGGCTTTGAGTGGATGTAATAGCTCTTCGTGCATCACACGTGGATTATCAGTGCCCCAGAAACGAATATTTTTCTTATTGACATAACCGCTTAAGTGGAAATGCACCTCATGATGATTTTCGACACAAAATCGTCCTCTTCGTTGTTGAGATTTAGGATGGCTTTACAGTAATTCACACACGGCTGACGATTAGAAGGCGTTAACTGATTCACTGTTTGCACTTTGCATGGAACATGTGTAAGTCTTTCACTAAAATTCGTCTGGTGATGCCCATTTGCGTGTCCCGTCGTCTGGTTGATGTTTCTTCGTTTTCAGCGACGTCGGCAGCCACAGCCGCGATATTCTCGGTCGAATGACCAGTCCGGTAGCGGCTACGCCCTGCATGGTGTCTTGTAGTTCCACTCTGTTCGACTCGAGTAGCTAAGCGCCGGAATGTTTGCACAGTTGGCGTGACACGATTAGAAAATTGACGTCGAAATTCACGCTGCGCTAACACCAAAAACATCGACACAATTATTCCACGCTCTTGTAGAGTATAGCGCTCCATTGCTTGTCTGTTTGTGTACTGCAGGTGTCTAGTTCACAATGACAAATATGATTGACGTACGATGCCATTTGCAAAAATTATACCATCTTCCGATAGGGGCATTAATTTTGCGCCATCTTGTACAAGACGCTAATCATCTCGGTCCCACTCTATAGTGTAGAGGCTTGAACCTTACCGAAACCGGATGAAGAAGCACTTAGACATTTCAAGAAAAAGATTTTTGTTCCCATTTGTATTGACGGGGAATGGAGGAAGAGATCCAACCAAGAATTCTAAGGATCTAAGGATCCAAAGTCTGAAATGGATGGGCGATATTGAGCGAATGACAACACAACCACGGCCCATAGGGTGTTCGATTCTAACCTTGAGGGACGGTGGAGCAGAGGACGATCGCGTCTAAGGTGACGCACGCAAGTGGAATCGAACCTCAGCCAAAGTCTAGTCTCAGCTAGGGAGAAATCATTTTAGCTGTAGAAGCTTGTTGGTTGATCCTCAGGTCCACGCTGAACTGTAACAGCACTTATGTAAGTAAGTAAGTGGTCTAAAGATCTGTATACTAAAAAAGAGATGTAAGGCATTAGAGTGATCAATGCGTAAAGGCGATCAGAAGCATTTCAATCCATATTCAGGAAGTTTTCTCTCATTAGATACAACCTAGGCATGTTCAGTGAGGTGTTCATTAGATCCTTGAAAATGAGGGTTAAGAGTATATCAACCATATCCAACTACTTCGTTCAAAACCTAATTTATTTATTAATAATTCCATCAATCGATTATAGCTACTACTACAACGACGCCGACAATGATGATGGCAAATTTTATAGTCCAATCAACAGAGAAGGGCGTCAAAGCGTTTAATAACATCATCGTCGTCATCGTTCCCATTATCTCATCATATCCGTAAAACATCCCCGACATTGAATTTGCAAGCAAATGCTCGCCGAATATCTATATACTTTCGTGGGTTTCATGTTAAAGAGGCACCACTCAACGAAAGGGGATGATTGACGAATACACCCCCTGCGATTAAAGTGCCGGCCTGTTGTATTCGTATACATTTGGTATGTCATAACGTTGATAATACCGAAATCGTTTGAAGAAACAATAAGCCACCCCCTTGTCTGCTGGTGACGAGTAGAGTACCACCGATTACAATTACAATTACAATTTACAACCCTCACAGTGTCAATTTTGAGCCAATGTTTATATATATGTAGCTACACTTGTAATTATGGTGATTTTACAAACTCTACAATCTGCACCCTCTTCGCTCGGATGGTTTCGGTTTTTGGACTATGTATACGGAT
Source organism: Volucella bombylans (assembly GCA_949129095.1). NCBI lineage: Eukaryota > Metazoa > Arthropoda > Insecta > Diptera > Syrphidae > Volucella > Volucella bombylans. The sequence goes on along the minus strand of OX422143.1, from coordinate 64,446,675 downwards.
TTGCATTCGAACCAATTAATATAAATTGTGTCATTCAAACGGAAGGGGTGCTCGACGATAACCATATCGTATACACGATTGACATGGGGTACGGGATGGTTCCGTAAATTCGTTTACATACTGCTCGTCCGTCAGTTGTCGAAAACGCAACTCAATTATGGACGGGTACCTCTTCTTTTACTTTACTCTGAAGTTGTAGGCGGACGAGTATGATGATTTTGGCGGCGGCGACGGTGGTGAACGGATACGAATAACCTTTTTGGTTTTGGGGGGATGAAATTTATAATTTCATCAAAATCATCACACCCTGACGCTTTGACTGCCGCATCATACTGATGGAGTCAATGTGGAATTCGAATACCTCTTCCGATGACAATTAATTAAGTTCAAGATCCAAAAGGTGTTGTAGATACACACATACTCGTACTTGTACATAACATAGTTTGTCGGTGATGGTAGTCATGGGTGTCCTGTCTGTTAGTTGAGCGGGTGTTTTATTTATTTTACGGTTTCGATTGGGTATTTATTTGATTAAGGGTTGGAAATACATATGTGGTTTCATCCTCTATTCAAATTAGTGCTGATTGAATTGTCGGTTAAGCTGACTGAATGGTCTACCAGTTATAAGTGCCTAATGCCTCACGTATCGTTTGGATTCACGTTTTTTTTCCTTTTTTCTTATCTGAACATGGAATCAATAGAGGGATATACATAAATATATTTGCTGTGGACAGGACGATTTTGAAACATGTGTTTGAATTTTAACAGGGCTTGGCATAAGGACAGATTGTGAGCATGAAATGTAGAACAATGAGCTGAGTCGAATTAAATGAAAGGTACTTAGCATGCCACATATTTCAATGCCAAGTGGTATGTACGCTCCGACTTAACAGTGTTTGTTCACTTAGCGATGAAAATTTAGTCTAATCCAAAAGACAATATTACACACCTTAATGACGATCGCTTACGGTAATCGTGTTGAGAATTATAAGGGTTTCTATGGTCACTTGACTGACAAGAGCTAAAGGTTTGCTCAGCATATCTTTTGTGTTTTAAAAATGTTAAGGTTAAGGTGGTGGTTTCTGCGAACTGTTTTTAAACACGGTTAACACCATCATAACAAACATCAGCTTGGTGCAAGCAAAAAAAGATGTAAAGCCGGTTGCATTTCTTTTGTCAAGTTGATAATTGCGTGGTTAAGTGGCTTATTAGGTTTGCTTATCCAATTTATTTTATTATTTTTGTTTGATATATTAATAGTTCTCACGGTATTTGTGTATTTACAAACTTAAAAAAATGTTGGTTTGTTTGAAGACCTCAGTAGTGATGATTGTTTTTGTGTTTTGTGCCTTTGTGAGCCCTTTTAAAAAAGTATCCTCATGTATCCATCATGTAATTGTGTTTAAAATCTCCGTTTGTGTTTTATGCGTCAGAATTAATTTACTTTTTTTGCTTCTGGTTGCTGACCCCATACAATTTTTTTTAATTGGCCTATATAGCAAAATGAAAAATTCAAATTCAACAGCACAGATAATGTCCGTAGAGTGTTCCAAACCTATGCGAGCTCATTAAATTCAAAAATTTTAAATAGGTGGAAACGAAGTGGGCTAAATTTTCAAAAATTTTAAAAAGCCAATGAAATATGGTTAAAAGAAGGTATTCAATTGCCAAAAGGCTTTTTACTTTTACTTTTAAATTCATTTTTATTGTTTCTTTCGCTATTACTTAAATTCTAGACAAAAATGCTTAAATCTAATTTGACAGTGATAGTTACTTATTCTAGCTTACTGGCTCTTACCGAGCGCTCTAAACTTAACAATTTCAATTCAAGTTTGCCTTTCGACCTTAAAACTATCTTACGATTAATCTTAACTATCAATTATACAATATATGAAATTTCTAAGAAAATAAAGGGTCCGCCATCTAACGTTTTTTTTCAACTAGTGCTAATTTCGTGAATGGTAACATTTAGCTCATGTCTGATTTGATAGATAATTAGTTTTATCCTTCCGCTGAATGAATATGGTTGTGTATACGCTTGAACAACGCTGGGAAATATTGCGACATTACTTTGAAAATCATGGTAATGTTGCAGAATGTGTGCGAAAATTGCGTACGGATTTTGGAAGAAGAGAAGCACCGTCAGCTCCGTATGTTCGTTATCTTGTGAAAAAAGTGAACGAAACTGGCATCCTCATCGATAAACCAAAGCGTGAAAAGCCAAAAACAGTGCGTACACCCGAAAATATTGCTGCTGTGGCAGAAAGTGTGCGTGAGGCGCCATCAACATCAATTCACCGTCGTTCTCAACAATTTCGGATACATCATTGAGACGAATTTTGCATAAAGACCTTGGTATGACGCCATACAAAGTCCAATTGGTTCAGGAGTTGAAGCCAACTGACCATCCAATGCGTTTCGCTTCGCTAAGTGGGCCTGCGATCGACTTAGAGAAGATGCCGATTTTGCCAAAAAAATCATCTTTTCAGATGAAGCTCATTTTGATCTTGGCGGGTATGTAAACAAGCAAAATTGTCGCATGTTGAACGAATTTTTGTTCACAAAAATTGAAGAAGAGGATATTGGCAACATTTGGTTTCAACAGGACGGCGCTACGTGCCACACAGCCGAAGCTACACTCGATGTTTTGCGCCCTGTTTTTGAAGATCGCATTGTCAGCCGCAGAGCTGATGTAGTTTGGCCACCTCGGAGCTGCGATTTGACACCGTTGGACTATTATTTGTGGGGTGCCGTAAAAGATAAGTGTTACACCGACAAGCCAGAGACAATTGACGCTTCAAAGGACAATATTCGTGAAGCCATTGGTGAAATACAGCTGCACACAATCGATAATGTGCTTAAAAATTTGACCGATCGTGTAGGCTACTGCATGGCCAGCCGAGGCAGCCATTTGAATGAAGTTATTTTCCGTTATTAACCGGAAGGATAAATCTAATTATCTGTTAAATTAAACATGAGCTAAGTGTTACCATTCACAAAATAAGCACTAGTTGAAAAAAAACGTTAGATGGCGGACCCTTTAATTTTAGAAAAAATTTAGATACCATATCTTTTTATAATTTTATATAAAACCTAAAACTATTACCATATTCTACTTAACCTACCTAAGCTACTTAACTTAACTTAACTATAATCGGTATGGTGAGTACTCGTAGCCTCCGGCACCGGGACACCATCCTCCACCGAGATTTAACCAATGCCATAAAGCATCGGTCACTTCTCAGAGGCGCCGCCTCATGTAAATATCCTTAATCTAACTTATAACTAGAAGGAGTATGTTACCTTAGTAACGAACCGACCTAGGAGAGTGAGCCAACCCTCTCGCCTTCTAGAAGCCACCAGAATTCGGTGTATTGTTTTTCGGCATCGATCAAATCCCTGTCCGCAATCACGGGACTAAAACGGAGGAGCTCCTGAGCGTTGGCGACATACCCGTCGTAGATGAGCCGCTTGTCCCTCGCACCGCGGTGGCGGTGATATATTACCGGGATACCATCCCTGCTTTGCGCTTACCCTTTAGCATCAATATGGAGAAATGCCTCTGGCGGGATAAAGCCGGAAAGAAGTGCGCTCTCGTGGTACATTTCATTGGGGAAATAAGCCCCAAAGATCAGACCATTATCGTTGTTCATTGCCCTTGCAACGTGTCTTCGAATCACCTTAATCAGGAAATTGTCAATCCTAATCAGATTAGCCCCATTGTAAAGGACTTTGTTGGTATAATATTTTTTGTACTCTGATTCTGGTGTTCTGTACAAGCCGAGACAGGTCCTAAGACACTTCCTTTCAAACACCCGAATCCTTTCCATCTGATACGGCGCTACGTTGAACCACACTGGACGACCATACGCGATATCTGGCCTGATTAGGGCCACAGCATATGACCTGAACAAGGTCAACTGCTGTGAAACAGTCTTCTTGTCAGGGCTAAGGCCTTCTTGGCCCCAGCAAGACAAGCATCTATATGTTTGCCAAAATGCAAATACTTGTCGAGCCAGATACCAAGGTATCTCACTACGCTTCTTACCACTAATGGCGTTCCATACTGTCCAATGATGGCCAAATTTCGCCAGTTATATCTGGTATCCCATCTCAATGGAGTTCTAAACAATCATTGATTTTCAATTTCCAATCGTCGCAATACGCCTTCATATAATCGAAATCACGCTGCAGCAGAGTATTGATGACTTCGATTTTTGGACCTGATCTGTACGCCATTAAATCGTCTGCGTACGCTATCGCATGATTGAGGGAACCTACTAGATCACTTGTGTAAATGTTAAACAGTATCGGAGACATCACAGCCCTTATTGTAAGCCGTTATTAATGTCAAAGATCTTGCTCGAAATGACGTTGTTACATTTAACAACAACCTTCTTTCCCATAAGCATGTCGTAAATCATATATAGCAGAGGTTTCGGCATACCCATCCTGGTCAAATTATAGAAAAGCCCCTCTAACTATACGGTGTCGAAGGCCTTCTCAAAGTCAACGAGGGAGGCACCCGTACACTGGTTCTTACATTTATTTCATTGTATGTCGGAGACCAGCTTCGACGCAGCATGAATAGTGTCATGCCTCGCCCTAAAACCAATCTGATTTTCCGGAATTATATTATTTTCCTCAGCCCACCTTAACAGCGCTCTATTAACCACTTTCTCGAATACCTTGCTAATATTCGGTAGCAAACTAATTAACCGGATATTAGCAGGGTTAGTTCTAGCTTTATACCTTTTCGGGATTGGATGTACCACTCCTGTTTTCCAATGCGTCGGATAATATGCATTATTCAGCGCATTGTTAAACAGCGTAGTAAATATGTCCACTGCTTCCAAGGGCAGGTAACTTAATACGACGTTTGGAATACCGCCTACTCCCGACGATTTTATGTTTTTCAGAGACTCAAAGATGCACAGGAGTTCATCTTTTCGCACGAACAAATGCGAGGAAGCTCGTTAATTGGCGATGATAACGTTTGCCGCGTTTTCTTCACTGAATACGGTGAAACCGTGATTCTCGGATCGCCAATTTTGAAGTTCGTTGCGCAGGTAATAGTTATTTACGTAGCTCCTGTTGTCAACGTCGTTGTTCGACCTAGAACATGTTCCAGATCGGCCAAAACAAACACACCTGCTATCAACGCCTACACATGAATTGTCAAAGTTAATGTCAACAATTTAGAGTCAAATCACACATATACATATACACATATAAAAATTGCATTAACATATAAAAGGAAGAACAATCAATAAAAAGACACTCATTTTTTATAACGATTACAAAAGGTTGCGTTTTTATTTTCTCCTTGCGGACTTTTCACATACTTTTCAAGAAAAAACATTGGTCCTTCCAAGCCTACAGTGAATCAGTACACCTTTAAATTAAAAAAAAAAAAAAACATTTTTAAAACATTTTGTGGACTGGCGTTGCAAGACACGTACTTTTCCCCTTATTTTAATTTTTTATGCTTTGTGTGAACTTCGGTGAAAGTGCCAAACGGGTTCCCGCGTCGGTTATTAAACAACATTCAGTGTTTTTGGACATATTTTACTCGTATTTCCATTATATTTAAAAAATTACCCTTTTTTCCGTCCCGCTGCGTGGGACCGTTGTCTGCTAACAGCAACACAACTGTTTTGAATCACCGCTGTTGAAACAGTATCACGGAACGCTACTCCTAGTACTATTGTCGCTGCATGCAACACAACCGCTTGGATCACCGCTGTAGGAACAGTATCACCTAGCGCTCCTTCCAGTACCAATTCCGCTGTTTGGAACCGTTGCTTGCGAACGGAATATTGTTTGCTAACTGCAAGTTTCTCAACTGCTGTAAAAGGAAACGTAAGTACAATTTGTGTTTGTGCTTTAAGGTAATTTTAATTTCTTACCCGGATTATTTTTTTGGTGTGTTACGTCATAATGAGCACTATGGAGAAACTTCAAAGGGACATTTTAGCACAAATGCAAAAGGACACAGAAAACTTCAAAAAGAGATCCGAGGCACAACGTTCGAAGAATTACATCAATGCACGGATTTCAATCCTGGATACCAATTTTAAAGCGAGTTCGGAGCACAATACGGAGGCGGTATCATCAAAGGACGTTGTGAATAAGGAAGAGTTAGCTTCACTATTCGACAAGATAAAGGAGGTTTATCTGGACTATCGTACTGCATTAATGGACAGTTTAGACAAGCTAGAAGCATCATCAAAAGCGGCGACAAAGGCAGCAATAAAGGCAGCAACAGCAGCAGAAAACACAACAGGAGCCCCGGTAAGTTCTATGGAATTAAATATGCAATTAGGGAAAAGGGAATTGAAATTACCAGTCATGAAGTTACCCACATTTGGGGGTAGATATGAAGAGTGGAGATCATTTCATGATATATTTGTTTCGCTGATTCACAACAATTCATCCCTGTCTGAAATCGAAAAACTCCATTTTTTGAAATCGAGTGTTACTGATGAGGCTGATAGATTGATACAGCATTTAGGCATCACAATAGGAAATTATACCAAGGCATGGTCTATACTTACTTCTCGGTATGACCATAAACGCATCCTAGTGAATGCACAATTGAAACTTTTCTTCAGTCAGTCAAGTATGCACCAAGAAAACTCTTCAGTTCTGAAGAAGATTCTCGACACATCCACAGAATGCAGGCACTCACTTCAGAATCTAGGGCTTCCGGTTGAACATTGGGACTCAATTCTTATTTACTGCATGCTGCAAAAATTACCTGCAATAACACAGCAACTGTGGGAGGAAAAACTAGGTATAAAAAAGGATTTACCCACTTTTAAAGAGTTTTCGGAGTTCCTGGAAGCCAGATTTAGGGCATTAGAGGTAGTCATTGAACAGAAAGGGCAGAAGAATAGTAGTCAGCGAACTTCGTCGGCAAGGGCGAGCTCATTTCATATCAGACCGAAACAAAAGGAGCAGTTTGGATGCAAAGTTTGCAATAAAGGTCCACATTCCCTTCGTACTTGTCACCGATTTTTGAAAATGGATGTGGATTCGCGAAAGGCCTCTGTCAGCAAAATAGGAGTATGCGAGAATTGTCTTGCTTATAGCCATAGCACCCATCAATGCCCAAGTCGAGTACGCTGCTATTTTTGCCAGCAGCCACACCATTCTCTTCTTCATACTATCAGTCCACCCAACACTAATTTTCATAATTCTCACTCACTGACCCAATACAATCCATATATTTCAACAACACATAGTATACATAACCCTACACACTCGCGCGCACCACATTGCATACCGACATACACTCACACTTCCACTCTACACTCAGCTACATCTAACCCTACACATTCATATCAAACCAACAATATTAACGCAAATGCTCCTGCTTTCCATCCATCTGAAAATATTCGAGAAGTAACACCTAACAGTTCGTCAGTGAATACGTTTCACGCAGCCCACCTTAGCAACGCTCAAGTGCTCCTAGCCACAGCTGTGGTGAAGGTCAGGTCCTCAACAGGAGCGTACATTAATCTAAGAGCTTTGGTAGATCCAGGTTCCGAGGCAACCTTTATTACGGAGTCCGCAGCTCAACTACTAAAGCTAAAAAATCGACGAACATTTGTCGAGGTGTCAGGACTAGGAAAGGTTAATAGTGGAGCCTGCAACCACTATGTCGAAATCACGTTCGGCTCATTACACACGACCTTTGAGACAAACGCCCGTGCATATGTTTTTAAGTCCCTAACTGGTCTTCTACCTGCCAATGAACTGTCCCTCAAGCCATGGGGTCACATACAAAATTTAAAACTAGCAGACCCGGCCTTTCATAAACCCGCAAAGGTGGACATCCTTTTAGGCAGTGATGTATTTCCAGAATTTGTGCTGCCGGAGATCATACGCGGAGAGGAGCAAGCGTCACCAATAGCACAAAAAACGCAACTTGGTTGGATACTGCTTGGCAAAATTTTGATTGATCCACCTAGAACAATAAAAACGTTTCACCAATGCCTTGATCTCGAAACGCAGATGCAAAAATTCTGGGAGATTGAGGAAATACCTTTCAAATTTCAAGTGTCAAGTGAAGACCAGGCCTGCGAGGAACACTTTCTGCGAAACACAAGGCGAATGTCAGATGGTCGATACGTAGTATCGCTGCCATTTAAGGAAGGAGGACAACCTGCGCTTGGATCCTCGAAAGGAGGAGCCCTGCGTAGGTTTCTTCAGCTGGAGAGACGATTTACACTCAATTCTGCACTACAAAAGGAGTATTCACAATGTATCAACGAATACTTACATCGTAACCACATGAAGGAAGTTGATATCGTCAGAGACGAGGTACTTAGAACGCCGTTCCATTACTTCGTACCCCACCACGCTGTTTTTAAGGACTCTAGTTCAACAACTAAGCTCCGAGTTGTTTTCGACGCTGCAGCTAAAAGCTCGGACGGTACGTCATTAAACGAGCATCTACACGTAGGGCCTAAAATACAAAACAACATTTTTGATATAATATTGAGATGGAGAAAACACAAATATACTTTTACATCCGACATTGAACAAATGTACAGGCAAATACGTGTAGCGCACAAAGATTCCTACTACCAACTTATTTACTGGCGTGACAGGAAAGAAGATCCAATGAAGATTTATCGGTTGGAGACTGTAACCTTCGGCACTTCATCAGCACCATACCTTGCTATACGGACCATCAATAAGCTCGCTGCTGATGAAAAACACAAATACCCTCTCGGCGCAAAGATGATCCAAGAAGATATGTATGTTGACGACCTCATTAGCGGAGCTGGTTCAGTAGAAGAAGCGCTTATAAAACGGGAACAGATTCGGAATCTACTTTCTTCTGCAGGATTCATTTTACGAAAGTGGACGAGTAACTCTGAGGAGCTTCTGCGCGACATACCAATTAGTCAGCGAGAGGGCAACTTCTCTTTACCCTTCAGCTCTCCAGAGCAGGTTAAGGCCTTAGGTATAAAATGGTTTCCATCGGAAGACTATTTTTCTTTTCAGAACGTTTTTAGCGACGCATGTGAGGTGACGAAAAGAACCATTCTTTCGACGACTGCGAAGCTATATGACCCACTGGGATGGATCGCACCGTGCATAATAAAAGCAAAAATGATGATGCAACAATTATGGTTACAACGATTAGACTGGGATAGCCCAGTTCCCTCCGCACTCGAAAGGGAGTGGCTCAATTTCCGGCGAGAGCTTCCGATGCTAGAGAAAATCAGAATTCCACGTTGGGTAGGCACACACAAGTCACAGCAAGACCTTGAAATACATGGGTTTAGCGATGCATCTCAACGGGCATACGGTGCTGCAGTTTACTTACGGGTTTTGGATGCTCAGGGAAACATCCATGTTCACTTGCTCTTATCTAAGACCAAGGTATCTCCGCTGAAAACGGTGAGTCTTCCGAGATTGGAGTTATGTGGAGCTGTCGTCTTGGCTATCCTTTTAGACCACACATCCAAGGTTCTTGGTTTGGAAAATACACGAAGATTTGCCTGGACCGACTCCACTATTGTTTTAGCGTGGATTGCGGCCCCTTCCACTAGATGGAGCACCTTCGTCAGTAACCGGGTAGCAGAGATACAGCGGTTGACAAAAGGCGAAATCTGGAAACACATACCAACAGAACTAAACCCCGCAGATCTGGCTTCACGTGGAGTCTTACCATCTGACCTGAAAGGAAATAGACTTTGGTGGAATGGTCCCGAATTTTTGCGTACCACTTGGAGTTTCAAGTGTCCACTCCAGCCATCCGATATAAAAACCGATGAAGAGCAACGGTCTATCCGCTCGCATTGTACCCTGACGCAAAAGAGCTTTATAAGTGAACTTTTCCAGAACCATTCTACATTAATTAAACCTTTACGAGTCATCGCATTCTGTAAGAGATTTATAAGCAACACAAGGCAGGTACCTGAGATGAGAATTTTCGACATACTCTCGCCCTCCGAAATTTTTGCAGCCACAGTTTTGGCAGTAAGGGTAGTGCAGAAGGAAATGTTTTCGGAAGAAATAAGGCGAATCAAGGCCCGGTCAGGAGCAAAGGCGTTGAAATCACTCAACCCTTTTATCGACAAGGAAGGCATATTTAGGGTTGGAGGTAGGCTACAGAACGCAAATTTGCCGTACGAACAACAGCATCCAATCATCCTTACGCCGAATCATCACTTCACAAAACTCCTGCTTAAAGACGCCCATGAAAGGACATTACATGGAGGAATACAAAAAATGATTGGGTATTTGCGATCCAGATACTGGATACTCCGAATAAAGAATTGCGTAAAGAAATATATTCACGGCTGCAATATTTGTTTTCGTTTTAGAGCCCGACCAGCACAACAGATAATGGGCAACTTACCAGCGTCAAGGGTCCGTATTTCGCGACCATTTTCAAACACTGGTGTAGATTACGCGGGACCCATCGATGTCAAGACCTGGAGGGGAAGAGGGGCCAAGAGAATTAAGAGTTATTTTGCTATTTTTATCTGCCTAGCTACCAAGGCAATACATATCGAATTGGTGAGCGATATGACTACCCAGGCCTTTATAGCAGCCTTAAGGAGATTCACAGCGCGAAGAGGTATATGCACACAATTATTCAGCGACTGCGGAACAAATTTCGTAGGAGCTAATACCGAGCTGAAAAGATTGTTACGCGAAGCAAGGTTCGACTGGAAGGAAGCAGCTGACAGACTGGCGAATGATGGTACCAAGTGGAATTTTATTCCTCCTGCTTCTCCGCATTTCGGCGGATTATGGGAAGCAGGTGTGAAATCCGTCAAATTCCATTTGAGACGGATCATCGGCAACGAGGTTTTTACCTTTGAGGAGCTCGCTACGTTTCTGACGCAAGTGGAAGCGTGTTTAAACTCGAGACCGCTCTGCCCGATGACCAACGACCCGGACGATTTCACACCACTTACACCTGCGCACTTCCTAATAGGCGAGCCTATAAATAGTATACCTCACCCAGACCAAAGTGAAACCAAGGTCAGCTCTCTCGATCGGTGGCAATGGATCCAGAAACTTCACCAAACATTCTGGAAACAGTGGAGTTCCGAATATCTAGCACGACTTCAGCAGCGACCCAAATGGCTCAAAACCGAACATCAGCCACAGATTGGTGACCTCGTCCTGGTGAAGGACGAACGCCTGCCACCGTCGAAATGGAACTTAGCCCGCATCATTAAAACTCATCCAGGGGCAGACAATCTCATACGCGTTGTCACTTTAAAAACTCAAAATGGAGAAATTAAGCGCCCTATAGCTAAAATTTGTTGCCTTCCCTCAAGCAAAACTTTAGCCGAAGAAACAGTTCTTTAGAATGCAAATACAATAAACACAAATTTCCATAAATACAATTTATACAAAAATATTCGCGTCATACTCATTTGCAACTCACTCTTACCCCGCGAACCGATTCCGATATTAATATTATAATGCACTTTCATTTTCAGTACGTAAATTTATCAACACATACAATAATTACAGTCCATATTTATCAAAATATTAATTTTGGACGCAAACTTCAATCACACATACATACATTTGTAAGTCGTCCTACATCCGCATCCAACATACGGTGTAAATAGATATAAATTAATTTTACGTACACGTATTTCAACACAACTTCTAAACATAAACCCTAAATTCCAAATAATAATAATAATCATAAAGTTATACAACATTACACGTATCAAACATCATATTTACAGAACAGAATCTATCATGCACCACTGTCATCATACAAACAAACATATTTAATCCACACTTGTCACAAAATAATAATCCACGATTAATTACACACCACACTACACAGTTAACAAAAGAAAAGGGGAAATATACATATTTTAGCTAAACCCGACCCGCTCAGTAATACACACCCATACATACATAAATATATCCACGCACGCTGAACGAAAGCACCAGTAAAGTGCGTAAATTTTACCCGTCGCAGTTAACGGAAATAAACAAATTATATTAACTCACCTGGGACTCGAATTCGTATAATCCATTATCAGCAGCAGTGGAACTACTTGATTTGATTTCACTCGATTAATTATGTATTTAAATTTATATTTTTTTTCTTTAACACCACGCACCAAGCCAAAAAAAAATGTAAAATAAATATTGCACTAAATACTCGTATTTTAAGGAGAATTTAATAATTTCAAACCGCACCATTAACAAACAAATAAAAACAACATCTTCACCGACCTTAATGCACAACCCGCCGATCAACGAAACGACAACTCCTTCTACCTCAATTGGACTTCCAGTCCGCAGAGTACTCACCCTTCACACCCGACTTTGAGTTCCAGTCCATCGTCAACATAAACAAACCAACATCGAGATCCCTCTTTCCGTTCTGTTTTCGACCCAATTGACATTTTTTTTTTCTTTCGTTTCATTTCACTAATCGTCTTTTTCTTTGCATGAGACGAAGTTACCAGGGCCGTCAATGAGGAAATGAAGAAATTAAGAATTCCATTGCAGTGTTGCAGAAAGAAATAAGTAAGAGGTCAAGCTGAGAACTCCGTTCACCGGTGGGGGAGAATGTTCGACCTAGAACATGTTCCAGATCGGCCAAAACAAACACACCTGCTATCAACGCCTACACATGAATTGTCAAAGTTAATGTCAACAATTTAGAGTCAAATCACACATATACATATACACATATAAAAATTGCATTAACATATAAAAGGAAGAACAATCAATAAAAAGACACTCATTTTTTATAACGATTACAAAAGGTTGCGTTTTTATTTTCTCCTTGCGGACTTTTCACATACTTTTCAAGAAAAAACAGTCGTGATTACGGTGAACCGGATTGTTCACCATATACACGGCCTCGAAAAAGGCTCCGAACAAATCTACTTTCTCCTGTTGGTCTTCGAACACGAAAAGACCGTCGCCTGAGTCGGCACTCTCTGGACTTATGCCAAGGTCAGTAGTATCTGTCTGTTTTCTGTCGTTTGTGGAATTCGTACACACTGAATGTCATTGTGATCTTTCCTCCTGAACAACTTATTTATCTGCGGAAACATATTCGAACTACTGGATTTTATATCCCGAATCTTATTGCCCCAGTACAGACTTACAGACTTACTGTAATTTTGTTTAATTAATTGTTTTTAAATTTTTGATCAGTGACTTTAGTGTTCTTATTTCCGAGTCGTTTCTGTGAGTAAACTGTCTGTACAGCTCCTTAAGCCTCGAGAGCAGTCTACTTTTGTGTGCGTACAATGCTTTGATTGTTGGAGTTCTGTACTTTTCGACTTGGCTATCGTTAGAGTATTCCATCCGGGGGATAGTCTGCTCCATAGTTCGTTTGACAACGTCTTGCATCGTCAGTAAATTACTATCGATTTCTTCGTTTTTCAAGTTTCTGTTGGTTGGAGGATTAACTCGACTCAAACGTAAATTACGCTTTAAGATTCTGGAGAAGTACGGCCACCGAACTCTACGGTAGTTGTATGAGTACGTTTGATCATACTGCTCCAGCTCGTTTGGGATCCGTATTGTGGCGGCAAGTCCGTAGTGATCGCTATCGTACTCGAACGCTCGCAAACAGTTCTTTGTGTTTCGATCCGTGTTAGTCCGTTCTAATCTACTGTCTATTAATGCCAAGTCTAGGAAAGAACCGGCTGATGGAAAGTATGGGATATTCGTCGCGTACAGTTCAAGTCTGTACTCAATCATATGTTGACCCCACCAGTAGTATAACTTGTTGCCCCTGATGTTTGGCGAATTATTTCCCCATGCGGCATGTCTAGCGTTAAGATCTCCGGCTAAAAAATAATAATTTTCTTCCGATTGAAGCTGAAGGCAACGAAAAAGTATTTCGACCTCAGTTATAAATTGAATGGGATTTCGTGCTTCAGGTGCATAAAGCGACACCACATGCACTCGCCTTCGACTATGAAGAGGAATGTATACAATGCAGGCTTCCAACACCCGGAACCTCATCAAATCCCCTCTATATATGACTCTATGGCGCATGTATTTGCGTCAAAATCATTTGACGAATGCTCAAAAACTCCAAGTGAAATCGCACTTGCTGCTGAAATGAGTTTGCGGTCATTAGGTAAGAGAGATGCAGCTAATATTGTCAAGGAGCTTTTAAGTTCTTCTCCTGAAAGAGCTACAAATATTAAAAAGGCTAGATTAAGCCAAGAAACGGGGAACAAAATAATAACCCCAGAAGAAGCCCTCATACGAATAGTAAATACAAAATTAACTACTATTCAGTACAAAGCAATGCGGCAGCAGATGAAATAACTCAATGCGAATGTTTATCCAGCATATTATTTAGTGCAAGAAGCAAAAAAGGGCTGCTATCCTACAGAAGAAGCTATCCCACTTCGGTTGGTTGATGACTTTACTGGAAAGACTGTATGGCAAAACTCGGGGGCGAATTCCACTAGGTACTGCAGGCTGGTAAGATTTATTATTAAAAAAGAAAACACTGGTCTTATTAAAACCCAAGAACAGGAAATACAAGATCAAATAAATAACCTTGAGCCAAAAAGCTTGATACTAAATGGTTTTGAAATGCATTGCAGAGATGATCTTCTTATGACAATGGTAGACGGCAAGGTTTGTAGTGCGTTATCACGATATAGCTGTTCTCAAAAATGTTATATTTGTGGAGCCACTCCAAAAGAAATGAACACCGACAAAAGTTCATTAAGGCAGCCGGAAAAAATGTTCAACTTTGGTATTTCGCCACTGCACTCGTGGATACCGACTTTTAAGTGTCGTTGCACATTTCATACAAATTGGACATAAAGAAGTGGCAAGTAAAGACTCCAACTGAAAAAGAATCCGTGGCAAATAGAACAAAAGTTTTACAGTCCCGATTTCAGGACTGTTGAAATGCCAAAGCAAATTGCCGGAAACACTAATGATGGCAACACTATTAGAAAATTCTTTCGAAACCCTGACGTAAGTGCAGATGTAACAGGTCTAAATATTAGCTTGATAAACCATTTTCGAATGAGCACGAAATCGATGTAGGAAAATTTGAATGTTATGCAAGGGAAACGAAGGATGTTATCTTCGACATTATTCTCGGTATCATATGCCTTCAAGCATACATAAAGTGCTTATGCACTCAAGACAAATTATTGAAACTAGCAGTTGTCTGAAGAAGCCCAGGAAACAATCAACCAGGAATATAGGCGTTTCCGAGAGCATTTCAGTCGAAACTCTTTGCGGCAAAATAGATGTGATAAATAGATTTTTACTTTCTTTTTTAGTCCTAACAAAAAAAAATGGAGAGTTCCGATTATGTGTCGATTATCGACAACTTAATAAATTCACTCAAAAGGATAATTATCCTATTCCTTTAATAGAGGATCACCTCCATAGATTGCGGGGAAAGAAGTATTTTTCTCTATTAGACCTTAAGAATGGATTTCACCATATAAAAATGGATGATGAATCCGTCAAATATACATCATTTGTGACACCCCTGGGGCAATTCGAATATTTATACATGCCTTTCGGTCTTAAAAACGCACCCTGCACCTTCCAACGTTACATGAACTCCATATTTAAAGACTTAATTGTCAACCACAAATTATTAGTATATTTCGACGATTTACTTGTTGCAACGGAAACAAAGGAAGAGCATTTCAAAATTTTGCGAGAAGTTTCAAAAATTATACGCGATTACAACCTCAAGCTTAGATTCGATAGATGTTCAATAATGCAAGAAAAAATAACTAATTTAGGTTATGAAGTAAGTGCAAATGGCATAAGTCCTAACGCAGATGGTCTTGCAGCAGTAAGAAATTTCCCAAAACCAAAAAACGTTAAAGAGCTCCATTCGTTTCTCGGCTTGTGCTCTTACTTTAGAAAATTTATTAAAGATTTTTCATTACTATCCAAGACCTTATATGATTTATTAAAACAGAATACAGATTTTAAGTTTGAAACGAATGAATCCTAAGTATTTATTCCCCACATGCAGAAACTAAGCTTCATTGTGACGCTAGTGCTTTAGGATTTGGTGCTGTTTTGTCGCAAAAAAAAACAGATAACAAATGGCATCCAATTTTCTTCTTTTCAAAAAGAGCCTCTCCTTCTGAATCAAATTATCATTCATTTGAGCTTGAAACGCTCGCCATAATCTATGCTTTACGACGGTTTCATATTTATCTTACTGGAATTAAGTTTAAGATAGTCACGGATTGTAAGTCATTGACACTCACTCTGAATAAAAAGATTCTAAATCCCAGAATATCATATCGAGGTGGGCGTTAGATCTACAGGAATATGATTACACGGTTGAACATAGGGACTCCAGCAGGATGAATCACGTAGATGCGCTCAGTCGATGTCATAACATTTTATTAATAGAATCTGACTCTTTTGAATATGCTTTAGCCTCAGCACAAAACCAGGACGAAACCATCAGAAATATCTCAAAAATCCTAGAAAAACGCCAGCACCCAATGTACGAAATGGTTAACGGTCTCATTTATCGAAAACTCAATAATACAGTCTTGTTCTATGTACCTAAGAAGATGGAACAAACTATAATACAAACACATCATGACGGATTATGCCATGTGGGGGTAGATAAATTACACGAGCATTTAAGGAAAACTTATTGGTTTCCTTCTATGAAGCAAAAAATAAGAGATTACGTAAAAACTTGCCTGAAATGTATTTATTTTTCCGTACCATCTGGGAAAAAGGAAGGTGAGTTACATATTATACCAATAGGTAATAAACCGTTCGACACACTTCATATAGACCATTACGGCCCCCTACCAACAGGCGTAAGGAACTTGAAGAAACACATATTTCTCGTAGTCGATGCTTTTACTAAGTTTACAAAATTATATCCGGTTAAAAGCACGACTACAAAATAAGTTATACAGTCTTTAAATTCATATTTCATCAATTACAGTAGGCCGAACCGAATAGTTTCTGATCGAGGTTCATGTTTCACATCTGAAGAATTTTCAACTTTTTGTTTAGAATCAAATATCAAACATATAAAAATTGCTGTGAACTCTCCCCAATCAAATGGACAGGTGGAAAGGGTGAATAGGGTGTTGATGGCAATGCTATCGAAAGAAAGCGATGCCGAGCCAAGTGGGTGGACTAAACACCTTAGTAAAGTAGAATTTCCCATCAATAACACTTTCAACCGAAGTACTGGGTTTAGCCCTAGTGTTTTACTCTTCGGTATTCCTCAAAAGGGCGAGTTCAATGATAAGATACGAGACTACTTGCAAAATAATTCTAGTAACGATGATCCAATTAATTTGAGCAAAATTAGACAAAAGGCAAGTGAGAACATTGCGCGTAATCAAAACACAAATAAGGCGTATTTTGATAAAAATCATAAAAGACCAAATAAATACAAAATCGGTGATTACATTCTTATTAAAAATATAGTGGGTACAGTCGGCATAAACAAGAAACTTTTGGCTAAATATAAGGGCCCTTATGAAATAATCGAAGTTTTGCCTAATGATAGGTATCGAATAAAAGACATAGACAATCTGCAGTCCTACAATACCTTTCAAGCCGAAGTTTAATGCTTAATAGAAAAAGAAAGCCACTCCAACCAGAATGTATGGTGTTATTGAAAAATTTAAGCTCAGATGAAGAAGATGAATAATTTAATAATTTATTTAGATACATCTTGTACATCTTGTTTAATAGAAGAATTTTGTTTGTTTTTAGTAGTTTTTTGGTTTTTGGGTATCCTAAAGATGAAACAAAGGCAAAATTACCTATTTGACTAGGTTTCAAAACTTTAAGGGCCATTTGAAAAAAGTTTACCAACATTTTTCAATAAAGATTTCGTATTTTTAAAAAAAACTGATCAAAAAAGAGAAATTGTAAAGCGTAGTATGGGTTAAATGTATGTAAATAAATATTTAAAACTCAAGTAACATACTCTAATTGTATAATCAATCAGTTTAATATAAATAAAAAAATCTTCAAACGCTCAATGATTAAAGTTCCGCTAGTTTCGCAAAATAACACACTGTGCGGTGTGACGAATACGTCAGTTTTAATGCATTTTATTTTCTTAACACTAACTCTTACATTCTAACAAAAAATGCTTAAATGCTAGCTTACAATTACTTAACAATCTTATACTAACTTACTGGCCCCACACAGGCACTCTAAGCTACTCTGAATACTTATATCTATGTCTTTCGACTGCAGTTACATTTTATTTATAAATACTTATTTTCTATACTTAAAGCTAAGAAAAAATTTGTTTACAAAAACTTAGCATATGGACATTTATTTTTTATAAAAACTTAGTATCTAACTTAAAATAAACCTTAGCCTACCTAACCTAAATGCACAATACACACATAGACATTATACACAATCATATCCATATATCAGTATACACCTTTGTATACACTGATATATGTATACGTTTCTTAAATGCTAACCTAAACCTATGTAAGCTGGCCACAGCTATTCACAGAGCAAATAAATTGGTCAGCTCTGCCTCTTTAGTGAGGCTGGTCCGTAATTGACGGAAACGACGACGAAGCATCTTCTCCATCATTCAACCACCAGAAATGCTGGTGCTGCCGAACGACATCCCTCTTATCGCGATTCCCCACCGCCCTACTGAACCTGTAGCGATCCACACTGCCGTGTGCGACGTCTCTGCTGTAGTTGAGTCGCCTGTCCCCAGCTGTCCGAGCGGCATGGAAGATTAACGGCACCGCTGATCTATCCTGGATCAACCCTTTCTGATCTAGGTAGAGGAATGCTTCCGGTGGAACGAAGCCGTCAGATCGCACACTCTCGTGGTAAAGGTAATTGGGGTAGTAAGCCCCAGATATCAGGTTATTCGTCGAGGTCATTGCTCTTGCAATGTGCCTTCGAGTCAGCTTAATTACGAAGTTGTCCACTCGTATTAGTTTCGCCCTGTTGTAAAGGACCTCATTACGATAAAATTTCTTGTACTCCGACTCTGGTGTTCTGTACAAGCGAAGGCAAGTCCTAAGACAAGCCCTCTCAAACACCCGAATTTCCATTAAGCTTGCTCGTACATTAAACCACACGGGACAACCAAATACCAGCATGGGCCTGATAAGGGCCATGTAGCAGATTACCTTTACCCTCGCATCGAGTTGGCTGCTATAAAACAGTCTCTTTGTAAGGGCAAAAGCACCTTTAGCTCTGCATTTTTGCCAAAATACAGAAACTGATCAAGCCAGATTCCAAGGTATCTGACTACATTGCGACAGGCAAGAGGTTGTCCGCGTTGTCCAACGATAGAGCACTTACGCCAATTTTTTCTGGTATCCCTAGAGGCTCCAGACAACGGCGTCCTAAAGAGAATGGTTTCCGACTTCTGAAAGTTGATTTTCAACTTCCAGTCATCGCAAAATCGTCTTATCTTATCGAAGTCATGCTGCAAGAGAGTATTAATGACCTCGATTTTTGGACCTGTTCTGTACGCTACCAAATCGTCTGCGTACGCAATAGTATGGGGAAGTGAACCTATCAAGTCGCTTGTAAAAATGTTGAAAAGGATCGGCGAATTGACCGCGCCTTGCTGAAGACCATTTTTAATTTGAAATATTCCAACAGAAGTCACATCACCATTTTTTACGATGAACTGTCAGTTGGTTAGCATATTATAAAGAATGTACAAGAGTGGTTTACTGATCCCCAACCGAGTCAGCTTATAGAAAAGACCCTCTAACCATACGGTGTCGAAGGCCTTCTCCAAGTCAACAAGGCAGGCACCAGTGCATTGTTTTTTGCCTTTGTTCCATTGGATATCGGACACCAGTTTAGACGCGGCATGTGAGATATCATGTCCCGCCTTAAAACCGAATTGATTATCCGGAACTATATGTTTGTCCTCAACCCACTTAGACAGAGCTCTATTGATTACTTTTTCAAAAACCTTACTAATATTCGGAAGGAGACTTATCGACCGGAGATTCGCCGGATTGGATATATCCTTTCCCTTTTTGGGGATAGGTTGAACCACGGCCGTTTTCCAATGCGCTGGATAATGTGCATTATTCATTGCATTATTAAACAGGGTGGTGTATATGTCCACCGCTTCTAGAGGAAGATGTCGAAGCACGATGTTCGGAATACCATCGGTCCCCACTGATTTCTTAGCCCTGATTGTGTCGAAGATCTCATGGAGTTCTTCCTTCGAAATAAATGGGGGTAGGTCACCCTCTCTGGCAATGACATTATTGGCCGTATTTTCGTCGGTGAACCGGGTGAAACCAGAGCCCTCGGATCGCCAGTTCCCCATTTCATTTCGAATGCAGAAGTCGTGCACCAAGACGCGATTGTCCAGAAGTCGTCATCATCAGCGGCCTCATTTGGATCAATAACTGCTATTGTCAGTAACCGTTCGTTGTCTGTTGTCCGGGCTATTTTAAGACACTGAAGGTCGTTTTGATTTTTTCTCTGAAATAGTTTATTTATTTGCGGAAACATATTCGGGTTGCTGGTGTTTACAGCCCGAACCTTGTTGTTCCAATATAAACTTACAGAAATTCTGTAATTCTGTTTTATTAGCGTTTGAATATTTTTAACCGACGACTTCAGTGTCCTAATCTCCGGGTCTTGTCGGTCAGTTAACTGTCTATACAAGTTTTTGAGTCTTGTCAGAAGTCTACTTTTCTGTCGGTGCAGTGCGTCAATAGTAGGATTGCGGAACAGGTCTTCGTTAGTCGTACGTCGATACCGCGGTATTGTAGTGTCCATAGTTTGTTTAATTGTCTCGTCCATTTGTTTTAGGTAATTGTCGATCTCCTCGTTTGACAAATTCCTATTGGACGGTGGGTGGAGCGTGTTCGAGGAGAGCGCTCTAGTCAAGGTTGCTGAGAAGCGTGTCCATCGAGTCTTACTGTAGTTGTAAGTATATCTTTGGACAAACTCCTCCAATTCCGCAATTTCTTTGGGAACCGTAATTTCGGTGCTAAAACCGCAATGGTCGCTGTCATACACGAATGTGCGCAGACAGTTTGATGTTTGTAAATTCGTACCTGTCAGTCGTATACGTTCGTCGTACAGCAGTAGATCCAAATAAGACCCGCCTCTGGGAAACGACGGGTTATCCGTCGCTTTAAGACCGAGTCTGTACATGACATCGTGCTGACCCCACCAATCGAGTAGTAGGTTCCCTCTAGTATTTGTCAAATTATTTCCCCAATCTCTATGTCTAGCGTTGAAATCCCCGCCGATTATAAAATAATTCTCCCCCGATTCCAGCCTCAGAAGTCGAAAAAGCGTGTCGAGCTCTGTAATGAATACGGTGGATTGTGAAGCCTCAGGTGCATAAACAGAGGCCAAGTACAGCCGCTTTCCACTGCGGAGCGGAATGTAAATGACAACTGCCTCCAACACCTGGAACCTGCGCAACACTCCCTTGTACACTCTGTGAAATTTTATACCTTCTTTAATGAAGATCGCGACCCCATCTCCACGTTTGGATCTGGGCCGGTTTCTTCTTCTAACAATATAATTATTGTACTCCAGTTTGTGATCATCGGTTAGCTTGGTTTCACTAGCGAAAAGCACATCAGGAGTTTGGTCTTGTAGCAATTTAAACATCGCGGCTGTTCGTTCGATCCTAATCAGTGAATTAACATTCACCGCAAGGACCTTCAAAGTTTGCTCCACCATGTGCGTACCCATTACGACATGTGTTGCGTTAGGCCCGGCAGCAGCGCGTAGATCTGGTCCACCCGCTTGGCCTGTTCTTGAACCTGCTTTTGCAGCTGAGCCATCTGCCCTTGGATTGCGAGCAAGATGGCTAGCATGTTAGGTGCAGCTTCCGTTGTTCTCGGCATCGGCGCCGGAGAAGCAACAGTCGCTTGCTGTACCGTAGCCCCCCTACCTGACGCCATTTGGGCGTAGGAAATTTGGGGCGTGACGGCTGGTGTTTGAAACCTCACAGGTGAACGTTTGACCTCCACCTTCTGCTGCCGAGCCAATTTTGCTTTTTTAATGTCGGTGAACTTAGGACAACCCCGATAGTTTGCGGTGTGTCCCACGTTCCCACATAATACGCACGAGAGCTGCGACCTATCGGATGCTCCGTCAACACCCAGAGCACACTCTTCGGAACTGTGGTTCTTTGCGCACTTCACGCATCGAGGCTGCATTTGGCAGTTCGACGCGGCGTGCCCGAACCTCTGGCAGCGAACGCATTGTATAACGCCTTCGCTCCTTTTTAATTTTTCCCAGTGAACCACCTGGTAGTCTAGGACATTGATACTCCTTAGACTATCCAGACGGCTTTCGGGACTGAGCTGCACCAAGAAGAACGGCAGACTCCGTTTCTCCCGCGTAGCTCTGGCTGTGGTAAACGGCTTTACCCCCACAAACTTGAGTCCTTCGCACTCCTTCTCTTTGAGCAGTGCCAGGATCTCCCCAGGATCTCCCCAGGATCAGAAGACGGTTCCAACCCCTTCAGCAGCATCGATTGCCGCTTTTCACACTTCGGTGTGTATGAGTAGTGCTCCGTCGTCGTTTCCTTTAGGAGCTCTTTCACTTTCGCGTAGCCCTCCACTGTATTACAGTGGATGGCATGGCGATCGTTTCCCAATCTCTTTATATTAAAATTATTACCAATGACCAACTTACACAGGTCCTTGGTTGCATTTACCTCCAGTTTGTAGGTGTTGATCGGAGGCACCTTCTCCTTCTTCTTCTTCTGCTGCTGCTGTTGTTGTTGCTGCTGTTGCTTTTGTTGTTGCTGCTGCTGTTGTTGTTTTTGTTGTTGTTGTTGTTGCTGTTGCTGTTTTTTCAGCTGCAGTGGTTTCAGCTGTTGTTGTTTTTGCAGCTGTTGCTGTTTCTGCTGCTGTTGCAGTTGTGTTTTCTGCTGCTGCTGGTTTTGTTGTTTCTGTTTCTGGGAGCTTTCTACTTCCAGTTGCTCCCTCTGCCTGCGTGCAGTTTGTCTTTGCTTAATAGCAAGCACTTCCTCATTCAGTTTTTGAATGCTGCTCGTGAGGTCTTTTAATTTTTCATCCTCATCTTCACCCATTTTCATCTTTGTAGGAGTGGGTTTTAAAATCTTCCGCCTTTTAATGGCTTTCACCACGGCACCGACAACACTATTGTTGCCTTTGGCAACTACCGTTATGGGAAGAGCGGAGCGCTCTCCACCATCCATCACGCGATTTCCTTATCAAATTTTGCTTGTTTTTATTGTTTAAGAAAAAACGAAAAGAAAAAAAAAACAAAGTCCCAATCTGGGATCGAACTCGCATTCCAGATTTGCTTATCGACGCCGCTAACTGCTTGGCTATCGAGTCAGATAACAGAATAGCAACCAATTGGCTTTAACTGTATCACTATTTTTTATTATTTTTTATTTGTATTTTTTTTTTTTTTTTTTCACTCTAGGAAAAGCCGAACACGTTTACATCTGCGGAGATCTGCGAACGAGTGACGAATACGTTCAGGCGATTGAATGAATGCTGGTGTCAATAGTGACCTTGTTAGATTCTTTATGCAGAGTGTTTTTAGGGGTCCATGTCAATATTAGCAATTTTGGCTTCTAAAGCCTGAATAGTGTGTGGCTTATGAGCATACACCAATTACTTTACGAAGCTTCAAAAAAAGTAATCGACTAGCGTCAAATAGCACAATATTATTGGCCTATTCAAAGGTAGCTAATTGTTTCATGAGCACTGATTATTGTCCCGGAAGTGGTGCCTTATGCACCATCGTGAAGAGCACACCAAATAGTACACTATTGAGGATGTGATTGAGTCTTTGAATCTCATCTGAATTTTCCTAACTCTAGAAATGACAATTTTTCTATTACACAAATCCTCAAGCTGCACAAGGGCTCAAGCGATAAGCTCGTGTTTTAATTCCTACACAGGTGGATCTTGTGCTGCTGACAGCCGAGATATTCCCATAAAATTTGATGGACAAAGGTCAAACTGTTTCGATCGACAACGAATTGCTGGATCTTCTGCCACACTTTCGTTCACTGTGGTTACACACAAAGTTACTCAAACTAGTCAGACGTATTTTTCTTGTTCTCCCTTTTCACCTGTTCAATTTTCAGTTCAAATTTTCGTTAAATTGCATTTTCCGGGTCTCAAACCCCAATTCATTTGTATAGGTGATGTACACCACTTGGCGATGCTGTCAGGAGACCTGACGCTTGAAGATTTTTCAAGGACACTTAGCACGGACACGCTTTTAAACGAGTAGCATGCGACAGAAAACAGATAACGAACAGATACTTCAACAAGGATGGCCCGAACCGATACAGTAGGTGTACGCTCCATATGGAATGGGGGAAATACAAGAGCCGGCAACTTTAACTCGAGAAGTAGAAGGGCGATCATTGTGCAGAGGAGTATTTCGAGACGGACTACTTTGAGAAGATAGCAGCATTATACTCCAACTATTCGGAGAAGAAGTTAAGAAGTTAAATCCATGCAGTCGAAGGAAGAGATGAGAGAGCCGACGGTAGTTCTCGAACTTATCAGGCGCATCAGCAGATGCACAATAATCTAAGGCAACTACAAGGTTTATAGTAGACAGATACTGGACAGCCATTGTTCAAGGTCACTAAGAGATCATGACGCAATAGGCCACCAGCGACTATCAGTAGGACGAATACTTTGACGCCGAGGATGAGTATTTAAGAGCTTTCATCCGTCTACAAGATGCAGTGAACCAACTGAGTGGCGGCAGCACAGGTGGAATAGGAGAAGTGAAACTATCAAGAATCACCCTATCAAACCTTTTATCACTGACCTGATCCACAGACGGGCCATGAATGGAGCGCTAAAATTGCAATATTTAAAGGCTAACCCGAATGGGGAACAAAAGGTCAGCAACTTGGTTCCCCTAGTGTTGCACTAAATGCTTCAAAAGCTAGACAAATATAGTCGCCGACTCTGAAGTCTCAAGTCTAGCAAGGAACTCCAAACGCTATCTGACTTTTTCGAGTTTCTGACGTCACAAGAGCAGACGTTGGATGCTTTATGATGTCAACTTCCCACCAATGTGTATTATGTCATACATATAAACATACAATTATCAACTGTAGGCAGTACGCCTAGAATAAGTATAATGGACGATAACTGTCTTCAATGGACACACAGGAGCAGAAACTGCACGGACCAAGCTTTCAAGCGTTGCAATACTCTTCACCATACGATGCTTTAACCAGAAGCAATTGCAAAGAAAACAAACAGAAGTGACCTTAAAGCCAACACTTCATTAAAGGGATTGCATGAGATCACGTTAGCAACAGCGGTGGTACACGTAGTCAATGTTCATGGAACCTCAATGCTCTGTCGTACCATCTTGGATTGAGGGTCTCAACTACACGAGCAAATTTGCCAGCAACTCATACTACCACTGGTGGTGACACTGAAACAACAGCTAAATAAAGTACGTCTGTAAGACTACAGTCTCGTGTCATTTACTTCCAAACTACCATTGAAGCTGTTATCCTGCAAAATATAAGCGAGACGCAGCCGATGGCGATTTGAAAACCGACACCATTAGCAGACTCTGAGTTCCACCGAACCCAAAGTATTGATTTGTTGCTGGGACTGGAGTTATATCTAAAGCGCATACTTTCGGGATAAACAAAAATTAACCCTTCACACTACAAAATACGGGCTTACGGTGGATAGTAGCGGGAAGAGCCAACATGTGTAGACTGCCTAGCCATAAGATGAGAACCTGTAACATCGCTACCAGGCATACAACCAGCTCCTTGTAGAAGCACTCCTTCGTATGCTGTTATGGTCAATTGACTATTTCGCTAACATCCAGACATCATTGTTGTACTCCAAAACCAGAGTAGCACCACTGAGAATAACGATACTGGTGTGCTAATGGTAGAGCTGGTTAATCGATTATTGAGAATTTTACGCAGAACAATCGACAAGGTTAACTATTACACTGTCAGTACTATAGTGCTCTTCTGGATATCTTCCCCTTCCTACACATGGGAGTTCTTCGTTGGAAATAGGGCTGTACGTATCCAAGCCTTGTCTAATCGAGAACAGTGGAATCATATATCGGGAAAGGACAACCCGGCCGATTTGATATCGCGCAGACTATCTGTGGCCAAGCTGTTGGACGCATCAATTTGGTTTAAGGGACCTTCATTCCTTGAGCAATCAGAAAAGTCATGGCTTCGGAGTCATGTCTGCGAGTTTGAAGAAGTACATGAGCGAAGAGCTATTAAGTCCGCACTTACAAGCACATGGAGGAACGCGCCTATATATGAGTAAGCTACTTCAATTCACAGACCAGAATTCACATTAAGACTCATGAAAATATTCGTCTACGGCTTGCGAATCATTCATTAACAACACCCGAGCGTTAAACAAACCAAGACACAAGCAGACACCAACTGATTAGGAACATGGAGACGGACTGTTGACCCTAATATCAAACACACAACTTGTCGCCTTTAATCAAGAATAGAAGAAATTAAGGCAAGGATCATCCATCGACCATGCAAGTAAATTATTTGCGTTACAACCATTCATGAACGACCACGGTCTAATACGAGTTGGAGGACGGCTCAGATACTCTGAGCTCGAGACGGAGACAAAACACTCAATTTTACTTCGAAAGGGGAGCCAAGTGTCTCAACTAATTCTCGAAGACCTATATAAAAAGCATCTAGTTTTGTTATCGCGCCATATATACGATGTTTCCGATCAAAGCCACACCAGGTACATCAGTTAATAGTGGACCTTCCAATCGAACGGATAAAACCAGCCCGGAAATTCATCCACCCTGGTGTAGACTTTGAGGGCCAATTAAAAATTCATTCTAGAATTCGCGAGCGAGATACAGTGCACATAGAAGTTGTGTGAGATTTAACGACAGGGGCCTTTCTAAATGAGCTAAAAAGGTTCATCTTACGGCGAGGATCCTGTCCAACAATTTCCAGCGACAATGCCACTAATTTTGAATTTGAATTTAACTGCTCAGACAGCCTGAACTGAAGGAAGGAAAGTCTTTAACATTACTGCCAAGAGAATGCAATGAAATGGAAGTTTATACCCTTTCCTCACTTCGGCGGTTTATGGGCGGCAGCAGTTAAGTCTGCAAAACAGTTGTTGGTCAGATATAACGGACTGGCGCTCTTGATCACCACGTTGACGCAGATTTAAGCAATATTGACCTCTGGACCCATCACGCCTATGTTAAATGAACCGATTGAAGTAGGAGCACTAACCCCAGGACACTTCTTAATTGGACAACCATTATGCACATTTCCAGACCCCAATATGATAGATTGAACAATTGAACACCTCAAACGCTTCCAACGGCTGCTGTTTACCCAACAGTTTTAGAAGTTTTGGAAGAGATGGTCCGCCAATCGAAGTGGAAACGAAGGCAACAGCAGACGATATCTGACATAGCACCTTGAATAGTCAAGACTGGCAAGAGATCTACTGCTGAAGTGAGCTACGAGTAAACTGCAAAGGTGGTAGCATGTCGTCCCTACAAGTAGTGTTAAGGTGGGCATAAATAATGTAGTGCTAACATAAGCATAAAAAAATTGTAAACAATAGGTTGAGTGCGTGCATTCACCGTTTAGAGAAAGTAAACGACCGAGAAGTAGCTCAAACACGCTTACTCCAAACCAAGCTGTTCACCAGCTTTTTGTCTAATTGCTGTATAAACAATTAATTACTAATCAAGGCTCGGATTTTTTGGTAATAAATCAAATAGAATCAACAATTTAAATACATAGTTCCCCCAGCAGCGGTAGGGAGTATTTGAGAAGATTATAACACCACTTGGCTATACTGATTTACCAACAGTGACAAAAGACTTGGTTGCGATCATACATAAGCTCATTTCAAAGATTTGTTCGGAAGAAAGTATGCATGATGAATGGAATCTGAACATCTTATGCCGATTCACAACAATAGAGGCATCAGTCTCCCTAACATCGCTTACGATATCTTATCTGCAATATTCTGTGGAAGCCTGAAGCCACTAGACAACATTTTGGATTTCTTAGCTCTACATTGGCCAAATATTCACACTACAGAAGATAACGTGATCGATCTTAAGGCAACTTACAACATTCATACAACAGCATCTAAAGAGGTAAGCTATACGAAGACGTTTGGTATTCCTGCTAAGATTATGCGATTGTGTAGAACAGTCGCTGATCCAAGGATTGTGTACTATATGCAAGTACAGAACAGACGCCGTGAAAATGAGCTAAGCTGTGAATGACGACAAAACCAAAAATAGCGGTTTCCAATAGTTTTTCAGGGATTTTCTGAGCTCATACCACCTTTTGGCAGATCTCAGAATTTTACCATCTATCAGAAGGTTATACAATTAAACAATGTTTAGAAATCATCTAATTTCTTGTCAAAATTCATGGGCAATTGCGACTATCTTATGAGCGATAGCTTCATTTTTCGGCCGTTATCATCATATCCATAAAAGAATAATTTGGCATTTAGTAAAAAAGTTCGAATCGACTTATTCACTCTATAATGTGAACTCGTGCCGGTGAGACAGCGAAATGCTAGAAGAATACTGCGACTGTACGCGAATTAGTAAGTCAATGCCATAATCAATCGATTCAGCACCGTTCTTAATAGCTTTACACCTTCCGAATGTCCCTGCGACATACATTGCGAAGAGATTTGGTTATACGTCCGAACAAGTTCGTATAGACCTAAGACCTGTAGTCAAATGACCATCGTGCACGTCGAACTTTCGTTGATTGGGCTCTATTGGTCTCAATATGGAAGAAGACCCGGTAAAATAATCCTTAGTAACGAGACCTTAGCTCAGGGCAAACAGAAAGCCAGAGGAAGGTGTTCAGAACCTGAACAGTACAGACAATTTTAAATAAATCTTATAAATAGAGTTATTGTACCCATACATATACATATGTATATATGCTTATAGTGAAAATCACCAATAATAACCAATCTCGGTATATTGCAGGAGTCCATAGATCGCCCAGTTCTTCGGAGAGTGTTTTCTGCGATGCGTTCAAAGAATGGCCTGAAGATCTTGTTGTTTCTAATGTGAAGGTTTTGTTAGGAGGCGACATGAATATTGATTGGCTCGACGATTCCAATACCTATACAAAGGAAAGGAAAAATACGAAAAGAAGTTAAAAATCTTTGCAATCACCTTATTACGGAGCCTACTCGCATAACAATCACCACTAAAACACTGATAGACGACTCTATAACAAATATTACAAGCACAGCAGTAGCGGTAACTGCACCTGAACTCAATATAAGTGACCATGAGACGCTGATTATTCACTTTCGGCTAAAAAGGCGGTTTATAGAAAAAGTTGCAGCGAATAAGATTGAGTACTTCAAATATTGTACAACAAACCAAGCCAGATACGTAATAGCGCTCGATTTGTTAACAGCAGGGATCTAAACTCATTTGGACGAATGCTGCATGATGATCTGACACGAATAACGAGAACCCAAATCCGTTCAAAGGTAGTGAGTGTTACAAAGTTGAAGCGGTACAACGAAAGACTGCGAAGTTTAAAACGCCAGAAAATTTTCAAGTACCACGAATTTAAAACCATCAACAATGAGGACAGCTGGAACAGTTACTATGTAGTACGTAAAGGGCAAGAATAGTAACATTAAAAAACAAATCGCTAGTGTTTATGATCAAAACACTCGATCTAAACGAGAGGAAAAAACAAATCAGTGGCATACTCTTTAATGGGTTACGTATAAGTGATGATAAGAACACTACCGTTGAATTTAACAAGGTTTTTGTAAAAAGTGTTTCGAAAATCAACGAATCTAAACTATATACTCGTATACAGCACTTTAAAATGACCAACAAGCAAAATATTAAGGATGTGCCGAGCTCGTTGCGAAAATGCTCTTAGATGCAATAAGCATAGTTGGCCCTATATTTGTACACTTGATTAACCTTTCTATGAGCACCCGTGCATTTCCTGAGCCATGGAAGGAATCAGTTATTACCCTCGTTGAAAAGGTTAGTGGAACCGATAAATGTGAAAACTTTCGACCTATTAACACACTGCCAGTATGCGAGAAAGTTTTTGAAAAAATAGAAAACCAGTCGGGCTTTCGAAAGCGTGCTCATCAGTTGGAAGGAAGAGCAATCATCAAAAAATTATGTTGTCGCTGTTTTTCTGGATTTTAAAAGTGCCTTCGAGGCTATGAATAAAAATATTCTTCTGGTTAAATTGCAAAATTATGGCGTTAGAGACTAGGAGCTAAGTTGGCTTACTTCGTTCTTAAGCAGGGGTTGCAGATTACAAAAGTCAATGGGTTAGTGTCTAATAAAGGGTGTTTATTTTAGAGGATTCATTTTTAAACTGGCAACACCGTTTCTACAGATTGGCAATTTGAAAGTTGAAAGTTGATTTGTGGTTAGTACTTTTTTGCCATTTTACGATGAATATTGAGCAAACTTATCTTGAAAACCATTGTTCGATTCGCCAAACTTATCGTTCGCTACGTCCATTTTACGGTCGACATAATCGTCCATCTGTGCGAGTGTGCGAGATATTCGGAACACGATGAATCGTTTTCGCACCACGTACCCTCTAGTGGATAATACGCATCCCCAAAGATGACAAACAGTGCGAACAGAAGAAGTTATTGTCGTTGTGGAGCGCAGTGTTGAGGAGAATCCGAATGAATCGATTCGTCATCGTGCACAGAAATTGGAGCTATGCCCATCCACTTTGTGGAAGATTTTACGAACAGATCTTGGCTTAAAAGCTTATAAGATACAGCTTGAGCAAGAGCTGAAACCGCGTGACCATTATACGCGTTGTAGGTTCGGTGAATGGGCCGAAAACATGATCCAGCTTGATTCTCATTTTACATTTCTGCGTAAATGGATAGCAAAATTGCCGAATTTGGAGTAGAGTAAACCAGAAGCCTTTGTCGAGACGCCCTTACAACCATTAAAACACACTGTTTAGTGATTTTGTAGTAAAAGCCATTTTTCGTCAAACAAAAATGGCCAAAAAGAAGTGTACCTATTGAATTACTCATAAAATCTCTTAGACATTTTTATGTGGTCCTGAGAAGGACCTTTTTGGAACAATTTTTGAATACACTTTCGGGCGCGTTTAACCAATTCTTATCATCTCTTCTAAAGCGGCACTAATATTTTCTCGGAGCTCTACTAGACTCGATATTTCTCTAAAATAAAAATAAATGCTTACGGATAAAAGATGTGTGATGCAAAAAGTTAAAGCAAATGTTACCGTTGCGGATGGAACAACAACCAACCAAATGATTTTATCCGCTATCTGCGACATTGAAATTTATGGAAGAAAGAAGAGAATCCAATTCATATCACTTCCTAATACTACTAATAATCACAAATTGATTGGATCGGAATTCTTGCAAAAAGCAGGCATTGTTTTGAATATGGATCAAAAATATTGGTATTTCCAAGATGAATCTGCCACCAAATTCGATTTTGAGAAGTCCTTGGCTCTGGATTTGAACAGTATGCAGTTGATATGTGAGGAAATCCAAAATGTAGTCCAACCGAGACCACAAACATCAAGGGTTACGAAAAAGAAAAGGCGAATTGAAGAATCACCCGACATATGTACTTCAGGAGGTTTCAAATTGTTCGTATTATTTGAGACAACACGAAAATGTTAGCCCTATCGTATCTACACCTAAATATGATTATGTTGAGCATGGACCACAGAATGTAACAACACCGGAACTACAAAAAACACAAAACGTGGTTGGTATCAAGAATCGGAAGGAGATGAGTGAGGATGAGAGTATGGAAACATACTTTGTACCAATATCGAATAGAGTTGAAATAGAGTTTTCAAAATTCACGGATAAATTTGATCTAGAGGATGGTGACAAGAAAAGACTAGAAAACCTGTTACAAAGAAATGAAGAAATGTTCAAATCATCCAAATGCACCGGAACTTCCATGTATCAACAATACCCTCACTGCCAATGGTATAGTGGAACATTTGAAGACTCATACAGAGGAAATTGTCACTCCTGTTTCCAATAGAACTAAGCAAGCTGCGCACTGATCTCATGTGCCATATTACAAGTTTGGAATTGAAATAGACTGCTCAGTTTGCGAAATATGATCAAAAATTCAACGCACTGGTGAAGCGAATAGAGATAATTGAAAAGCACAGTGAAGAATTTTCTATCAACAACCGTAATGAAGAGCAGACCTTTTCTTTATAATTTTAAATCTCTTTCTTCTTTGTTTCTTCCTTCTTATTATATTATATTATTCTTAAAACTTAAATCTTTATCTTTAATTAAATTTTGTGTGAAGCTCTCCGAAAGTGTTGGTGTTTGTTTTGTTGTTGTTGCTAAGAGCCCTCGCTGGCTTTAACATCGAGGGCGGTTCCATGGTCGAATGCAATATCCTGGTTGATATATTATGCAAACAAAAGAAAGGTATCAATGTTTGTCACCTAAATGCCCAAAGTTTAAAAAATAAAACAGACGACTTGCGTATACTTTTTGATAGTAGCAAGGTTGATGTCATATGCATATCTGAGACTTGGTTAAAGCCGGAGATTTGTGACGATCTTTTTAAACTAAATAATTTTAAACTTAAACGCGCAGATAGATGTAATAAACTGGCAGGAGGGACAGGTATTTTTATTAGAAAATCGTTTAATTTTAATTTCATAAATTAATTTCGTCATTCAACGAATCAATAGAATATCTATTTATTGAAATAATGAGTGAATGTGTTAAATTTTTAGTTGGTTGCATTTATATTTATATGGATATGGTAGCGCTTTCTACCTTAGTAAGAAATCTTCTAGAAGAGTTAGTTCCCTTGTACACAGATATTCTTATTTGCGGAGATCTTAATCTTAATTTATTAGATAATAAAAATAAACATTTAATCGAAATGGTGGATTCTTTTGGCCTAAGTTTTATTAACACCAAGCAGCCCACACATTTTAAACCAAATTGTACATCCACCTTGTTAGATGTTTTTCTAGTTTCTAGCACCAACTTGGTTATTCATTATGACCAACTTCTGAGACCTGCTTTCTCAGATCACGACTTAATTTTCGTGACACTTAACGCGCTTTTTACCAATACAGTGGATACGTCAGCAATCTACTACAATTATTCGGGAATAAATTTAGTGGATCTGTTCAATGAAAGTCGAAACGTTGATTGGTCACCTATCTACTCAACATGAGATGTTAATAAACAGATTGAATACTTCAATAATAATATTTATTACCTTTTTTACAATCATGTGAAAGTAAAACATAAAAAAATTAAGAAAAATAATTGTCCATGGATAACAAAAGAAGTAAGAAACCAAATTAAGGCGCGTGATGATCTATATGCGAGATAGAGAAGATATAAATGTTCTGTTATTGATAATGAATTCAAGGTTGTCCACAATGCAGTCACTTATCTTATAAGGAGCAACAAAGAATTTTTCTTTAAAAACCAATTTAATCCTGGTGATTCAAGTTCCACTTTTTGGAAAAACGTTCGTCAGGCTGGAGTATATCGAAGTAAGCAATCTGTTATACATCAAATAAATATCGAGGAGTTGAATCGGAAATTCGTTCAACCCCAATCAACCGTAAGCTCACACGTTCCTAATTCCTATACTAATCAAGGAGATACTTTTTCACTTTCTTGTGTTGGCATAGCGGTGGTTGGCCATGCAATTTTAAAAATGAAGTCAAAAGCTATTGGTTCAGATAACATCCAACCAGAATTTATTAAGACTCTCCTACCCGTTTTACTACACCAGATAACGTTTATTTTTAATACTATTAATACACTACACTATTAATACTATTGAGCAAAGTTATGGAAACAATTATGAGCAATCAGATAAAGGTTTTTCTTAATAAGAAGAAACTAAGTGCTAACCACCAATCCGGTTTCCGTGCAAAACACAATTGCACCACGTCTCTGATCAAAATTTGTGAAGATATTCGTGCTGGGTTCGATAAGGATATGGTGGGACTGATTGTATTCTTGGATTTTTCAAAGGCATTCAACAGCGTCAATCATAACATTTTATTGAATAAACTTAAGACTAAGTTTTCCTTTGAAAACTCCTTATGCAACATGATCAAATCATACCTTTTTAATAGGCCACAGTATGTGTTTCACGAAACTAAGTGCTCTAGTAAATTAAAGGTTCCAATGGGCGTCCCACAAGGCGCTGTGCTAGGACCCCTTTTATTTTCCTGTTTCGTTAACGATATAATTGAATGTTTCACAGACTCTAATTACCATATCTATGCAGACGATGTTCAAATTTATAAAATGTTTCCAAAAGCGGATATAATTTCACCCTCCAGCAGAATGAATCAGGAATTGTGTAAAATCTCATCTTGGACGGCTGAAAATGAGTCGAAGCTCAATCTAACAAAAACGAAAGTAATGATCTTAAGCAGAAGCAGATGTAAAGAATACTACCCTACTCTCCTCCTCAACCAGAACCCAATCGCATATGTGGAAAACACAAAAAATCGTGCGGTTTACTTTAATTTCGACTTAAACTATGATGTACGAGTACATATAATTACGACAGTTTCAAAAATCTATTTTGCGCTTCGAGGCCTAAGTCCCACAGCAAATTATTTACTAACAAATGTGAAGCTCAGATTAATAAAATCGTTTATTTTATCCATTTTTCTGTACAGCTGCTAGTTATTTGCTAACATGAACTTTGATTCCAAGAGAAAACTTACTGTTGCACATAACAGCTGCGCAAGATATATATTTGATCTGAAAAGATACGACCACATTTCCGACTACTCTAAACAAATAGCAGACTGCTGCTTATCATCAAATCTTTTAAAATATCGAACTTTGTTATTATTAAAAAAAGTAATACAATCTAAAGAACCCAAATATCTTTTTGACCATATCAAGTTTGTAAGAAGTAATCGGACAATGCAAATATTTCTACCCAGATATAAGTACCTTATGACCTCAAGGCAATTTCTTGTTCATGACGTTAAACTTTGGAACCATCTTCCCCTCAGTATTAAACTTATAAGTAACACAAACACTTTCACGAAAAAAGGCCATTCTACCAGTTATATTACCCTTTCTTACACATATTTTCAATACGATCTTAACAACTAGTGTTTTTCCTACCGAATGGAAGCTGGCGAAAGTCCTACCGATTCAAAAGAGCGCTAATAGCCATGATTATAGACCTATTTCCATTCTACCTTTTTTCTCGAAAGTGTTTGAACGTATCATGCAAAAGCTAATAAATGCCCATATCCGTTCATGCAATCTTTTATCTACAATGCAATCCGGTTTCCGCCAATACCACAGTTGTACAACCGCAGTTATCAATGTTGTAGAGGATATAAGGAAGGCGATAGATGATGACCAAGTAACTTTTTTAGTTCTTTTAGATTTCTCAAAAGCATTCGACACCGTGGATCACGACACCTTGTGTAACAAGGCCACATCGGCCACTCGATTAGTGTCTTCCTACCTTCGGCTCAGAAAACAAGCTGTTTCAATTGGTCATATGCTATCTATCTGAATTTCTTCCAACAACTAGAGGGGTTCCACAGGGTTCCATTCTAGGACCTCTTCTCTTTTCTTTGTATGTCAACGAGCTCCCTTCCATTGTCAGCTCATCCTCTATACACATGTATGCCGATGATGTCCAATTGTTTAACAGCTGCCCTCTTGGGTTGATTGAAGACTGCTCAAGTAGAGTTAACGCAGATCTGGACAGGATCTCAGTATGGGCGGAGAAGAACGGATTATTTCTTAATCCTAACAAATCTAAATGTTTAGTGATTAGTAGGAAGCCCGTAGATCTATCATATTTTCCTAAAATTCATTTAAACGGCTCGACCGTAGAATATGTTGAAACGGCCAAAAATCTAGGAATGCTATTTAACAGGACACTATCTTGGGATACGCATATTAATGCGGCGGTAGGCAAAGTTTATGGTATACTGCGCCTATTATGGGCCTCTCAATATCATACGCCCCTGAACACGTCTGCTACTCGCAAAGACACTAGTCATTCCAACACTCACATATGGCTGTGAAATTATCTGCAAATGTGATGCTTTAAGCAGAAGAAAGCTTAATGTTGCCTTTAACAACACCGCACGTTACATCTATGGTTTGAGGCGCCTCGATCATATCTCCAACTTCTCCCGACAAATCTATAACATCTCATTCGACCACCTTTTACGTTTCAGATCACTCCTATTGTTATTTAATGTAATTCAGACACATCAACCCAGCTATTTATTTAATAGACTACGTTTTGGTTTATCTAATAGATCCCAACAGCTTGTCCATCCGCGGTGTCATTACCTTACTTCGGAATGCCAGTTCTTCATTAACGTTACCCGTCTTTGGAACTCCCTTCCTCAGTATTTAAGAAGGTCAGGTACCATTGCACAGTTTCGGAATGCGTTACAGTCTTATTTCCTGACAATCTCTGACTAACATTTTATTGTATTAATACTTACGCTTATATATGGTAGTTTTTGCTTGAGAAAAGAGAGATGTATATTGTATATTTCATATTACGAGTTCCTTGTTTTTTTTTATTTTTTTATTTATCTTATCGTATTTAAGAAACAGAAAGAGAAAAACTCTAATCTTTGAATTATTAATTTAACGCTAACATGTTATGTAGCTTTTTCCGCCTTTCTAAATAAATTATATTTAAGCCTTGCACTAGTTTATAAGATTAATGTTATCTTAATATGTAAGCTTTCAATGAATAAAGAAATGAAATGAAATGAAATGAAATGAAAAAGGCTTTTACATTTTTTGCCGAAAACTCCTAATTCCTGAATTTTTTTTTTTATTATTATTATTATGTTTTTGTTTTACATGTTCTATCTCATCTTTTCATATCTTCTCTCTCTTCCCTTTCTTTTATTCTTTATTTCATTTAACTTTTTAAAACTGAATTCCTTTTATAAGTTTTAAGTGTGTTATTTAAAATGTGTGTAACTCTGAAATATAATATAAGCATGTGCACCTTAAAAGATGTATAATTTATATTTTATATATACAATGAATATAACAATAAATAAATAAATAAAAAAAATAAAAAAAACCCACTTCCTATGCAATACATCGTATTAATACTGGGAAAAGTGATCCTATTCCGTTACCACCATATAGACTTCCCCCACCTAAACGAGAACAGCGAAGTGCATTTAACAAACTAAAAGAGTTATTAACGACAGCTCCAGTTCTAAAGCAAGCAGAATCCAACAAACGATTTTTACTAAAAACTGACGCTAGTAAGTATGTACTCGGAGCGGTTTTACTCCACGGGAGGGACCAGAAGAACATTCGATAAATTTTTTTGGACCCTTGCGAATCTCACATAATGGATACGAGAGGATTTTTATAATAGAAGCTTTGTCCCATCGATGGTATTTCTTCGCTTCGGACTCCCCAGGCGTATTATCAGTGACTACGGAGTACAGTTTATATTCGCTGTTATGCAGAAATTGTCTTTTTGTAACGATATTCAACAAACATGCATATCCGTTTATCATCCCGAAGCTAATCCTGTTTGAAGAAAAAACCGAGATCTCAATATGCAGCTACTCGTGGAGAATGATCATACTTCGTGGTCACATAAACTAGCCCAAATTAGATTCTCTATGAACATCGCATTATACTATAGTACAGGTTACTCGGCAGCTTATCTGACATTTGGCCTAGAGACTCGCAAATTAGATGACGTCAAACATGATGTGAAAACGATTGAAAATGCCAAGCAAGTAGAAGCTAAACAACAAGACCGAAATAAGAGAGTGATGATCACCATCCATATCCTGAGCAAAGCTTCTAAAAAGATTACTTCAAAATTCGTACCTAAAAGAGATGACACCTATATAACTGCCAGGTAGATAGGATCTAGCAGCTATGAAGTAAATTAATTAATTAATAATTAATAATACAACTTTATTTCATGTAAAAACAGTACAAAATCTTACAATACATTTAATGCAGGATAATATAATTACAAGAGTTTTTACATAAAATAGTTAAGATCATTACGCACCATTAATTGAAATAATCAAAAGAATAAATGTGTAGATGGAGATTAACAATTGAAGATAAATATATACGCATAAGGAGATATGAATGATAAAGGATAAAAAATAAAATATAACAGATACTCGTAAGTACAAAAATAACAATTAATCAAATCATTGGATTCAACAGATATTCTATTACACAATGATTGGAAGAAAAGAGCCATATTCGAAAATTTTTTTAAGAAGATTGATTATTTTCCTTCACATCTGAGTCTAGCTGGTAAACAATTAAATAGGCGACATGCCGTTAGATTATAAAACCGAGGGAAAAGTGTTTTATTGATTTTTGGTACTACAACAAAATTACTGGTATTAACGCGTAGGTTGTAGTTACCATACAGTCTGGCTGAATTTAAGAAAAAATATTTTAAGGACTTTGAAAAAATTTAAGTGTCCTAAAGGAAGAATTTCGAGATTTCTGAACAACTGAACAACGATTAACCCGGAAAATAATCCGAATAACATGTTTTTGTTTGATTAGCAGCTGTTCAATTTTATTGAAATTTGTGCCATCACAACACGATCTATATTGTTTAGATTTAAATAAACCATTGTAAACTAGTGATAAAACAAAATGATTACAGTATTGTAATGCAAAATGATACAGATGACATATTGCTTTAAATATGAAGTATGGTCCTTCTAACTCATCCTAGAATCCAATATACGAGGGTTGCCTGAAAAGTTTCCGACCGAACAATGATACAAGACATTTTTTCTCAAATTTTTTTTTTATTTTTCTACATATATTTTTGTCTCCTTGTGTGTCTCTACACACTTCTCCCAGCGATGCTCCCATCTCTCTAACCCGTCCAAATAGTACTTGGCATTTTTCTCTGCAAAATAATTGTTCACGAAGGTGATTGCCTCCTCATTTGACGAAAGTCTCTGTCCTCCGAGCGCAGTTTTTAGATGAGGTGAATAAAGCGGATGGTCAAGCAGTTCAAACCATATCTCATGGATTTTCGCCATGACAACCGCTGTGGTGTGAGACGGCGCGTTGTCTTGGTGAAACAGGATTTTCTTTTTCTGCAAATGTGGCCGTTTTTCCGCAATTTCTGCCTTCAGCTTGGTAAGTAATGATGCGTAGTATGCTACTGTAATGGTTTTTGAAGATAATCGATTAAGATAACGCCCAAAAAACAGTCGCCATCACTTTCCCAGCCGAAAAAACAGTTTTTGCTCTTTTTGGAGCCGGCTCGCCCTTTGCAGTCTACTGTTTTGACTGAATTTTTGTTTCGGGCGTATAATGGTGTATCCAAGTTTCATCTACAGTAATTAATCGGTGCCAAAACTCGGATTGATTGTGCCTAAACCGCGCCAACAGGGCGTTGGAAATGTTCATTCGAACACGTTTTTGGTCTAAAGTAAGCGGCACCCAACTCGCGGACAGCAGACACCTTCTTTGGACATTTTCATAACCTCTAATATCTCTCTCACTTTAATTCGGCGGTCGTCTAACACCATTTGGTGGTTGCAGTTTTTGGACGTCCCGAACGTTCATCATCTGCCAAGCTCTTACCGCAATTCAGCTGCCCAAAATTTCACTGTAGTAAATGATGGTGCAGAGTCCCAATACACAGAGTCCAACTCATTTTTGATTTGCGTAGGCGTATTGCCTTTCAAAAATAAGAATTTAATAACAGCTCGATACTCAATTTTTTCAGTTTTCACAAAAAACACTCACATCGACTCACTCAAACGACTGTCAACTAAATGACTGAAACTTCGGTAAACAACTGTCTAAAGATGCACACCTAGCATTCACTAGCTTCTATTGACGAGCGCCGTTATCTTTACGTTGCGGTCGTAATACCTAAGTACAATATTTAAAGCTTTCAACACGTTCTACTATGAAACAGTCAATAGAACAGTTGGCATTTTCATTATAAGTGGAAGTGTGCTGAACATGGGAACAAACATTAGCTAAACCAGGGACTCCCAAACTATTTTAGACAAGAGACCCCTTTTCCAAAATGAACTGAAACTTCAGACCCCCATAGCTAAATTACTTTAAAAATCCTATCTCCAGTTTTTCTCCTATTGATACAAAACACTTACCAATTTAAAGACTTTGCGCTTTTTTTTTTTTTCTTTTATAATTTACGCGCGCCTAAGGGGTTAGATAACCTTTTACTGTTGCCATGGCGCGGGCGGAAAGATAGAAGGAGGAGAAAGGAAAATTGTTTTTGTAGTGGTTTGAAACTCAGGTGTGTTTGGTTTCTATGTTTACTCTCCAGAGGTGGGAGTCCGAATAGGACGGAGAGTTTTTCTTCACTCAGAGTGATTCGAGGTATATCACAGTATTATTCTTTTTCTGTGCTTGAAACTCTACAACAGCCAAATCTACGTGTCAGTGTTATGCCTTCACACGCAGAATTTTTCTGTCTGAGTTCCAATTACACAATGAAAAAAGGATTCGACCCTGGACCTCCGCGTGAGAAGTGTTTGCTACTACCACTACACCACGGGCACCCCTTGGTTAAGTGAGTAAACTTGACATAATTTTCTCATCAAAATTTAACAAAATAAATTTACATAAAATTCAGTACTTATTGTCAAGTGTAATTAGTAATTATTAAGTGGGTAATTATTTTTTGAAAAAAAAAGAAAAAAAACATTAAAATAGTAAAGTAAAAAAATATATATAAAAATTCAGTGTGATGGATGAACCTGGTGACTTTCTACCAATCTAGCTAGATCCAGTTTAGTATTGGTGAATTGCAGCCGTTCGTTGATTTGCTAACGGTTTCTTTGTCTTGTCAAAATGTTTGTAATCACACTGAAGCCTTTTTCGACTAGGTATGATGATGGATTTTTCAGCAATGTTCCACAATGTAGGATACTGTGTTTCAATGTTGCGTTGCAACCAGAACTTCTGATAGTCTCGGTTGAAATTCTGCTTAAGCTCCTCTCCTCATCTGATGGTAATCAGCTCTTCTTGGATTATCACATTGGCTTCTTCCATGGCTGTGATATTGTAAGGATTTATTATCCATTGAGGAATTTGTAAATTTAAGAGATCCTCAAAACCTTTAGTAAAATCCTTGTGTAATGCATCCAAGTGAGTGACATATGATAAAATAACATCGTCTTGAAGAATTTCTGGTAATTTTGACAAATGTGGAAACTGTGGGTATTCGTTTTTGCTTAAATTTTGTTTACAAAGGATGAGTTTACCCACAAAGGCCAATGTTGTGTCAAGTATTACAATAAATATCTGTGTTAGATTTTCTTTCAAATTCGGATCTTTTTCTTGTAAAAACTCCAACACAGATTCAAAAATAGCTGAATATCTTGTTCAGCAAGAGCCTCTTGATAGCCAGCGAACTTCAGTCTGCAGAAGTAAGCCAGTAAAGACTTCGTCGTTTTCCTCACATAGCTGAACAAATAACCGAGAGTTCGAAGACCTGCTTCGAATCTTGTTGACAGCATTTATAACATATTGTAAAGACTGATGCAATCTGGGACTCAGATTTTTTGCTACAAAATGCTGTCTGTGAATCATGCAGTGAATGACCAGTACCTCAGGCAGTTGTCGCTTTAAGTGGGCTATAAAACTATGATGACGACCAACCATAGATGGTGCATCATCCGTCGCAACAGAAACATTGTTCTTCCATGGAATAGCTTTGTCGATCAAAAAAACGTTCCACGGCCTGAAAAATCGATTCTCCTCTGGTATCAGTCTCTAAATAAGTAGCAAAAAGCAGTTCTTGGCACATACATATTTTTATCTTTAATATATAAGACATATCCTAACAGATATTCAAAGCTTCATTGCCGGGTAATGTAGACTCGTCCAACTGGAGAGAGCATCAGTTGGTCTGTAAGAAATTGAATAAAATGTTTTCCACGTCGCGAACCATCTCGTTATGGCTGGTAAAATAAGCTGCTCTCCAATTGTGTGGGGTTTCCCCGACTTCGCTATTAGTAAATCAGTTTTTCAGTTTTAAAGGCATTTTATTTTCTTAACACTAACTCTTACATTCTAACAAAAAATGCTTAAATGCTAGCTTACAGTTACTTAACAATCTTATACTAACTTACTGGCCCCACACAGGCACTCTAAGCTACTCTAAATTCTTATAACTATGTCTTTCGGCTTTATTTCCATTTTATTTAGAACTATTTATTTTGAATACTTAAGGCTAAGGAAAAATATTTGTTAACAAAAACTTAGCATATGGGCCTATTTTTTTATTTTTTATAACAACTTAATATCTAACTTAAAATAAACCTTAGCCTACCTAACCTATATACCCAATACACACATAGACATTATACACAATTATATAAAGGTATATACTAATATATGTATATATTTCTTAAATGCTAACCTAAACCTATGTAAGCTGGCCATCGCTATCCGCAGAGAAAACAGATTGGTCAGCTCTGCCTCATTAGTGAGGCTGGTCCGTAATTCACGGAAACGACGACGAAACATCTTCCCCATCATTCAACCACCAGAAATGCTGGTGCTGCCGAACGACATCCCTCTTATTGCGATTCCCCACCGCCCTACTGAACCTGAGTCGATCCACACTGCCATGTGCGACGTCTCTGTTGTAGTTGAGTCGCCTGTCTCCAGCTTTCCGAGCGACATGGAAGATTAACGGGATCGCTGATCTATCCTGGATCAACCCTATCTGATCTAGGTAGAGGAATGCTTCCGGTGGAACGAAGCCGTCAGATCGCACACTCTCGTGGTAAAGGTAATTGGGGTAGTAAGCCCCAGATATCAGGTTATTCGTCGAGGTCATTGCTCTTGCAATGTGCCTTCGAGTCAGCTTAATTACGAAGTTGTCCACTCGTATCAGGTAAGCTTGCTCGTACATTGAACCACACGGGACAACCAAATACCAGCATGGGCCTGATAAGGGCCATGTAGCAGATTACCTTTACCCTCGCATCGAGTTGGCTGCTATAAAACAGTCTCTTTGTAAGGGCAAAAGCACCTTTAGCTCTGGCCAGAGCAGCATCTACATTTTTGCCAAAATATAGAAACTGATCTAGCCAGATTCCAAGATATCTCACTACATTTCGACAGGCATGAGGTTGTCCATGTTGTCCAATGATAGAGAACTTTCGCCAATTTTTCCTGGTATCGCTAGAGGCTCCAGACAACGGCGTCCTAAAGAGAATGGTTTCCGATTTCTGAAAGTTGATTTTCAACTTCCAGTCGTCGCAAAATCGTCTTATCTTATCGAAGTCACGCTGCAAGGGAGTGTTAATGACCTCGAGTTTTGGACCTGTTCTGTACGCTACCAAATCGTCTGCGTACGCAATAGTATGGGGAAGTGAACCTATCAAGTCGCTTGTATAAATGTTGAATAGGATCGGCGAATTGACCGCGCCTTGCTGAAGACCATTTTTAATTTGAAATATTCCAACAGAAGTCACATCACCATTCTTCACGATGAACTGTCTGTTAGTTAGCATATTATAAAGAATGTACAAGAGTGGTTTAATGATCCCAGCCTAGTCAGCTTATAGAAAAGACCCTCTAACCATACCGTGTCGAAGGCCTTCTCCAAGTCAACAAGGCAGGCACCAGTACATTGTTTTTTGCTTTTATTCCATTGGATATCGGACACCAGTTTAGACGCGGCATGTGAGATATCATGTCCCGCCTTAAAACCGAATTGATTATCCGGAACTATATGTTTGTCCTCAACCCACCTAGCCAGAGCTCTATTGATTACTTTTTCAAAAACCTTATTGATATTCGGAAGGAGACTTATCGACCGGAGATTCGCCGGATTGGATATATCCTTTCCCTTTTTGGGGATAGGTTGAACCACCGCCGTTTTCCAATGCGCTGGATAATGTGCATTATTCATTGCATTATTAAACAGGGTGGTGTAGATGTCCACCGCTTCTAGAGGAAGATGTCGAAGCACGATATTCGGAATACCATCGGTCCCCACTGATTTCTTAACTCTGATTGTGTCGAAGATCTCATGGAGTCCTTCCTTCGAAATGAACGGGGGTAGGTCACCCTCTCTGGAAATTACATTATTTGCCATATTTTCGTCGCTGAACCGGGTGAAACTAGAGCCCTCGGATAGCCAGTTCCCTATTTCATTTCGAATGCAGAAGTCGTGCA
This sequence comes from Volucella bombylans, assembly GCA_949129095.1. NCBI lineage: Eukaryota > Metazoa > Arthropoda > Insecta > Diptera > Syrphidae > Volucella > Volucella bombylans. The sequence continues at coordinate 64,402,450 of OX422143.1, read as the reverse complement.
CCAAGACGCGACTGTCCAGGTCGCAATTAGGGCCAATGGTATCAGTGGCCTTGTATACTTCCTGGAAAGTCGCCCATATGGTCTCAACCTTCTCCTGCGGATCCTGGATCACAAAAAAGTCGTCATCGTCAGCGACTACATTTGGATCAATACCTGCTATTGTTAGTAACCGTTCGTTGTCTGTTGTCCGGGCTATTTTAAGACACTGAAGGTCGTTTTGATTTTTTCTCCGAAATAGTTTATTTATTTGCGGAAATATATTCGGGTTGCTGGTGTTTACAGCCCGAACCTTGTTTTTCCAATACAAACTTACAGAAATTCTGTAATTTTCTTTTATTAGCGTTTGAATATTTTTAATCGACGACCTCAGTGTCCTAATCTCCGGGTCTTGTCGGTCAGTTAACTGTCTGTACAAGTTTTTAAGTCTTGTCAGAAGTCTACTATTCTGTCGGTTCAGTGCGTCAATAGTAGGATTGCGAAACAGGTCTTCGTTAGTCGTACGCCGATTGTTTAATTGTCTCGTCCATTTGTTTTAGGTAATTGCCTATCTCCTCGTTTGACAAATTCCTGTTGGACGGTGGGTGGAGCGTGTTTGAGGAGAGTGCTCTTGTCAAGGTTGCGGAGAAGCGTGTCCATCGAGTCTTACTGTAGTTGTAAGAATATCTTTGGACAAACTCCTCCAATTCCGCAATTTCGTTGGGAACTGTAATTTCGGTGCTAAAACCGCAATGGTCGCTGTCATACACGAATGTGCGCAGACAGTTTAGCGTTTGTAAGTTCGTACCTGTCAGTCGTATACGTTCGTCATAAAGCAGTAGATCCAAATAAGACCCGCTTCTGGGAAACGACGGGTTATCCGTCGCTTTAAGACCGAGTCTGTACATGACATCGTGCTGACCCCACCAATCGAGTAGTAGGTTCCCTCTAGTATTTGGCAAATTATTTCCCCAATCTGTGTGTCTAGCGTTGAAATCCCCGCCGATTATAAAATAATTCTCCTCCGATTCCAGCCTCATAAGTTGAAAAAGCGTGTCGAGCTCTATAATGAATAGAGTGGATTGTGAAGTCTCAGGTGCATAAACAGTGGCCAAGTACAGCCGCTTTCCACTGCGGAGCGGTATGTAAATAACGACTGCTTCTAACACCCGGAACCTGCGCAACACTCACACTCGCAACACACGACACCGCCTCCACGTTTGGATCTGGTCCGATTTCTTCTTCTAACAATATAATTATTGTACTCCAGTTAGTTCTTATCGGTTAGCGTGGTTTCGCTAGCGAAAAGTACATCAGGAGTTTGGTTTTGTAGCAATTTAAACATCGCGGCTCTTCGTTGGATCCTAATCAGTGAATTAACATTCACCGCAAGGACCTTCAATGTTTGCTCCACCATGTGCGTACCCATTATGACATGTGTTGCGTTAGGCCCGGCAGCAGCGCGTAAATCTGGTCCACCCGCTTGGCCTGTTCTTGCACCTGCTTTTGCAGCTGAGCCATCTGCCCTTGGATTGCGAGCAAGATGGCTAGCATGTTAGGTGCAGCTTCCGTTGTTCTTGGCATTGGCGCCGGAGAAGCAACAGTCGCTTGCTGTACCGTAGCCCCCCTACCTGACGCCATTTGGGCGTAGGAAATTTGGGGCGTGACGGCTGGTGTTTGAAACCTAACAGGTGAACGTTTGATCTCCACCTTCTGCTGCCGAGCTAGTTTTGCTTTTTTAATGTCAACGAACTTAGAACAACCCTGATAGTTTGCGGTGTGTCCTACGTTCCCACATAACACGCACGAAAGCTGCGTCTTATCGGATGCTCCGTCCCTACCCAGATCACACTCCTCGGAACTGTGGTTCTTTGCGCACTTCACGCATCGAGGCTGTGTTCGACGCGGCGTGCCCGAACCTCTGGCAGCGAACTCATTATACGACGCCTTCGCTCCTTTTTAATTTTTCCCAGTGAATCACCCAGTAGTCTAGGACATTGATCCTCCTTAGACTATCCAGACGACTTTCCCGTTTCTCCCGTCTGGCTCTAGCTGTGGTAAATGGCTTTACCCCCACAAACTTGAGTCCTTCGCACTCCTTCTCTTTGAGCAGTGCAAGGATCTCCTCAGGATCAGAAGATGGTTCCAACCCCTTCAGCAGCATCGATTGCCGCTTTTCACACTTTGGTGTAAATGAGTAGTGCTCCGTCGTCGTCTCCTTTAGGAGCTCTTTCACTTTCGCGTAGCCCTCCACTGTATTACAGTGGATGGCATGGCGATCGTTCCCCAATCGCTTGATATTAAAACTATTACCAATGACCAACTTACACAGGTCCTTGGTTTCATTTACCTCCAATTTGTAGGTGTTGATAGGAGGCACCTTCTCCTTCCTCTTCTGCTGCTGCTGCTGCTGTTTCTGTTGTTGTTGCTGCTGCTGTTGTTTCTGCTGCTGCTGTTTTGTCGGCTGCTGCTGCTGGTTTTGTTGTTGCTGAAGTTGTTGTTTTTGCTCGTGTTGCTTTTTTTGTTGGGCGCTTTCTGCCTCTAATTTCTCCCTCTGCCTGCGTGCAGTTAGAGAAGCAAAGTTGTTATTGCTCCCCTCATAATGTTCATCATCCTCTGATAGAACGGCGTTTATTCTCTTTTTTGTTACATTAGGAGGGGTTTTCAAACTCCTTCTCCTTTTAATGGCTTTCGCCACTGCACCGCCAACGGCAGTGTTGACTTTTGCTCCCGTTATGGGAAGCGGTATTAGTAAATATATATTATAGGATGATCGTAAACCATCAACGTCTTGCATAGATGATGACGCAAATATTGATGGCCTTTTCTCTAGTGCTTGAAGAAGGACAATGGTTTACTTTTTTTGTCAGCATGTACGAGGTGTAACGCATGACGCTGGAAAACATTAGGTGCAATGTTCAGTTTGGAAACAGTTCCTCCGAAATCCTCCAAGTGTGTACCGGATTTCGGTGAGGAGATGCACAGCCGTGCTGGAACAAATTCTGCACAGATACTATTTATCCAGTTATTGAAACACATAGACGACATCGACATCATTGGTCGCTTCCAGGCGCACCGTCATATACAATTGGGTTGCCTTCAGAATGAATGAGGACAAAACTAAGACTTAAGCTAGGTACTACTTCAGTTTGACGAAACAAATGGTAACAAAACTTTTAACTGGTAAGACGAAATTCATGCTCTATTATATGTATAAAGCATTGATCCTGACAGTCCTATATGGAGGCAAATGCTGGACAATAAGCAGAAAAACTAAGCAGATATTGAACACAAGGTGGTTGAATGTAAAAGAATATATAACTGCGAACTCTACGGGTTTTAACAAGATGTGGATGTTGCCCAGAAAGCCACAACACATCGTCTGCACTAACTCGGCCAGACTGAGCGGATGGACAATGATGCTCCAGCAAAGAGGGTCTTCAAATTATACATAAAGCTTCCCCGCTATAAGGATCAAGCCATCACTGATGTAAAAGCACTGGAAGGTGTCTCAGGTAGTATAACTTTCCGGGTTGGTAGCCTGTCAAGTTAAGTTTTCGCAATAATATCTTTATTATTGAGGCCTTTTGTTAACCAACGACCAAATTTTCACATGCAAAGGATTATAGAATAGCCCAGCACTTCCTCATCGATTCTAAGGCCAGCTATGGAAAAGTAAATAGGACGACCTATACAGGGCTGCATATGTCTAGCTTCGGAATTCCTGCAAAACCTGTCCGACTACGAAAAATGGCGATAGAGAATGCATACATTGTAAGAAACTCCTAAGCCAGTAAGAGTAGCACAAGCTTTTTGAATAGTATACTCGTACTCTTGATAAGCTGTCCTTCATTTTTGAAGGTTTCATGGCATAGTTACCGAATACTTTTTCATAAGAGACACATCGGCAAGATTTGATTTGATAGAGATGCAATAAACCCAAGCTGTATTTGCTGCATTTTTTTTCGCATCTGCCATCATAAAACTGAACATTTATAATTTTGGGTAACAAATTTTCTGAAGTAATTTCAAAAAATATTAAAACGTTTTTTTGGTACTTACCCTGTTACTTTTTTATAACTTTCAGAAATGTATGGTTACTCTAGGTGACTAAGGATTTTGTAATTTTTTTTTCAATCACTTTATTAAGCTATGTAATCACTTTGTAATCTAATAGTAGATGAGCATATTATCATTGATATTCAAGTTTCAACGAATTTCAAAACGTAAATTAACTTTCTACCTGCGTGCAAGCTTGTTATATAGTAAAATATCAGGAGCATGTTTAGACTTGAAATGAAATGATCATGATTTCGTTCGTGTTAAATTGCGTATATGCATCAAATACAGAGCAATACAAAACGTATCTGAAAGACTTGTACCGTTTAGGAGATTTTAAAACAATTTAAAAACAAGTGAGTTAAGATGGGAAAAAAATTATTTACATCAAATTATTCGTGTGAATAGTTTTTGAATAATTCACATTCAAACACAAATTCTTGGTAAAAAAAAAAAAAAAAAAGTTTAACAATATTACTCAAAATTGTGATTAATCCTGAATCGAACACAAAAAGTCGCATGGCTTTATGTCCTCTAGTTTTTGAGCAAATTGAAATTGAACTTACTACTTTAGTTTTGTTTTTTGGAATTTATGTACGTAGTCTTCCGTTGAATAAGTTAATGAGTATTATTTAAACATCTCGCAGACGCCTATATCAATAGTTTTCTTAATTAAGGGTACACGGGTGACCCGCTTCACGGGATTAAGGGATTTCAACTCTCTTTCCGCTGGCAGCAGGTCCCGCTCACGCAACTTCGTTGCTCCGCTCTGGGTATGTGCTTTTCATCAGGCAGGCGCCTATGTCATCAATACTCTTCATCCACAGTACTCATTACAAAATTACAAAGTTCCCATTAATAACAAAGTTTCACTAATTCGCATTATAGAAAATTCACATGTTCCAATGTTGCAGTAAATTATTTACTTTGCGAAATTTCTATGTTTGTACGTATGTAATAAGTAATGCACTTGATAATGATGCGAAAATATAACCGTACAAACATTTGGCTTTTATACCGTTATTTCTTTTTGTAATAAGGCGTGTAGTTATTGATATTCACAAAAATCACTCTGTGTTCAACCGTAGTGCAAATCAAGTGATATTTTTTGTGAATAAGCACTGACGGCTAAGCATCCTCTAATCCATCCTAAACTAAATAACTTCTCAGTGTTATGTTCGTTCGGAGATTTGCAGTCGACCAACGAAAGAAGCATTGAATTTTTAAAAGAATCTGGTTTAATTCCCACTAAAACATCCATTCCCCCACTGTGTTGCAACTTACCTATGAAGGTAGAAAAGTGTAGAAATGTAAAGTTCGGTTGGATGTGGCGATGCTCAAAGAAAAGCTCTAAAAAAAAGGTGACAAAAATTGTAGAAATACAATCAATCCAGCTATCGGTACATTTTTCCATGGACCTCAATGTCGGCTAGAGATTCGCGAGGTGCTTGCAATAACTATCGCTTTTGTTATCAAAATGCCTGTGAACACAGTTTTTCAGGTAAATTAATTAGACCTTAAGCTACAACCTAAGGATTTTTTAAAAATATTACTACATGTATGTTATTATTTTAGAATTAGCATACAATCGCTTGGCGCCATCACGACAATAAAAGTGAGCTTAGTAAATCTACTATAATAGATTACTATAACTATTGTCGTGAAATAGCCGAAATAATAGCATCTGACGTCGATGTTAACATTGGCGGCGAAGGAAAAACTGTACAAATCGACGAGACCTTTCCTACAATAAGGAAATACCACAGAGGCCGTGTAACCGAACAAATGAAAATTGTAGTGTTGGGGTTATTTTGTAAAGATGATAGGGTCGGACGCTTCTTTAAAGTGAACTCCAAAAGTAAAGAAGACTTGTGGCCTTATATACACAAATACGTTAACCCCAACAGGGCGTATTTGTACCGACAGCGTACGCCAATACATAGGTATGGAGAAAATGTTCCTATGATTCATGAAATTACAAACCACAGCAAAGGCGAATATGTTGACAAGACCAATGCAACCAATACTATAAATGATCTTGAGAATCAGAACAAGCTTCTGAAAAAATCAATTATATGCCGCAATACAACGCAGCACTTTCACCAATATATGGCACTTTTCTTTTACCGGAAATACTGCCTTGAAAAAAAATATAAGGACGACATGGGCTCCCAAATCACGGAATTTTTAATTGACGTAAAAAAAGTGTACCCAGGGTTTGTCAAAGGCAAAGAAAGTGTGGGTTTGCAACTGAAGGACTTCGACCCTCCGACCGTTCACAATGAGCACTTAGAAGGCATTTTACCACCAAAACAACCTCAGCTCATCAACATCATCGACGAACTCAACGAACTCGACATTGACACCAGTACGGACGATGACTTCATTGATGAAACTTACATACCTTTTTAATATTTACATATACGTTGAACATTTAATTGACTACTCTTAACTAACACCTAACTTACTCACAAACTGACTGACTAGGACGCGGAATGCAATGCAAATCTACCTCCTCGTGGTGCAATGATTTGCTGTACTTTACTTATAAAGATGACCCTATCATCAATGTTAATCCTCAAAGTGAGATCACCATAAATACCAAAAAAAAAAACGTCTTATAAAAAATAGTTTTAGTAATTTTCAATTTCCTCAAAAACTAGAAGATATAAAGCCATGCGATTTTTGTGTTCCATTCAGACTTGATATGTGCTTTAATACAAAAAACCAATTGGGCACATCATCTCACAATTTTGAATAATATTGATTTAAAAAAAATTTCTTTCCCATTTTAAGTCATTTTTTTCTAAAATTGCCCCTAACTCCTAAACGGTGCGAAATAGACCCCCCTTTCCCATTGTAAAAAATGCTAGTTTTTAACCCCTCTACAAAATACCGTTATCAATTCTTGGCGCCAAAGTTATCGTACTCTCCCCCAAATTAGTACACGTAACACAACTTATACAGTATCTTGAACGTTTCAATTTTTTTTAGAACTCGTCGACGCTAAAAATCAGTTTTCATTTATGTTGACCCCTGGGAAACCGATTTCGACCCCCAGCGGTCTACTTTGTAAGTAGAGCAGCTGAAATTTGAGAATCATTTAAGCTATTATAGATTTCGCTGCGCAGTTTCAACAAAGCATCTTCGGTAAATCTTCCGCTTTTAAAACCAAACTGGAAATCGCAAAAAAAACTGATTTTATATAGGAAGAAAAGCATTCTAGATTTAATACCTTTTTCAAAAATAAAGATAAAAAAGAAATAGGATGATAATTATTCCTTTTTATAAAGTGGAATTACCATTGATATTTTAAGTAAATCTGAAAAAATTCCTTTCTCAACACTGAGGTTGTATATAAAACATAAAGCATCAGAAATTAGTAATGAAATATTTTTCAGAATATTACTAGAAATGCTATCAAACGAAGATGAATTAGAAGTTTTAAGCGACCATATAATGTTATTTATTTCAAGTGGTGCAAAATTTTCAAAGAAACAACTGTGCGTATGCGACTCTCCCGATATTGCACTTGGCGTGTATCATTTACCAGCACTCACCCCGTATAAAGGCGAACAAAACTCTAAACCGATGATGACTGTTAGACGAAGAGGACGACCAAAGAAGACAGCCTCATCATTGACACAACATCGAGGCGGTTGTAGTGTCAAAGAGGGAGATTGTAGCATTTTTATTAAACCGAATTATTTATTAATATGAAATATTTTGTTATAAACTATTTTTTTTGTCGAACAAACAATAACTTACAGTAAAGAGCACAAAATTGCCTATAATTTGATGTAGAAGCTTAATTGTAAGTAGTATAAAAGAGCAAGTCTCGAGCATGTAAAATTGATTCGCTAAAAGGTTGTTTTTTTTTTTTTTTATATAATCAGCACGCGCTCAAGGGGTATGTGTACCCTTAAAGTGATTGTACACGGCGCGGGCAAAGGAAATTTAGGGAGGAAGAAAAGAGAGGTACCGATGTACATTGTTTTTAAATGTTTGCAAGTTATAACGACCAGGAAATACAGAGATCGGCAAGGCATTCCATAAGCGAGTTGTACACCTTAGGAACGAATCACGATATTTTAGAGTACGTTCGAAAATGGGCTTGAGGGTATACTGATTAGCATTCATAGCGAGACGGGTGTTACGGTTGAAAGTTTGAATGGGCGGAATGCTACTGGCGATTTCAGTGGAGCACTGGTGGTGGAAATAGCGATAAAACAAAGTGAGACACGAGACATTTCGTGTTCGAGGGTGTCCATTGATTGACTGATATTAGTATCGTCAATAAGTTTTATCGCACGGTTTTGAATCCTATCTAGCAGGTGCAGAGATGTTTTAGGAGCACCTGACCAGATGTGGGAGTTGTACTCCAATTTTGGGCGGATGAATGCCTTATATATTGAGGCCAGATCAGAGGGGGTAAAATATTTCTAACATCGCTTGAGGAAACCTAGACATTTCGCAGCATTTTTGGCGACATCAAATATGTGGTCATTCCAACGTACTCGTAAGTTGTTATTGACACACATACCGAGAATAGAAAGTTTTTCGGTTTCGACGATGCAAGTGCCATTCATGGATAATGGCTAGGTGTTTAAATTTCGCTTTAACGACAGCAGAAAGCATTGTGTTTTGGAAACATTAAATTTCACTCTGTTGATAGTTCCCCAATTGGTTATGCTGTTGATATCGGAATTTAATGAGCTTAGCATACGCTGCCGTCCTCGTTCTACAGCCGAAGAGCAGGGCCGTGAGTCCGGGAACGAATATGAAAAACAGAGAGTACTGTCATCAGCAAAGGAATATATTGGATTAGAAGGAGCAGACAAGAGATCATTAATGAATATTAAAACGAGTGTCGGTGACAGAACAGAGCCCTGGGGCACACCAGCATTTATTTTGTGAATATCAGACTTGAAACCGTCCAAGACAACTTGAATTGAACGTCCGAAAGGTAATTTCTAATCCATTGAAGAAGAGAGTCGTCGATCCCAAATGCACGCATTTTCGACAAAAGAGCCTGATGCCAAACTCTGTCAAATGCCTTAGAAATATCAAGTACAACTATCTTGCTTTCGCTAGATTGATGTACGCTTTGGTTTCACTTTTCGGTAAGACATGCCATCAAATCACCAGTGGACCTGTTGCTACGAAAGCCGTACTGCCGGTCATTGAGAAGTTTTCGTGTTTTGAGATATTTCATGAGCTGACGATTTATCAGCGTTTCCATGACCTTGGAAAGAAGGGACGTAAGTGCAATGGGTGTGTAGGAGGAGAGAGAAGATGATTCGCCTTTTTTAGGGACGGGCTGGACAAATGCTGTTTTCCATCTACTCGGGAAGAGTCCTAAATAGTAGGATTGATGAAAAAGCTTACGCAGTGGTTTTGCCATCTGGACCAGCGGATTTATGTATGTTGAGATCTTTAAGTACTCTTGCTACTACACGAGTGCGAAAGTAGATTCGTCCCATTGAAGATTCGACGCACTCAAGTGTAGGCGGAGACAAAGCACAATCTGGGAGTGTTGAGTTGGCCGCAAAGTGTGCAACAAGCAGATTGGCCTTGTCCAAAGAGCTGACAGCTGGCATGTCATTGTAAATGAGCGTTGGGATGGAGGATGATGTTTTAGACGAACGACCAACAATTTTTACTGCCTTTGGGACATTGCAGTATTTTTTGCCTCAGTTTTTGGTCGTATTGGAATTTCACACGCTTAAGAAGGGCGTTGCAGTAATTTCTGGCTCGTTTGAACTTTTTTCGGTTTTCCTCTGTCGGGTTGGTCTTGTAGGACCGAAAAAATATTTCTCTAACCCTGACGGCCTCTTTACAGCTCGAGTCGTACCATGCCTTTTCTTTTGGTTTGATACTCTTCATCCGATGAGGAATAAAGGATCTCATTCCAAAGAGAATGGTGTCTGTAATCATATCAGCAGCGGCATCCACGTCGTTATCGAGGAAGCATAACGACCAGTTAAAATTCCTAAAGAAGCTGTTAAGACCGCTCCAGGTGGCTTTCTCGTACGGTTATTTTAGGAATTTTTTCTCTAACTGTGTGGTCGGTGTACGAGAAATTAGCTGATATGACACAATGGCCCAACGAGACTAGAGGGGAGAGCACATAAATGGTGTACTTATCAGGGTGAGAAGTTAAAAAAAAGTCCAGGGTGTTGGCGGTATGACTATCAACGTATGGTATTCGCGTGGGCTCACTTACAAGCTGCGTTAAGTTGTTTTCCGCACCGAAGATCTCAACATACCGTCCTTTGGGTGTTGTCTGTCCAGAATGTTGAAGCCACCTAGAATTGTGTATATTGTAGTCGCCCGTAATAACGATTTCAGTATGAGGATACATCAAACTCGTTAAAAGTCGAATTGTTGTCCAGTTTGGGGCTTCTGTAAATGAAGCAGTAGTAAATAATTTTCTTATGGAGATGGAATTTTAACCACAGTAAGTTAAATACGGATTGGAACATGAATCACATTGTGATGGAGTTTGGTAAGCTACATCAATACGCACGTAAATGGCGAGATCGCGGTGAGAGAAGAATAATGGCACTAGTTCGTAGATAGGTAGCTTCAGATCACTAAGTGTCAAAACACCGACGATACTAAGCAAGGCTGAGAAGTGAAAATTCTAATCGCTAAAAGGTTGTTCCTCTAAGGGCATCTTCCTATCAGAATATCTATTATTATGTATTTGTTTTTCAAGGCAAATACATTGGCTTTTCAGGAAGTGCTAATACATAACGGCAATTATAAGTATTGTAGACAAATATTAATAAAAACTCGAATTACATTTAAAGGGTGTTTTCTTTTTAGAGGTATACGAATTCAATATAAAATGAAATCCTTGAAGTTAATGTCTCAGATATTAGTTTTATTTAATAGATAGCCACGGCTAGCTCGAATGCGCAATCGTGCAGTCCAATTTTCGCAACGTTATCGAACAACTGGGGCCGTATATCAGCAATAACACGGCGAGTGTTGACTTCCAAATCGTCTAACGTCTCTGGTATATCGGCATAGACTAGTGACTTCACATACCCCAAAGAAAGTAATCTAAAGGTGTGAGATCACAGGAGTGTGGACGTCAATCCACAGGGCCATTACGCAAAATTATGCGCTCAGCAAATGTTTCCCGCAATAAATTGATGATGTCGTGCTCGTGTGGCATGTTGCGCCATCTTGTCGAAACCAAAGCTCTATCATGTCAATGCCATTCACCCGAAGAACGAAGAATCCAGAAGTCATGTTTCTATAGCGCTCTAAATTGACGGTAACATTCTGGCCGGAATCGTCCTTAAAGAAATATGGGCCGATGATTCCATCAGCAGATACAGCACACCAAACAGTGAATTTTAATGGTTATAAGAGCGTCTCGACAAAGGCTTCTGGGTTTTCTAAACTCCAAATTCGTCAATTTTGATGGTTTACATATCCATTTAACCAAAAATGGGCCTCATCGGAGAACAACATTTTGGGTTGAAAATGAGGATCAAGCTGAATCATGTTTTTGGCCCATTCACCGAACTTACGACGCGTATAATGGTCATGCGGTTTCAACTTTTGCACAAGGTGGATCTTGTAAGATTTTACGCCAAGGTCTTTCCGTAAAAGCTCGCACTAAGTGGATGGGCACTTGATGTGCATGATCGCGAATCGACTCATTCGAATTCTCCTCAACACTGCGCTCCACAATGCCAATAACTTCTTCTGTTCGCACTGTTAGCCGTCTTCGAGGATGCGTATTATCCACTAGAGTGTACTTGGTGCAATTCATCGTGTTCCGAATAACTTGCTCAGATGGAGGATTATGTCGACCATAAAATGGACGTAGCGCACGATAAGTTTGGCGAACCGAACCATGTTTTTCCAAATAAGTTTGCACAATTTGCACGAGTTGTTCTGGCATTAACCTATTCAATGGCAAAACGTACTAACCACAAATCAACTCTCAACTGTCAAATTGACAATCTCTAGAAACAGTGTTGCCAGTTTCAAAACTAAACCTCTAAAAAAAATACTCTTTATAAGAAGAATACAGGTTTTTTTTTCATTAAAAAGAATACGAAATAGAATCTCCCTATTGAGTGCAATAAAAATATATAACGTAACGATTAAACCATGCTGCGAATACTGTTCTTTAATTCTTTCTTTATCTGTGTAGCGATTCTATGATTACGAAACTATTGTACAGCGTATGCAGAACAGGGCCATGAGATTAGTTTTTAAATGTAATCGATACACATCAATCAGATTAATGTTACCTACTCGTAAATGCTCTAAGATGGTTAAAAGAACAAAGAATAACTTTTAATGTTCTGAAGTTTATTTTTAAAATAAAATATCATTTATTTGATTTATTGCCAAACTATTTAAAGAACTACCTACGATATGTACGAGATTCGCAACCGTATGATTTAAGAAGCGGAGAAGATTTTAGATTGCCTGCATATTTGGAAAATATCCCTCAAATTAGTAACGTATATAAAGGTATACAAAATGAATACAACTTCGAAAGGTTCAAAAAAGTATCTACCTATCGACTATATAAAAATGAATTTCCCACAATCTTAGTTAAGTTTTATGGATTTGCAAAAAATTTGTATATTACGTTAGGTTAAGTTTATATTTTATATTTTTGAAGTTTAATGGCATGATTTGCTAACTAAATAAATAAATAAAAAGACAATACCCTCCCCAAATGGGCAGCAATTTAGCGACTATGTAAAAACCAGACAACTTCTTCAAGTCTTTACAGATTGAAGCATAAAGAATATAAGAAGCTAATTCCAATTTCGAAGAACGTATCTTCTAAAGACTTCTGCGCAAAGATCGAAACTGTCCGTGAAAGCAGAATACCACAACACATCGTAGCTGGTATATCTTACCGATTGTGGTGACGTCGCCTGTCGCTTGTCACCGATGTCATATATCCTGTTTTGGTACAAAAATATGTAGACCAGCTGCTGGCGAAAAACTGCTTTGTGAATGCATCCTCTGCGTACGAATGCGCTTCATAATCTGGTAGGCATTCGACAAGAAAAAATACGAGCTGGGCATTTTCATCGACATTAAGGGTCGTGGGTTGCCGTGGCTGAAGTGGTAGTGTATTGGCTTCCAAATCGGAAGGTTTGGTGTTCGAATTCCAGCCTCGTCCGAAAGACATTCTGTTTTTCAGGCAAATTAATTCACGTAAGACGAATGGTTGCCTCTAATATAGGGTTTTCCAATAAGGACTTGACAATTTTTTTTAAAATAAAACGCAAACCATTTGAGATATTTCAAAAACTTTATTATCGACTTGAAGTACAATCAAAACATTTATGAATGGGACTCGACTTCGTTCATATGGCCACCGCGGGCCAAATTTCCTAAAGAAGCTGAGTATTTTAATGTCATCCTGGATTACAAACTTCTTTTTGGACTAAACATGTTACGTCGAAAACTTCTAAGGTGATATAGGCCTTCTGGCAGTGCAAAAGAACTGTCTGCATGACATGAAGCCGAGAAGGGTCCTTTGTATTTACACGGATATGATAAGGTCAGTTATGTTCTTTGGGTCGATTGTCTGGTGGAACAAGCTTTTACTAGAATAGGTCACTGCTGCTTTTATCAGACTCCAAAGAACGGACTGTCTCGGTTGTGTGGGGCTAGACGCACTGATGAGTCTTCCACTCCCTGATATTCTTACCGTGGGTTGCACTCTGAAAGCTATCTTCCGTTTAAAGAGAAGTAGCCTTAAAATCGACATGCACTAGAGCTTTGATGACCTTAAGCGCCGACTGCCTTTTGACTCTGGTTTTATGGACATGCCATCTGATGTAATATGACGAATGTCGTTTGGAAGGACGACAACGTTAGATTTCACTCTTCGTTTGAAAATGTTTTGCGAATGTTTTAGAAGCGAAGATGTATGCAATCCTGATGTCAACGAAATGCATACATAAAGAAACGGTCAAAGTATTTTCAAGCGTAGCGACAATCATGCTGCACGTAGAGCCCTGCAAAAAAGTTCGAGAATGGAAGATTTCACTAAATGGCACTTAACTAAATTGAGTCCGATTTCAGTCCCAGATCACAATGAGATCACAGGAAAAGAAATCACTTATGAGCTTGCTAGGCGAGGCGAGATGAGAGTTTTGATGATCTGAACCTACGTTAGGTCTGCCTGCGTCCTCGGTTAGGGTTTCCATTGGTAGTTAGGTCTCAGATGAGGATGACTTTTCAGTTTGCCGGCAGAACAAACGAATGCTTCACAACGTCTCTACTTACAACGCTTTCTAAGCACTTAAGTGTACTGTTCATAAGTGATGCATCCTGCGACGGTTTCAAATTCCGATTTATGAATTCATCTATTACTACACATAATTTAGGAGTACCTACATACATATATACGCATACATATAAAAAAATACCTTTTCCTCGGTTTCATGTGATTCGGCGCAGATCGTGAAAATCGAAGACAAGAGGCGAGAGGACGAGCTAAAGTCGAGCAACCTCGACCATGCCAGAGCCATTTACTCCTGCATCATGAATGCCTCTGTATATTTTACTTTTAAATGTCAAACACGAATGAATTCTAAATGCACAAACTGCTATGGAAGTCTTTCAATGCTCTATACTCAATACGACAACCTAACTACATAGCAATTCGCCACCGACGACGTGAACAAAAGCTACTTACACATCAACTAACTTGCAACTAAGTCCACCCATTAGGCGAACAATAGCTCAGATACTTTGCTAAAACTCAGTGCCCGAATCGTCGCCATAAGTGACATCAGCGGTTTTTACTATTTTTGTTTTTTGTGTTTTCATTTTATTTATGTAAGTAACCGAAACAAATCTACTAAAACTGAAACACCACACATCCACCCTTGTATCGGGGTGAAACCCATCCGACACATGAAACACACAAAACAAACATACGAATACTCGTAAAAATCTCGAACGACACTTTTGTGGAGAATATTATTTGAAAGACCGTTTCACTAGGAATCTGATCCGAATTATTATGATGCGATTTAGACGTAAAAGAAAACGAGTCACCATCGTCGTCACTAAAAAAAAAGGATACTCCTTCATGCATGAAACATATCCCCGTCCCGTGCTTTATTTCAATAATCGTAATAATAAATATCTAAGCGGCTTAGGACACCCATGACTCCTGGCTAGGGCACCCAACTCAGGGAATCCCTTTTATCTCCACCTCCATTTATTCATTTCGCTCGTTTCTTTATTTGTCGTTTTTTTTTTTGTTCTATTTTTTTTTATTGAAATATAAAAGCACTTGAATGCCGCTCAAAGGATACGTAAGAGTGTTTTTTCAGCGAAAATCTAGGCTGTATCCTCCACTAATACTTACCGTCAAACCAACCCCAACTTGATATTCATAAAGACGGATTTTATGCGAATCCTTTGCAGATTCGCTCAGTTCACACTTGAGATGGTCGCCACAATGTACGCAATCAGTGTGTGAGGGTCCTTTTCACACATATCCTTGATGAATAATGGAGCATAAAGATGTGCCAAGCTCGAGACTAAAAAGGAGCAAACATGACTTTTATTTTATATAACTTAAGCGAATAATGGTTGGCATTTGTGTTAGATTGACTTTTTGTGGCTATCCTGTTGAGGGTATGGTGGTTAAAGGATATGGGTGGTCTAAAGTTAGTGTTGACGTTCGCTCTCTACCATTATGACATGACCTTTTGTATGTTTGCATGCTCATTTTGTACGCGTACCGCACTCTGAATGGGAAAGGAAGCTAATTTATCATTCTTGTAGAGGACATTAAGCCACTTGACTTCCTGGCACGTGGCAATTTGGTGATTGTGCGTTGGCTTCCTATCTGCAATCCAACCGACCGACCAATAGACTGAACTCACAGCGACTGGCATAGGCTTAAATTTTTGTTAATTAATCGGAACCACACAAATTAACCGAGGACAATGTGGCCAACGTTCTCAACATACAATCGGAGGAAATGAAAATTTCAATTATGCGAATGTGTTTTGAGGGACAGATATTTATTGAATGGGGCGTGGATGTTTGTTCTACTCAGGACTCCCATAAACATATATCACTGGTGATTGTGGGAATAAAATAGAAACTAAGAAGTAGAATAGACGAGAGGAAATGAACGAGTTTTAGGAACAAAATATCGGTGAACTAAGGAACTGACCTTTAGACAATTACTCAAGAAAATGGTTTAGTTGTATGATAAGAGTATTTAAGCAGCTGGGCTATTAAGGAACGTATTTGATATCCTCATCAGTCATTTATTCAGTTAACTTATTGATTGGTCACTAAGCAAATCCTTAGCTCATATCTCCGGGAGTTTTCCAATGTCATGAGACGCAGCTGGATTAGTTTTATCGAGTTCCTGAATTCGGTCATCGCCTTGTAATCCTCCAGCCGATATTTACTCTCATACGAGTGACTCTGTAGGTGGTCGCATGAACGAAAATCTGAATAATCACCCCAATTACGTTTGTCGGTTTCGACTAATAATCGACTTGGTTCCGGCCAACTCGGAACAAAGCACATTCCATTTTGCGAGTTTGTATTTTGTAGTAGATTATAACATATTTTCGACTTCAGCTGCTATTCTGTTTGGCGGATGGCAAGAGGATAAATGTCATTTTGAGTCGTTAGGGAAAAGGTAAACGGCTGGCAAAAGCCTCACCTTGCAAAGGGCTTTACGAAGTCGCTAGACAAAATTGGCAAAAATAAAATAATAATTAAATTAGGCCTAATAATTAATATTATAAACGTACTATAATAAATATTATTAATTAATATTATGAGGTTGTGATGGATTAGGATTAGTTTCTTATTGTCTAGTTATTTATATTACTAATGAAAAATCTTGATGATGATAAATGATATATCATTGATAAATCATGTGGGAGATGCTATATTATTAGCTATTGCTTGAAAATTAAATTATAGTAGAGGAAATTTTATTTATTATTTAGAATTTATAAAGAGTTATAATGGTATAATATTAATTGGAATATTAATAATATTAGCAGCTGTAACTAAAAGAGCTCAGATTCCTTTTTCATCTTGATTACCTGCAACTGCTCCAACCAGTTTTTGCTTTAGTTCATTCCTCTACATTTTTTTTCATGATCTATCAAGTGGAAAATTCGATGTATACGTACGTAGTGAAGTGGTCTGCCTCCTTATCTCCACTTCACCCTGTCGTCACCAAGAGGATAACTACGAAAAGAAGTGAAGTGACGACTATCTCACCGTTGCCATCAGAACTAGATTGTGACTCATCTCTGTCACCGTTTCTAAATTCTCTAAAAGACGTCGTACCAGATTCTAAAATGTATGAGCAGAACACCCTGCAGTTCATTGTGAAGAGAGGAGCAGTGGCTACCTATAGGCAAGCTGTTAATGCCTAATGTAAATTTTTACATGTAGTAAACCCACTGTGGTAATACAAAACCATCAATGGTGAATTGTAAACCCACTGAGGTAAAAACTGAACGATCATCTGTAATTTTTTTTTTCACCGTCTTTTTTGTTATAAGAACTGCTTCTCGAATAAAGCTCCAACTTATAAAGATATCTTCAAATAAATCGTCTTTTCTTTAAATAATCCAGCTGCGTTTTGCGCTGTTAAAGAAGCCAAAATCAGGAAATCAAAAAAGCTTGCATTTTCTCAACATATTTTTGGAGGCCCCGGCGAGATATTACTTCGTAGGTATCATTTATTTTTACAGGTGACTTATTTAAACAATGCCGTTTTGAAATGAGGATACATCCGAGAAGCCATCAGCGGAGGAAAATCTACCAGCATCCACTGATGCCGCTGTGTCTAAGATTAATCCAAAAAGGTTCAAGACATTGGAAACTCTGAAGATGCGACGAGTGGTAGTAACGAGCCAAATCAATAGACTGAGTGAATTTATTATTAAGGCAACTAGCAGTCCGTCATCAATTTCCATTCCCGAATTTAATGTACGCATAGAAGCACTGGAGTCCTCCTTTTGCCTATTTAACGAAATTCAAGCCAAAATTGAGGATAACGATTTCTAAGAAGTTTGTTAGCCGGATCGTTCGACTTACGATGAGATGTACTATGTCACTCTTGCAAAGCTTAAGGTGTTAGTCAATCAATTCAACGAAGAAATGTCCAAGCCAACGAATGTATACTCAATACTCCACAACTTGATTCAGTTAAATTGCCAAAGATTGAGCTGCCTTTATTTTCAGGTGACGTGACTACGTGGATG
Organism: Volucella bombylans; assembly: GCA_949129095.1. Classification (NCBI taxonomy): domain Eukaryota; kingdom Metazoa; phylum Arthropoda; class Insecta; order Diptera; family Syrphidae; genus Volucella; species Volucella bombylans. The sequence continues at coordinate 64,384,148 of OX422143.1, read as the reverse complement.
AGTTGGTACAATCGATTTGCATCCTTAGTGCACTACAATCCTAATTTTTCAAAGCGATCCAAATTTCATTATCTCATATCAAAATGAAGTGACACTGCAATTGCGCCAATTGAAGGACTTGCAATTGAGGATGAAAACTACGATGTGGTAATTGCAAGACTTAAGGAACGGTTTGAGAACAAAAAAATCATAGGTCGGGAACATCTCCAACGCATTTTTAATCACCCGAAAGTCCAGAAGCCATCTGCAGTGGAACTAAGAAGCCTCATAGACAAAATCAGCAATCATCTGTCAGGACTAAGAAACCTTAAGCTCCTGGGATGATCTCATCGTACTCATCATAACATCGAAACTGGATGAACACACCCTAAGTAAGTGGAACGATGAAGCTCCTGTGGATAGACTTCCTAGCCTTGTAGCAGTAATCAACTTTCTGAAAAAAAGGGCTCAGTATTTAGAAGGTAATGTAACAAATAATTTATACAGTTCTGACAGTTCCGTGAAAAGCGATCTTAACAAATACTCTAAAAAGCACCCTAAGAACAGTCCGAAGATATTCGTTGCCTCTAAGAACATCTGTAGTTTTCGCTTTAGCCCGGGTCACTTTATTTATCGGTGTCATAAATTTCAAAATCTATCTG